>JAJHZJ010000089.1:5355894-6060894 GCA_023548195.1 Bettongia penicillata ogilbyi
GTTCACAGACTGCTTTGTAATTATTCTTTGGTTGCTTCCTCCTCTGCTGGTTGTGACAACATCACAGGTCACTGAAGTAGGATCAGAGATTCAGAGCCCAAAGGAATGTCAAGGGTTGTCCAGTCTAAACCCTTCATTTACAGATGAAAATGCTGAGATCTTACAGCTTACCTGATCTGCCCAAAGTCACAGTAAGTAGAACAAGGATTTGAACCAAGTCCCTGGACTCCAAATCCAGTGGGTTTTTTTTTTCCTACTGGAAAGACCTCATCACCTCTACATGTTGAAGAAATTATATCTGGGGCATATAGGTGGCACAATGGAGTCAGGAGGCCCTTTGTTCAAATCTAGGATCAGACACTTATTAGCTGTGCGGCCCTGGGCAAGTTACTTAACTCCCACTTCCTCCAAAAAAAAATATCTTTGACTAGGTAAGTTCCCCAGTGTTCCCATAATAATTTAGATAGTGTTTAATAGTTACAAATACTTTTCATATATGATCTCATTTTGTCTTCACAACAATCCCTGTGAAGTAGACAATATGAATATTATTATTGCCATTTTGATGAGAAGAAAAACACGGAGAAGAGAGTGACCTGCCTAAGGTCATACACTGAATAAAAGTGAGCAAAGATTTGGCTCCAGGACTTCTGAGGCTTCACTCCAACACTCTTTACTATGCCACATCTAGAAGGCCATCTTGTCTACTGCTCTGTGCCCCTACCAAACCCATTATCTAGTACAGCACTGTCTTGCCCCATCTCATACAGGGACCAAAGAGCATGAGATGGTCAGGCTTTAAGGTTTTGCTGTATTTTTCCCCCATACCTAGTGTTATTCCTACCTGTGTGGTCCCGGCCCCCTGACTTCCTCATCTTCACTGGTGTGATGGTATATTTGGTACAACTCTTCCAGGAAGCAATGTTTGCATTAAGGACCCCAGAGGTGAGGAAAGATCGGTAGGCAACTAGCAACCCAGGTGAGGAAGATTGGAGGAAGACATTGTTCATCACCTGGAAACAAAGAGAGAAACTCTACTTCCTTAAGGATTAACTACAGGGAAGGGCATTTGGAAGGGGGTTCCTTTCAGCTTCATAGCATATCACTACTGGGAAGCTTTCCAAACCAGTTTTTTACTTTAATTTCTAGTATGATCCAAGAATACTATCCTTTATAGTATAAACATACTCTATATAGAGAGACACATTTGACTGCCCCTTTCTACTTATTAGAAATTTCTTTAAGAGACAGCTAGGTGGCACAGTGGACAGAGCACCAGTTCTGGAGTCTGGAGGACCCGAGTTCAAATTCATCCTCAGACACTCCATATTTACCAGTTGTGTGAAGCTAGGCAAATCACTTAACCCTGATTACACACTCCTCCCCACAAAAAAGGAAAAAAAATTATTTACCCAGCATTCTCTCCCCTTTGCTTCCTAGCAGAACCATCACTTCCTTCCAGACTTGATTCATAACTTACTATCCTCTCAGAAATCTAGAGGACTTTCCCTAGTTGAATCCACTCTGACCAGGTCATTCCTATTGCTCCATTATCCCACCCAGCAATAAAATGAGTACTTTGTTCTTCTGAATTAGTTACTGCTTTTGATAATGACTTTTATCCACATTGTATACAGTGTTTGTTGCTGTTGCTCAGTGGTTTCACGTCTGACTCTTTGTGACCCCATTTAAAGTTTTCTTGGGAAAGATACTGTAGTGGTTTGCCATTTCCTTCTCCAGTTCATTTTTTTACAGATGAGGAACTGAGGCAAACGGGGTTAAGTGACTTTGGGTCACAGGCACAATAAGTGTCTGAGGCCAGATTTGAACTCACAAAGATGAGTCTTCCTGACTCCAGGTCTGGCACTCTATCCACTGCAGCACCTAGCTGCCCCATCTACAAGTTGTAAAAGCTTCAATTGCAGGTCAGTGACTGCAGTGGAATGTGTATTTGCTGTCTAAGGACTGGTCTAGCTAGTTCAAAAAAACAGCCGGCTATCTTGTGATAAGGTTGTGGGCCACAGCAAATTATTATCACATACTGAAGTGTGCAGAAGGGTTATTTTGTTTCAGTTGAGGATGTACACATCCTATGATATCACATCGTAGCTCTTTAAGTATATTTTACATATGTGCCTATAACCTCCCCCAGCAGATCCAGATGCATCGTGGATTAAAAGCTGACTGGACTTTGGTTATTTAGTCCAGTTTCCTTCACTCTACAGATGAAAAGGTGCGCTTGGATTTAAACCCAGGCACTCTTCCTGCCGCTGTTAGATCATACCAGGACGGAACACACAGCCAGGTCCACGACTCATGATACATGACGGGATACTGTAGTAGCAACTAGATACTTATACTGAAGATGACGAGGATGATCATCTTCTCTATTTGCACAGAGCTCTCTAGTTAAGCCTAGAATGGTAGTGAATTACCGTTTGGGATCTAGAAGGTTTTCAACATGTCACTTTATAAAACTGGCAAAGCATCTTCATGTTACAAATGAGAAAAGCGAGTCTGGAAAGGGGTTAAATGACATGTTCAGCCTCCCACAGCCGGTAAACGTCGGAGGTAAGATCAGAGCTCAGGCCCTCCCGACTCTAACCGATTTATGCCTCGGTGCCCCCCACAAGATGTGGCAGCTCCTCCCGGCTCCGACACCCCGGCGAACAGCTCGGACTCTCAAAATGGGCCTGCGATTATTAGCCTCATTTTGGGGTAAGGAGAAATGAGGGAGCTGGCCAAGGTCACACAGGTGGTTGGGCACGCGGACAGAACCCAGGGCTCCTGCTTCCCAGCCCCGGGACGGCCCCCGGCATGGGCGCAGCGGGGCTCACGCCGCTTGCCCTGCTCCGCCCCCCAGGCCGCCCCCCGCTCCCGCAGGCCCGCGTCGCTGGGCCCAAGCTCGGACACCCCCGCAGGCCGGTTACCTGGGCGGCAGGGTGCGGACCGGCGGCCAGGCGGAGCGAGCCCAAGGTTCGGGACAGCGCCCGCAGCCCCATCGCGCGTCAGCTCTCCACGCCGTCTGCGCGCTTCACCCCGACGCCTTCTGATGACGTGACGCCCTGAGTCCGCGGACGTCGGGAAGGGCGCCCCCGCTGGGAGGCGCTGGAGGGGTGGGTCCAGGTACGCCGAAATCGGCCCCCTGGGGCGTCGCCTCCCGCAACCAGTCCCGGAGAGGTTTCTTGGCCGCGTGACCCGAGATAGACTCCGCCCCCAGGAGCCGTCAAAACAATTGCCTTGAGCGACGGCCATGTTGGATTTAAGGGGGCAGTACCTGCGGGGAATCGGGCGGACCGCCGGACAGACGGACATACCAAGGGTGAGTCTCTGGCGGAATTCCCTCTTCTCCCTTCCTCTCCCCCCAGTCAGAGAGGCTGGGGACCCAGATCCCACCCTGGCACCCGAAGACTGAGACACCTCCGGAACAGACAAACGGACACACCCTCCCCTCCTGCTCTCTCGAGGACGGACACCTAAGCACACTCACTTCCTTCTTGGACAGACCGACGGACACATCCACATCCTCACTCCCTCCTGAGATAGACGGACACCTCACCCCTTCATGGTCAGACACGCTCACTTCCACCCCCTCTTTGGACAGACAGGCAGACACACCCACACCCTCACTTCTTCCTTGGACAGACACCCTCACTGTTAGGACACACAGACACACACTCTTACTTCGCCTTGGATTGCATAGGTACACATATGGACGTAAACATCCACCCATCCTTAGTTCCTCTTTGATAGATACATCCGTGCCCTCATTTCCTCCTAGGACAGACAGACAGACGCATACCCTCGTCCCCAGCTAGGACAAGTAGATACATATACATCCTCATTCCCTTCTAGGGCAAACATACATAAAAACATCTTCCTCCCTTCCTAGGACAAAGAGGCAGACAGACATACACATATAATCATTCCCTAGTAGGACAGTTTCTCTCCTAATCCTTCTCTATCCCAGGCTTTTACCTACTCTCATGGGGCAGGCACTCACCTCCAGAGAGATACCCTTCCCTCCTCCCAAGACAAATAAACTTGGTCCTCTCTTCCTCTTGAACAGATAGATACATACTTATCACTCTGTTTCCTCAGGTCCACTTGTGACACCTTGGGCAAGAGACAAATAGATTCCCCTATCTCTACCCTGACACATACACGCATTCTGTCAGGTTAGAGAGAAGGTAACATGTAACTATTATATATTACATTATTATTTATCACCTATTATGTTATTATAGCTTATAGAACTACTATCACTATTATAGCGTCCAGGATAGACAAACCCACCCACTATACCTAGATAGGTAGGGGGTTATGTGTCTTCTCTCCTCTCCCCAGCCCATTCAGGAAGCCATGGCTACTAGTGAACTCTGAAGACTCAGACCATAATGCTCTTACTCTTAGACAGACATTCTGCCTTCCTAGTTTGTCTTAGGAAAATAAGACTTGAGTTTGCAAGTTAGTAAATGTTGCTCTCCAGTACTGGGGAATTACCCTTTACTTTAATTGCCTGGAATAGAGGTGGGAAGAACAAAGCAGAATGAGAGTATCCTCTGCTGTTTCCACCTGAACAGACCCTTGTACTCCCACCTCCCTCTAGGCACAAGGATCCTTCTTGACTAATAAACTGGGGCAAACAGAACTTTGCTCTTTCTTAGATTTCCAAGCAAGCTTTCTCCTTATTCATGCTTATTTCCCTTTAGGGGATCTGAGCCCAGGGCTGACTTAGTGTTTCTTGGGGGAAATAGGAGAGATGGTTCTTTTGGAGGGTTTGGGGCCTGGGCACGAAGCAAAGAAAAGGTCTTTTATTCTAGGTGGGGCTCTGTGACAGGTGCTTAGAATAGTAGAGGGAGGGGGTTGGGGTAGTACTGGACTCTTGGACTTTGTATAGGGCGTCTCCCAGTCTGCTGAGCTGAGTAAGGTTCTTTCTGGCTCATAGCTCCTGGCACTTGGCTCCTGCCTCAGCCCTGCAGTCCAAAGCTTTGCCCTTGGTTGGGGTAATAGGACTTGGGGCAATGACTGGTCCATGAGGAAGAAGTGGGTAGAAGATAAGAATTGGAGGAGAAGTAGGGATAACTACGGCTGAGTGAAGTTGGGCTCAAGGCACCTTGAGTAGCTAAGAGAGATAAAGGATTAAACCTTCATGGAGACAACTGTGTCCAACCCTTGCTGCTGAGGCCTCGTCAGTCTCTTTTATACTGTGAGAACTGTTACTTCTCTTTCTCCTTCTTTAGAACTTAATTATCATCTGCCTTTCTTCTGCTCTGTTATTCCTTTCACTGACCTCCTTCACCATTTCTCTCTCTCCCAATGCCAAGTCCTGGTTTTTCCTCCTAAACCCATTGTCCCTCCCCTTTATACACCAACCTCTTCCCTTCCACTTTCTGTAATGTTTGTATATTTCTCTTGTTCAACACTTTGCTCAACTCTGAGGTCCATTGCTCCTCCTACTCTGTCTTTTCTGCTGAACTTCATTCATCTCCAGTCTTATTCTCCACACATTGAGTTTTGCTTTCCCTAGTATACTCAGTTCTTTCTATTTTCTTACTGTCGTAGTGATATCTCTTTCCACAAACCAAAATTGTTACAGCTCTCTCTCCTCCTCTGTCTCTCTCTGTCCTATGATTTTTCCTCAGCTCAGGTTGGAATCTCCTGACCCAGGATGTCGGGGCTGGTGCTGGGACAGCGGGAAGAACCATCAGTGTCCCGGTTGAGCCAGGAGGAGATCCTGGGGAGCACTCGTCTGGTGAGCCAGGGCTTGGAAGCACTGAGAAGCGAACACCAGGCGGTATTACAGAGCCTGGCTCATGCTATTCAGTGCCTGCAGCATGAAGGCCATGAAGCTGGACTGGTACACGAGAAGGCCCGACAGCTTCGCCGATCCATGGAAAACATTGAGCTGGGTCTTGGGGAGGCACAGGTGAGATTGTGGAGATGGGGAAATAGAGGGCTGGAATGGAGGATAGGATGAGAGTAAGATTTCAAGGGAAGGATGAGTGGGTTTGTGAGGAAAATTTGGGACTAAGAGCTGGAAGAAAGGGACAATTTAATGGAAAAAAAATGAGGGGAAGTATGTGTTATGGAGAGAGGAAGGTCAGTAAAAAGGGTTCTGTCAGTTTTATCATTGTAACATCTCTTATATGTCCCTTGCTCTCCTCTGACACAGAGACCACTTTGGTGCAGTTACATCTGGATGATTGCAATAGCCTTCTGTCTGGTTTCTCTACCACAAATTTCTGTCCACTCAAAATCCATCTTCTACTCAGTTGTGATCTTCCTAAAGCATAGGTCTGACCATGTCATCCTTCTATTTAATAAACTCAAAGTAGTTTCCTTTTACCTCTAAGGTAAATGACAAAATCCTCTGTTGGCTTTTAAAGCCTTTCATAATTTGATCCCTTTCTACCTTTACTATCTAAATACACTGTTTTGTCTTCTACTCCACAATCCCATGACACTGGCTTGCCAGCTGTTCCTCAAGCATGACGTGCCATGTCCTCACTCACAGGTTCTCTCCCTTGGTCAGAATTCTGTTCTTTCTCATCTCTGTCTTCTGGCTTCTCAACCTTCAAGTCTCATGGGAAACCTTCCTCAGCTCTAATGCAGCAGTATCTTTCTCTGTTGAGTTATCTTATATATTGTTTGTTTATACAAAGTCGTTTGCATATTGTCTTCTAATTAGACTGAATCCTGTGAGATCAGAGACTGCCTTTTTGCCATTCTTTATATCTCCAAGCACTTGGCCCAGTGCCTGCTACACAGTATATGTTTAATAAGTGCTTATTCACTTGACTTAAGTAAAAGAGGTAAAAGACAGAGCGGAGGAAAGAACATTTGGGAGGAAAGAACAGGGTGCAGCTAGAGGGCGTACTGGATAGAGGGCCAGGTTTGGAGTCAGAAAGACTCATCTCCCTGAGTTTAGATCTGGCCTCAGACACTTACTAGCTCTGTGGCCCTGGGCAAGTTACTTAACCCTGTTTGCCTCAGTTTCCTCCTCTGTGAAATGAGCAGGAGAAGGAAATGGCAAACCTCTCTGGTGTCTTTGCTAAGAAAATCCCAAATGGGGCCACAAAGAACTGGACAAGACTGAAAAATGACTCAACACAAAGAAATCCTAATAAGAGAGAGCACTTTCTGTTTCACGTGGATCTGGCCTCTTATGTTTTTCTGTCCCACTGTGTCCTGCTCTCTATTTTAGAGATCACCTAATCCATTCCTTCATTTTATGAGTAAGGAAACTAATACTCCATCCATGACACACCCTTACCATTTTTTCAGCAGCCCTCCATCCATAGTTTTAATAGGAGCATAGATTTAAAGATGAAAGAGAATTTAGAGGATGTTGAATCCAACCTCTTTCTTTTATAGAGCAGGAATATGAGACCCACAAAGGTGAAATGACTTTTCCAAGGTCACACACATAGTAAGTTACTGAGCTGGGATTTGAACCCAAGCCCTCTAACTCCCAATCCAGTGTTTTTCCCACACTGCTGCAGGCATTCCAGTCTAGTCCTCTCTTCCCAGGTGATGCTGGCTCTGGCAAACCACCTGGGCACAGTGGAGTCAGAGAAGCAGAAGCTTAGGGCCCAGGTGCGGCGATTGTGTCAAGAGAACCAGTGGCTTAGAGATGAACTGGCAGGTACCCAGCAGCGCCTGCAGCGCAGCGAACAGACAGTAGCCCAATTGGAGGAGGAGAAAAAGCACCTGGAGTTCATGGGGCAGCTTCGGCAGTATGATGAAGATGGGCCCCCTGTGGTGAGTAAAGTGGCAGGGAAAGGGCCACCAGAAATACAGGTTTGGGGGTGAGGGGTAAGGGACATAGTACCAGGGCCTGGGCACAGGGTAGGCCAGTGAGCATGCTCCAGTAAGGATTTATTGAACTACCACTATGTGTTTAGCATTCTGGCCAATAATAATTAGTTCATATTTACGTAGCTCTTTAAGGTTTACAAAGGGTTCTTATCACAACAATACTATGAGGTCAGCAGTACAGGTGTTCGTCCCCATTTTGCAGAAGAGGAAACTGAGGATTAGAGAGGCTTACTTGATTTACTCATATTCACACAGGTAGGACATGCCTGAGCTAGGATTGAAGCCCAGTTATTAGTGGGTTCTATGCCCAGTACTCCTTATACTTTGCCACTTTGTCAGTCCTTCTAGGGTATTATTTCAGGGTATAACTTCATATTATATAATTTCACATATTTTCAGGGTATAATTTCATCATTGGAGGTGCTCCCTTTACCAACACAAATGATACCTCTTTTATATCTTATTAGATGGTCTCTGAGAGTTGAAGGGGCTAAAAAAAAAAAGAATCCACCCATTAGCATGTAGGTGAACTTGAGATGGTTCTCTTCAAAATTAGCTGGGCTGGTCCTTGAAGTGTCAGATACATAGTCCACATCTTTCCCATTTTGATAGGATCTGCCAGCTTGCACTCTACTGTCAGAGTCTTTGAGTCCTGGGAGGGAGGCCGTGCAAGGGGAATTGTCCACACCTTTACAAATAAATGATGCTTAGGGAGGTGAGGTGATTTCCATGAGTTAAGCCACAGGAAATGACCAAGGTAGAACTCAAACCCAGGTGTTCTGCTGGGGCACCAAATTAGGAGTTGAAAGCTTAAAACAGGGATAGGGAAGTGTTAAGTATTTGAGAGAGAGGGAAGGTGGATCATTTGTGCTGAAGTGAAGGCTTCTATAGAGGATTAGTGGAAATTAGGTTGAAAAGGTAGGATGGGGCGTTGTGGCGGGGGGGATTTTTTTTTACTATAGATACCTTTTTTCTGCCTTTTTTTTTTTGAGTTTTAAATTCACTCTGTCCCTCTAGCCCCTCTCCCACCCATTGAGAAGGCAAGTAATATGATATTCATTATACATGTGAAGTCATGCAAAATATGTTCAGATTAACCATGTTGCCCTTCTCTACTCCCCTGCAAAAAAATCAAGAAAAATAAAGTGGAAAACAGTATGCTTCATTCTGCCCTCAGAGTTTATCAGTTTTCTCTGGAGGTAGATTGCAATTTTCTTCATGAGTCCTTTGTCATGGATCATTGTATTGAACAGAGTAGGTAAGCCTTTCGCAGTAGATCTTGTTACAATATTACTGATACTATGTACGGTGTTTTCCTGGTTCTGCTTACTTTGCGTAAGTTCATATAAGTCTTCCCAAGTTTTTTCTGAAACCATGGGAGAGTGCTTTAATAAAGATGATAGTCTTTATGGTGAGAAAGTATTTTGCTTTGAGGGAACAAAGTTAGACATAAGGAAGACCTTAACAATGAAAGTCAGCCTTCACAAGTATAATCAATATCAAATTGCTTGCCTTCTCAAGAATGGGGGAGGAGTGGGAGGAAGGGACAGAGTTTGGAGCTCAAAGTCTAAAAAAAATGATTGTTAAAAAATTTTAACATGTAATTGGGAAATATTTAACAAAATAATAATTTTTGAAAAACTGAGTCAGCCAGCACATCAGTCATGAGTCTTGGCAAGGACCTAGTGCTAGCCTAGATGCTTGGGGTGCATGTTAAAGATCAGACACACTCCCTGTCTTCAGGACTGATGAGGCAGACACATAATCCACATAAGCACATACAGATCAATACAATGCTGTAATTACCTGAATTGAGTGGGAGGAAAGAGGTAGAGATTGTGTTGTTGGGAAATAGGGCATGGTTGATAAGGAAAAGCTTTCTGAAGGAGGTAGTTCATAGGCAGAGGAGTAAAGAAGGAGGTATGTGATGTTCTAACCTGAGTGACTGTGAGGCTAAGTTTTTAAAAACTCACAAGATCATTTTTGTTTAGGTTAAGTGCTATCCTTCCTAGAATAAAAAGGATGGATGGTTTTGTAAGTTACAGATCCCTCGAGTTAGTGGTCCTGTTGTACAGTTCCTACAGGGAACTCCTCTCAGGAGGGGATTTTTGCCTTCATGTGCTGCTTCAATTCTTCCAGGAGGAAAAAGAGGGCAGCTCCAGTAAGGATTCCCTGGATGATCTCTTCCCCAATGAGGAGGAAGAGGAACCCAGCCAGGACTGTGAGTCCATCCTTGGGGCTGGAGGGTGAATCAGATAGAAAGGAGAGCCTGTACTCTCTGGCCCCAACTGTCTTTTGTACACAGACAGCCTATAAACCAGCCCACTTCTGATACCACTGTACTTCCTCATTCTTGCCCTGGTTCTGGCATAGCAGGTCATAGAAATTGGCATGGGGTATAAAGGGATTGGGGTGGAAAGAGGTGCAGGAAGTTATACGTGTCATTAAAATGCAGAGACAGAGGAAGAGTTAAGAGCTAAGAATGGACTTAGGGTGGAGGGAAAAGCCATGAGCTTGGAAGCAGTGGGGATAGGGGTGGGATGCAGGTGAGTAAAGGAGTCCTTTGTGGGCACAGTGCCAGCCTCTGAGATTGGGGTGGTGCTGTCCCAGTGCCCAAGGGCGCTTCAGCTGCTCAACATGGGGGTTATGAGATCCCAGCGAGGCTGCGGACCCTGCACAACCTGGTGATCCAGTATGCAGCTCAGGGCCGATATGAGGTAGCAGTGCCACTCTGCAAACAGGCCCTAGAAGACCTGGAGCGCACCTCAGGCAGAGGCCACCCTGACGTTGCCACCATGCTCAACATTCTTGCCTTGGTCTACCGGTAAGGCTTACCCCCCACACTCCCATTCCACTCATCATCCTAGTCAGTGTACCTGTCTCTGTCTACCCTACTTCAGGCTGTTCTGCATTTCTCAAGTTCTCTTAGGTCTTCCTGATCACTACCAAAAACAAGAACAATAAACATTTATTTATCTCTGTGCAGTGTACATAGAAAACTCAAGATGATGGAATGGTCCCCAGATCCTTTTATCTTCCTACCCCTTCCCCCAACTTTTGTGTTTTAGGCCTTCTGATTTGTTCCATTTCCCATAAGACTTCTATGTCTAAATTCCCTTTCCCCTATACATCAGAGTTACTATCTCTTCTCCTTGGTCTTCTGTTCTTTCTCAGGGGAAAGAGTTGTCTTGTTCCATATACAGGTTCTGTGGTATCAGTGAGTCCTTCCCAGTGGTTTTCATACCAGGTTTTCTGTCCTCCTCCTAGAAGAAGAGGCTTTTCTAGCTGTCCCCTATACCCCAAAGAAAGGAGGGCTAAAATTCAAATAAGGTGTGACTGATGGGGTTGACCTGGGCTACGTAGAGGGAGATGAATCATGTAGGTACAGGATGACCTGTCCCCATAAACTCTGGGGTCCTGTCCCCCTGCAGGGACCAGAACAAATATAAGGAGGCAGCCCACTTGCTGAATGACGCCCTGAGCATCCGTGAGAGCACCCTGGGCCGGGACCACCCAGCGGTCAGCATCCTTTCCTCTTCTTCCCCTGTCTCGTCTTAGCATGTCTACTTTTCCTTTACCCTTCTCAGATAAAGGGAGGGTGGGCTTTGGATGGCTGCTACTCTCTAAATCCTATGGAACTATTTCCTCAATAGAGCCCATTTGCTGGAAGGAAAGATGAAGGGAGTGAGGCATCCCTAGAGTGGCATCTTATCTGTCCCTAAGGAAATCCTGTACCCTTGGGTTGGTAGATGTTTTGAGTTGTCTTTTCAGGGCTGGCTTTTGACAAGGATGGGGTTTTCTCCACAGGTGGCTGCCACTCTCAACAATTTGGCTGTGCTCTATGGAAAGAGGGGCAAGTATAAGGAAGCAGAGCCACTGTGTCAGCGAGCCCTGGAGATTCGAGAAAAGGTGTTTCCTTCCTCCTAGGTCTGGGATTCTTTCTCTCCAACCCTCCTTCTTTATGTCCTCCATTCTGCCCCAGTCCTACCTAGCCTTTTTCTCTCTGCTTTCTTCTTCAGTTCTCCCTGTTCTGGCTCATTTTTCCACCTTCCCCATGACCTGCATTCATTCCCCTCTCTCTTTCCCTGCTAGGTCTTAGGCAATGACCACCCAGATGTGGCAAAGCAGCTGAACAACCTGGCCCTCCTATGTCAGAACCAGGGCAAATATGAAGCAGTAGAGCGGTACTACAGCCGGGCCCTGGCCATCTATGAGGGCCAGCTGGGACCAGACAACCCAAATGTGGCCCGCACCAAGAATAATCTGGTGAGGACAGGAAGGAAATGGACAAAGGGAGGAGCCCCCAAGGCTATCAGTACCCTCATAATCCTCCTTTATCTACCTGGTCATTCCTTTGCTAGAGACACTGTTTGGTGGGAAGAGATGGGGTAATAGTAATAGTCATGGTAATGATGATAGTTAACATTTCTGTGACACTCTGAGGTTTGCAGAGCACTTTACATTTATGGTCTCATTTGGATAGGGTCATGACCTGGCAAATACCTGGTTATGCAGTTCCTCTTCCCTTCTAGTTCTGTACTTTCTCTCATCTCCACCCCAGGGCTCTGGGAGTGGGTGAGAGCTGGGCCACAAGGTGCGATTTACCATGCCCTCCTCTAGGGGAGAAGGGGAAAGATAAGAGTGATGTTTGAGGATGGGATGCTGGGAAGTTAGTGCTTAACTAGGGAATGGCAGGATGAAGAAGGCTAGCTTCAGAGTGGGGGGCAGCAGAGAAAGTATAGGGCAGGGGCAGGGAACTTGTCCTATAACCTCTCTCTTGACAAATCCCACCACCCTCCATTCTTCTCATCTCTTCATAATATCCAGTCTGTCCCTTGTACCACCTACTCCAGGCCTCCTGCTACCTGAAGCAGGGAAAATATGCAGAAGCTGAGACTCTGTACAAGGAGATACTAACCCGGGCCCATGTGCAGGAGTTCGGGTCTGTGGATGGTAGGTGTGTGGGACTTGGGGGTGGCCAAAAGGAAGGACATAGCCCAGGGGCAGTGTGGTCTGCCCCTAGGACCTGACTTCCTCAGTCTCAGCATATCCTTCTAAATTTTCTATTTCCTGTCCCATGTTATCCTTCCTCAGATGACCACAAGCCCATATGGATGCATGCAGAGGAGCGGGAGGAAATGAGCAAAGTGAGTCTGGGAGTGCAGGCCCAGAGGCACTGAGGATGGCTCTGTCCTCATTTCTATTTCACTCTTCCTCCCCTCCCCTCCCTCCACCCTGGGCACCTTCCGCAGTCCCCCTTCTGACCCTAAGTGTGCTTTAGTCCTATCTTTATTCTCGCCTCATAACCTTCCTTATCTCATGTTTCTCCCCACTCCCTTTTGCAGAACCGGCACCGGGATGGCATACCTTATGCTGAATATGGAGGCTGGTACAAGGCATGCAAGGTCAGCAGGTAAGAAGATGCTCAAGGCCCAGCTGAGGTGGCTGAATAAGAATAGGCTAGGTTGTTTTCCTGTGCCCCAGTTGTCTAGACTCCAGGCCCTACCTCCCCCGGTCTTTGTCTTTTCTTCTTTCTGATATCATCTTTACAACCACTTCTCTGATCCAACTTCCTTTCTCTGGCCTCACCACCTACAGTCCTACAGTCAACACTACTCTGAGGAACCTTGGAGCTCTCTACCGCCGCCAGGGGAAGCTAGAGGCAGCTGAGACTTTGGAAGAATGTGCCTTGCGCTCCAGAAAACAGGTAGGAAACTGGGAGGAGGCTGGGAGAGAGTCACCCTGGGGGTGAGTAGCTCAGGCTCTTCTCTGGTTCAGTGGAAGTGGGAGGAGCAGGGAACAATTTTTATAAAGGAGGTTTGTATTAGGATGTAGAGCCCACATTGTTTTCTGAGCTGGGTAGGGCAGGGAATAAATATAGTGCTGGGCCATGGAATAAGAAGACCCTAGTTCAGATCCAGCTTTGACACCTACTACCTGTGTGACCTTGGGTAAGTTACTTAACCTCTGCCTGCCTCAGTTTCCTCATATGTAAAATGGGGATCATACCTCCCTCTCAGGGTTGTTGTACACTTGTAGTAGGTGCTATATAAATGCTTGTTTCCTTCCCCCTTTTTTTTTCACCAGGGGTCCAGACCCAAGTAATACTTTGTTAGAAGGGGAAGAGGAGAGAAAATTTAGGGGAATGACCTTTCACCTTTATGTGGGCTAAGCCATGAAGAGTCCCATTGTGGCGATGGTTGTAGGTGGGTGGTTTGTGGCTGGGGCTTGGAAAAATATCCTAAGGAATCTCTGGATCTAGAAATCCCTAACCTCTCCTCCCTTCCCTTCCTTTTCCTTCCAGGGCACAGACCCCATCAGCCAGACTAAGGTAGTGGAGTTGCTTGGGGAGGCCCAGGAAAGCCCAGGAGCCAGTGTTAAATTTGAAGGGGGTGAGGAAGTCTCTGTGGCTGTAGAGTGGTCAGGGGTGAGTGATTTTTTTTTCCCCTTTTCCCCATCTCCTGTCCCTTCTTGCTTCTCTTGGAGGTGTGTGGGTAGAACTTTGGGCACAGCATTGGATCTGAAATTACCCCTTTCCCCTTCCTATTCTGCTTTGGTATTTTCTTTATTCATCCCACCTTGCCAGACGGATAGAGAGAAGAAACTTTGGGTGACAGAATCTTTCATCCCCAGATGGGAG
The DNA here is from genome assembly GCA_023548195.1 of Bettongia penicillata ogilbyi. NCBI lineage: Eukaryota > Metazoa > Chordata > Mammalia > Diprotodontia > Potoroidae > Bettongia > Bettongia penicillata. The sequence goes on from JAJHZJ010000089.1 coordinate 5,370,356, forward strand.
AACCTGAGCCAGTCCAGCCTTCCATGGGGTACAGGAGCATAGAGCAGGGGGTAGAATTGGATGGGGAAATCGAGAGTCTGCTGAGTCTTCCTCTCAGTTGCCTTCCCCCTCTATTCCCCTCCAGGATGGTAGTGGGACCCTGCAGAGGAGTGGTTCTCTAGGCAAGATCCGAGATGTGTTTCGACGAAGCAGTGAACTGCTAGTGAGAAAGCTGCAGGGAAATGAGCCCCGAGCCTCCAGGTACACACTGGGGTGGAACCACAGCTAATTGTGTAAACAAGGCCTTTCCCAAGCTCCTCTCCCCCTTCCTGATGGTCATGGTTCCCTGAAGGAAGTACAAGAGAAGGAAGGAGGCCTGTTGGCTGGCTAGGGAGGTCGAGTTTCAGGTAGAAGGGGGTGGGCAGCACAAGGGCAAGAAAAGAGAACCCATCAGAGAAGCCAGAACTGAAGGAAGGAGCAAGGCAAGTGAAGAAAATGAGTCATCAAGGCCTGTTGGTGGGGGATCCTGGAGCCTACAGGAATAGAGCAGGCAGACCTAGGGAGAGCTCAGCTCAGGAGACTCTCTTTCTTTTTTCCCTTACAGTAGCAACATGAAACGGGCCGCCTCCTTAAACCATCTAAATCAGCCCAGTGAGCAGTCCCTTCAGGTGAGGATGCCTGGGTGGAAGGTAGGAAGGAAAGCAGGTAGGCAGGAATCAAGTAAGGACTGATAGCCAAACTCCAAGGAGAGACTGGGGGTGAATGGGAGGGGAATAAGGAATGGGACTATCTGAGATCATTCAAATGGGAGGCATTGGAGAGGAGGGGAGAGATTAAGCAGGCTTATTTTATTCTTGGGGGTTATCAAAAGGCATATCTGAGATGAAAGGTAGAGAACAAAGAAGTATGTATTTACTGTGTACTTCTAGGGGAGTGGACTCAGGTAGGGGGAGAAGGAATAAATAGAAACTAAAAAAAGGTGACATTAGTTCAAGGGCAGGTTACTACTTTAATAAGGAAGTGACTATCCATCTCAATAAACGATAGGGAGACATGGGTTAGTAGAAAGAGTCATGGGTTTGGAGTCCTGGTACCAGGGTTTGAATCCTAACCTCTGCTCCTTATTACCTGTGTGACTATGGGCAAGTCATTTACCTTCTTGGGGAGAAAAATCTGAGAAAGGAAAGATTTGGACTCATGTTTTCATGTCTCTTTCAGCTCTGAGGTCTGTGATCTATAGATAATACCCTAACTATTTTCTCCACATGAATAGGACTTAAGGAAAATCCTAGGGGCATGATTTTAATGAGGGGCAAAAAACCCTCTCAAAACCACACCTTTTTAAACTTGAATCTTAGAGGATGTAAAGCATATCCTAAGGACTGTGAGAAAAAAGTGAAACCCTGGACATGAGATGGGTCACAAGAAGCCATCCTTTGAGAGGAGAAATGAACAGGGAGTAGGGATTTGGAAGGGTGTCCTGGTCTAATGGAATGTGATCTTTTTCAGGGTTCACGAGGACTCAGTGCTAGTACTATGAACCTCTCTTCAAGCAGCTGACATCTGACTTTCTAGGATCTTCCCTACTGTGATTCTGTAAACATACAGCATTCTCTGTGGCTCCTGACTCTACCATGTCCTAAGGAACAGACTGCCAGACCTTGGTGGACCAGTGGGGATGAAAACTTGTAAACTGCTGGGTTGTTCTACCCATTTGGGCTTTGGCTTCACCCTCAGGAAGGCCCTACTGGGCTCCCTTTTACTTCTCTGATGTGTTCTAGAGTAGTGCTAAGTCCTCTAGGGACTGGTTTAGGAAGCAGGTATGCCACAGGAATGGAGGGCTGAGGCCCGCTATCATCGTTTTAGTATGAAGGGTCTTTGGATTGGCCAAATTTCTGTTCCTTGGCCTCTCTTTTCTCTATGTGCTCCTTTCCTTCAGGTCCAAATATTTCACTTTTCTTAAATAAAATAATCAGGATACAAGTCTTCCACATTTGTCTTGGGGGAATAGGGTAGGATCCAGGATAAATGCTGGAGACCAATGGAAATGGGAGAAGAGGTGATCATGTACTTGAAAAGAGGGGGTATAGGTACTGTAATGACTAGAGTGTTGTCCTAGGAATTGGGAATACCTGAGTTTGAATCGTGCCTCAAAACACTCATTAGCTATATGCCTCTGGGCAGCTCGTTTGACCTCCCTGAGCCTCAGTTTCCTCATTTATAAAATGGGAGTAGTAACAGCACCTACTGGCTTGTTGTGAGGGTCAAAGGAGGGAACATATGTAAAATACTTTAACAAACTTTGAAGCACTATATAAATGTTAGCTATTACTTTTATTGGTATCTGTCTTTTTTCCTTATTCTCTTTTATCTTGTTAAGCCTTCAAGGATGCCAATGAAGGGTTTGGGGGTTGTGGTTGAAACTCATATCCTCTTAAGGTTGGGTTTGGGGACATAGGAAGCTTATTAGCAAGACTGGATTGTCAAGGATTCATCAGGAAGAGTTCTGTAAAAAGTATTAGCTCTCCCATGTGGTGGCCATGTGGGTCCCTAGAGTTCTGTTGCTGGGGCAGAGGGAGAGCTGTTCACCCAGAGATTCTGGAAGCCCTCCCCCCACCATCCTCTCAGCTTAAGGCTGGGCGGAAGTGAAGGCTAAGCTGGAGCCCTGCAGTCCTGGTCCCTCTCTCCACTCCATAACCCCCTTACCCCCCCCAAGCCTACTGGAAAAGAAGACACTATGATCTCTCCCAGCACATCCTGAAGGAGTGAACAGCAGCTGGAGCCTATCTTGTGGAGTCTGTCTCTTGCACACCCTCCTCCTACACCCCTTGCAGCTCTTACAACAAAGGAAGAATGTGTGTGTGGAGAAGGGAGGGGGCCACTGAGGGACTTGGAAAAAGAGTAAGCCAGGCAGACCCACCACTAGAGACCCAATCAGGCCCCCCCCCCCCCTCGGTCATGGAGGCTTCCTGCAGCTCACGTTGTCCAGTACTGGACTTGGGACTGAAGTTGCCTGGCTAATAAAGTTCTGCTTGCTGCATTCCTGAGGCCAGCCTTTCCTAGCTTTAGGTTCAGACTGGTGCTGGGTCAGAGCCAGACCACAGCTTCCCTGCAGAGCCTTCTCCAGTTGGCAGCCATGTCCTGGGGGATTCAAATTAGCTTGAAGTCCTGAGTCCTGAGGACACCAAGGAAACAGTGATTCTAAGGCTGACCCTAGGAGTTCAGGTTCTTGGGGGGGGGCAGAGAAGGGGGAGGAAGGTAGGATGGACCCCTCCCTGGACTTGGGGTCTCTAGTTTTTGAAGGGAGCCCCAAGCCTGACCCATATTACTTAGTACACAATTCCTACAGTCTCCTCCAACTGTCCGATCCCCTGTCGCTCCCCGTCTCTCAAATGTATCTCTCCCTGACCCTCCCCCATCCCACCCAGGTCTCCCCACCTCTCTCGCACTGTTACCAGTCATCTCTCTCCTTTAACACATTGTTTTCTATTCCCCCAAAGTTCTCTTTCACATTGTCCTCCATCCCTCTTTCCCCATCCTGTCCCCCATTTCCTACCCACCAGGTCTTTTCCACATCGTCCTCCCCCTCTTTTTTCTTTTCCCCACCACCCTCACCTTCTCCCCTCCCTACCCCCATTTTTCCCCCCTCCCCCCTTTCCCATACCATCTCCATCCTTCCCCCTCCCCCTTCCACTGCTCTTCATCCCCGCCAGGGCTTTCCAGATTCTGCCCAATGTATTAAACTCTGAGGCGGAGGTTGAGGAGGTTGCAAGGGAGCCGGCTCCGCACCACAACTGAGATGTGGGTTCTAGGGAGGCGGGGTACCAGGCGGACACTCAGCGGGGGGCCTGAGAGGGCACGGCTCCAACCGGAGGCTTAGGTTGGGGGACCGAGGGGGCGGGGCTCCCAACTGCGGCTGAGCGGAGGTGGGGGGTTTGGGAGTGGGCTTCTGAGGGGGCGGGGCTCTCTACGAAGGCGGGGCTCCGCGAGCGGCCGGGGCGAGGGGGTATCCTGAAGGGGCGGGGCTGCCGGGGGCGGGGCTGCCGGGGGGCGGCGCGCGCCGCCGGGACAGGGGTTCTGAGGGGGCGTCGAGGGGCGGAGCTTCCCTTGGCGGCGGCGCGCGGCTGCTGGCTGCTCGGGGCACGGGGCGCGCGGGCTCGGCTCGGCTGCTCTCGGCACAGCTCGGGCTGCAGAGGCTGCGGCGGCCCGGCCCGGCTCCTGGAGGCAGCGCCTTCGCGTCCTGCCCGCTCGGCGGAGCCGCTCTCCGCTCCTTCCTTTCCTCTTTCGTCCTCCCCGGTAGGGCCGGTCGCGATGGAAGCGGAGCCGGGGGCCCCGGGCAGCTCCCGCCGACCGCCGCTCCTCGGCTTTCTCCTGCTGCTGGGGGGTGAGTACCGGGCGAGCGGAGCGCCCTGGGCAGGAGAGCGCCCGCAGCTCACCTGGGCAGCGGCCTCTCCGTGCCGGCTCCGCCTTACCTGCCGGGAGCGACCTGGCCTGGGCGCCCCTCCCCGGGCTCCGGGGGCCCGAGTGGGGAGAGCCGCATAGCCTACCCGCTTGGGGCGGGGTCGTGCCCGGCTCCGGGCGGAGCCCTTTCTTTGGGGAGGTGGGATGCGCCCGGGGGCCGCTGGGGCTTCCAAGCAACCGTCCATCCGTCCGTCCGTCCGTCCCTCGGTCCCTCCGCTGCAGCGCGGATGGACCTTTGTTAAGCCGGTCCGGCTCCCTCCTTCCTTCTGCTAAGCCCCGATCCGGGCTCCCGGGGAGCGCGCACCGAAGGCACGGATCGGGGTCTCTCCCTAGCCCCGCTGCCCATCCAGAGCAGTGAGCCCCCTGCCCCGCTCCCGGAGGAGTTGCTTAGGCCGGCTGGGCACGGGCCGTGCACAGACTGCTGCTGGCACCCTTGCCAAAATCGGGCATGGTTGGCCCGGGAAGAGGTGGATAATGAAGTGGTAGGCGGCTGCCCTGTTGGGGTTTGACCCCCTTGCCCAGTCACCGTTCTGCCTCGGCCAAGGCTGAAAAAGTTCGTGCCTACTGGCTCTTTCCTTTCTATTTATCTAGCCTTGGATGAAAAGGCACGAGCTGAAAAGTTTGTCCCTTCTCTTCTTGGAGAGCCAGACCCTTTCGTTCGAGATGTGCGTGTGTGTGTGGTGTCCTGTCCTGTATGGTTTTAACGCTGTCCTGAATTTACCCTCTCCCGTTTCACTCCCAAGCTTGTGGCCGTCCTAATTGCTGGCATGCTCACACCTAAGAGTGGCTGCTTCAGAAGCAGAGAATTCTGGAGCAGCATTGAGGCTAGTTGGCCTTCTTGACCCATAATAGCAGCTGCTCCCAGAGACCTTGTGCTCCCAGCGTGAGATGAAGTTTCTGGCCATATTCTTGGCTTTCTTGCTTGTCCAGCACGTTTGACCCAGCCATAATTTGTGACACCTGTTTAGTGAATTTGATTGAGGAGGGCAGAAGGAAGAGGTGGTGAGTTTCTCTTATCTTTACCTTTTGTGCCCCAGGTCTTAGGACTTGGTGGTAGGCAAGGAAAAACAAGTGTTTGCACATAAAGGTAAGAGAGTCCTGGGATACTTTTAGAGCTGTCTTAGACCCCTTGAAGGAAAGAATGTGATTGGCAGTTTAGTTATTACATATGGCTGGGTCCACATCTGGTCTGAAAGGAAGTTTGTTGGTTGTTTCTGTGATGGAGGAGTCCTCTAACCATATGGGAAAAGGATGTCCTCTAGGTTCCCTGTCTTTCAGTATTTTTTTAGTGCTGTGATGGCTCCTTACCATCTTATTGTTTGGGGCTCACAAGGACTATTCCAGGAGTTCTAGGGGTGGGTATTCTTGTGGAACTGGAGCCTCAGTGCCCATGTACAGCAAATGCTAAATTCCTTCGGTGAGGAGAAGACCAACTCCTCAGATGTTAATCCTGTGACGTTAGTGTGGTGGTGGTGGGAAGGGGATGGGGAGGGCAAGAGGGAGCTCGAGGAATGGGACATGAGGTCTGGAATCTCCTGGGGTGTGTGTGTGTGAAGGGGAAGCTGCCTTGTGCTCAACAAAGGAACATTTTAATGAGAGCCTTAAATCAACTCCACCAAATGGGCCTTGGTGTGGAACCTGTCCATGTGCTGTAAACAATCATAGCCCATGGCCCTGGCCATGGCGCCTGCTGTCCTTAAGTAAAATCCGGGTCTCAGCACACCCCCGGACAGCATGACTTCAGGGGGCAGTGATTTTTTTTTTTTAATAGATCACAGTAGAATTTTCCATCTCATTGTTTAACTATGTAATTAATTAACGAGACTTTGCATGGAGAGACCCCAGAGTATTAATAAGGCCAGAAGGAGAGAGGCCCAGGCAGCTGGGCTTGTTGTGGATTAGGATGTTTTGAAGTTTGAGTAATTATGAAGTAAATGGTCCAGTAACTTTCCAAACCTTGAGATCCCTGTTGTGATTAACATGGTAGAAGAGAAGAGGGCTTTCTCTTTTGGAAACTTGAGTTCCTGAACTAGTCAATTTGACTTCTCCTCAGTTACTCTGCCATTAGCTTCGTTGTTTTTTGGGGAGGTGGATGGGAGGCATACATGAAATGGCTCTCCATTCTGGGCCTGATTGGTCATTACTTTGTGACCATATTCAGGCAGCTTTAGGAAACCCTGTGAATGGATTTTCTGAGAGGTTGGGGTGGGATAAAAGGGTGGAGGAGTGAACCCTCCAACTCATTCTGTACCAGAGGGACAGATCACTATTGCTAGAATACTGCTTTTTTTCATGTTACTTCCCTATTCCAAAATCTTAAATGGCTCCCCACTATCTTTAGAATTTTTCTTTTGGCATTCAAAGCTCTTTGCAATCTGGTCCAAATCTACCTCCCCATTCATATCCATTAGAAATTCCTCACTATTCCCTTATGTAAGCCAAACTGCCCTACTCAGCTTTCTGAATGTGAACATGCCTTCAATCATAGGCTTTCATTGTAAAATGAGGGCATTGGGCTAGATAGCTTCTAGGTTCCATTTATTTCTAATATTCTATAATTCTATAGCTGTCTTCCCTCCCCTTCTCTGTCTGCTGAAATCCTCCAATTTCAAATCTTACCCCTGTAGATAATCAACCCACCAAAAAAAAAAAATGGTATTTCAGTCCGCTGAACTCCTACAGGACACATCTGTACCACTCATGTAGCTTTTATTATTTCCTACCTAACATTATAGTTACTTGTGGACATATTCTTCCCCTTATTAGAATATAAGCTCCTGGAGAGGAGGGACTTTCTTCTAGTTGTTCTGTGTAGGACCTGTAGTGCTCTGGTATGATTGGTGATTGTAAATATTTGTTAAAAGAATGGATATTTTGAGTGAACCTAATAATAGTAATATTTAGCATTTGTAAAACTCTTATTATGTGCTAAAAACACTGTCTCACTTGATCTTCACAGCAACCCAGGAAGGTAGGTGCTATTTTATTTAACTCATTTTATGGTTGAGGAATTTGAGGCCCATAGATTGTGTCCACAGGAGGATTTGGATTCAAGTCTTCAGTGGCCCTAGGCAAAGGGTTCAATTGACAGCGATAAGTGTATCATCACCCTTTCTTCCTCTTTGATTCTCCCTCCCTTGCATTCCTGGTGGGTGCCTTTGTCATGCATATACTCTCTCTAATCTCAGGACTCTCTCTGCCATATCAAAGAAACAAACCTGCTTTGCCATTTGGGCTCCTCTTTCATAGTGGCAGTGTGTATTCTGGTACTCACTGAGGCTTCTGGGCACCAGGCTTTTGCTGCTTTGAAAGAATAGAAAGAGCACTAAACTTGGGAGTCACTGTACTTAAGCTGGGGTCCTGGTTTTGCCATTCATAAACTAGATGACCTTGGGAAAGTCACCTCCCCTTTCTGAGTTTCCTTGTCTATGAAATGGTGGAGTTGGGCTCAATGTCTATAGGATCATCCCTTTAAAGCTAGAAGGAAATTTAAAATTCTCATTTTATAAAGAATTAAAAATTGGGATCCAAAGAGTTTAAGAAAGTCACATAGGTGAGTAGCAGAGTTGGGATTGTCATTTAGGTTCTGTGACTCTTAGTTCAGAGCTCTTTCCATTGTGCAAGTCTATGAGTCTTTTATTCTACTGACTAGAATGAATTGTCTCCCATATTATGGGCCTTCTGCCCCCACAGAGAAATACAGAGGGACCAGACTATGCCACTCCACACCCCTAATATTTTACTAACACTGAACTAGACTGTAGGCTAAGCTTATACTAGACTAAAAGGATCCCATACTAACACCATGCTACATTTATACAGTGCTAAACTGTGCTTTGCTGTTTAGTTGTGTTCAACTTTTCTGGACCCTGTGGCCCATACTGTGCATGAGATTTTCTTGGCAAGGATAATGGAGTGGTTTTGCCATTTCCTTCTCAGTGGATTAAGGCAAACAGAGGCTAAGTGACTTGCCCAGGATCACACAGCTAGTGAGTGTTTGAAGCTGGATTTGAATTCAGGTCTTCCTGACTCCAGGTCCATTGATTATGTGTCATTGCCTCAGCTACATTTTTGTATCAACTCTTGTCCGTTATCCCAGATCAGCCTGTTCTTAAAGGCCAATAGCTTTCATTATTATAGCACTAGAACATATGTACTAAGCACCCAGAAAGAGTAATATATACTAAAATCTACTATAGACTTCTGAAAAAGTAGTAAGAGAGAAACTGACTTTGGTATCCTTGTGTTTCTTCCAATTAAGGAGCTCGTATTTCTTTATATCTTTAAATCTGGTTACTGAAGATAAATATGACCTTATATTTGCAACATTATGTTTGCAACATTCCTAGTAACAATTTTTTAAAATTCTCAGGGCCAAATCTTTTTGAAACACAATTCTAATTGTAATAACTAGGCACTCAATGAGGAAATTGCATTCATTATGTAGAAATTGGATTCAGTGAGCAACTTTGAAAGAACACAGCTATTGTATATAGTGAAGCATGTCTTTACTGGGTTTTGCCTTGGTGTGTTGATCTGATCATGTTTGACTGTGAGAGGAAGAGTAGAGGGAGGGGAGAGAGAGAGAGAGAGAGAGAGAGAAAGAAAGAGTGTCAGTCAGTCCCTCTCGGGGACTCATTTTTCCCATCTGTAAAAATGAAGAGGTTCATTGGAATAATCTCTAAGGTCACTTCTGCCTAATTTTATGATCTGTCACCAGCAGTGATTGATGTTTTGTGATCTTGGCCAAGTGATTTACCTCTGTTTGCCTCAGTATTTCCATCTTTAAAAGGAGGGTTTTGAGCTTAATGATTTCCAAGGACCAAATCATCTCTTGCCTCATCTTTTGGATTTGATTGGATGTGGGGAATTATTACTCTTGACTTCCAAAGAGTAAGTCCAGAGAAACTTGACAAGTCAGCTCCATGGAAGAAAGGGTTATTCGCAGGGTTGAGTGTCTTTGGCTTGCCTTGCCTGCCTGTCCTTCTGGCCTTTTTCCTCTAACCGCAGTAACATGTGTCTTTTTTTGCTGTGTCTCTTTGATGCTGTGTTTCTGAATTAAAGAGAACCAGGCAGCTCTGGTGAGAGGCTCTGGTCCAGTATTGCTGTGGTTAACTACTTAAGCCTTATCCATTACCTGCTTGGCTGTATTCTTTTTAGTGCTGTTGTCCTCCCCCTTGTTCCCTGCACCATCCAGCTTCCATTTATCTAGTTTGGGTGAAAGTGCCCTCAGTATAGCTGGGCTAGATTCCTATCTTGGGGCTGCTGAGTTCACTATATTCTGATACGCATTCATGCCAGCTCCAGCCCTATGGCACTCTGGTGGAGCCTGCACAGCACAGCTAATCAGTGGTTTTAGGAAGCCTTGTGCAGCATGTCACTTTTTCCGCCTTCTTTTCTTCTCCATGTTTAAGACATTTCTCGGTCATGCTGTCAAGAGGCAGTGTATGTAGCCAGGAGGCAACTTGGCTCCAAGGGCTAATGAACTTGGACCTGGCAGCTCTTCCTGGAGTTAGAGTCACTGAATTGCCAAGCACCCGTTTCCCTCTTTGGATTAATTCTGTGGATAATTTAGGAAGCCTCACATAGCTCGTTGCTTGGTGTTTGTTGGGTAGTATTGTACGGAGTTTTCTCTGTCTGTGGCTTATTTTCTTCCTGGATTGAAAACCCTTCTTGGAGCTGGTATCTGAGCTTTGCATCTTTCCTAGTACCTGGCGTGATGCTCTGCACCCAGTAGGCACTTATTTATTGAATGATTGAATGATGAGAATCAATGAAACCTGATTTTTTTTTTAGGAATTGGGCAGAGTCCTGGTTCCTCTTTCTTAGAAACATTATGACAGTAGTAACAGTGATTGGCCTTTAAGTTTCCATTTTTATCTCATTTGAATCTCACAACAACTGTAAGGTGAGCACTATGGTTGGGATTATCATGACTTACAAATGAAGAAACTGAGATTTAGAAAGTGATTTGCTCAGGGTCATATAGCAAGTGTCAGAAGTGAGATTTAAATCCAGGTCTTCCTCACTTTAGGTCCACTATCTCACATTGCTGCTGCTACTGTTGTTTTGGAGGCAGTGGAATTAAGTGACTTGTCCAGGTCACACAGCTTGTGTCTGAGACTGGATTTGAGCTCAGATCCTTTTGATTCCAGGACCAAGGCTCTGGCCACTGTACCACCTAGGTGCCCACTGACATCGCCTTTGAGTGATAAGATCTGATACGTGAATTTATCAGCTTTGTTGAAGGCTGGGTGAGTGATGAAGGCTGTGAATTTTGCTTGTTAAAAATGTTGAGCAACTCACTTGATCTTCTGGGACTCAATTTCCTCATCTGAAAAAAACGAAGGAGGTTGTTCTCAATGACCTCTAATGTCTTTTTAACTCTAAATAGTAATTTGGTTTCATTACACGATTACCTTTTCTCCTGCCCAGGTCCTAGTCTGGGCTTGCCACTGTGTCAGGGAAGGAGGCCAACATTTTCTGCCAGTAGTCATAGTTAATTTCTTTAGTGCATGTCCTGGTTAGAAGCTGGAGCTTAGAGAACTTCCCGTCCATTGCCCAGATTTTCCATATAAGAAAACTGAGTCTCAGAGAGAAATGATTTGTCTCAGGATCTTACAAGGAATTAGAAGACTCCAAATCCAGTTACTTTCCAGGAAACTATACCATCTTGCCTAGAAATTTTGGCCTCTGAGTTGAAAGCTGAATGGGAGAAAAAATCATAATAATAGATTTAGAGGCAGTTGAAACTTCGGAGGTCATCTAATCCAACCTTTTCCTTTTCCAGATAGAGAAATTTAGAGCCTGAGAGCCTTGACTTGGCCAAGGTCACCAAAAGTAGGAAGTGTCAGAGCAGAGATTTGAATGCAGGTTCTTTGTCTCCTTATTCAGGGGACCTTTCAACTGATAATATAATGGAAGAGAGCCCTGACTTGGAAGTTAAGAGTGGGGCTCTAGTCCCGCTTTTGTCCCTGTCTCATTGTGAAACTTTTACAAGCCGCAGGCTCTGGGCCTCAGTTTTTTTCACTGTAAAATTAGAATATTCCCACAGTGCAGGGCAAGATTCCTGATAAGAGCATTCATTGGATCTGCCATCTAAGAACAGGTTTCAGAATCTGAGTTTGGTGCATATTCATATAAGCTCTCTCTGGACTTGTGTCTTTCCTTGTGAAGTGAAAGGGTTGGACTATTCCTAGAGCCCTTTCTAGTGCTACCATTTTAGGATTCTAATTAATTATTGAACACACCTGCTATTTGCCCAACATTATGCTAAGTATTGTGTTGGGGAGGGTCAGGCCTTTGGGAGAATACAGGATGGGTCAGGTTCAGAAATATATGATTCCTTAATATTTCTTTAACTGCAAGCAAGGGAGACACAGAGACAGAGCTCTGGAAGAAGTTCATTCCTTCTGTCATTTAGTCTAACCCTTCATCTTACAGAGATGAGTCAATAAACATTTATTAAACTCCTGTGTACCAGGCACTGTGCTAGGAATTGCTGATACAAGCACAAAGAATAAAACCATCTCATGTTCACACCACATATTGCAAAGAATGAAACGGGTCCTACTCACATTCTAACTGGAGAGACTTTTGCCGCTGGTCAGTCAGTTCAGTTGTATCCAACCCTTTGTGACCCCATTTGGAGTTTTCTTGGCAAAGCTATTGGGATAGTTTGCCATTTCCTTCTCCAGCTCATTTCAGAGATGAGAAAAGTGAGACAAATAGGGGTAAGTGACTTGGCTAGGGTCACACAGCTCTTAAGTATCTGAATCTGAAACTCAGGTCTTCCTGACTCCAGGCCCTGATCTATCACTTTGCCACCTACCTGCCCTGGAGAGACAACATACACACACACACACACACACACACACACACACACACACACACATATAAACATATACCGCATAAACATACAGTTTGTTTACACACATACATACACAAAGAAGTTAAGTACAAGGTAGTTTTGGAGAAAGGTCACTAGCATTTGGGGAGATAGGAAAGGCTTCATGACAAGATCATTCCTGAGCTGCATTTTAAAGGAAGAGCTCAACAAGATGAGGTGAAGATAAGGAGGGAGTGGCATGGGGTACAGCCTCTGCTGAGGCATGGAGATAGGAGATGGAATATCTTGAGTGAATTAACAGAGAGAAGGCCCATTTGTTTGCGTTTCAGGGTGCAAGAGGGAAAGTAACATCCAGTAAGGCTGGTGTCCCATTGGGTAGGGTAGCTTCATAGTTTATCCTAGAGGATGTGGATGGATAAGAGACACACGCACAAGTGCACACACGCACGCACACACACACACACACACACACACACACACACACCACCTATCTATCCTAGATAGATAAGGAACAGCAATGATACAGTAAAGTGCTGAATTAAATAGAGTTACGGGCCAAAATGTGTCATGAAGATAAATGTTATTGGGGAGAGGAGATTAGGAAGGGGAAGAGATCAGAGGTGGTTTCTGAGAAGGTTTCATGAAGGGAATGGGATTGTCGGTAAGTGTGCCCAGTGGTGTATAAGTCAAGTCTTAGGTTAAAATGATCAGGTACATTTCATGTTCAATTTGATGGTGCCCCTCATCACTTCATTGTGATAATGTGATGATACCTGGGAAGTGCCTCCTGCCTAGCAGATAGGGAGGACACAGAATAATACACATTTTGTTGGTTTTGGACCTTCTGACACCAGTATACCATCATGGGCACCACCTGGGACTCCTTAATCATGTAAAGCTTTTCTTTCTGGTCTTCATTCTTTTATCCTCACCAGAAAGGACTCAACAGAGCTCATTTGACTGGCAGCATCTTAAATAGTTTGCCTCATTCTAATGTACAGATTTTGCAAAGTCTCTTTGTAAATGGGTCTGGTATTTCATCAGCAGCTCATAAATTTGAGACTTTTCCAAACATAGCCACTCTGCATATCCTGGCTGGAGCTTCCCCTTCCTCACCCTGGATGCTGATTCTCAGGAAGGGCAGCAGTGGTTTAATGCTGTTACCCACAGCTCTTGGCACCTTTCCCTTCTCACTCCCTCACCCCCAGCCTTCCCTAAGATAAAAGTCAAAGGCAGATTCAACTAAGCTATAACTAATTGTCTGCTCTGCCTGATGAGGAGCCTCCCATTATGGTTGGTAAATGGTCCAACCTTGAGCCAGGAGCTTCTCCCTTAGAAGGAACACATGGTCTTTTCTGCTTTTGTTGGTGGCAAGCTATATAAGGATGAGAGACACATCTACCTAGGTACAGGGATAAGGGCCTGTTTAAGTGGGTGCAGCTGCCATTTTACTGACTGCAGATTCTGGGCTACAGTGTGCTCTACATTTATTTCAGCAGTGTTGATAAGCCTCCAGTGGTCTCTTTGTTGCCATTCTCCTTCTCCCCCTTTCCCTGCCAAGAAGAGAAAGAGGAGAGCAGAAAAGACTAGAAATGAGAGGTTAGGGGCATGACATTTAGACCCATTTTATGCCTGTGTGTCTTCTTCGGCAAGTCGTGGGATTACTTTAAGTGCTAGCAGGAGAATGTGAACTCTTTGAGGATCAGGACTGATTTTATATATGTGTATGTATACACATGAATATATACACACTTACAGCAATCCCTTCCACATTGAGGGGTTATGTGCCAACTCTGATGATCCATGTTCTATGACCAGTGATGACCAAAGCCATGTCTCTCCTGAATGAATCCCTTGGGTTTTCCTCTCTCTCATTGGTTTTGGTGAGGGTTTTCAGGTCTACAAAACTATTTCTTATTCCTTAATGGTAAGGCACAGAAGCCTTGGGACTTGACTAAAATAAGCAGTGTGGGTGTGGTATAGCTTTCCAGGATGGCACTCTTGATCTCGAAAATGTGCATGAAGTGTTTCGGCCTTTCCTTCCTACCAGAGACTTCTAAATTTTTTTTTCTTCTGTTTACCGTACCTTCCTGTAAAATTTAGCTTGATATTATACAATACTATACATATATTTTGTGCATTTCTGAGTTTCTAAACTTTTTGTGTCATCTCCTGGTCTTTGTGTATCATCTTTGGCTTCCACAAAATTTCTCCAAAACTCCCATTTAATTTCTTATGCAGACTTACAATATGTCAAAACTGAGAAATGGGTAAAGTCTTAATATGGAAGGGATTATTGTCTATATTGTATATATACATTTACACATATATACACATATGTATATACATGTATGTATCTACCTACATATGTATTTTTTGTCCTTATATCTTCAACCTAGCAGAGTATCTGGCACGTAGTAGCAGTTTTATAAATACTCATTGTCATACTTAGATAATTTGTTCTGCTTTCCTAAGGTTCTGGAGTAGGAGTTTTGACCCAAGAAAGGGTTTTCTGTCATCATTTTTTTCCTCATTTTTACTGTAACCAGCTCAGTATTTTATGATTGCTGTGGACAGTCATGTTTATTACATCAAACTCGACTGAGTTAAAAAAGAAGCATCCTAGACTTTGCATCATGTTTCCTTAAGAAACTCCAGGCAGCTTGCCTGTGTTATCTCTCCATAGAGATACCAGAGATCTCCCAAAGTCCAAACTGAAACTGGCGGATCTTCCTGATTTGGACCTATACAGGGACAGGATTAAGAAGGAAAAACCTGAGTGCATTCAGGCCTTTAGTTCCTCAGAGACTGGGCCAAGTCTGACTGTCTTATGAAATTTCCTACATGTTTTATATCACTGAGCACATTTTGCCTATACAACTACTAGTCTTGTTGCAGTAGAAAAAATAGTGAGAGTCAGGAGACCCCTATTCTGTAACTCAGTGCCTCTCTTACCTTCTCTGGATAGAGAGGAGGTAAATGTTCTCTAAGGTCCAACTCTGATGATCCATGTTCTATGACCAGTGATGACCAAAGCCATGTCTCTCCTGAATGAATCCCTTGGGTTTTCCTCTCTCTCATTGGTTTTGGTGAGGGTTTTCAGGTCTACAAAACTATTTCTTATTCCTTAATGGTAAGGCACAGAAGCCTTGGGACTTGACTAAAATAAGTAGTGTGGGTGTGGTATAGCTTTCCAGAATTCAGAAGGGAAAGGAAAACTTAAATAAGTTTAAATCAGATAAAGGGAGTTTTGGAGGAAAGACTGTGGAATGGATTATTTATCCTTTCAGTCCCACCGAATGTCAAGAACTGCAGGGATGGGGAAGAAACTGAGACCAGAAAGGGGAAATGAATTGTCAATGGTCACATAGTGTTGTTGTTTAGTCTTTTCAGTTACTACTCTTCATTACCTCATTTGGAGTTTTCTTGGCAAAAATTCTAGGGTAGTTTGCCACTTTCTTCTCCAGCTCATTTTACAGGTGAGGAAACTGAGGCAAATCAGGTTAAGTGACTTGCCCAGGTTCACATAGGCTAGTATCTGAGGTTGAATTTGAACTCAAGTCTTTGTGACTCCAGGTGCAGTACTTTATCCACTTTGCCACCTATTAAAGAATTGGAGACTGGCATATATTACCATAGGAAACTAGAATCTTGGTGTTAGGAGCGAGAGACAGACTTTGAAGAAAGGGTCTATCTTTCTGGAGTGTTTTAGGTGAAGTTCTCAAAGTTCCAGGTGGAGGGAAGGATCAGGTGAATTTCTGAAATCCTTTCTTACTTGGAGAGTTTGGGCATGGGGATTTAAGTTATTCAAAAGTAGATTGTGTCTCTCCATCATGGAAGCAGAGCTAACCTGAATACACAATGAGTTCTTGAGAGCTACTGCTCACTTAGCCTAGAGTTCCAGAATTCTGTACAAGAATATCCAAAGATCAGCATTTTTCTCTGAAAATGGAGCTCTTGGCCTTAGAGCAGCACTTGTGGAAGGTCATGGGGGACTACAGGTTCCTGCTTGCTGTGTTCTTCCACATTCCAAGCCAGTGCGGCATGCTGGGATTTGTAGGCAACATCTCCCACAGTATAGAATGCTATGGTATTACATAAGTGGTACTGGAACCTAGTATCATTCGGGAATAACTCATAGCTCATTCTTCTGAAACCTTTTAAGGTTTTCCAAAGTTCTTTCCTTTCAGCAACCCTGTCAGGTAAGTAGGGTAGTCTTTTACTGGTGAGGAAACCAAAGTTCGAGAAGCCAGAACCTGAACCAAGTTCTTCGAATTCCCAAGTCTAGCACGTTCTCCAGTCTAAGTCTATCCAATCTAAGTCCATTCCAGGTCTAACACTTTCTCCAGTATGTCTTCCTGCTAAGTTGGAGGTGTGCGTGCGTGTGTGTATGCGTTTGCGTATGGAACCTTCTTGCTAAATTCTTTCTCATTATTCTTCCTTATATTCTGCTGATCCTGTTTGCCAAACTTGGCTCAAAATTCATGGTCTCTAGAAAGCCTTCCCTGAAGAAACAACAATTTGCTCTAATTCTTTCTTTGTTTAATGCCCTACATGAATATTTCTACATGAATATAATGTTTTTCATATACGTGTTTATATATGTATATATATATACATATATATAAACACATATGCCTACACCCTTATTTCTTTGTTGTTTTTATTCCCAAGTATTCCCAGGTGTTTTTTTTTTTTTAACTTAGAATGTTCTTATGTATAATAAATATATTTATCCACTTTCGGGGGTCAGGAGGTAGGGTCTGGTCCTAGCTTTGCTGGGTGATCTTGGGCAAATCACTGAATTTCCATGCCTCACTTTTCTCATCTGTAAAACAAGATGGTTGGACAAGAAAATCTTTGGAGCTCCCTTTCTGCTCTAAAATTTAGTACCCCTTCCCTCACCATTCTAGGATATTCAGGTTTGTCTTGCTCATTGGTTTATTATAGTTTGGCCATGCTGTTGATGGCCTGCTTACAGTGACTTATACTGTCCTAAACAATTAAATTCAAAAAACATTTATTTAATTCCTGTGTTATCCAGTGCCCTGACTCCAGTCTAGGATGCTAGCAGTGTGGTCCTTTTGTGACACGGAATCCGATCCAGGATGGCTGGTGCATTGGGTAGCACTTGGTACCTTAGAAGTGGAGCATCTAGAGGCCTGGGTACCTCTGAGGCACAAGATGATCATAGATTTAGAGCATGGTTGAGTTAGGGGGTTAAGAGGGAAAGTAGTGGTAGTGTTCAGGGAGAGGTGATACTTCGTGAATTCTTCCACAGGGAATGAACAGTACCTGTAAAGCAGGCCCATTTGATGGGCAGTCCTTGTGGAAGGAATCTTTGCTTCTTCAAGAGAGGAGCTGGTACAGAAGTAAACTCATTTGTCTAGGCCAGAGGTCCCTTCCTTTTTTTTATGGATACAACCCCTTTGGCAGTCAGATGAAACCTCTTGGCCCTTCTCAGAACAAATTTTTTTTTTAATCAAAATTCAGTGGAATGCTAAATTTCAGTTAGTAGAATTCTTTTCCCACCCAAGTTCATAGATCCTCTGAAAAATATTCATGTACCCTATATGGATCTCAGGTTGATTCCAAGCTTAAAAGTAGGTGTGTGTGTGTGTGTGTGTGTGTGTGTGTGTGTGTGTGGTGGGGGCGGGGAGGGGAGTACTTGCTAAGGTTTTATCAGAACCCTAGACAGGTGGTGTGGCCAGGATAATGAACTCTTTGTGCCCCACTTTGGGATCCGAGGTTCTTTCTGCAGCTGCCAACTGTACCAGCCAGTCACCTATCCACCCATCAGTCTAGTAACCTTAAAAATGATAAAGGAAATAAGGCCTAGCCTTTCAGCCAGCCACAAAGAGCAAATCGCTGGATCTGTTTGGTTAATTTAACAGATTAAACCAATTGTTAAACTGACCAATTTAAAAAATGCCAAACTTGCAAGCAGTTTTGTGAGCCTCTGATGTGAGCTCCTCCCCTTTCCTCCCCGACATGGGGGCCAGGACTCCTTGGGAGAAGCGTTATGGGAAGGAGGAGGGATGCTGCGGCTCTGGAACAACCCTGGGGGCTTGGAAGACGGTTTTTGTTTTTTTTTTTTTTCCTTTCCTAAATTCCTTCTTAAAACAAAAGGCTCTTATTTAGTAAACACCGGCACACACCTCCCAGTTGACCTGAGATTTCATTTTCTTCTTCCTGTCTCCCTTCCTTGGGTTGCTTTGTTTTGTAGGTGTAAGTTTGGAGTGAGTGGGTGAGATCCTCTCTGTGTATTTCTGTTGTCAGCCTTTCAGCCCTGGAGGTCCTGAAGGGAAAGGAGATTCAGCCCTCTTTGCTCTATTTCTCTGCTAATTGCCTCCTCACCTTCATTGAACAACACAGTTGGAGGATTTCTTTTTAGAATGGTTTTCCAAGGCACTGAGGAGGCTGCTCAGTGGATCCCTGCTGTATCTCTGGGGCAGCGCCCAGGACGAGTCTCTACTTGGGACTTCAGCATAGGACCTTGTTTGACAAGCTCCAGAAGCCTGTCTGGGAGGGAAGGAGATGGGGGTGGGGGTGGAGGTGGCCCAGGAAATGTGGGGGAGGGGAAAGTAGTGGGCTGAGCTTAGCTAAGCGGGAGAGCAAATCTTGGGTTACTTATGTCTCCCTGTGAGTCTGGGTTGCTTTCACCCTCTTTTCCCACTCCAGCCCAGATCAAAACAGCCTCCTTGGGGAACAGGGAAATACCTCTCCTGATAGTGCAACCAGTGAGTAAACAGTGGAGGCCTCTGGCTGTGTTGGAAGGAGCAGAGCTGGAATGCAGAACATTTCATTTTAGGGCTGGACTTGGGTTTCTACTTCTTTCGATATTTGCAAATTTGAAACAAATGCCCTCATTTAGCAGCAGGCTGGCTGGGCTATAAACAGGGGCTGTTTATGGGCGTTTATGGTAGTCACAGGTATTTGTGGAGAGACCCCATCAGGTCTGGGGAAGGGAGGGTTTATGGCTAGGTGGGCTGAAAAGAGAGGGAGAGATCCCAGCCAGGTCTCCGGTGGAAGGTTGTTGTGAGGTGGGTGATACCATAAAAATAATTACAACCTCCTGACCCCCAGGAAGGAGCCCCTTCTGGAGGACAAAGGGGATTGGGATGGTGCTGGCCCCTGGGGGGTTGGGACTTGGGGGCCTTCTTCCCCCTTGGCAGGCAGGCAGCCTAAGGTATCCGGTTTCCCATGTGTCCTCCTATTCCCAGGACCAGTAATGACCATTAAATTTACTTTATGACCCTGGACTTAGAAACGATGCTAGTCCCTTTCCTGGTCTTTAGGGGTATAGGATGGGAGAAAGATGATCGAGTGCCCATTTTCCTTTTATTTTTTTTTTGCCTTTTGGTTTCCAAAAGGGGTATTTTTGAAGTTATAGATAGCTGAGGTAAGATGCTCTAACTTCGTATGTCTTTCAGTGGGTGCAGGTAAGCTAGTTTTGAGCCGCAGTTAAGAGTCTAAGGCTTCTGACTGGAAAGGACCTTGGCCATCTAATCTAAACACCCTCCCATTTACCCATGAGGAGATAGAAGCACAGAGAGGTTCAGTAATTCGCTAAGACTCACACAGGTTTTCCGTTGTTCTTTCTCATGCCACTTCTCACTCCCTTCCCAAGTGGATAGTCTTGATAAACACTGTAGTTCTAATATTAATACTAACCATTTCTTCACCATAGGGGATTAATAATTAATAATAAAAACTTTTCACTATTGCAGTTACTTAGCAAATATCATTTCCTTTCACAATGATTATATTACAGTCAACACAGGGGAATTTCTGACCTTTAAAAAGTGCCCTGGGACTTGTGCTCCTGGCTTTTCCTTGACTACTTTCCCTCTGCTGTGAGAAGCCTTCCTTCATTCCACCCTCCCCCAAATCACTTATTCGTATAAAGATTGGACCTTTGGCTTTTTTTGTTGTTTTTGTTTTTTTTTAGTATGGGCAACTCCCTGGTGAGGACCCTACCTCTACCAATGCAAAGTTAACACCTTCTCTTGCAATTTTTTCTCTTGAGAATTGCCTAGAGGATGGAAGAGATTAAGTAACTTGCCTAGAGCCACAGCTGTTAGTATTAGAGGTCTAACTTGAACTCAGCTCTTTCGATCTCCTCCCGGGCCATCCAACTGCATCTGCTGCCTTTTCTTGTGTGTGTTGTGTAATACTGTTCATGTCATTCCCTACCAGACTGGGCTACGTTAAGATGAGGGACCTAAATCTTCTCACCTAGTGTCAAACACACACACTGGGAGCATTTTATTGCTTATTTGAGCCTCCATTTAATGTTCCTTCCCAGGTTTAGTTGTGGAGAGAAAACAGAGGTATTGAAACCTCTGGAATAAATGCTAGGCTCTAGAAGTATAGAGGTAGGGAAAGATCCTGCCTCTTGGGCTGCCAAGAACTGAGGGTGCTTGGGTCAGGAGGGTAGGCTGGATTCAGTTGTGTGTTGAGTGAACTTATGATGAGCCTTTGCCCAAGAGTCTCTTTTGCCCTCCTCCTGGAGGCAGCATGTAGATCTTGTTCTGAGGTTAATTAAATGCAGTGTGGGGACACCAGAATCATTCCGGGGCCCGTTAGTCATCTTGCCTTCCCCAGAAGTCTAAGTAGTTCTTAAGGCTAGGAGCTTTGTATTTGGTTGACATGAGTGTGTTTGGCCTGAGATATTGACATTTCAGGAGGAGATATTTTTCACTGTGGATGGATTTCAAGATCTGAATGATCTCCGATATTTTATTTTTTTCCTTCTACTGTAGCGTGGATTTATCTCTTAAGTTTCCTGAATGTTCACTTAGACTTCCTGGGTACCTCATCTATCTCTGCCTGGCAGCTAGTTACAGCTCAAGCTTTTCACCTGGAAGGGTGTGCCAGTTCGGGCCAGCCTTGGTGTGGAGGAGGTCTCTGACTCATTATCAGATCAAGCACTTAGCTTTGACTGCCGAGCCCTGGGGGTCTGGTAGCCTGGGCCTGATAACTTGTGAAGTAGGAATGTGGAGGTCTTTTCTCTCCTCCCTTTCCCCTGGGAATGTTAGGGAGATGAATAAAGTATTGTAGGTTAGGGCCTTTTAACTGCTGGGAAGAAAGGTGTCAGAGATTTTCTCTGAGGTCTGTCTCCCTCTCCATTCTAGCCAGTTTCCTGCTACCCTTTGATATACTAGTAAAGGCATTTTTAGTGGGCTATTTTGAGGTAGAACCCTTGAGCCTTGATGTGAAATGCTCGCATCTGGGGGAAGCCAGTCGTCTCAACCCCAGGGTGGTGGGGGATGGAGAGAGTAGTGAAGCCCCAAAGACTCTACTCACATCTATTCAATTGTGTAAATGCCTACTATGTGCTGAGCAGTCGTGGAGCAGACCCCTTGGGTACCCTGATTGCATTCCTTGAGTTCTGCTGACTTCTTGGTTTGGCCCTAGTTCATTCCTTTGGTCTCCACCCCAGTACCCCATCCTTTGATGTCTTGTTTACATCTATGACCAGAAAAATTTGGACAGGATTTGTAAGGACTTAACTGGGTCGCTTTCCAATTGCTACCCTCATAGGTGGAAACTGTGGCAGTTGAATTAATTGCTGCCTGGTAGGATCACGATGAGCTGCTGATCAGGTAACAAAACTCCACTGAGTCCCAATCTAGAAATATGTCAGCTGAAGGTTACTCTTATGTGTCTGGCAAAATACTTTGCCCCCTGCCCAAGGAGAATTGAGACAGGGAAAAACAAGGTGTGAATCGGATTTTGATATTGTATCTGCTTTTTGTAGCTTTCAGTTAAGTTGGGTAAAGGTCTGCAGGAGTTGGACTTTTCAGGTAGATCCTTCTCTGCATCTGGTAGGGAAAAAGGAGGAGGGGGGTGGCTTTTGAGAGCTGGGTGATGTTTGCTCTTGAATACAGGATGTGTGGTGACTGGATGAGATCCCACAGCCCATTGAGATGCCTGTGACCAGCCCCTTTCATTAGATCAAAGCAATACCTTTTGTTTTTCCACTGATACTCTCCACCCTGGAGCCAGAGCTATAAAGCACTGGAACTCGGATGGTCTCCATCTGGGTTGCTAAGAAGGGGTCGAGGGGGTTGGGAGATGTCATTCCCTGTGGATTTGAACTTCCTGCTAGTTGTCTGTCCCAGGCACTTACTGCTTTTGCCAGGATCTGTCTGGCTTAGCCTGACCAGGCCCCAGCAGGCACCATGCCATGCCATACCATGCCATGCCTTAGATGGGGTAACTCCTCCCATGCCCTGCCCGGTTTGGATGCTAGGCTGAAGAGACAAGCTGTCCTATGTGGCTGGTTTTCACTCCGGGCTACATGTTTTGTTGCTGAATCATTTGCATTCATTTAAAGTAGTGGAGGGTGAGTGATATTTCAGGCTGCAGAACTGGGTTGCTAGAGGACTTCTTTTCTGTCTTTAGATCTCATTAAGAATTCCAAGGGCAGCAGTATGGGGTCTGTAACTGCTCACCCTGGGGCAGGCCATTCAAAGCTTGCTTAACTTCTGACTGCCTTGGGCAGAGGCCAGCAACTAAAATATGAAAACTGTTTGCCCAGCAGCCCCCAGAGTCTGACCAAACTGCCCTAGCCAAAGAAAACACGCATTTATAATCCATTATGGAGCCTCATCTAAAGTCTTTTTACTCCTCAAAAGTCTTTGTCTCTTCTCCAGCAGTCTGCTGACATTTTTTAAGCGACTACTGCGTTCAAGGCACTGTGCTAAGCAGTGGGGTACAAAAAGAGGCAAAAGATTGTCCCTGCTATCAAGGAGCTCAAGTCTAATTGGGGAGACAACTTATACATGACAACGTATAAATAAAATATAGGCAGGCGATCGAAGATAATCTGCAGAGGGAAAGCTCTAGCATTAAGGGAGACTTTCCTCTTGAATCTCCTTGTGCAGGAGTTACAGCAGCTCCTTTGGGCCGTGAAGGTACCCCTAGTATTCCTTTTGGTCCTTGGCATTCTGTACAGATATCTTTTAGCAGCTGATCCCAGCACAACCAGTTCCCACTGTGTTTGTGGGTCTTGAGTCCATCCATCAGCTTTTTGTCAGGAGATGGGGAACAGGTTTCATTTTTGCCCTTTGCATTCATTAGAGTTCTTAGGGCTTTCAGAGTTGTTTCACTTTACAATATTGTTAATCTATAAATTGTTCTCTTGGTTCTGCTTACTTCTCTCTGAATCAGTTCATTTAAGTCTTTCCAGGTTTCTCTAGAGAGATTCAGTGACTCAGGTCACACAAGTAGAGTAAATGGCAAGGCCTGTGTTCCGAGGGAGGTTCTGTGACTTCAAGTTCTCTTCATTGCGCCACACAACCTGTGTCTGGCATCCTGGGAAAATACTGACCTTACCAGAAGCTGATACTTCTTCCTATTTCTGTATTTGTAGAATTTGCTCCCATTGTCTAGCTAGGTGGCACAGAGCAATCATAGAGACCTGCTATGTGACCCTGGGCAAAACATATAACCCATCTCAGCCTCAGTTTCCTTATCTGTAAAGTGGAGACAGTAATAACAATTACCAGAGGCTTGTTGTGGGGATCAATTGAGATAACATCCGTAATACACTACATAAGTGCTAGTTATTATGTGCTAATATAACAAATATTAGAAACAACATAGTGGTGTTTCTTTGAAAAAGAAGCTAGGTGATACAATGGATAGAGTACTGACTGGATTCCAGAAGACCTCAGCTTATGTACCAGGAAGCCAAGGAATAGGAAAATTGCTTGGCATTTTGCTGACCTATTGCCATTTCAATAGGCCCAGAATTTATATACCATGCCTAGTTACACCTTTGGAACAAGTTTCTATGGGTAAATTGATAGCAGCTTACACAAATAAACCTGCAGGGAAGCCTCTTTAAATACTGAGCCAACCCCCGGTTGTGTTTTCAAGCTGCCTTGTACCTCCCTTCTTAATAATAATAGTAGTAGCTCCCATTTATATAGCACTTAAAATGTTTTACACGTATAATCTCATCTGATCCTCGCGACAGTCCTGGGAAGTAGGTGCTGGCATTCTTTTAAAAGCAGAGACCTAGGCTTAGAGAGACTTAGCTAGAGCCACAGCACCAGTAAAAGTCTTGAAGGTGAGCGTTAAACCTTGTTTCCACTCCTAGCACTTAATGCCCTATTCCAGCCTATCTAACTACTAAAGACTTACTTACATTCCTCCTGATATTTAATGTGTTTGTGACCTTCAGCAAGACACTTAACTTCCCAGGGGAAGTAAAATGAGGGGCTTAGACTCAATAGATGATCTTTGGGGTCCTTTCCAGATCTAGAATGAGCATCCCAATGAACTTTATATGGTCATATATTGTGAGCAGCTAGGTGGCACAGTGGTGCCAGGAAGACTCATCTTCCTGAGTTTAAATCCTGACCTGTGTGACCCTGGGCAAGTCACTTCACCCTCTTTGTCTCAGTTTTCTCGTCTGTAAGATGAGTGGGAGAAGGAAATGGCAAACCACTCAAGTATCTTTACCAAGAAAACCCCAGATGGGGTCACAAAGAGTTGGACATGACTGAAATATAACAGTATGATAGGGAATGTAGAAGGTAGTGAGAATGAGGGAGTGGGGTGAGAACTACCCCACTGTTGGTATGGTAGGGAATAATATCCCCAATGTTATTCAATCTGAACCCAGGTGGCACAGAAACTGAGCTCTGGCTCTCCCTATTCTGAACCAGGGGTCAGCATTGTAGATTGTGGTAGTTTGGATACCACTGAGTGACTGTGAGTGCCGTATTGCAGTATCTGTAGACCAATCTAGGGCAATCTCTTCTGGAAGCCAGCCTGTTTTGTGGGCTGTTCATTTAAGCACATGATAGGATAAGTCATTACCACCTGAAACAGTCAAGACCTGGGTTTTTCATGAAAGGTGAAAAATAAGGACAGTTTAGAAGGGATGTTGACAATTGGGAGATTTGAAGGAGAGAAGGGACTGAGGTAGTGAGCCTGATCCACACCATTTATTATTGGAATCCCTGGACTATTCTTCCTCCCCATCTCCATTTCTTGGTTTCTCTGGTTTTCTTCAAATTCCAGCTAAAAGCCAACCTTTGATAACCTTCTGAGATCTCCCTTAATTCTAGTGCTTTCTTTCTATAGGTTATCTCCAATTTCTCCTGTCTGTATCCTATATCATTTTTGTTTGCAGTTTTTTTTTCTTTACTTGGATCTTGAGCACCTTGAGCTCAGGGATTGTCTTTTGCCTTTCTTTCTATCCCTAGTGCTTAGCATAACGCCTGGCACATAGTAGGCGCTTAATAAATGCTAGTTGATTAACTACACAAATGTGTTTAATTATAGATATTTTTTTTTTATTGCTGACCAGGATGCTTTGTTTTCCCTCTATCCTTAGTTATAATTGATATCTCCTCAAGAAATGAAAACTAATTTTAATATATGTAAACTGGGCATTGATATCTCCTCAAGAAATGAAAACTAATTTTAATATATGTAAACTGATCCAAATGGTAAATCTGCTGCAAGAGAAAAGCCAGCCCTACATACACATGTGTTTGAACACTTATGATGAATAACTTAATTGTTCATTGTTTGGGATTTTCTGTCCTTTCCCTTGCCTTTGTTGACAAGGACAATTGAAAGTTGACTAACTTAAGATTTAGAATTGAAAGGATCTGTACTTTTTATTTCAACAATCTTTAAATGCCTACTGTGTGCAAGGCCTTAGGGGTCCTACAGAAAGGCTTTGGTTAGATCTATGGAGGTTCTAGCGAAGGACCAAGACAAAGGTAGCACAGAGTAAGATGTGAATGAATTAGTCTTTATCAGTGGAGGATATGTACCCTTCATTGAGACGTCAAAGTACAGTATCTGCAAGCTGTTGTGTATGAGGTGCTCAGAATAAGAAGATAAAATATTGATACAGTTCTTGCCCAAGTTTCCTTTATATTCTGCTGAGAATGGGGATCTAAGAATCAGTCATAGGATCTTGGGAAGAGAAGAATTACAGGGAACATAATTGCTGTCTGCAAATATTTGATGGCTTGTCAGGTAGAAAAATTAATTAACTTGGTCAGCTTGGCCCTGGAGGGTGGAGCTAGCACCAGTGAGTGGGTAGGAGTTAAGGCAAGGTTTTGGTACAACTTGAAGAAAAGCTTCCTAACCATTAAAACTAGCCCCAAGCTGGCCCCGCAATAAATGGACCATCTGGGATGATGAGAAGTTTCTTGATTCTTGAACTGTTTGAGTAGGGGTTAGAAGACCCAAATGGTTCTTATAACAAGAATTCATCGTTCAGATAGCACTTTAGCTAGATGATCTCTGAATCTCTTTCTAGGCCTAAGTCAATAATTCTATGATTCTTTGCAGTGTTTGAGCCATCCTACTTTGGGGGAGTGTGTATGCGTGTGTGCGCACATATGTGTATATATTAGCTCATAGATAACTTCTTGATTTGCAGCTGTAATCATTATTTTCTGGAGCATTCCACTTCCACTGTCACTGATATTCTAATTCTTGCAGATTTCCCTCTTACAGCTTGGTGCTTAGCACTCTCTGAGAGCATTGCTAGCCCTCCAAATTTTATTTTCAACCTTTCGCTATTAGGGCATCACTGGATAGTGTATTTTCTAGATAAGCATATCCTGTAATACCCATTTGATCTTCCTCTGCCTGCATTGACCTTCCACTTTCAGATTACCTTCATTTACTCTGTGTGTATCTTATCGGGACCTGGTACCTGGTTATTTAGGGTTATTATTTGTTATGTGGGCAGTTAGGAGGTGAAGTGGATAGAGTACTTTGCCTGGAGTCAAGAAGACCCAAGTTCAGATATGGTCCCAGACATGTAGTAGCTGTGTGAACCTGGGCAAATCACTTAAATTCTGTTTGCCTCAGTTTCCTCATCTGTAAAATGAGCTAGAGAAGGAAATGGCTCTAGTGTCTTTGCCAAGAAAACCTCAAATGGGATCAGGAAGTGTCCAATGTGACTGAAGAACAAAAAGAAACCTAGTGATTTACTTGTTTTCTCCCCAATAAAAAATAAGCTCTTTGAGGGCAGAGACTGCTTTTTGTCTTTCTTAAAGGCTTGTTAATAGACCATCTCACTTTGAAAATCTTTGGTTGCCCCTTAGCTGAGCAGGAATCCTCTTTACAACATCCCAAATCAGTAGTAATCCATCCTCTACTTCAGGGATTCTTAGCTGCTTAGCTAAGAGATTTGTGTCTGGCATACAAATGGGTGCTTAATAAATGCTTATTGATTTATTCATCATTTCTGTGTCATTGGCCCTTTGGCAGTCTGATGAAGCCTACGGACCTTTTCTCAGAATAACGTAATTGTGGTTTGTTTTTTTTTAATTGTAATAGAAGGAAATGCCAAATTTTAATTAAGGTTTGTGAAAATAAATATCTTTTTTCCCCATTCAACTTGACAGACTCCCTAAAATCTTTCCATAGATCACTTGGGAGTCCATGGACCCTAGGAGTTAAGAACTTGAATATATCCATTGCTAGAGAGATCACTACCCTCTTCGACAGCCTGTTCTGTTAAGATATTCTTCCATTTACTGAACAGAATTGTTTCTAGCTTCCCCACCTTTTTTCCTACTTCTACATCCTAATCTCAGTTCCACATAGTTGCTTCAAACATTTGAAGACAACTATTCTGTGGCTTCCTAAGTTTTCTCTCTTTTCTGAGATCAACTTCATCACATTCTTCTTTGGGCTTATAAAAACCAATTCTGCTCTTTTCTTGGTGGCTCTTTGGTATCTGGCCCTGTTAGGTGCCTCACAGGCACATTTTGACAGCTGTGCTAGCTAGCTAGTATTTGATAAAGATGTTGAGCTCAAATCTACTTGCTGGTAACTTTCACCCATTGGTCCCACTTCTTTCTTCCTGGATCATATGGAACTAGTCAGAGGGTCATCGACCTAGAGCTAGAAAGAATCTTATAGGTCATCTCCAACCCTTTCATTTGATAGACGAGGCAGCTGGTGTCGAGAGAACTGAAGTAACCTAACCAAGTTAACATGGCTCCAGAGTGGCAGAGACTCAACTACAAGTCCAGTACTTTTCCCATGTTGTCAGATCTCTCTTCCATATGATAGTGACACCCCCCAGAGATTGAAGGATGCTCACTGGTGGTCCTGTGCCCCTTCTCCTAGCTAGTTATTTTAGTGGATTTTCAAATTATGTGGTTTCTAGTTCCTTTAATAGACAGGGTTCTTGCCCTTTAAGGGAGCCTGTAATCCAGTTCATAAGATAAGATATCAACTCAGAGAGGAGTTATATAATGATACAAGATTTAAGTTACATCTCAAGACAGTGGTATAAGAGAAGATAATGATACCTTATGTGTGTGTTTCTTTGAAGTTTACAAAGCACTTTCACATTAGCTCATTTGGCAGTAGACAGAGCTACGTAATTTTCAAATTCACTCAATATCTTGAGTATCATCTCAAACATGTTTTTTTCCAAGAGCAAACCTATTAACATGCAAGAAAATTCTAGTAACTCACTCAAAGACTTAGTGATGCCTGTTGAATTCTTTCCCAGAGCTCAGAAAGCTTAGTCTTAACACCAGCTTTCTGGCTGTCCCCAGTTGTGTCCTTGAGCACTACTAATAAAACTGTGGCATTAGAAAACTCGAACAATAGTGGCCTTCTGCTTACCACTTTGCCAGAATGTCCTTCCATATTCATCAATGCTGTTTTCTGCTCCCTAGAAAGAGAAGATGGGGAGTGGGACCTAAAGGATGCTACCATCTACAAGTTCTACTTATGTAGGATCTAAAGGAGTAGCTTTTCAGATGGTGGAGAGGTGGTGGAGGTTGGGATTGACCAGATTTTGGAAGAAAGCAGTATATTTCAAGTAAGCGTGCATAACAGCCAGGCAGTGGAATGTGAAACTCTTGAAGATTGAAGACATCTGTGTGGGGCTTCCTGACAGCATCTCCACAGCTGGCTTGGATCATGGAATCCCAGCTGCATATACCAACATGAACCATAAGTTAAGTGATTCTTTCTGAGACCCTGCACTTGCGGGTACTGAATGTTGAGGTCCTGAGGGCTAGTTGGAGGAGAACCACCCAGAAGGGAAAGATTTGATTTGGAGAAAAATGAGTAATGTACTTCAAGCATTTTGCCATCTCCAAAGGATTTCTATACCAAAGGGATGCTTATAACAGCCTTCATTTTGACATGTAGACCATGGGCATAGGTCCCTTGTGGCAGGATTTAGTAATGAGAACTCAAGGGTTATAAAGTTAGTCTTCATCACCATCAAAATTGTAATGTCCTATACTTGTATAACTTTTTTTTTTTTGGAGGCAATCAAGGGTTAAGTGACTTGCCCAGAGTTCCACCTCTAGGAAGTGTCTGAGGCCGGATTTAAACTCAGGTCTTTCTGACTCCTGGACTGCTGCTCTATCTACTGTACCACCTAGCTGCCCCACTAGTCAAACTATTAATTTGCCAGCATGTTTTCCTATATATCTATTACATATCATTCTCTCAGCAGCCCTTTGAGGTGGGTAGAAGAATGTACTATTATCTCTAATTTACAAGTAAACACACTGAGGCCTAAAGAATTGAGTGATCTGCCCAGGGTCATATGTCAGTTTAGTGGCAGAGTTGAGACAGTAACCTGCAGATGCCCTTATTGGACATGGCAAGTATAAAATGGCCAGAGGTACTTTCTGCCAGGGGTAGGGGGAAGGTGGTGGCCTGGGCTCTTGAGTTTTTCTTATCCTGTTAAGGCTTCTGTCTTATCTCAGAGATTCTTAGGTAGCCAACTACTGGTTGTTTTTTTTTTTTTTGAAAGATATGAAGAAAAATGATGGCCTGTGGTCTCAGGGAGCTTTTAGTTCCCAAGACTACCTAGAAGAGGAGCTAAAGATGCCCGTCTCTTTGGCTTTTGCTTTGACTGCTGGAAATAGCTATTAGTGTTAGAACTGCTGGCTCAGGAATCTGCTCAGGCTCAGAGCTAGAAAAGTTTGGTGGAGAAATGTCTTGTTATCTTATTCCTGTCCCAATGGCTCAATCTGTTTTTAGATGTCAGGAAGTCCAACAATAATGGTGCAATTATCTTAGTGAATAATGGATGAGCCCAGAGAAGATATTGCTCTTATTCTGGTGATTATTTACCACGTGCCTCTAATTTTGGGTCTTTCCAGTATGAACAGCTTGAGCCTGGTGTGTGTATATATAGCTTTTCTCCACCCTCTACTCTTTCCCATCAAAACCCAGAGCCTCTCTGTGATCTTTTAAAATTTCTATTAGCTCATATTTCCGTAGCATTTTTATAGTTTACAGGATTCTGTGAGGTGTGTAGTGTCAAGTTTTATCTCCATTTTGAAGATGGGGAAACAGGCTCAGGAAAGTGGGGTGACCTACCCATGGTCACCTATCCCCACAGTAAATGTTGGAGATGAGAATAGAACTTGTGTCTTTTGACTCTCAAATGTGGTATGCTTTCTACTGCTCCAGTGCAAAACAAAATTTGGAGCTAGGTACTGGCTAAGTTAGGTGGGTATAGTGGATAGAGTGCTAGTTCTGGAGTCAGGAAGAAGTAAATTCAAATCTGGCCTCAGGTACTTGGTAGTTTTGTGACCCTGGGCAAGTCACTTAACTTCTGTTTGCCTTAGTTTCCTCAATCTGTAAAATGAGCTGAAGAAGTAAACGGCAAACCACTCTAGTATCTTTGCCAAGAAAACCCCAAATGAGGTCACAAAGAGTTGGACATGACTGAAACAACTGAACAGCAAAGCTGGTTAAGTCTGAAAGTTGGGAAAGCCTCCCAGGTTTTGGGAAAGGCACTGAGGCAAGAGTGCAGCATGTTTTTCCTGGCCAGAGAGGGACTGATATTGAGAGTGAGTGCCACCGTGCTCTTCCTTTGACCCAGAATGGGTGTCCTTGGGAAGTCAGATTTATTAGGAGTTAACCCTGGAGACTTAGGCCAGCTAGTTCTAAATTTTTTTTTTAATTGAATAGGTTAAAATCCCACCTCTCATGTGTCCTAATCTGTACGACCTTAGAAAATGACTAAACTTTTTTGGTAGCAGTTTGCCCCTATAAAATGAGGGAGCTGAACCAAGAGAGCTCTAAAACCTGGAGTTTCACTGAACTTCTTTTTTTCTGCCTTTTTCCCTACATAACAGGTAAGAAAGGCAGCTGATACTGTAGAAAGAGCCCTGGTGTTGTGACCTTGGGTAATTCACTTCACTTCTTTGACCTCAGTTTCCTTATTTGTCAAATAAGTGGCCCAGACCTTCTTCTCAGAGCCCACACCTGGCTATTCCTCAGTGGGCATTTCATGGAGTCAAAGAAAAAAAAACTCCTTAGGCTGTCTAGTTTAACTTGTAAATGAGCAGAAATACTCTCTACATTGTGGGTTCTTAAACTGTGATAGGGAGTCTGTGAACTTGGATGGGAAGAAAAATGACATCTTTATTTTCACTAGCCTCTAATTGAAGTTTTGCATTCCCTTCAGTTTAATCAATCAATCAGTATTTGTTAACTGCCTTTATATTTATGTTTTTTATGTGCCTTCATATTAAAGCATTGTGCTAAGTGCTTTAATGTTGAAAAACAGGATTCTGAGAAGGGTCTGTAGGCTTCACCACAATGTCAGTGGGGTCTATGATGCAGAAAAAGATTAAACATGATTTCTAAAGATCTTTCTAGCACCCTCCAGTTCCCCCCTACTCCCTAGCTCTGTACAACTTATTGAAGCTTTTTGCTTCTGTAACTTGCCAGAATGATTAGGGGTCGAGTGGCCAAGAAGGGGAAGATCTGTATTTAGAAGGTAACAGTGAGTGTGAGGGGCCTGAGTAGGTGACTGTTGTCTGACTTCCTGAGGGTCCAGTTGGTTGTCACCTGAGTGGAGCTGGGCTGGGTGATCCTTGTCAGGTATATTATAGAAGGAAGTCCAGTTCAGCTAGATGTCTTCTCAGATCCCTTCCAGTTATGAGATTCCAGGATCACAGAGAATGTGAGTTCTAGAAGGGACCTCTCTTGTCAGCTTGTGCCATTTGGCCTCTCTTCCTTGAATTTAGTTATGTGCCGTTAGCCAAAAATGATTCTTTGGCAGGGCTCCTGAGAGGTCATCACTGGTTTGGGTCTCTTGGGTATATGGGCAGGAGAACTCGGGCACTGGCACTCGAAGAGATAAAGTAACTTTCCTGGGTCGCATAGATAGGAAGTCAGGACTAAACGCATGTCTGGATTCCAGATCATAGATTTCTAACTAGGAGAGACCTTAGAGATCTTTTAGTTTAGCCCCCTCACTTTATAGAGGAAGATCTGCCCAGAGACCCACAGATAACAGAGCTGGATGACCCATGTCCTCATCTCCAAGGGCAGGGTTTTTTCCATTCTTCCGTATTTGAGCCTCTGTACTTCCACTCGGGGGCTCTTTCTTCCTTCCCAGTATCCAAATCCCCTCCTCTGTTTCCAAGCCACATTATTAAGTCAGGGTCCATCCAGAAGACTTGCCATGTAGTCCTGAACAGGGCATTCCTTCCTGGGGCTAGTATCCAGAGAAAAGTGTTCCTTTCCAAAGCAGGTATTCCTTGGCAAGTGGATCTGAGGGAGCCCAGGGGCTTCAGAGGGCTCTGTGGGGTAATTGACTGAGCCTGTCTTCTTGGGTCTCTCGGTCTTTTGAATGTTATTCATTGTCCACATTGTGGGTCATTGGATTCTAGAGCTGCTAGGAGTCTGCTCTCCAGTCCAGACTCTGCCTGAGCTGCCAAGAATCATGTCAAGCTTTTTCCAAGCATGTTAAGAATCAGTTTGTGTTGCTTTGACAAGGCCACAAATGAAGCACGCCATAATGGCCTCCGTGTCTGTTAGCTGGTACTTTTCAAGTCACCAGGACATGACCAGATGTTCCTTCACATTTCTCCCTCCTTCCTGCTTTTAAGTGGTTTTCAGAGTACTTTTCATTCCCTACAGCATTTTTTACATCCCTTTGGAATAGGCCAAGATCTAACCCCTTGCTTTGCCTTGTCTTGTCTTCTCTTAGCCTTAGTTCTTCTTGGACCTGGGGAAAGGCAAAGGAGGATGTATTTGGTTTGGGTGTAGATAGGAGTATGGAAGCAGGAGGGGGTACTTTGATTATCCTGTTAAGAACTGTCTGAAGTTGGGTGTAATTGTTAACTTGTAGGACAGTTTGGTGTCTTTCCTCTTGAGGAAAAGATAAGGTAAAATGAAATAATTCTCTATTTTCATGTTTTACTTTTAGTTTTTAAAACATGAGAGGCATGAGTTGTGTTCACCACCACCACCCCTCCCCCCTTTTCTGGTTTAACTTAGTCCTTTAAACTTTGGGAAAGTCACCCTACATAGTGAAGCAGGGAGCCCTTTCCCCCAGTCTACCTGCTAACACCTCATTCCCTTTTTTCCCTTTTCCTTCTCCTGACTAAACAGTGACTCTGCATACCCACTCCTTCCTAGGTCCCTCCAGCTCCCTCTCAGCCCCCTCCCCCCTTCCCTCTTGCTGGGTGTCTGTTGGTAGTCAGATCCCTTGAATGAACAGGGAAAGGCCAGTGATAGTAAGATGTGGGAGGAGGGGGTTGGTCTTACCGTGTCCCTGTGCCCTGTCAATCCTCTAGATTTCTCTGACTTCCTGTTAAACCCTAAGGAGACCCAGTCCTGACGGTGTGTCCCATAATTGTGCCCTCTTATATTTGTTGTCTCTCCCAATTAGGATGTGAGCTCCTTGAGAACAGGGACTGTATCCCCAGCGCTGCTCAGCATAGTGCTCGGCACACTGTAACTGCTTAGTCAATGCCTTTTCTGTCCTTCATGCAAGCAAGCTTTGCTTTTGAATTGATGATGAACTGGGAGGGATACAAATAGAATGCTGGACAGGGCTGTTGGCTGTGTATATAACAGTATAGTCTGGGGGGGGGTGTAATGTTTGCCACCAAAGAGAAATTGCAATGCATGATCACAGAGCCTCCCTCCAGAAGAAGGGCTCCAAGGCTCTACCTTGGACTTGTCAGTGGCTTGCTTTTTCTTTGTCATTACCGCAGTTCCACAGTCCTTTGGGGTGGGCAGGAAAGGGGCTAGTAAAATATTCTTAGAGTCTTAGGGACTTTTAGCTTTAGTTGCCTTAAAAATCAATAACCAACTCTTAGTCCAGTCTAACTACTCCCCTATCTAGCATCGGTTTTGTTTTTTAAAATGTGTCACCTTTCTGGGGCTCATTCTCAAGTGGTTCACTTTCTGTTCCCGCTGGCCCTTTGTTCTCTCTCTGGTTCTAGCATGGCCTGCTTCAGGGCCCTCATGCTTTGTCCTCTGTTGAATATACTATAGGATTGAGACCTCTTTGGACCTGGAAGGCAGTCCAGTGAGTGAGCATGGAGTGCACCAGCAGTAAGGAGACCTGGGCTCCAGACCCAGCCCTTTTAGTAAAGGGCCTGGACCTTGGTCTCCTCTTCTGTAAAGTGGGAGGACTTTGAAGGTTCTCTTTAGCTCGAATATTTCAGAGCTCCCATCCTGTATCCTAACAGGAGTATTGACTACAAGGGAGATATCTTGGCTCTATTCCCAATCCATTTGGTCCATAAGCCCTATTGGCTCCTCTGTAATGACAGAGGGCTTTCCTCTGTCATTTTGTCTTTAGCGAATCTTCTCCACAAGACAGCTGCTTAATGTCTCTCTTTTCCCTTGGGAAGATATCAAGCAACTCACAGACAGGGAGGTCTCCACTTCCCCAATCCTTGATGAGGGAATGAGGGATGGGCAGAGTCCATCCACATACTGTCCTCCAGGCCCAGTGTTCAATTTCCTCATTAGTAAAATGAAGGATTTCAGCTAGATGCTTGCTAAAATCCTTTCCCATTTCTAAAATCTTAAGACCAGACTAGACAGAAGCCAGGTGTCCTGACTCCTAAGCCAGTGACATTTGGGCAACTGTAGATGAATTCATTCAGCAAGTATTTATTGAGCTCTCATTGTGTGATCAATCCTAGTCCAGGCTTTGTGGGAGCTTTATAATGAAGAATTCTCCAGTTCATGAGTCCCCACCCTCCTAGATCTTAAGATCCAGTAGACCAACACAAAGGAAAAGTTGAACAATGATATGACTTAAGTAATACAAGAGATGTCACAAGACTGTGTATGAATAAATGTTGTAGGAATTCAGAGGAAGGAGAGATGCTTGTGGTCAGGGTAGGCTTCAGGGAAAAGAGAGACCTAAAACTGGAGTAGGGAGCATAGGAGGAGACTTGAGTTTAGAGCTAAAATTCCCTCATTTTACAAATAAAATAAAGATGACTACAGAGAGGAAATGACTTGTCCAGTGTGACACAAATTATGTTAAGTACCAGAGCTAGGATTTGAACCCAGGTTTTATGATTCCAAATTCGGTGCTTTTAATCCTTTTCTAACACTTTAACATAAATCCTCCTTAAGTATTGGCTTGTGAAGGGCATTGCCATAGATCTTCCTCTGACTCTCTAGGACTGTTTTAGAGAGTACCTTTTTTCCTACAGCATTTGAACCTGAGAATTGGTATTTGAACATACTGAAGGATGTTGTATCTTAGGTTGTAGGGGTGTGGGGACTGGGAAGTCCAGACTGTTAGTATCTTTCTAGTTCAGAATTGTGATTTTTTTTTTCACTTGAGGAAATTATAATAGAGGAGATATCTTGACTGGTTGTTTTCACCTGTAATTATTTGGTGATTTTTTTCTTTTCATTTAGTCCCACCAGCCATGAGTAGGTTTGGGTTTATTTTGGAACTCCAAGGATCTTTTCCTCCATCTTCCCTGCTTGACGTGGGGACATTTTCTCTGGTTTGGCTTTTGCTGATATTGAGTAACTCAGGAAAACCATCGGCTAGCATCATGGTATAGTCAGAGGAGGGGAGGAGGTATAATTCTACCTTTGGGAGAAACATCTTAGAGTCTGCTAAGGTTGATTTAGACCTGTCCCTCCAAACTCTATCATAGATAGAGGTCATAGAATTTTAGATCTAGGAAAAAAAACACCACAGTCCTTTGCTGCCTTGTCTGTTTGGCATTTTGAGGTTAGCTTCAACGCATCTTTCCAGTCTTATTGTCTAATACTCCTCTTCATGCTCTCCCTAGTCCAGTCAAAATGGCCTTATTGATAATCTTTACACATGATATGCCACCTCCCATCGCCATGTTTTTCTTCACACAGGTTGGCTCCTATGCCTATAATGCACTCCATTCTTAACCTCTGTCTTCCAGTCCCTGATAGCCTTCAAGGCTTAGCTCAGGAACCGCATTCTACATGAAGTCTTTCCTGATTTTTTCCCCAGCTCCTCCCTCATCCTCTCTATTCTGGTGTTTATTTTGTATGTTCTTACTTATGCATATTGTTTCCTCTGATAGAATGTAAACGTCAAGGTAGGGGTAAACTGATTATCCTCAGCTCCTAACACAGTGTCTGATGCTTAATAGATAACTTGGTTGATTGACCTGAAAGCTCATCTTGTTCAACCCTGTCACAGAAAAGAAGACTGAACTGAAGCCCAAAGAAGGGAGGGTGACTTGCCTGATAGCACGCAGTTACTGGGACTAGAGCTCAGGCTTCCTTGTTCTCAGTCTAGCGCCCTTTTCATTGTGTGGGATTGCTTCCCGTTGTGTGTTCATTGCCAGTGCTGGAATACGTACCTGGAATAGTGAGTGGGGCACTAGCATAGGAGCATTGGAAGTGTTCCTTGGGGTGGCTATCTTATCTGTGCAGTCTCCTCAAAGGAGACTCTCAAATCTACACACACATACACACACCACACATACACACACAGACATACACACACCACACACAGACATACACACACACCACACACAGACGTACACACCACACACACATACATACACACACACCACACACAGACATACACACAGACATACACATACCACACACACACTACATACACACACACTACATACACACACACACATCCCATCTCTCTACCGAACCAGTGTCATGCACTGTTGTTATGTCAGTCATGCCTGACTCTTCATGATCCCATTTGGGGTTTTCTTGGCAGAGATACTGGAGTAGTTTGCCATTTCCTTCTCCAGCTCATTTTACAGATAAGGAAACTGAGGCCAGCAGGGTTAAGTGACTTGCCTCAAGGCCCCCGGCTAGAAGGTGCTTGAGGCCAGATTTGAGCTCAAGTCCTCCTGACTCCAGACCTTGTGCCACCTAGCTCCCCTACCAGCTGCCTATTGGATATTTCCACCTAGAGGTTCCGTAGGGGTCTTAAACTCAAACCGTACAAAACAACTCATTATCTTGAACTACTCTACTCCAAACCTTCCTCTCTCCCCAATTTTCCTGTTTCTTTTGAGAGCTACATGTTCTTCTAGTCACCTGGTTTCCTAACTTCCAAGTCTGTTAATACTTGACTTCCCTCTTCCTCCCCACTCATATTTGCTCATCAGGTGGGCCTTGTTGATTCTACCCCCACATCCACGTGGGCTTTTCTACTCACATCGTTGCTACCCTCGTTTGGGTCCTTGTTGCCTTTTACCTAGTCTGTCTTTTGCTTTCTAGTGGATATCCTTTCTTCCAAGTTCTCCCCTTTCCAATCCACCCTCCACACAGCTGCCAGAGTAATCCTTCTAGAGAATGAGTCACTCCTAGTTAAAGAATCTTTGGTGGCTCACTACTGACTATGGGATGAAGTACAGACTCCTTAGCTTGGCATTTAAAAGCTTTCCCCATCTGGCTCCAGCCTGCCTTTCTAGGCTTATTGAATAAATAAAAGAAAAAGCATTGATTAGGCACTTGGGGAGGTGGTCCTTCCATATTTCTAAAAACAGGGCTTCATGCTACCACTCAGTCTGGGTCTTCTGCTGCCGCCTCAGTGACTAGGAACTTTCTCTCCAACCCTACTACCTCTGTGTGCCCCAAGTGGGAAGAGATTTGACTTCCTGAAAGCTACCCACCTTGGAGCTCCAGAGCTCAGTTTCTAGGAGACATCCTCAGCTTTATTATGTAGGTACACTGATTCTCCCTTCAATGAGGGGTGGCAGAATTGCCCCTGGGCCCTTGTGAATCTTTGCAAGTGTGATCCATTCATCCTGTGCCTGGCACCCGTGCTTCTCGTGACTATCCCCTTTTTCTTTCCTCCTAGATCTTAGGTTTTGAGATTTCAAAAGAGAGTGGTTTGCTCGCCTGCCTAAGAGTTTCAGTCATATATATTTGCTTAACTGTAGGAATCTGTTAAGAGTTTTTCTGCAGTCAGTTTGACCAGTGATAATCGGTCTGGCTTGTTCCCTCCAAGGCCAGGGGACTATCTCTACACTGGGGACCTATTCTTGCAGTAAGGGGTTTAGAGCAGAGGGATAATCTGAGGCATAAGGAAGGGAAGAATCTGGGCTCCCTGACTGAGGAGTAGTGGAATGGCTGTGTTTGTGAAAAGTCTTCCCACCCCCCAACCTCCTCCTCTTCACACACATGTACACACAGGGATCTTCTAGGCAAAGAGCCTGGAGAATAACAGAGAAATTGGGCAGCAGACCAGAGATGTCTGTTTCCCTACAAGAGCCCCAGGAATAGAGAATGCTGGGATGTGTGCCCATCCACTTCTCCCCCTAAATAGTTTATGGGGGGGAGGAGGAGGAGGAAAAGAAGAAGAAGAAGGGGAGAGAGAGAGATTGTGTCTGTCTTTCTGTTGTGAGGAGAGCTTCATATTGAGTGTCTGCTTGCAGAGTAGGGCTTAGAAAGAGGAAAGCAAGTGAAAGAGTTTAGAAAATATCTTTACTGAGCTATCGGAGACTCTGCCTTTGAATAACTCCTTCATGCTCCCAGGGTCTTTCCCCTTGGATTCCCCAGGCCTCTTGGCTCCTCACCTGTACAACACATAAGCTGCGCTTTCTCTGTCCTCTTTGGGGTGGGGCATGTATAAGAAGTCTTTTGATAAGGAGGTGTCTCTCAGCCTTTACTTGTCATAGCTCCTCTTTGTGGGGTGATAGGTCAGAAAGCAGTGGGAATCTTCCACCCATGTGGTCTCTCTTTTCTATTTTAAAGGGTAAAGATAAAAACTGGTCCCCATTTCCCTTGAGGCTGCTCATGTTCTCAGAAAACCTTCCTAATTCATCATTGATGTGTATCATCATCTAACATTTATCGAGTATTAGAAACAGGATCCAAAGCTGTTAATAGCTCCAGGTTGTTCATCTTTTTGGAGGAGTATGTCAGGGTTCTGATACTTTTGTGGGGAACTCCTTACCCTAGGTGTACCCCCAATTGCTTTCACCCCCAAACAGAATAGCCTCAGATGTGTATCTCTGATGGTCTGACCACTGGGCCACACCACAGACTCTTCTTAACAAATGGTGACTGAAGGGCTGTCCAGTGATTTGCTCCCCCTTCCTCTTGTACTTGGAGTTGAGATTTGTCCTTTGCCTAGCTGGCCCTGTGGGTGGTGGGGGGGGGGTGAGATTGGGTTGGTCATGCTGAGTCTGAGCGGGGGGCTGTGGGCTTGGAGAAGTCTTGGCAACAGCTTTGACTGCCTTTGTACTGTCTAAAATCTGCCCCAGCCAAGTGCTAACCAGGACCTGCTGTGGGCTGACGTAAGGACAGAAGACCCCGTGGGTCTAGCTTTGATGTTTCCCAGGCCCTGTCGTGCGAGCAGAAGGGGTTCTGAGTGTGGTGGTCTGGGAACATAAATGCTCTAGCCCTATCGAGTCCTTCTGGCTTTCCATGTCATCCCTGAGGCCCCCCACTCCTCCTGTAGTGCAGGAGGGGATGCTGCAGGCTGAGTCCAAGGGAGGGGGCAGCCACAGCCCCTCAAAGGAATGCTGCTTGGCTTTTGGCCTGGCTCAGGTTACTGTGGCAGGTGGTAGCTCAGCCTGTCAGTCCTTACTGCCAAGGGTGGATCCTTCAGGGCCATTTCTCCTCTGGGCTGTTAGCTCTTTAACCGGGTACATGAAGCTTCTTGGCCTGCTGCTGCCTGGTAAGAGCTCCTATTTATATAGCTCTTAAAGGTTTTTAAAGCACTTAATTCGTAGCCTCACATTTGAGGTAGGTAATAGCAGTATTTCCATTTCACAGATGAGGAAACTGAGACAGAGAGAGGTGAGGTGATTTGTCCAAAGCCCTTAGCTAGCTAGAACTCCAACCCAGGTCTTCTGAACTAAGATTTACTGTTTTTCTGGTAGTCACATTTTAACCCCTACTCAAATGGGTTAGGTTGTCCTTAGCTCCTCTTTGTTTCTGAAATCCCTCTTTCTCAGCCACTTGGGCCTTGTAGTAACTCTACAGGGCCAGGGCTTTACAGGTTCAAGGCTCATGTCTGTCCCTAGGCTATCAGAGCAGGAGTCCTTCAGGGTTTCATAAGGCAGTTGTTTTTGTTTTTTTTTTTCATAAAGATGAGTGACTTTTTTACCTTTCTGTGTAAGTATACTTGTTAGGAACATTCCCTCAGCTTCATTGCAGATAATCTCTTTGGGGCTGGTGTATACATCTAGTTTAAACCAGTTGTTGGTCAAATTGAACACATTGTACCTGGAATTGAGATGCTGTTTATTCAATTCTCAAGATTTAAATTTGTCTTTGAAGTTGAGATATATCACCCTCCTATCATACTTTGCTTCAGTTTCTTATTTGTAAAATGGCACCCATATTTTCCTTAAGGCTGTCATGAAAGGAACTTCTGATTTTACCCTTCCTTTCTTCTTTTTCTCTTGTATGCTCCCTGTTATTGTCTTGAGTTCATTTCAGCACTCACTGTCAGTGTTTGTCATTCACCTATTTGTACTATGGCAGTCCGTAAACTCTGTCAAAGCGGCTAACTCAGTTGATAGAACTCAAAACCCTTTATCTAAGATTGTTTTTGCAGCCCCAAATTTTATCTGTCTGTCTCTGTCTGCCTATCTATCTGTCTGTCTATCTATCTATCTGTCTGTCTGTCTATCTAATTTTTTCTAAGAGACAGCATGAGGTCACAGGGCTCTGGATTAAGAATCCTGACTTCTAGTCATTACCTCGCTATTAACTGGCCATGTGACCATGAGTAAGTTGTGTTCCTTCTCTGGGCCTCATATTTCCTCATCTATAAAATGAGAGTTTTGGATTAAGTATAGAATGTTTGAGAGAAGCTGGACCTTAATAGATAAATTAATCTAAATCCCTTCATTTTATCGTACTGAGTCTCAGGGAGAGAAAATAATTTCCCCCAAGACCCCACTATTAGTGATAGAACTGGAATTAGAACCCATGTCTTCTTTCTGTTATAATGTGGGATTCTTCTTCAGAATTCTCTAGGTTATACCTTGGGATTCTTCCAACCCTGACGTTCTACAAATGGGGAAGGAGAGGAACTGGGTTTTCTTCTGAGAAGAATGCAGCTAGAAAGCTGAGAAAAATCAGCCAGATGGATGGGAAACATTCCCACTACTTTTTTCTCAGGGATCACAAGGTTTAGAACTGGAAGAGACTTAGAAATCATTTAGTCTTGTCTACTTCATTTCTTGAATATAGAAACTGGGAGACCCAGAGAGGGAAATTGCCTGCCAAAGGTCATACAGTAAGTAGCAGGGCTGAGATTCAAACCCAGGTCTTCTGACTTCTCAGGTTTCACATGCTTTACACTATTCCACACCATCAGTTCACATGATTCAATCTTCTAAATATTGGATGCACAGGTTTAAGGAAAACCCAGGGCTCAACTTGTATGGGGCTAACTTTCTGATGAATTCTCCACTGTAGTTTCTGAGGAACCCAGCTATGAAAGGGATCTTGGAGGGATCATTGGATTGTCAGGTTCAGCATCTTGTTTTATAGATAAGGAAACTGAGGTCCATAAAAGATTAAGTGACTTGGCTATGATCCACATTGCTAGGAAGTATCCAGGCAGAATTTAAACCCCTACATTGCATTGTCCTGTCTATCTGTCTGTCTTTCTTGTAAGACATTAAACTAAACTAGAACTCCCTCTGGGCAGAGGTTGGGCAAAACTTGTTTGGGTTCCTTCCCAAACTTGGCTAAATTGGAGGTCTGAGCATAAGGGTGAAGGCCCTATCCTACTGCCCCAGCACCCACCGTCAGCAACCCCAGGTTGGGAAGGCTGCTCATTAACATGGTCCCAGGCCCTAGCGACTTTCTGTCTATAGTGCACCCACATGGGCCACAGGGAACAAAGGCCCATGTGTTACTTGTGCTTCCGTAACCATGCCACCTGCCCTGCCCTACCCTCCACCTCCCTGCTGGAGTTGCTGTTCGGCACACTCTCCTCTCTTTCCCTTTGTTCAGACTGTCATGGGGGACATAGGACTTGGCCCTTCCCTGCTGGAGGCTCCCTTCTTCAGGGTGGCATCCTGGACGTGGGCCAGAGTTGAGTGGTAGCATTTGAGTTGGAGATGAAGGGAGGCCCCAGGTAGAAACATGGGCATTCTTGGCCCTTCCTTCTTTGCGTTTCCATTAAGAAGCCAACCTTGGCAACAAAAAGGTTTCCTTGCTGCAGTGGGTGGGAGGCAGTCCTGGCATGCCTTTTCCAGCAGCAAGGGCTTCAGACAACTCTAGCTATCCTGCCCCAGTGTCAGGGTGGCATCTCTTGAGAGCTGACTGATGTTGGGGCAGACACTGCCATTTAATTCTGGGTTAGGGTTCCCCATCATGCCGTCTCCCTCTCTGATATGGAGATCCAATTATTTTCTCCTTCTCTACCTAAGTCCTGATGCCTCAGGGTGGTATGAGGGTGGCCTAGGGTTCCCAAAAGCTATGCCAGTGGAGCATGTCTTGCCAAGCTGGAAAGTACAGTTTCTAGTACAAGCCAATGGTATATTAAAGGAACACCCCCCAAAATTCAAAGGGTTGGCCACTAGCTGATAAATTACTATTAGCTGTAGTACCACACAAAGACTGCCCACTAAGGTAAGAAAAGGTTGTAATCTGTCAGAATCAGTGGAAAAGAGAACCTGTGCTGATAAAATCATAGGCCCTTGAAGGAAATAATTTGTAAAGTCAGCAGATACATAAAATAAGGCCTATAAACTTAAAATCATGTAATCTGAGCTATTCATATTAAAAACTCTTTATTTATGTAAATATTAACAAGATAATAGCAATATCAACTTTTTAAATTCCATTTGGACCTCTACTAGCAGTGTGACCCTGGGAAAGACATTTAATCTTGGTCTGTCTCAGTTTCCTCAACTGTAAAATGGGGTTTATCATAGCACCTACCTCCCAGGGTTGTGAGGATCAAATGAGATAATCCTATTTGTAAAGTATTTAGCACAGTGCCTGGCACCTAGTATTGATACTTAATAAAGCCCTTCCTTTTGCTCCCTCCCTCCCTCCCTCCCTCTCTCCCTCTCTTCCTTCCTTCCTTTCTCCCTCCTTCTCTCCCTCCCTCTTTCCTTTCCTCCCTCCATCTTTCCTTCCTTCCTCCCTCCCTCCCTTCCTTCCATCTTCCCTTCCTTCCTCCCTCCCTCCCTTCCTTTCTCCCTTTCTCCCTCTCTCCCTCCCTTCCTCTTTCCCTTCATCCCTCTTTCCTTCCTTCCTTCTTCTTGCCTCCCTCCCTCTCTCCCTTACTCCCTTCCTCCCTCCCTCTCTCCCTTACTCCCTTCCTCTCTCTCCTTCCTTCTTCCCTCTTTCCCTACCTCTTTCCTTCCTTCCTTCCTCCCTTTCTTTCTTCCCTCCCTCATACATAAAAGTTTTGCTGATGCTTTTTAGGAAAGGAATGAAAAAATAGTCATCTAAATACATGAGGTTTTTTGGTTATTGTTTTAGCTTTTACAAAAGGATCTTCATTGAAAAGATACAGCAAACGCAGAAATACCAAACATGCCCTTAAACCAGAGGCACACTCTTCCCTATAATACTTTAGTCCTTGTGGAGATGGAGTTCAAACTTAA
Organism: Bettongia penicillata ogilbyi; assembly: GCA_023548195.1. Classification (NCBI taxonomy): domain Eukaryota; kingdom Metazoa; phylum Chordata; class Mammalia; order Diprotodontia; family Potoroidae; genus Bettongia; species Bettongia penicillata. The sequence goes on from JAJHZJ010000089.1 coordinate 5,414,456, forward strand.
AGCAATTTGCTACAAAGCATTTGCCTCATGCAGTGCACTTGTGAATGTACTGTGGCCAATGGAAAGAGTAGATCCCTTGCTTGGCCGCTGATCAGTCCACTTTTGGGCTGGGTGTCACCTGCTTCTTAAGGCTGTGCTGGTGGACTGGGGCTTGGATGACTGCAAGCTGTGGCCTGACTCCAGCTTTCAGATCTTTGTTTTTTCTCCTGAACACTCTCGGCTCACAGTCTGCCTTTATTTTAGGCAGAAAAGGGTAGACACAGAGACAGAAATAATACCAGTACCACACAGGCCAGTGACTCCATGTTGACCCAGACCATGTACTCCTGACTTTATGCTTACTCTGGGTGAGAAAGGGCCTGAGTCCCCAGTCTTTTATCCCCTACTCAGAGACCCACAGCAGTTTGTGTTCCTCATGGGGCACTAGGAAAGTAAAAAGGGCATGTGTTTTTTCCAATTTTGCTTTTCCTGCTTTGCATAACTTCATTTAAGACTTTTTAGGTCTCTTTTTCTTCCTCCTGTAGCAACCCTTTAGGGATTACCTCCCCTCCCAACTTGGCACTTGCAGGTAGGACCCTAGGAAGTGACTACTACCATAATTTCAAAGTTAACTCTGTGGGTCTATACTCTCCAGAACTGCAGGTCAAAAGTCTCCCTTCACCAATATACTTCCATTTCAGATCCAGCCAGTAGTTATAGTTGGCTTAAAGCAAGGAAGTAGAAGTGGGAGCTACAAAACATACTACCCATAACACAAGGGGCACACTCCTCCATAAATACTCATAGTGTCAGTGGGAAGATTGGATGAGCCCAGGGAGCACACACATTAGCAAGGCATATCACACCTCTGGTACCAGAGGACTCCTGTGACTCTCTTTCTTCTTGTGGTATCCTCATGCTGCTCCAACCAAGGGCTTAGATTGAACAGTTTGCTCAGCTGAGTTCCCTAGACCTATTTCTTTACTGCTCAAATCTAGACTATCAGGAATAATTCTCTCTCGAATCTATAACTAGTTCTCTTCTGTTGCCAATGGTCATACTTCTGAAGTCTACCTTTCCCCTCAACTGTTTTTTAAGGGTACAGTGTCTTCAGGTAGCTCTTCTGCAAGATGCCATACCACTGTGGGCAGGAGAAGCAAGACATCTCTTGGCCCAAGCTCCCCTCCCCCATTCTCCCTTCACCCCCTACAAAGAGAGGCATTCTTCCATAGCTGGTTCTTTTCTCTGCTTTTAGGAGCCCTGCTCCTTAGAGTCTCAACTACTTCCACCTCTATAAGCTAAGTTTCTTTAAGGTCACCAGGGAAATGGTCAATCCTAGGCCAATCAAAGGCAAGGCACCCCTTAATTCTATCAAGTAATCTCTGAAGACTCCTCCTGAGGGGTGAAGATAAGCTTTCTCCCCTTTTTTTTTTTTGCACTGCATTCAAAACATTAATTACCTCATTGTTTCCATTACCTCTCCCTTATCTTTTGTGATTACATCCATTGGCCTGGCACAGTCTTGATGGACTCTTCCCTCACTCCATGTGTTTATTTTAACTGTCCATGATACTTCTTGTGTTGTGTATTGTGTCTAGCTGCTTGATTAATCTCCCTTAAATATTATTTTGATTGTGTTGATGCTCTGTAACCATCCTTAGATCCTTACTACTTATAGAATAAAGGCCATACTCTATGGATTGTTTTTAAGACCCTCCACAGTCTTGCTTTCTAACCACAGTTCCACTCCAGTCAGATTGAGCTGTCTGTTCACTGCCCCTCAAACAAGACTTATACTTTCTAGCCTTATACTCTTCAGATAATACCTTATACTTTCTCCCTTCTGATGATACTCCTTTGCTTATCAAAATTGGACTCATCATTCAAGACTACACTCAAATAGTGTTTCTTCCCTGATCGTCGTAGTCATTGGGATTTTCCTTCTGCTTTTTCAGTCTTGATTCTGTGATCTTTCCTAACTCTGGCCTCCTGACAGCCTTGTCTACACCACTCATCTGGCAACTATCATAGCCTGCCTTTTGTTATTACTTCACTATTTTATGTGTGTATACAAGTAGAGTTTGCCAGACCAAGACTATAAATTCCTTGAGGGCAAGAACTCTTTATCAGGCTCTTGCAGGGGCTGATTTCATGCTTGGCCCTTAGTAGGTAATTTTTGTATCACCCTCAAACATTAATTGAAGACTTGCAGTGTGCTTAGGTCTCCCAGCAGTATGTGTCAGGATAAGGAAAAGAATCATGTGTTGGGTAGAAGGGTAGTGATCCTCCCATGACGCCTTTTTCCTTCTCCTTCCATTCCCACCCCAGCTACAGGGACAAGAGCCACCATCATCTTTACCAAGGAACCTTCCTCCCAGGATGCACTGCAGGGGCGCCGGGCACTGCTGCGTTGTGAGGTGGAGTCCCCTGGCCACGTGCATGTGCACTGGCTGCTCAATGGGGTCCCTGTCCAAGACTCAGAACGACGTTTTACCAAGGGAAACAACCTGAGCTTTGCCGCCGTGGACCGACTGCAGGATGCGGGTGCCTTTCAGTGTGTGGCAAGGGATAATGTCACGGGTGAAGAGGCCCACAGCGCCAATGCCTCCTTCAACATCAAATGTGAGTGACAGAATGAATGAGTGCAGGGCGAAGCTGCCCTGGAGTGCTTTCCTTCTACTCCCCCTGCCTCCACTGCCAAGCTCAGGACTGCTTGGACAACAAAGGACAACATATTCTCTGTTGGTGCCGCAGAGTATCTGAGAGTCAAATGGCCTCTCCCCTTTGTTGCAAATTGTCTTTTTTCTTTTCCTTTAAAACTTCACCATCTATCTTTGCCTGTCCTGTCTGCTAAGTGACCTTCCAAACAGGAAAGGCAGTGGGAGGCAGCTTTTTAAAACACCAGACACAAGTTACTGGAGACACTCAGAATCCACAACTTCCACATACCTGCCTCACCTCTACCATGTTTTCTGTCCACTTCTTAGCAGGAAGTGTCTTATGGTCTTTGGCTTCTGGAAGCCATAGTTCTTTTGTTTGCTTTTCTTTAATTTCCCTTCTGCTGCTGTCTCCTCTTTCTCCTCCCTCTTCATCCCTCACTGTGAACTATTAGAAGTCTTGATCTGGGCTCCCAGGTCACAATCTGGTCTCTGTGCTTCAGGGATCGAGACCGGGCCTGTCATTCTAAAGCATCCAGCCTCACTGGCAGAGATCCAACCCCAGACACTGGTCACTCTGCGTTGTCATATTGATGGACATCCCCGGTAAGGACTCTGCAACTGTGCTTTGAAATTTTGATCAAAATTGTATTTCTTTTGTGCAGTGTGTGTGTGTGTGTGTGTGTGTGTGTGTGTGTGCGCATGTGAGAGAGAGAGAGAGGGAGGGAGGGAGGGAGAGGATGAGGGGAGGGAGAGAAGAGAAAGAAAAGGGAGAGAGAAGAAGGGAAATGTACTGGGAGGCAGGAGAAACATGATTTCTAATCCTGCTTCTCTCACTTGGAGTCTTTGTGGGACTGTGAGCTCATTTAATCTGAGCCTCAGTTTCATCTGTAAAATGGGAAAAGTATCACCTGTAATACTTAACTCATGAGGATTGTTGGGAGGACCAGATTAGATGATGTGTCCTGGTATGTAGAGAGCTTCCCAAATGTCAGTTATTGTTATCATCATCAGTAATAGTAATCATAGTATTAATGAAAAAAAACACAACTTGTTTTATCTTCTGGTCATCCCCAAATTTTTATGTCCTTTCATCCTTTTACTTAGTACTGCCTAAAGGTTGTCTTCCCCTGTCGTGCCCTCTTGTCCTCTGTGCCATCCATAATGTTCATCACTGCCATCCTGGACTTTCTCATTCTTTGCCACTCCAAGTAGACCAGTCACTTTTAGCTCGGAAGGTGCCTCCTTCTTGATCCCATTGTCCAAGGTGGGAAAATGGATAAGCTTTTCCTAATTCCTGAATGCCTCTGTCCCACAGCCCAACATACCAGTGGTTCCAGGATAAGAATCCCCTCTCTGACAGTCAGGGAAACTACTCGGTCAGCAGCAAGGAGAAAAACCTGACCCTGCGTCGTGCCAGCCCTGAGCACAGTGGTGTTTACAGCTGTTGTGCACACAATTCCTTCGGCCACATCTGCAGCAACCAGAACATCACCCTAAGCATTGCTGGTATTCCTGGGGTCCATGGGGAGGGTCAGAGATGGCCAGCATGGCATCGGGGGAGAGGCAACCTTAGGGGGAGGTAGGGGAGGCTTTGGCTTGCTGATAGTCTCTTCCTTTGGGACATTGGTTCTGCTTTCCTTCCCCTGGCTCCCTCATGCGATTTTTCTTTCCTTCTGCCCCAGATGAGAGCTTTGCACGTCCATTGGTGGTACCCCAGGACCAGGTTGTGGGGAAGAGTGAGGATGCTATGTTCCACTGCCAGTTCACGGCCCAGCCACCTCCCACCCTGCAGTGGTTCTTTGAGGATGACTCCCTCATCACTAACCGTAGTCGGTAAGCCTTCTGTATCCATCCTGCAGATGGTTCAGCACCCATTGTCAAAGGAGACTGGAAGACCTGCCTCCTTCCTTCCTTATCCAGCACACACAGCAGGATCGGTGTGCACATGATGTCAAGGTGCAAGACTTAGCCAATGGGAAAGGCCCTAGAATGACAGGCTGATGCCTGGAATTGGTCTGTATTTAAGGTGAGGTGCACTGGAGGTATTGGACAGCCCAGGGCCCTTGTAACAACAGGATACAAAACAATAAGTATGCCCATCCTTCACCTGAAAACAAATACCCTTGAGTACTGGCTGGGTGGTCACAGCCTCTGCCTCAGTTGGAATAGATAGGTAGTGTTTTACATAGAGTGCTAGACTTCAAGTTAAGAAGACCTACATTCACATCTCGCTCCTGATACTTACTAACTTTATGATTACCCCTGGGTAAGTTGTTGAGCCTCCTTCTGCCTTAGTTCCCTTATCTGTAAAATAGGGGTCATAATAGCACCCCCAGGGCTGTTGTGAGAGTCAGTTGAGATAACCTACCTAAAGCATTTATGAACCTTTAAACACCGTATAAATGTTGGCTGTTATTAGTTCTAGTCTCCATCCAGCCAGAAATGAGAAGGAAACCTTACCCCATCACTCAAAGTCCTTCCTAGCCTCTTTGCCAGAGTGGAGCTCTGTTCTGTCCCAGACCCTCAAAAGTACAAAACTCCCCCTGAGCAGTATTGCAATGGAAAAAGTTCTGAACTTGGAACCAGGAGACCACTGCATTTGAACCTTAGTTGGGACGTTTGAGATCCTGGAGTTAGAGCTGATAAGGATCTCACAGATCATGTCATCCAACCCTTCATTTTGAGGCTCATAGTGGTGAAGTGACTTGCCCAAGGTCACCTAAGTAGTTAGTGGCAGAGCATGGGATTCAAATCCAGATTCTGCCCTCTAACTTTCAGATCTTCAAAATGCATTACCAGGAGGCACTAAAGAATTCCTCTTTTCTTTAAGAAAAATACAAATCTACATCTGTGATGATTTAAGTAGTGACCTTGCTTGAAAGCAAAGGGCTGTGAGTCTGATGGCCTCTAAAGGTCTTTAAGCACCCTGGAATTCTGGTAGAAAATAAACCCTGGTGATTTGTAGATGTTTATACTCCCACTCCAGCAGCTGAGATGGTATAAATCCTCCAAGAATCTTTGAGATGTTTCTTCTTCTCTTCAGTCCCTTTACTTACCAGCTGTGGGATCCAGAACAAGACAGGCTACATCTCTGAGAATGTTTCTTCATTTGTAAGATGGAGATAATCAATTTTGCTTTACCCACCTCACAGGGTAGTTAGAAAGAATGTGGTTTGTATGTATTAAGGCATAAGACGTTAGCTATTCTTTGAAAGCAAGGTTGGGAGTTTTGGGGGGAGGGTTGTGACTTGCCTGGGAGCATAGGTGGTAGGTGTATCTGGATTCTTTGATTAGGACCTCTCCAAAGGCTGACTAGAAATTCCTTCTTTTTGTACCTGTGTCCCCAGCACCTAGCACAAAACTTGGCACATAGTAGATACCCTGAATGGTTTCTTATCTTGACCACTATAAGCCTTCTCCCTATAATGTCCTTTTAACCTCCAAGGAGCTTTGGGAGTAAAAGATGCCAGGGCCCTGCTCCTCCCCAGTTATGAGAATTGTCCATATCAGCCTCCCTCCCTTACTTATTTCCCCATCTCCCCTGTCTGTAAACCCTTATCCCTTCTAGGAGATGAGCAGGGCTGTGTTCTGTGTGCATTTTCCCCTGAATGCCTGGCTCTCACCCACCATCACTAAACTTTCTCTCTCTTTCCCAGGGTTCCTCATCTCCGTCGGGCCATAGTGTTTTCCAATGGCTCTCTGCTGCTGCCTCAGGTCCGAGTACGTAATGCTGGGGTATACCGCTGTGTGGGCCGTGGCCAGAGAGGCCCACCTGTTGTCCTAGAGGCCAGTCTTCACCTTGAAGGTCAGTATAGACCTGAGCTCAAGGTTCTGAGGCTGGACCATCCAGCCCCTTCATGGGGAAGAGATGGGACTTCATGTCATGCTCAGACATAAAGTTCAGAGACTCAGGATTAGAGTTGTAGGCAGGAGGTGAAGGGGGATTGTATGGGTCAAAGGGGGAATAGATAGAGAAGGATACCTTGATAATGATACTTCCTCATCACTACCTTGATCCCTCACAAATAATAGAATTATCTCCTTCCCCACAGAGATTGAAGACATGCCACCTTTCCAGCCTCGTGTGTTCACAGTGGGCAGAGAGGAGCGGGTAGCCTGCATTGCTCCCCAGGGCGTACCAGAGCCCAGCGTGTGGTGGGAGCGGGCTGGGACCAGGGTGCCCCACCATGGCAAGGTCTACCAAGAAGGCTATGTGCTAGTTTTTGCCAATACAACTGAGAGTGACGCTGGCACTTATACCTGCTATGCAGCCAACCAGGCTGGCCAGCGGCATCAGGAGATCAACATCACTGTGGCCAGTGAGTGAATGTGTTTGAAGGGAGTCCAGTGCAGGAGGGAAGGGGGAGGGAAAGTCTTTACCTCTCTCTCTTGCTCCTAAGACCTTTGTTTGAAGGACTGACTTTTTTTTTTTTTTTAAACAAGGTGACTCTACTGGTCAATAAGGGAAATCATTTGTATTAGGTCTGGACCTAGGATTTCGTTAGCATAGAGAGCTCTCTTTGAAGTAACACCCTCTACCATTGCAAGGTAGTAACTCTTCTGCAACCTTACAGTCTTAAGAGTTGCCTGGAACACCAAGAGCCTAAGTGACTTCCACTTCTTCTCCTTCTTAAGCAGAGGCAGGATTTGAACCCAGGTTGTTCTGAGGGGCTAACTCCCTAATCAACCATTACATATCTGCGTTTGTGACAAAACTTGACAGACAAATGATAATACAGTGGTCCATTCATGACTGACTTAATGACTGAATCCAAAGAATGTTGACTAATAGATTGATGTCATTTTGGAAGAAAAGACTGATTTGTCTTTGGAGTCATGTCAGGGACATTCCTAATCAGCTTGGCAGATGACAGAAAACTGGAAGGGTTAGCTAGTATTTTGGATAACAATTAGAATCTAGATGTGAACAGGCTTTTTAAAAAAAGGATAAATCTGAAAACATGGCATTTTATAAGGATAAAGTTAGGGTAAAACAAAAGCAAAAACCAAGAAACAAAACCCTCCCACAACAGCAACATCAATACAAGTGAGAGTGATGTGGTTAGACTGGTGTATAAATATGCATTGTGAAGAATTGCCTATTTTGAGTTACTCAAAGAATCCATAACATCTTCGGGTAGGGGGATGAGGATTGTTTTAATATTTTCCATCCCTACTTAGAATAATTTGACTGCAGTTCACAGATAAATTAATTGTGCCAGAAAGGTTCTTTATTGAAGAAAAATATTCAGCACACTTCTGATTAATGTCCTGATGTTACCTTTCTGTAAAACAGAATTTCCATTCATTTGGCTTTACTTTTCCTTTTTAATTTGTAAAGCCCAAGTCTTCCAAAGGAAATATTTTCGAAACTGCACGCAAAAATTTTGTTTTGTTTCTCTAAAGTGTCTTCCTTAACCACTCTTTCCAGACATAAATCAACATTGATTAAACTTCTTTTATGTGATAGGCACTGTTTTAGCCTCTATATCTTGTTAATTGGCATCTAGATGGCTCAGTAGATTGATCACTGGGCCTGGAGTCAGGAAGACTCATTCCTGAGTTCAGATCTTGCCTCAGACACTTACTAGCTGAATGACCCTGGGCAAGTCACTTAACCCTGTTTGCCTCAGTTTCCTCATTTGTCAAAGGAGCTGGAGAAGAACTCCAGCAAATCACTCCAGTAGCTCTGCCAAGAAAACCCTGAATGGGGTCACAAAAAATTGGATGAAGAATCTTGTTACTGTTTTAATTCAACCTCGAAGAGAACAGAATAAGATTCAATTAAAACTGAAGTTTTTTTTTCTTTACTATATTAATTCACTATATTAAAATAACCTTAGCCAATTTTTCATAAGGCCCTGAAGCATCAAATCTGAATGTTATAATTTATGATATTTACCTACATATTAGGCTAGGGTCAAATGAGTTAATAATTGTAAAGTGCTTAGCTCAATGCTTGGCAAATAATAAGTACTGATAAACAAATATTATGTTGCTGTTATTATGACTATATGGGGCTTTGCTTTCTTCAGGCCTGCCAAAGTACCTAAGGAATTATGTAGACTCATTCAGGGTATTCCTTCAAATATTGAGATTTCAGGCCTAGAGACTTAAAGAAAGAGATGATGTCCTTTTCCCTTCCAGCTCTGAGATTCTGTCATTATCATTGTTTGAAATAGGAGATTTAGTCGTTTTCCTCAAGGAATCTAGAGTGCGACACTAACCAGCATGTTAGTCACTCATCGTTACTTTAGCACCTACTCTGTATGTGCTGGCCGTACAGAAAAGGACTCCAAACAGCCCCTGCCCTCTAGGAGCTCCCAGTCTAGGGAGGAGGACAAGATGCAAACCACTGTGTACAAACAAGTCCTATACAAGAAGAATTGGCAGGTGGTCTGAGGAGGGAGGCACTACTAAAATTTAGGAGGACTGCAAAAGGGTTCTCGTAGAGGTGTGGCTTAAAGGGAGTCAGGAGGTGGTGATGAGGAGTGAGAACATCCCAGGCATGGGGGACAGACAGTGAAAGTGCTCAGAGGTGGAAGATGGAGCGTCTTGTTCGAGAAAGAGCAAGGAGTCTCTGGATCACAGCATGTGTGGAGGGGAGTAAGGTATAAGAAGGCTGGTAAGATAGGAAGGGGCCAAGTTATGAAGGACTTTAAAAGCTAAACAGGATTTTATAGTTGATCCTAGAGTTAAAAGAGAGTCAGTAGAGTTGATTGAATAGGGATAGGCAGTGGCCGGACCTCCCCACTCAAATCAAAGTCAACTGCAAGTCATGTCATCATCTTGATGTCATGGTCCTCTTCAACAATGAAGAACAAATACAACTTGCGGTATAGAAATATCATTTTGACAGCTGAGTGGAAGATGAACTGGAGTGAAGAGAGAAACCTGAGGCATTCAAGAAATTATTGCAATAGTTCAATTGTGAGGCAGCGAGGGCCTGGTGGCAATGGTAGAGGAGAGAAGAAGGGATATACAAATGATGTTACAAACGTAGAAGCAACGGGACTTGACAACTGATTGGATACAGGGAAGTGAGGGAGGGTGAGGAGATGAGAATCACACCTAACTGGGGATGGTGGTACCCTCGACAGTAGTAGGGAGATTAGCAAGAAGGGAGTGTTTGTTGGGTTAAGATAATGAGTTCAGTTTTGGACATGTTGAATATAAGCTATCTCTGAGACATCCAGTTCAAGGGAGAGGGGTAAGGGCCAAGCAAGATAAGTTTGAGAATCATCTTCTTAGAGATAATAATTAAAATCACAGGAGCTGATGAGAGCAAGTGAAATAGTATAGAGGGAGAAGGCCCAGGACAGAGTTTGGGGAGTCCCTCAAAGTTAGCAGTCATGACTTGGTTGAAAATCCAGCAAAAGAGACAGGGAAAGGAGCAGTCAGGACAGGTAGAAGCCACAAACCAGGAGAGAGCAGATTCATGAAAACCTAGAGAAAAGAAGGGGGTGATTGACAGTGTGAGAGGCTCCAAACGAGGTCAGTAAGGATGAGGATTAAGAGGTCATTGGATTTGGCAAATTAGAGATCACTGGTAACTTTGGAGAGAGCAGTTTCTGTTGAATGGTGAGGTTGGAAGCCAGACTGCAAAGAGTTAAGGGAGTTAGAGGAAGGAAAAGGCATCTATTATAGATGACCTTCTCATGGAATTTAGCCGTGAAAGGGAGTATAGGATGATGGCTGGTAGGGGATGGATGAATCAAGTGTCTCCTCCCACATCTCCCAGCCTTTTCCCCACTCCAATCTAGTCTGTGCATTACTGCCAGATTTGGTGGGGGTAGGGAGGAAGGGAATGATTTTACATGGTCATTTTTAACTCTCATCTCCTAGGAATCTATTAAATATATTTTCCTAAATACTGTTCCAGTTGTTACTCCTCTAAAGACTTCAGTGGCTCCCCATTGTCTATATAAAGTTGAAGCTTCCTAGTCTTGGTATGCAAGATTTTTCGTGATCTGGCTCCAATTTACCTTTTCAGCGTTATCTTACACCCCTGTTACATATTTATATATAGCCAAACTGGACTATTCCATGTTCCTCACTTTTCCTGCCTCTGAGCATTTGAATGTACCAGTGCTTATGCCTGAAATGCTTTCTCCCTATTTTCTTTTGAAAATTTCTCTTTCCCCCTATTCCTTTTGAAATCTAACCCTTCCATCCTTTGAAACCTTCCTCGTATGTCCTCTTAACTTGTGCCTTAGTTTCCTCGTTTGTAACATGGAGAGGTTGAACTTAGAGTCTGGCTGCTAAGAATCCTACTATTTCTACATGTATGACATCTTCCATAAAGCCTTCTCAGATCCTTCCAAATCAAAATGACCTCTCTGTCTTTTGAAGTAGTAATAATTTATTATGTTTTTTGGTTGTCCAGAGCTGTGTTGAGCACCGTACAAGGGAAATTTTAGACAGAGTCTGATCCTCCAGAGAGATTTAAAACAGTCTGTGCCTGTCAAGTCTTTAGTCCAATTGGGGAAGCCTCTGTAAATGAAATAACATGCTTAAAATAGAATGCAAGGTGCTGTGTAAATGTCCCTGAGTGTCACCATCCTCTGGTATTAGCAAGAGGTAGGCTTTCCAGAGGTTTGGACTCTTTGCCCCTCTTGATCCCCATAACCTCCTTCCATCTTCCCTTACAGCACTACCCAGGTGGCTGAAAAAGCCCCAGGACAGCCAGCTAGAGGAAGGCAAGCCAGGTTACCTGCACTGCCTGAGTCAGGCTACACCTAAACCCACTGTCGTCTGGTACCGGAACCAGATGCTCATCTCTGAGGTGAGAGTGAGTAGGTTTCAAGGTAGGTAGGCAGGAACATTTTCTCTTGCTCATCTCTAGAAAACCATTTGTCAGGCATCCCCAAGAGTTTCCCTAGTCCTTCCTGCCCTTTCCCCTTGCTTCCTCTTTAGCATCCCCCCACCCCCCTCCCAGGAGAAATTCCTTCTTCCCTCTGAAATCTGGGGTCCTTGGACCGAGGAGGGTTGGGGATGACTAGAGTACCATTCCATGTCCCTACCCCCATGTCCTCTGCCTCTGGCCTTTGGAGCTTGAAGCTTGTGATAGATTCTGCCTCTCCCCCGGGGAAGACAAACCAAAGAGTGGACCGAGGCTTTCATGGGATGGATTGTACCATAGGACTCAAGGTTCGAGATTTCAGAGAATGGGACTCTTCGCATCAACAACGTGGAAGTTTATGATGGGAATTTGTACCGCTGTGTCAGCAGCACCCCGGCTGGCAGCATTGAGGCCCAGGCCCGAGTCCAGGTCCTAGGTGAGGGAGACTTGGTTGTCTTGAGGATAAGCCGATGATTTGGGGGGAATGTGAGAGGGTTATAAAATCCAGAACTGAAGGAGACCCAGCAGCAGAGAATCCTTTCTACAAAGTCCCTGACTTATCTTGCCTCTACTTAATAAAGATCTCTATATTGGGGAACTCACTATCCTCTGAAATGTCCCTTTCCATTTTCAGACAGCTACAATTGTTGGAAAGTTTTTACTTTTATCAAGCCCTAATTTGCCTATCTGTAACTTCCACCCCTAGCTCCTAGTTTGGTGCTTCAGCAACAGACCTGCCCCACCCCATTAAGTCATCTCTTCCCCAGGCTAAATATTCCCAGTTTCTACATCTAATGTTCATGTATTCAGAACCACCACTGCCACCACACAAAATGGTAATGTGATGGTTGTATAGGGCCTAGGTCTTAACTCACTGTCCACTTCCATCCCTCGGACAGAGAAATTAAAGTTCACGCCGCCTCCCCAGCCTCAGCAGTGCATGGAATTTGACAAAGAAGCTACAGTATCATGCTCAGCCACTGGCCGGGAAAAGCCCACAATTCGATGGATGCGGGCAGGTGAGTGCCCCACAGTGTGGGAGGGCAACTCAGGAAAGACTTACTGTGTGCTTACTATATGCCCAACCCTGTACTTTGTGCTACAAGGCATAAAGCATAAAGAAATAATATCCTCATGTTAAAGGGCATGTACTAATATGTGACACTTTAAGACCTGAGAGGTTGGTCATACGGCGAGTATGACCTTCCTTTTATAGATAGGGAAACTGAGGTTCAGAGGAGAAAAGTGATATATCTGCCCATAGCCATATAATTAGTAAGTGATTGGAGCTAGGACCCAAAAAACAGTTGGAAATCCATCTAATCTAACCCATAGTCTTAGAGTTATAGACACTACATCCCCAGCGAGGGGTCTTATCATACCTTTCCTTAAAAGGATAGGATTTCAGACACAGCTAGTTGGCACAGTAGATAGAGTGCTCATGGGCTCTGAAGTCCAGAAGATCTGAATTCAAATCCAGAATAGCTCAGTGACCGTTGGCAAGTCACTTAACCTTTGCTTATCTCGTTTCCTTATCTCTAAAACTGGGATAATAATAGCCCTTACTTCCTAGGGTTGTTGTGAACATAAAATGAAATAATATTTGTAAAATGCTTTTGCAAACCTTAAAGTGTTATTAAAATGCTAACTGCTGTTATTTTTATTGTTATTAAATGTTACCATTATTATTACCCTCCTCAGGAAGGACCCACTCCCTTGGAAGGCCATTTCCACTTTGGGAAGGGTCTTTTTAGAAACTTCTTGCTTTGTTTCATTTACAAGTGGCAGAAACCTCCCTCTCTACCATTTCTACCAGTCTTCTGGCACTAACCGGAGCAAGTCTGGCTTCTCTTCTTGATAGCCTTAATCCAAGACAGCTGAGTCTTCCCTTCTCTGTCCATGATAAACATTTCTTCAACCGTTCTTTGCCATGACTGAGACCTTATTCGAAATTCAGTGCTCTCTGTCCCCTATATCATACTAAGACATAGTCACTATTTTCAAGTTTATAGTCCAGCTGGAAGGTAGACATAAATGCACAAAAATCAGGTAACCTGAACATAGTATTGCCAAGAAGTCCCTAATTAATCATTAAGTGAGTGGGCCATAGATAGCAAGTACTCTAAGATGTATTTGTTTGTTTTTTAATTTACTGATACATTTTGTTTTGACAAAAACAAAATAGAGGTAGAGAGGGAGGTTTCTGCCACTTGTAAATGAAACAAAGCAAGAAGTTTCTAAAAAGACCCTTCCCAAAGTGGAAATGGCCTTCCAAGGGAGTGGGTCCTTCCTGAGGAGGGTAATAATAATGGTAACATTTAATAACAATAAAAATAACAGCAGTTAGCATTTTAATAACACTTTAAGGTTTGCAAAAGCATTTTACAAATATTATTTCATTTTATGTTCACAACAACCCTAGGAAGTAAGGGCTATTATTATCCCAGTTTTAGAGATAAGGAAACGAGATAAGCAAAGGTTAAGTGACTTGCCAACGGTCACTGAGCTATTCTGGATTTGAACTCAGATCTTCTGGACTTCAGAGCCCATGAGCAGTCTATCTACTGTGCCAACTAGCTGTGTCTGAAATCCTATCCTTTTAAGGAAAGGTATGATAAGACCCCTCGCTGGGGATGTAGTGGCTATAACTCTAAGATTATGGGTTAGATTAGATGGATTTCCAACTGTTTTTTGGGTCCTAGCTCCAATCACTTACTAATTATATGGCTATGGGCAGATATTGTACACAGATACTCCCCAACAAACCCCTTTACAAAGTACATTCCCTGGAAAACGCTGATTCATGATTACCAGAAAGGAGGGATGTGGCCCTAACATTGACCATTGTTTTTGACCAGAGTTTGACCAGCCTTTTCTCATTGTTGTAACCGTTAGGTATTTTGTTTCCTTGGATTTCCTGTTTTTGGTCTGCTCTGCTTTTCTGTAAGTTTTAAGGACCGGGGAGAAATCACTGAGGACTAGAGTGGTCTAAGACAAGAGGATGGGAGATTTAAACTGGGCCTTCATGGTTGAATAGGTTTGGGATTGGCAAAGAGCAAGGAGAGGATGTTCCAGGAGCAGAAAGCTGCCCAAGTGAGGAAAGTTGTCTTCTAGAGAGGCTGGGGGCTGGAGGCAGCGAAGAGGGAACTTAGTCTGTTGGGCTAGACTGTGAATAAGACAGTTAGAAAAGTGCGGATTATTCCTGGCCTTGAAAAATAATGGCCTTCCTCATCCTTACTGATGCTACTTTCATACATGGAGAGTACTGTCGTGGAGGTCAGGAGTTGTTCAGTCATGTCCAACTCTTTGTCCAACTCTTTGTGACCCTGTTTGGGTTTTTCTTGGGAGAGATGCTAGAGTGGGTTTGCCATTTCCTTCTCCAGCTCATTTTACAGATGAGAAACTGAGGCAAGCAGGGTTAAGTGACTTGCCCAGGGCCACATAACTAGTAAGTGTCTGAGGTCAGATTTGAACTCAGGTCTCCCCAACCCCAGGTCCTATGCTACATCCCCCGCACCTCCTAGTTGTCTGCTGATTTTTAATCTTAGGGATCTGCCCTAAGATTAAAAAAGCTGTGACCTTAGGAAAACTCTCCTCACGCTCTTGGAGCCTCCATGTCCACCTCTATAGAATGAGATTGGCTTGGATTATGGAGTGACTCTGAGATCATTTCTTTTAATCTTCCATATAGGGCTGTGAGCTAGGTTGTAGTATTCCCCTTTTGTGAATGAGGAATGGGCATGGATCCCTGCTTTGAGGTTTGGTGACATTAAATTACTTTGTTCAGGGCTACCCACCTATAAGTAATGAGCGGAGCTGGAGCCCTGTTCCTCCTGTTCTCCCTTCTCCTCTCCCAGAGTTGGGAATTTAGACTTAATTTTGTAGACTGTAGGGGAAGCATTGAATGGCTTTTTGACCATAATGGGTCAGCAGAAAGTGGACATTGTCACCCCTTTCCTGGGGGATAAACCTGGGCCTCAGGTGAGTGGAAGACTTCTTATGAGAGCTCTTGTGAAGTAATGAATTTGGAGAGAGGAAGCCCGAAGTTCCAGTAACACCTCAAAACACTTATTAGCTGTGTGACCCTGGGTAAATCATTTCATGTTTCTGAATCTCAGGATGATGGATGGTAATAGCACCCTACTTTACAGGGTTGCTCTGAGGATCAGGTAAGGTAATGTATGTAAATTAGTTTGCAAGCCTCAACCCCCAAAGAGGATCTTAGAAGGAGGACCTTAGAGTCTGATCTGCTTCAACTCATTCATTTTACAGATAAAGAAATAGACATGCATACACACACACATAATGATGACAATGTTAATACAAAGAATTAAACAAAACTAAACGCTGTGCAATTATCATAGCCAAACTAGAGAGGAGTTGAGAAAATGTACCTTCCTTCCTTCATTACATAAGTGGAGGAAAATGGATGTAGAAAATTGCATAGAGGTAGAGCCAAGATGTCAGAGTCGAACGAGGAATCCACATGAACTCTCCCAAATTCCCCTCCAAAATACATTAAAATAATTCCTCCAATTGAGTTCTGAAGCTGCAGAACCAACAAAAGGTCGGAGTGAACAATTTTTCAGCCCATGCCAATTTAGGAGGTAAGCAAGCAAGATCAGTCTCTCTTGGGTGGTGGTCTGAACTGGAGTTCAGTGGCTTGGTAAGTCAGCAGCAGGCCTTGGAGGCAGCTGTATCACCCTGGAAAGACTTACATAAACTGATGCAAAGCAAAATGAGCAGAACCAGGGGAACACTGTGCACAGTAACAACAGTATTATATGATGATCAACAGTGCATGACAGCTATTCTCAGCAAAACAATGATCCAAGATAATTCCAAAGGACTTATAATGAAAAATGTTCTCCACCTCCAGAGAAAGAATTGATGGAGTCTGAATGCAGATCAAAGCATACTTTTGTTTTCTTAATTTTTTGTCTGTTTTCTTTTGCAGCATGGCTAATATGGACATATGTTTTACATGACTGCACACAGCAAATTACTTGTCTTCTCAAGAAGGGGGGAAAGAGGAGAGAGAGGGAGAAAATTTGGACCTCAATATTTTAAAAACAAATGTTAAAAGTTGTTTTACATGTAATAGAGAAAAAGTAAAATTTTAAAAAAATTTTAAAGAGAAAAAAAAAGATAAAGAAAGAGAGAGGGGAATTGACTTACCCAAAGTCACATAAATATTAAGTTAACAGAGTCAAAAATTGACCCCAGGTCCTCTGATGTTAAATCTAATGTATCCTTTCCATGATATCACACCGTCTCTCAGACATAAATATCTACTCTTCCGTATGAGTGTGGCTCCAAGTGAGTCTGATGACTTCCCATCCCAGTCCATCAATTTCTCATTCCCTTTTCCTAGATGGGAGCAGCCTCCCAGACAACGTGACAGACAATGCAGGAACCCTGCACTTCTCCAGAGTGACCAGGAGCGATGCCGGCAACTATACCTGCATTGCCTCTAATGAGCCTCAAGGCCAGATCAGTGCCCACGTGCAGCTCACTGTGGCAGGTAGATGCCCAAGGCCTGAGATGGGAAGGGGGGTGATGAAAGTTGGGCATCTGAAGGGAGGATTGCTGATGTATGAACAAACAAGTCTGTCTGACACAGGCTCCCACCCATCCCTCCGGTGGTCTAAACCCTGCCTTTCCCTCCATGCAGTTTTCATCACTTTCAAGCGAGAGCCTGAGCGTACAACTGTCTATCAGGGCCACACAGCTATGCTGCAGTGTGAAGCCCAAGGTGACCCTGACCCCCTCATCCAGTGGAAGGGCAAGGATCGAATCCTGGATCCTGCTCAGCTTGGACCCAGGTAGCGTCTACATCCATTCCCTACCTTCTTCCCTGGCCCCAGGCCTGACTGTTAGTTCCCAGGCTCTTGGGAGTAAGAGTGAGAGATGAGTGGTCAACAGGCATGGCTAAAATGGTGCTGGGATTTTTCTTCCCATAGGATGCATATCTTCTCCAATGGCTCTCTAGTCATCCACGATGTCACCTCTGAGGATTCAGGCCGCTACACCTGCATTGCTGGCAATAGCTGTAATATCAAACACACAGAGGCTTCGCTCCATGTTGTGGGTATGAAGTAGGGTTATGGTAGACTGGGCGGTCTCAGAGATGAAGACAATATCACGTAGACACCAAGGATGGGATGCTGAGTAGAATGTAAGGTCTTCCAGGACAGGCCCCATCGTAAACACATCATATATGCCTAATAAATGTCTGTTCTGTTGAATTGATGGGGAGGGCATCAGTTCATGTGGGAACATGAGGCCACAGCCCTGGAGTGGTAAAAGGATGAGGGGGATTGGTTGGTGTTGGTGGTGGACAAGAAATTTTGGTAAGAATCACAGGGCCATGAATATTCTATATAGCAGGATCCTTATCTTGGGATCTTGGCACTTTGAAAAAGGGATATTTTGAAAACTATTTCAACAGAATTGGTTTCCTATGTATTTAGAACAATTATTCTGAGAATGGATCCATAGAATGAGAATGGCTGCACCAGATTGCCAAAGGGGCCCATGACACCAAAGGTGAAAGCCCCTGCTCTGTAGCATTCCTGGGCAACCTCCAACTGGCCACCTATTTCTGCCCTTTCAGATAAGCCGGTGCTGGATACCTCAGAGGGTCCTGGCAGCCCCCCACCGTATAAGATGATTCAGACCATTGGGCTGTCTGTGGGGGCTGCAGTGGCCTATATTATTGCTGTGCTGGGCCTCATGTTCTACTGCAAAAAGCGCTGCAAGGCCAAAAGACTTCAGAAACAGCCAGAGGGCGAGGAACCTGAGATGGAGTGTCTCAATGGTGAGCCTAGGGGCCCATTGGACAGCAGTGATTGGGTGGGTGTTTGGGTGGGGAGGGTGCAGGGTGTGTGGGGGTTGGGCGCCCCCATGGGGTGAGGAGGGAGAAGGCAGTGGAGCCTGCCCAGCTCTCAGACTAGGGGCACCTAAGGAGGAGATGATTCCCCCTCCTCTCTGGGAATCATGACCTGATCAGTTCCCTAGGCCTTGAATGCAAAGCAGCTTTGATATAGAACTTCCCAGACCTGCTTTACTTGGGTCTTGTTATCCTTTCTTGTGGTCACTTTCCTACATTCTTACATGATCATCTATGCATGTCATTATTTATAAGTCTGTGCTTTTGTTGTATGTACTTATCTTCCCTCCTCAGGCTTGGAGCTCTCCAAAAGCAGACATATGTGTATTGCATGCAGAAATAGAATCTCCCTGAGGACAGCAATTCTGTATTCCTCATAGGACTGGGATCTCCCTGGGGGCAGAGACTAAGTCTTCTTTAAAGGATTGTAAACTTTCTGAGGGCAGGGAATCTGTCTTCTCATAGGACTAGAATCTGTGATATGGCCTTGCTCCATAGAGTTGAAGCTCTTTGAGGATAGGGACTGTGCCTTCTCTAAAGGAGTGGAAACTCCCTGAGAGTAGGAATTATATCTTTATAATAGGACTAGACACTCCCTGAGAGCTTGGTCATTGTCATAGATCCAGGAGCTCCCTGAGCATAGAAATGAGTGAATGACTATAGGAAAAAACATTTATTAAGCACTAACTGTGTACAAGGGAGAATGGTGGCTAGAGAAGGGGGCCTTAGGTCCCGAAAGTTAGAGGAAAGGTGATTGGAACCATCAGGCGTTAGACTGAAACACCCCATCCAAGAACAACAGTAGAATGTATTTGATCATGGTTCAGGATTCCAGAACTGGGTGGGAAGTAGAGAGGGGAGAAGGTGACTAGCCAAGCTGTGGGGAGATGAGAATGTCTGGAGCAAAGTGAAGCATAATGCCTGGGCTTTTCCTAAAGTAATGGTCTACAAGAAACAGTCATCAATCCATAGAGCAAGGCTTCAGAGAAGAATTTTGTTCTGGCACACCATGGGGAATCCTGAGTGAGTAATTTCTTCATCACCTGAGAACTCTCTGAGAGTAGAATGTAATTAGTTACATATCTCTCTGTTTACCACTGACTGTGATCAGGTAGGCAAATTCTTGGTTTCCATTTCCCTTGGTAACCAATGTCTGCGGCATCCATCAACTGGTGGACCCTCTTCAATCTCCCTGAACCCTTTTTGAGACGTTGGTGTTAAGAGGAGTCATTGACATCCACCTTGTTGGCTTATAGAGTTTATAATTGGTATTTCTCTCTAGAAGGTTGAGCATCAGATAATATAACCTGACATGTGGTTTCACCATTTCCACATAAACGTGGTGCATTTTATGAGCCCCTGAATGGCACATGGATGCTTGCCGGAAGACCCAAACATATGGAGAACAGTGGGTTGAACTTAGTTGGTGTTGGCTATTGCTTGAAACAGGAAAGAGAAGGACGTAGAATGACTTTCTGGGGTCTTGAATCTCAGTTCACTCCCTTTCTCTGTAGGTGGACCTGTGCAGAATGGGCAGCCCATGGCAGAAATCCGAGAAGAAGTAGCTCTGACCAACCTGAGCTCTGGCTCTTCAGCTGCCAACAAGCGGCACAGTACCAGTGATAAGATGCATTTTCCCCGTGCCAGCCTGCAGTCTATCACCACCCTGGGTTTGTTGTCTTGGACTAGCTATACTCCTGGTATTAGGTGTTGTAGAACCTTAGATAGGACCTTAGATGTGGAGTCAGGAGAACTTGCATTCAGAATCTATCTCAGACACTCACTGGCTATGTCATCCTGGGCAAATATCACTTCCCCTCTTTAAAGGGGGCCTCAGTTTCCTCATCTGTAAAATGAGGGGTTTGAATTTCATGGCCTCTAAAGTCCCTTCCAACTTTAAATCTAAGATCCTATAGTCTTCCTGCTGTCACCAGCCTTTTCCCCTCGTCCTGTACCTAAAGGTCCCTCCCCAGATCAGCAGAGCTAATTTAGTACTCAGGGTGGGATGGGAGGAGGAGGAGCC
This sequence comes from Bettongia penicillata ogilbyi, assembly GCA_023548195.1. Classification (NCBI taxonomy): domain Eukaryota; kingdom Metazoa; phylum Chordata; class Mammalia; order Diprotodontia; family Potoroidae; genus Bettongia; species Bettongia penicillata. The sequence goes on from JAJHZJ010000089.1 coordinate 5,434,852, forward strand.
ATGTTCTCCTGGGGGTATGCTGGAGATATGGGATATCCAGTGTTACCACCCTGGGGAAGGTTGAGGCTGACCTGGCACTTTGCCCATAGGGAAGAGTGAGTTTGGGGATGTGTTCTTGGCAAAGGCCCAAGGCCTGGAAGATGGGGTAGCCGAGACGCTGGTGCTAGTGAAGAGCCTTCAGAGCCGGGATGAACAGCTACAACTGAACTTCCGGCGAGAGTTTGAGATGTTTGGCAAGTTGAGCCACGCCAACCTGGTGCGGCTGTTAGGCCTCTGTCGAGAGGCTGAGCCCCACTACATGATCCTGGAGTATGTGGACCTGGTACGCTGCTGGGATGGGGACCTTGCGCTCAGGGATGAGATTGAGGGGGGCAGCAGGTACCAGATGAGGACACCTTGGCCAAACCTGATAGGAGGCTCATCTGGAGAGTTCTCTTCTCTGTTGATGGGCCCTGGTGTTTCTTTGCTATTCTACTGTTATTAGCCCAGGATTCACTTGGGACCTTCTGTTATTTTTCTGACACTGGGGGTTCTTAGCCTCTTTTTGTGTCATGGACCTGTCTGGCAGTTTGCTGAGACCTATGGATTCCTCAGATTCAGGTTTCTAAAGGCACAATATAAAATCCACAGGATTACGAAGTAAACCAAATATATTGAAATACAGCTATCAAAATATTATTTTAAAAAAACCCCAAAACACCAAATGCCCTCTACGAACAGCCCACAGTTGTACCTCCCTTCCTGCTCATCCTTTATTTAGTCGACTACTTTGTAGCCACTGTTTGGGTTTTTCTCTAGGCCCCTCATTTTTTATTATTATATTATTTAATTTTATTCAGTGAATAAAAATCTGTTCTCACTTAAAGAGAAAAAGAAAACCCTTTGTAATGGATATGTCAAACAAAACCAGTTCTTTCATTTGACATGTTCGGAGTATCTCTATCTCATACTGCTACACCCCAAGGCCAGGACTTCATCAAGGTGTCCCAACACCACTGTCAAAACCCAGTTTACTATTGTCTTCCAATTGTCTATCACCATTGATAATCCTCTCTTCTTTGCCCAAGACTTGTCAATTCTTCCACTGTATTATAACAATGGCTAATAATAGCAATATTTTTATTAACTTGGACTTGTAATCAGGAAGATCTGAGTTCGAAGCCTTAGTCCCTCACAAACTATGTAACCTTATCTTTCTGAGCCTTCAGTTTTCCCATGAATCACATCAAATGAGATCATATCCATACAGTGCTTTGCAAACCTTAAAGCAGTATGTAAATGCTAGCTGCTGCTGTTTCTAAAATGTGAACATTATTCCTAGCTGTCTCGGGTGTGGATTTTTGCAACATTTTTTCTACCATTGGCTTCCCCTTATATCAAGCCAACTTGATGGTTGAGGCTTGAATCAAAGATAATGAATGTATTTTCTTCTACTTCTATATCCTTTAATGTCCTGTTTTTTTCTATTCTCTTGAGAGATAGCATGATACAGTGGATAGAAAGCTTGCTTTGGGTCCAGGATTTAAGTCCTGTCCCAGGTCCAGGCTGTATGACCTCCAGCAAGTGAGTTAAGAGATGACAGATGTATAGCCTGCAACACTCCTGTCAGGCCAGAACCACATGAAAATGTAATTGGGAAATAGTTAAAATAAGAAAAATGCAATAAAACACAGACAATGTTATTAATATGTAGTTTTCTCAGTCAATATATGCCCTCAGAGAACCTTATTGTGGCCCCCCTTTCCTATTTGAGTTTGACACTGCTGCTGCTCTAAGGTTCCAAGATGCAGAGAAGGTGCTGACCTGCATTGTAGAGGGAGCTCCTGGTGAAGAGACCGTATCCCTGTGACATCATAGGGCCAACCTGGCTCCCAGTCTATATCCTTCAGTGCTGTCCTTTTCTCTAAGGGAGTTTCAGGTCATTTCGGTATTTCTAAGCAGAGCAGGTAGATATCTGGTGCATACATGGTTCTTTGATTTGAGTCTATTGCTCTGGGGCTGTAGAAGCCCTGGTGTATCTTTTATTGTCCCTGTTTTTCCCTTAGGGTGACCTGAAACAGTTCCTGAGGATCTCCAAGAGCAAGGATGAGAAGTTGAAGCCACAGCCCCTCAGCACCAAACAGAAGGTGAGGGGGATGGGGAGGGGAAAGCAGATGTTCTAGGAGGATTGGAGGCTTATGGGGGAGAGTGGTAAGATCAGTAGAATCAGGGATATCTGGGTATGGTAGATGTGCTTTTTAACTCTCCCGGCTCCCCACCTCCCACCTTCTCAGCATTTCTTACAGCACAACAGTATTCAATCACAATCACAAACCCCAATTTATTCAGCCATTTCTCAGTTGATGGGCATCCCTGCAGTCTCTACTTCTTTACCACCACAAAGAGAGTTGTTATAAACATTTTAGAATATGTAGGTACTTTTCCTTTTTCCCTAATCATCTTTGGAAATAGACCTAGTAGTGGTATTGATGGGTCAAAGGGTATAGGCAGTTTAATAACTCTTTGGGTGTAATTCCATATTGCTCTACAAAATGGATCAGTTGGATCAGTTCATAATTCTACCAACAATGAATGTGTCCCAGTTTTTCCACATCCCCTCCAGCATTTCTCACTTTCCCCTTATTTTAGCCAATCTGGTAGGGGTGAAATGATATCTGAAAGTTGTTTTAATTTGCATTTCTCTAATCAATAATGATTTAGAGCATTTTTTCATGAGACTATAAATTGTTTTGATTTCTTCATTGGCAAACTGCCTATTAATCAATCGGGGAATGACTTGAATTCTTATAGATTTGACAGAGTTTTTTATATTATATATTTGAGATATGAGACCTTTGTCTGAGAAAGTTATCTATAAAATTTTCTCTCTGGTTTTCTACTTTCCTTTTGATCTTGGCAATATTTTTTTTATTTGTATAAAATCTTTTAATTTATTGTACTCAAAATTATCCACTTAATGGATAATTAATTTAATTTAATTAACCTCTCTGGGATTCAGTTTCTTCATGTATAAAATGAAAGTTGGATTAGATGGTTTCTGAGGCTGCTTTTAATTCTAAAACCATTTGATCCTATTATGTGCCTCCATGAGCTTAGATAGTCTGGATCTGAAAGACACTTATGTGGTTTGTCTCTGTGTCCATCCTCCAAACCCTTTCCAATTTGATATAAGAACTGCCAAAGCTTGTACTCCATCAGCCTAGCCTTTAAGAACTCAGGGGCCTGATCAGGCCCTGAAGAGACAACAGAGCAGGATTTGAAGGAAGGGATTACATGGTAGGCATAAACGAAAGACACTTGGAATGTACATGTCCAGTAAGACTGTCAGTAGATTTGGCTCACTGTGGATTTTCTGTTGGAAAGAGACCTTTCTGACCTGAGTTGTAAAGGAAAAGAGCTAGAGCAAAGGATAAGAGTGTCAAGGTTCATTTTCCTGGCTGAAGCTTGGGGTGTAAGTAGGATCATTTGCTTCTGTGGTGTGATTTGAGAGGAAAAGTATCTCATTATGTACTAAGAGAACACCTTCCTAAGAATACCTCCCCCACTGTTTAACCACAGTGCTTGAAATTTTTCCAGCAAGGATTTATTCTTTGGGGCTAAGATCTATCTCCAGGGGGCCCCTGTTAATAATGTGAATAAGGCTAGCAAGTAAGGCTGCACAGTTAGACAGCTCCCAGTCAAACTAATCAACTGATCTAATCTGTCCTTGGAATAATGAAGCTTGAAAAATGTTGATGAACCATACGTTCTGGTCCAGTGGGTCTGGAGAAGTGGAATACCTGCCAAGTATAAAGACAGGGGTAAGGAGGGGATTAAGTAACTTTTGGAGCAAAATAGAGGCATTTCAGACCAAAAAATGTATGTAATGTAATTTCATATCTAATATTTCAGAGGAGGAAAAATATCACTAACATTGAAAATTTTACAGAACTAGAATGCCTGAGTTTGGTGGAACCAGTTTGAGAAACGGTCCATTTAGGCACTGTCAGATATTGACACTAGCATGAGTAAGTTTTAGGAATGGACAATGGAAAAGTAAGGCAGTGGGTTTTTTTGGTGCTTCTAAAAATTTTTTTATTTTAAAATTTTTTCCCATTCAATAATATTTTATTTTTTCCAATTACATGTAAAAATAGTTTTCATCATTCATTTTTATAAGATTTAGAGTTCCAGATTTTTTCTTCTTCCCTCCCCTTACCTCTCCCCAAGATGGCAAGCAATCAGATATAGGTTATGTATGTACAATCATATTAAGCATATTTCCAGATTAGTCATGTTGTGAAAGAAGAATCAAAACAAAAGGGAAAAAACCATGAGAAAGAAAAAAAGTGAAAATAGAATTCTTCGATCTGCATTCAGACTCCATAGTTCTTTCTTTGGGTGTGGATAGTATTTTCCATCATGAGTCTTTTGGAATTGTCTTAGATCATTATATTGCTGAGAAGAGCCAAATCTATCATAGTTAATCATCACACAATGTGGCTCTTACTGTGTACAATCACTTCACTCAGCATTAGCTCATGTAATTCTTTCCAGAGTTTTCTGAAATATGAAATTTTTTTATAGCACAATATTATTTCATTACATTCATATACCACAACTTGTTCAGCCCTTCCCCAATTGATGGGCATTTCCTCAATTTCCAATTCTTTGCCACCACAAAAAGAACTGCTATAAATATTTTTGTACATGTGGGTCCCTTTCCCCTTTTTAATGATCTCTTTGAGATATAGACCTAGAAGTGGGACTGCTGGATCAAAGGGTATCCACAGTTTTATAGCCCTTTGGGCATAGTGGAAAGGTAAGTTTTAAAGGTCTTTTTGAAGGGCAATAAATAATCATAATACCTAGTATACGTGTGTGTCTAGATCTGTTTCTATCTTTATATCTCTCTACATATCTATGTTACTCTATCTATGTTTTGCAAAGCATATTAGGTAGTGTAGCTCAACAGGCCAAGAAACTAAAAGCTGGAATTTAAAGGTCTTAGGGGTGTTATAATGGGTTAATTAGAACTTGAATGAGGAACTAGGTAAGCAGAAATGGAAAGGAAGGGGCGAGTCTACTTTCTGTCCACAGGGAACTAAATAAGTTCTTAGATGAGGTTTCTATGTCATGTTTTCAGTGTTAATGCTACAGGCCTTCAGATGGCTTCTTGCCCAGCAGTTTCAGGAAGCCTTAATCCGTTTGTTTCTACAGGTTACCTACCAGAGCTCTATTAAACTCTTTCCCCATTGCTTGTGTCCCCAAAACTACCTGTCTCACTTAAGAGCTATCACTGTGCTAAATCTAGTGCCCTCTTCATTTCTTCTTCTCACCCTCCCACCCCCCACCAGATTGCCTGCCTTCTGCCAGACCAGAGTTCTCTCTACCTTGTTAGCCAGACCAGCAGAGAGCTGGCAGGGAAAGGGAGATTACAAAAGACTTTGTGGCATGCAGATTACTTGTCAAGAAGGGTTGGTGTCCTGGGGTTTTAACGCCTAAGGCAGAGTTGGCCTAATTGATAACTGTTTCCTCAGATCTCTGTCTCTTATCACATTCAAGAACACCTGAGAGACACTGGAAGGAAGAGGATGGATTGTGTGGAAATTTTTTGAAGTTTTATTGCTGCCTTTTTTTTTTTTTACAACTTAGTCATTATTTCACCTTATTTCCATTCCATTGAACCATTCTTTGTAACAGTGGAAAAGTTTTTAAATAAAACCAGTCTATTCAGCCACCTTATCTGACATGTTTCATAATGACACTCTTGAGAATTAAATCTTTTATTTTTTCTCTGTAATTGACAAACACAAACCTTTCCATATACAAAGAACAGAAAAAGAGGACTGTTTGTGACATACAGCTAATTTTCATCATGTCCAACTTTTCTAAAGTATATGCTAAATTCAGTATATTAGCCCCAAAGCTGTCCTGCATGTTTGTGTTGCCCTTTGATCTCGTTTTCAAACAACCCATTGATTTACTTACCTTTGGCATAACTATCACTATACCTTCTCTCTTCTTTAATTTTTTGTCTCCCTAACCTCCTCCCAAAAAAAATTGAATCAAGTTTACATAGTCAAGTAAAACAAACCCACACTTTTATCAGCCATATCTAAAACTGTATGTCTCATTCTGCACCATGAGTCCATCAGTCCCTTGTCAGGAGGTGAGAAGCACCTGTCATTTCTTTGGTGTCCTGGTTATTCATTGTATTATTCAGAGTTCTTAAATATTTTGAAGTTGTTTCTCTTTACAATGCTTTTGTCATATTCCATTACAATACTATACAGTAATTTGTAGAATCAGCTGATGGATACTCCTTTAGTTCCCAGTTCCTTACTACAGCAGTAAGTGCTGCTATGAATATTTTTGTATACATGGATACTTGCCTTATCTTTTTGGGATATATACTTGATAGTACTCTCATTGAGTCAAAAGGTATGCAGAGTTTAGTGATTTGGGGAGTGGGAGGAGATACATAGTTCCAATTTAATTCCCATACCGTGATAAACTCTGAATGGATACATTAAATAGCTATGCACAGTACGTTAGTGTCCTCCCATATCAACTCCAACAACTGTTTTTCTTTTATGTCATTTTTGAGGTAGAGCTTCAGCATTGAGTTAGGAAGTGGAACTTCAGAATTGTTTTGATTTGCTTTTCTTCTTTTGTGGTTGTTGGGAGTTTGCCTTTTAGAACTGCCTATTCATATTCTTTGAGGCTATGTTGGGGAATGACTTTTATTCTTATACATTTGCATTAATCTGTGCGTGTGTACACATATCAGACTGTTATCAGAGGAATTCTCTGCAAAGACTTTTTTCCTCCCACTTAACCTCTTTCCCTTCTAATTTTAGCTGCATTGGTTTTGTTTGTGCAAAGGTCTTTCAATTTTATGTAATCAAAATTGTTCATTTTATCTCTTATGATCTTCTCTGCCCTTTGTTTACTTGTGGACTCTTCTCTGATTTGTAGTGGTTAAGAGTATCGTCTTCTCTACTTGTCTAGTCTTCTTATAATTGAGGTGATATATCCATTTGGAGTTTATTGAGCCATATGGTTTAAGTTTTCCTCTATCAGGGTGCTTAACATTTTTGGTATCAAGGGTTCCTGTGGCAGTTGGATGAAGACTAACGGTATACTCTTTGTTGTCTACATTGCTGTTGTGTTTGTCCTTCGTTTTCAAAGAGGACCATGACATCAGGATGATGACATGACTTGTAGTTGACTTTGATTTGAGTAAAGGAGGGCTGTGCAAGGTCACCAGCCTCACTTTCTCCTCTGAGCCCCTTGGGTCCAGTGGCCTGATATTCATCAAGATGACTGGAGATGGCCCAGGATGCAATGGGAGACCCTGGCCCTTTTAGACTAAGGTCTTATAGTAGATTTCTCACTTTGAGTGAGATACACCCATTCAATGAATAGGCTTCTTTAAGTTACTCAAGAGATGACCCCTTTAATAAAAAAAAAAAAATCAAACTGAGAATGGAAGACTCTCAGGGTTCCTAAAAGAGAAACAATTACTAGTTAGTTATTACATTCACCCTGTGCTAGGTGGGTGGAGACTTGTTTTCCAGTCTATGAACTCCCAAGTTGCCTACATACATAATTAAAGGAAATGTTAAATTTCAATAAGAAGCTAGTAAAGAGATGTAATCCACCCACCCACACCCACCAGTGGTGAATCTTTCAGAAATCTAAGGGTCCATGGACCCTAGTTAAGAACTTTCAGTCTAAATCTCATTTCTCTGACCCCGTTTACCTGAATTAATGCTGTTTTTCCTGGTGGCACCCCACTTCCAGCTTGAAGCTCTTGGATGTTGCCTTGTATTGGCTGGATAAAAGGAATTTTTCTGATGTTTCTCTTTGGGTTTCTTGATCATTATACAATAACCACTGTAATCCAGATCATTAAATCAATATGCTTCCCCCCTTTTCCCTTTGAAACACATAGCAGGGCTGTGTATACAGTAAACTTTCATTTTTCCAACAAATATTTACCTACCTAATACATGTTGTTGTCCTAGCTCGATTTGTCCTTTTGCCAGGTTTATCCAATACATACGTGCTAATGGACCAGTTCAGTCTCTTCTCCAATGACTCTCACGTCTTGATCTGAATAGTATGCATTCTTCTTCCATTTATTTTTTTCCTCAGCCTGAACTTTTTTGAGTGATTATGGGTCTTCTGTTGGAGACTCTGTAATGTGCTAGAGCTTTATGTAATCGTCCCAATGCTTTCTATAAGCAGGAACATTAGAAAACAAGACCCTGTATAAAGAATCCTTCTTTTATTTGGACACTGTATTGGATATCCTTTATGATGTCGGCAGAGCCAAGCATGTGTCTCCATTTCCCCATTTTGTACTTCACAAACACATCATTGAACAAAGTTAGGTCTGGTACAGCTTTCAAGGAGTCTTGTATGATTTTGATACTATGTGTTGTTGCCACCTGTTGGAGGGCAGTGTCTTGGCTGGTATTTTTCCTTTAACCCAGAGGTCGTCAAACTTCAGTTGGCCACAACCACTTAGCCCCCTGTTTTTATATGGCCTTTAAGCTAAGTTTGGTTTTTACCCCTGACCTAACCAATCAGATGCTATTTTTTTAAGCCACAAACAAGTACAGTGTAAGAGCTTATCTTATCAATACCTTTTAGTCATTTGTGTAACAGTGATGATGTGATCTGCTGTTGAAGGTCATTTGCAAAAGTCTGCCTGTTCTCCTCTCCTGTCTTCCACGTACGCTCTCCTCTTCCTCGGAGGTTAGTAGATGACGTTTATAAGAATTGTGTAGATAAGAAAAAGTAGCCGTATACCTTCATGTTGCTGCTCTTAGCCATTTCAGTCATGTCTGACTCTTCATGACCCCATTTGGATTTTCTTGGCAAAGGTACTGGAGTGGTTTGCCATTTCTTTCTCCAGCTTATTTTACAGATGAGGAAACTGAGGCAAAGAGGGTTAAGTGACTTGCCCAGGGTCACATGATTAGTAAATCTCTGGGGCTGGATTTTAATTGATGAGGATCAGTCTTCTTCATTCTAAGCCCAGTGCGCTGCCTAGGTGCTATATATCTCAGTAGTTATTGATAATTTTGTAATTGTTTTTATTTGGCAATAATAAGGTCCAAGATATTTTCCAAGCTTTTGTCATTTTTTCCTCTTCTATTACCTGGAAAATGGATTTCTCATAATTGTGACCTCCTCTGCATGTACTTGGTCTTATGTAGCCAAGAGGCAGCATAATAGACTCTACCTAACTCAGGAGTTGGAAGACCTGAGTTCAGGTCCCACCTCAGCCGCTAATTAGCCATGACACTTGACCATCTCTTGGCCTCAGTTCCTCATTCTTTGTATGCTCAGATCTTAGCACAGTGTGAGGTACAGAGTAAGCACTTAAATGTTTATTAACAAACTAATCTGTAAAATGAGAGGATTGAACTGGGTGGACTCTTAAGGTCCCTAACAACTTTAAATCTATAATCCAGTTATTTGGAGCAGCTAGATGGTGTTGCCAGGCCTAGAGTCAGGAAGACTCATCTTCCTGAGTTCAATTCTGGTTTCAAGATGCTAGCTATGTGACTCTGGACAAGTCACTTAACCCTCTTTTATTCAGTTTCCACATCTGTAAAATCAATTGGAGAAGGAAATGCAAACCACTCTAGAATCTTTGCCAAGAAAACCCCAAGTGGAGCCAAGAAGAATCAGACATGACTGAAATATCTGAACAGCAACAGCTAAAGAGTATCAGTAGAAAAAGACATAAACAAGAAGCTTTCCAAGTTAAAATATATGACTAAATAATTCGAAGCGGTCAAATACAGTAGCATAAGAGAATGAAAGGGAGAGCACTTCCACTTAAATTTGGGAAATAAGGAAAGAATTGTATGGAGTCATCAGTCCTGTTCTAGCCTCTTTGCTCCTTCTTGACCTTATGGTCTGCCATTTCAGTGATGTTCTTTCCACCACCCTTGAATCTCTTGCCCTTTGCCCTTTTGCCATTTACTCCCCACTAACCTTCAACCTTGGCTAATACAGCTATCCGATTCTTCCCCTCTACTCCCGAGCTGTCAGATGTTGCCAGAGGAAATTATGAAATCCGGCTGACAGCCCCCCCCCCCCCACAAATTTATGCTGCACAGTAATCTTGCAGTCATTCATGAATAACTTCTATCCTACTTCTCACAGTAATGTTTCAGACCTTTTTTCCCCTTCAAATCTCCACATCCACCTCTTTTCTCTTTTTGCAGTAGAGAAATGTAACTTCTATTTTATGGAGAGGGCTGAGGCTACCTTATGTAAGTAAGCTCTCTTCTTTGTCACTGATGTCATTATCCTCACCTTTCCACTCTTCTCAAAAGAAGTAGCCTTATTCTCTGGTGACTCGAACTCCTTCCTTCTTAACCTTTGATTCCATCCCCTTCTGCCAACTTCACAACTTGTTCCGTCAATCATTTCCCTTCTCTGTGCTCTGTCCCCCCCATCTGAAAAAATTTCCAGGTTTCCCCTACCCTATAAAAAACCAAACAGAAACCTTTACTTGACCTTGCTGCTGCCCTCTGAAGCTATTGTTTTAAATTTATTCCCTCTTTTATACACAACCCTTCAGAAAAGTCATCCCTGTTAAATGCCTTGACTTCCTCACCTTCCACTCACTTTTCAAGGCTCTCTTTAAAATCTTTTTTCCAACTCCATTGCTGTTCTGAAATAGCTCTCTCCGAAGTAACTCTTTTTTCTCTCTCAGAGGGTATATTAATACTTTCTTCTTTTTTTCAATATTTGATTATTTTTCCTAATTACATATAAAAGCCGTTTTTAACATTCATTTTTTAAAATACTGAGTTCCAAATTCTCTACTTCCTTTTCTTCTCTCCCCCCTAATTAAGAAGGCAAGCAGTTTGATATAGGTTATACATGTACAGTCATGCAAAATATATTTCCATATAGTCATGGTGTGAAAGAAAGCACAATACAAAAAAAAAAGTTAAAAAATTATGTTTCTATCTGCAATCAGACTCCTATCAATTCTTTCTTTGTAGATGGATAGCATTTTTCATCATAGGTCTTTCAGAATTGTCTTAGATCGTCATATTACTGAGAATAGCTAAGTCATTCACAATTGATCATTATGCAATATTGCCATTATTGTGTGCAATCTTCTCCTGGTTCTGCTCATTTCACTTTGCATCAGTTAGTTCATGTAAGTCTTTCCAGGTTTTTCTGAAGTATACTGCTTGTCATTTCTCATACTATTCCATCATAATCCAGTATCATAATTTATTCAGCCATTGCTCAATTGATGAGGCATCCCTTCAATTTACAGTTCTTTTCCATCACAAAAAAGAGCTGCTATGAATATTTTTTGTGCATATAGATCCTGTTCCTTTTCCTCTGATCTCTTTGCAGTACAGACTTAATAGTGGCTATTATTGGATCAAAAGAGTATGTACAGTTATACAACCCTTTAGGCATAGATCCACATTGCTTTCCAGAATTGTTGAATTAATTCACAACTCTACCAACTATGCATTACCATGTCAGTTTTCCCACATGACCTCCAAAATTTGACATTTTCCTAGTCTGTGATATTATCCAGTCTGGTCAGCGTGAGATGATATCTCAGAGTTGTTTTAATTTACATTTCTCTAATCTATAGTGATTGAGAGCATTTTTTCATATTATCATAGATAGCTTTGATTACTTCATCTGAAAACTGTCTGTTCATATCTTCTGATTATTTTTTGATTAATTGGGGAATGGCTCTTATTTTTACATAAATTTGACTTGGTTCTTTTGCATATTTGAGAAATGACCCCTTTATCAGAGAAACTTGCTGTAATTTTTTTCACATTTATAACCCTTTCCCTCCATCCTCTTTCCCCCATTTATCCAACTCTCTCTCCTTTTACCTTGTCCATCCTCAAAAGTATTTTGCTTCTGACTACTGCCTCCCCCAATCTTCTCTCTGTTCTGTCAACACACCTACCCCTCCTTTCTCTTATCCCGTTTTCCTCCTACTTTCCAGGTAGGGTAAGATGGATTTCTATACCCAACTGAGGGGCTATATTATTCCCTCTTTGAGCCAGTTTTGATGAGAATAAGGTTCAAGAGCTCTCCCCAATCTTTTCCTCCATTGTAAAAGTTCTTTCACAACTCTTTTATGTGAGAAAATGTGCCCCATTCTGTCTCTCCCTTTTGCCTTTCTCCCAGTACATTGCTCATTCTTACCCATTAATTTTACTTTTTTATATATCATCCCATCATATTTATCTCATCTATGCCCTCTACATATACTCCTTCTAACTGCCTTAATAATGATTAAGTTCTTAGGAGATCTCTCCATGTAGAAATGTAAACAGTTTAACTTTATTGAATCCCTTATGCTTTCTCTTTCCAGTTTACCTTTTTATGCTTCTTTTGAGTCTTCTCTTTAAAAGTCATGCTTTCTGTTCAGCTCTGGTCTTTTCAGCAAGAATGCCTGAAAGTCCTCTATTTCATTTTTTCCCCTGAAGGATTAGTTTTGCTAGGTGGGTGATTCTTGATTATAATCCTCACTCTTTTGCCCTTTGTAATATATTCCAAGCCCTCTGATTCTTTAAGATGCTAAATCTTGTGTGATCCTGACTGACTATGATATTTGAATTGTTTCTTTCTGGTTACCTTTCAATATTTTCTCCTTGACCTGGGAGCTCTGGAATTTGGCCATAATGTTCGTGGGAGTTTTCATTTTGGAATCTCTTTCAGGAGGTGATTGATGGATTCTTTCAATTTCTTTTTTGCCCTCTGATTCTAAAATATCAGGGCAGTTTTCCTTCACAGTCTCTTGGAAGATGATATCTAGGGTCTTTTTTCCATCATGGCTTTTGGGTAGCCCAGTAATTCTTAAATTATCACTCCTAGATCTATTTTCCAGGTCAGTTGTTTTTCCAGTGAGGTCTTTTATGCTTTCTTCTATTTTTTTATTCTTTTGATTTTGTTTTAATGTTATTTGATGTCTTATAAAGTTGTTAGCTTCCATGTGCCCAATTCTGATTTTTTTAAGGAATTATTTTCTTCAGTGACTTTTATGCCTCCTTTTCCATTTGACTGATTCTACTTTTTAATAATGGAATTCTTTTCTTCAGTGAATTTATGTACATCTTTTTCCATTAGGCCAATTTTGCTTTTTAAGGAGTTCTTTTCTTCATTGGATTTTTGTGCCTCTTTTGTCATTTGTCCTATTCTGTTTTTTTAAGGTATTATTTTTTTCAATATTTCTTGGTACCTCCTTTACCAAACCATTGATTCTTTTTTTCCATGATTTTTTTGCATCACTCTCATGTCTTTCCCCAGTTTTTCCTCTACCTCTCTTGATTTTTAAAAAATCCTTTTTGAGCTTTTCCTGGAATACTTTTTATGTCTGAGACCAATTCACATTTTTATTTAAACTTTGAATTTTTGATTTTGTTGTCTTATGAGTTTGTGTCTTGGATCTTCCCTATCACCATAGTATTTTTTTGTTGTCAAGTTCTTTTGTTGTTTACTCATTTTCCCATCCTATTTCTTGACTTTTAACCTTATGTTAAAAGTTGAGCTCTGTTCCTGTGATGAAAAGGGCATTGTCCCAAGCTTCAGGGTTTTTGTGCAGCTGTTTTCAGAGCTAATTCTGGGAGGGGAGTGTCTATAAGTTTTTGGCTTACCCAAAGTCTTATGGTATAAGGAGAGGTCTATTTACTATTCTCCTGGACTGTGTTCTGGTTGTGAGTGACCACGAGCACTTTTTTTCACCCCGGAACTGTAACCAGGGTCCCCAGTCCAATGCAGCCACAAGCTCTGGTGTCCTTGTGCTTCTCCTCACCTGGGACTGTGACTCAGATCTGTGTATGGGCAATGTAACCAAGATCTGTACCCAGTGCCAGCAAAAGGACCCCTGTAATTTCCTGACCAGTCTTTTGACCCCTGATTATCTGTGAACTGAACTCCAGAAAATGCTGCTGCTGCTGGTTCAGTTGCCCCCAAGGCCTGCTGCTGTCATGCTAGGGTATTTCCTGCTCTGGACTATGCTTCACTCTCACCCATGTTCAAGACCTTTCTTGCTGACCTAAATTATCTTGGGCTGAAAAATTGCTTTATCTCTTCCTTTTGTGGATTCTCTTGTTCCAGAATTAATTTTAAGGTATTATTTATTTAAGGGATTATTTTTTTGAGAGGAATTTGGGACAGCTCAGTTGAGTCCCTGCCATTTCTCCACCATACTGACTTCACTCCTCTCTTGGTTTCATAATTGCTGAACTTAATGACCACCTGGTACCTAGGAGTACAGGTGCTGGAGTCAGGAAGTCTCATCTGCCTTAGTTCAAATCTGGCCCCAGATACTTACTAGCTGGGTAACCTTGGGCAAATCATTTTAACCCTGTTTGTCTCAGTTTCATCATCTCTATAATGAACTGGAGAAGGCAATAGCAAATCACTCCAGTATCTTGCCAAGAAAACCCCAAAGGGGGTCATGGACAGTCAGACACAACTGAAAAACAACTTTAACAACAAGAAACGTAATGGATCTTCTCTTAGTCCTTATTCTAATTGAACTCCCTGCAGCTTTTGACCTTTTCACCAACCTCCTAGATGCCATTTTCTGTCTCGTCTTCTATTTCTCTAATCTCCTCTCAGCCTCTGTATGTGTCTCCTGAGGCTCCATCCAGAGATCTCTTTGCTTTTTCTACATTCTCTCTTGATATCTTCAGCTTCTGTGGCCTCTGTTATACAGATATATATCTATACAGATTAAAAACAGCAATCCATTTTCATCCACTGGATAGAGTGCTAAGCCAGGAGTCAGGACGACCTGAGATCAAATCTAGCCTTAGATACTTAATTGTGTGATACTGAGCAAGTCATTTAACCTCTGTTTGCCTCAGTCTCCTCAATTGCAAAATGGGGATGATGATAATAACAGTTGTCTCCCAAATTTGTTCTGAGAATGAAATGAGATAATATTTGTAAAGTGCTTAGGATGGTGCCTACAGTATATAGTAGGTGCTTAATATTATTTGTTACCTTCATGAGTTTCTCTCCTAAACTTCCAGTCCCACACCACCATTAACTGCCTGCTGAAAGTCTCCTCCTGTTTGTCCCCCATCCAAAAAACAGTTATCTTTCTCCTCCCCCAAACTGCCCCTTCTCCAAACTTCCCAGTTCTGCTCAAGTCACTGCCATCTTTCCACTCTCCTAGGTTAGAAACCTTATAGTTATCCTTGCTTGTTCCTTCTTCTTTATCTCCCTAGTTACCAAGTCTTGTCTACATTTCCCCCCAAATATCTCTCACCTCCATTCCTTCTCTCTGTACGCATGGGTACCACCCTAACTCAGGTCCTTTCCTCCTAAACTATTATAATACCCTGATAATCTATTCCTTCATTCCCAGTATCTTCCCTCCAGCTCATCCTTGAAACAGCTGCCAAGTACCTTCCTAACATGTGGGATTGACAATCATCATCACTTTCCTGCTCAGAATTTTTTGAATAATTTCCCTGTTCCTATTAGGATAAAATTTAGACTTCTAAGACTGATTTAAGACCTTCCATGGTCTAGTTCCATTCTGTTTCCTTTACAGGCTCATTTGGTATCACTCCCTTTTTCCCCCACTCTACATACTAGCCAAACAGGACTGGTAAGCTATTCCCTAAATTCAGCGATCCATCTCATATTACAAAGCCTCTACCATTCTTGGCACTTAAACCCTTCTCATTGACACCTGGAAGTATTCAGTACATATTTTCTTCTCCTACTATAAACTTTTTGAGGGTAAGGACTGAAGCATTTTGGCCCTTTTATTCTCCACATGTAACATGGTACTTTACATATACTGGGCACTTAATGCTATTTGAATTAAATTGCTGAATTGAGAGGCAGTAGAAAGAGCACTGACTTTGAAGTCAAAGGATTTGAGTTCAATTCTTACCTCTTTCGGTACCTCTGTGACCATAGGCAAGTCGTTTAACCTCTCTAACCCTCAGTCTCCTCATCTGTAAAATGAGGAAGTCAGATTAGATGTGCTCTGAGCTTTCTTTCAGCTCTGGGTTTATGATTCTGTAATGATTCTAATTAAACAGCCTCCTAACTAGTCTTTCTACATCTAAGCTATCCCTTCTCCAGTTACTCTTCTATACTTTTTTTTTTAGTTAACCTTGCTGATGGCCAGCACGTCCTATCCACGGGCATATATAACTTGTCTCTAAAACTTTCAGTAACTCTTCAGTGCTTCTTGAATAGAGAATAAAACTAGATATATGGAAGTGGTTGTAGAACGCTGAAAACAAATGAAATGATTTTTTAAAAAGAGAAGAAAAAAATAAAGCATAAAACTCTTAACTGTGGCATTCAAGGCCCTTTACAGTCTAGTCGCAACTCATCTGTCTGTCTAGTCCTATTTTATGAAGTCTGTTTCAGCCGTGGCTGACTAGCCTTCATTTCTCTCATCCTCATCCTTCCCTTTGGGTAATTGCTTATATCATTCCCCATTTAGGAATGATCCTTTTACCTACCTCCCCTTCTCCATGCCTAAGCTGTATGTTCCCATTCTCACAAACACCATGCATCCCACCCCCCCTCTAAAAAATGATCTTGACCTCAGATGCCTCATAATACTTTGCCTGGTTCTCTCTCTTTCATGTATCTCATTTTACTCATGGCTCCTTTTGTGTCCCTTCATCCATTTGATTATAAACTCCTTGAGAATAAGTCCTGTAGCTTCGGATATACCATGATGTATTGCACATAGTCGATGTTTAAATTTCTTAAAAAGTGGGATGAATTAAGAAGACTTAAGCTTTGAAAGTGGAGAGAAAGCTTTCAACAGGTAGACATGTGATCCAGTCATAGGGCATCACTTGCAGTTGTTTCCTGGCGGTGGCAAGAAAAGAATGTGGGGGTGAGCTGTAAGAAATAGTTCAGTTTAACTGGAACAGAGGTTCATGAAGTGGTCATAGTATGCAGTGATGCTACAAAGGTAGGTTAAAGCCAGAATGTGGAGGCCCTTGAACACCAGGCTGAGGAGTATGTATTTTACCCTGTGAGCAATAGGGAGCCATTGAAGGATTTTCAGTTATGAAGTAGCAACATGGTCAAATAATTAGGCAGATTATTCTGACTTTCTTGTGAGGAATGATTTGGAGAGCATTACTGCTACTAGATTTAAAAGAGATCGGAAAAAGAAGAAATGGACCCATATGTATAAAAACATTTATAGCAGCTCTTTTTATGGTGCCAAAGAATTGGAAGCTAAAAGGTTTGTGAAATGGGAGACAAATTAGAGTATGTGAAAGTAATGGGGATATTATTGTGGCATAAAAAAATGAAAGGGATGGTTTCAGGGAAACCTGGGAAGATTTATATGAACTGATGCAAGGTGAAGTGAGCAGAACTGGGAGAACAGTTTATGCAACAGCAGCAACATTATAAAGACAAGCACCATTGAAGGACTCTAATCAATGAATATTCTAGGGGACCAGTGATGACATGTGCCACCTATCTCTTGAAATAGAGGTGACGCACTCAAGATGCTATGTGTGTATATTTATGTATGTATACACATGGGAGATGTGATGGGGGGAGTGAGAGGGACAGGAAATATATCCTTGATATGAAAGAGAGGAGAAATGGGATTGGACAGAGGAGAAAACACCAGAGGCAAGTAGATCATAGTCTATTTTAATAGTCCAAGCAAGAATTAATGAGGACCTGGACTGAGGTGGTCCTAGTATGAGGGGAGAAAGGAATGGATAGGAGAGATGTTTTAGAGGCAGGTGGCAGATGATTAGTTTTAGGGAGTTGGTAGATAAAGGAATCAGATGACTTGAAGGCTTTTAGTCAATTAATGCAATTAATAGGCATTTATTTTTTCACTTTGTTCCACCTCCATTGGGGAAAAAATGAAAAAACAAAACTCCTGTAACAAATATCAACACATATCCCATCAATTGTTGGTTTGAACACTCTTGGCAGGAGTGCCAGATGTGGGGAGTGCTTTTTGAATTTTCACATCAAGTGCTGGTACTTACTGAAGTTTTCTGTTACCCAGAAAGTGTAGCATACCCATCCCTGCCTAGAAGTGGATTTTTCCTCCTTGCTAATGGTAATGTTAAGGTGCCTTTTTGCACAAATGATAATCATTAGCAAGTCTCTGGCCAGTGTAGACCATACCTGTCTGGGGATGGTATAGGCCACAGGCCAGTCAAGGCTGCAGTAATCCTGATACAGAATACATTTAAGAAAAGTGGTTGTCTTGGAGTGGCAGCTCCCAGTAATGTGGGTCCATTTTCTCTCTGCCTTAGCAATTTGTATGTAACCTGGAGGCAGCTTGACCTTCTTGGCTATTGAAGTGGCTCAGAATTGGTGATACTGACATTCGTTTGGGGGCGTCTTTTAATAGCATCCACATCTACACCCACAGGCCTAGCAAGCAATAGCATGTTTTGGGACATTGTAATTACAGTCATTTTATTTGCCCCAGGACCAGTAATAATTACTCCCCAGTGCTGGGCATTCCCCTTCCCTACACTCTTATTTTTCCTCCAGTGACTAAAATCTGTGTTTTATGTCCACAGAATGTATGTAGTGGGGTCAGGAGATAAGGGCTGTAGCCCCAGATCTACCAGTAACCAGCTGTGCAACCTTAGGCAAGCTACCAACCTCTCTCTGCTTCCATTTTACTTCATCTATAAAAAAACAAGACTTAACAGGACTTACCTTGAGGTTCAAAAGAAATGGTGAATATAGACATACCTTGAAAATCATAAAGAACTAAGCAGATGGAATACTGTGACCAAAATATTCATTACCTGGTTGCTAACCTCCTTGTAATGGGCCTAGACTGGTCCCTAAGATGCAGACATAAGTCTCTTGCCAATTTACATTTAGATAGCACTTCAGGGTTTGCAAAATAGTTTACAGATCTCATCTCATTTTATCCCTACAACAGCCCTAGGAGATGGGTGAGGAAACTAAGGTAGACTAGGTAAGTGACTTGTCCAGGGTGACACAGCTAGTAAGCCTCGGAGGAAGGGTTTGAATTCAAGTCTATCACCAGGTCCATCACCACTCTATTTTGCTACATATTTGCATGATGGTACTGAGCATTGTTAAGACTTCTTCCCATCTCTCAACACCTGGGTCAAAATCATATGGGAAGATTTGAAATTGAACAAATTAGTTTCAAATCCTGGCTCTGAAGCTTATCGTAATATGCCTTTGGATAAATCATTTAATTTCTCTGAGCCTCAGTTCCCTCATCTGTAAAGTGAAGGATAATAATACTTTTTCTGTCTCCCAAGATTGTTGTTAGGGGAGGTGCCTTATAAATTTATGGAATTATAGTAAGTTATTGTAATAATCATTTAGTAAACCCTTACTATGTGCCAGGCACTATGCTAGGAAAACAAAGAAAGGTCAAAGAACAGTCCCTGTCCTCAAGAAGTTTATGGTCCGATGAGGGAGGCAACAAGGAAACAACTTTGTATCAACAAAATGATGATAGGATACAATGGAAAGATAATCTTAGAGGGAAGACACTAGTATGAAGGAGGACTGGGAAAGGTTTCTTGGATTTTTAGCTAGGATCTGAAGAAAGCTAGGAATTCAGCAGACACAGGGATGATGGAGGGATTTCCAGGTACAGGGACAGCCCATGAAAATGCATAGTTTGGAGAGATGGGAGGGTCCCGTGTGAGGAACAGCAATGTCATGTATCATATTAGCTAATATGACAAATGTTGGAGAGGATGTGGAAAAATTGGGACACTAATGTATTGTTGGTGGAGTTGTGAACTGGTTCAAATATTTTGAAGAACAATTTGGAACTATGCCCAAAGGGCTATAAAACTGTGCATACCCTTTGACCCTGCAATACCACCACTAGGTCTGTATTTAAAGAGATCAAAGGAAAAGAACCTATATGTGCAAAAATATTTACAGCTGCAATTTTTATAGTGGCAAAGAATTTGAAATTGAGGAGATGGCCATCAATTGGAGAATGGCTGAACTAGCTTTGGTATACGATTGTGACTAGAAATACTATTGTGCTATAGTATAAGCAATGATGAGCAGGGTACTTTCAGAAATGACTGGGAAGACTTATTTGAACTGATGCAAACTGAAGTGAGCAGAATCAGGAGATTATAAATAGTAACAGTAATACTGTACCATGATCAACTGTGAATGACTTAGCTAGTCACAGCAATACAGTGATCTAAGACAGTTCCAAAGGACTCATGAGGAAAAATGCTATCCATATCCAGAGAAAGAACTATGGAGTCTGAATGCAGATTGAAGCATTCCTTTTTTTTCTTTCTCATGGTTTTTCCCTTTTTTTCTGATTTTTCTTTCATAACATGACTAATGTGGAAATATGTTTAATATAATTGTACATATATAGCCTATATCAAATTGCATGCTGTCTTGGGGAAGGGGGAGGAAGGGTAGGGGAAAAATGTAGAACTCAAAGTCTTATAAAAGTGAATGTTAAAAACTATAAAACTTAATGAATTAATTAATTTTTAAAAAAGGAAAAATACTATTCACCTCCAGAGAAAGAATTGAGAGTCTGACTGCAAATTGGAACATATTTTTTCTCTTCCTTTATTTTTCTTGCCTTTCTTTTGCAGCATAGCTAATATGGAAATGTTTTGCATGACTTCACATATGTAATTGATATCACAGTTTTTGCCTTCATAATGGGTGGGAGAGATAATTCAGAACTCAAATTTTTTTAAATGAATGTTTAAAAGAAATCCTTTTTTTTTAAAATGCCCAACAGAAGGTGTTCTATTTGAGCCTGAAGATCACTGGGAGCCACATGAGTTTTTGAGTTTATTGAATGGGAAGGTGACATAGTCAGACCTGTACTTTAGAAAATTCAGTTTAACAGCTGAATAATGGAGAGATTTTATGCAGCAAGACCAACCAGCAGGCTGTTGCAATCAATATAGAAATGTCAGTTTGTGTCATCAGCATTTTGTATGTTAAATGCTCTCCCAGGGTCTTAGGCTGAGCACTTGCCCAGGGTCACACAGGTGGCGTGTAGCAGTGTGGGATTTGAACCTTAGTCCTCTCATTTCAAATCATTTTCTCTTTTTTCTGCCTCTGAATGAAGCATGTTACCATCAGCTCCCTACTTTCATCTTCTGTAACCAACTTTCCCCCCACCTCGTTCTTCTTCCTGGCAGGTGTCCCTCTGTACCCAGGTGGCCTTGGGTATGGAGCATCTCTCCAACAGTAGGTTTGTGCACAAGGACTTGGCTGCCCGAAACTGCCTCATCAGTGCCCAGAGACAAGTGAAGGTGTCCTCCCTGGGCCTCAGCAAGGATGTCTATAACAGGTACTGCTATTGGGAGGATACTGCACCCCTCCTAGATGTGACCTTTCCTATCCTTACCCATTCCTTCCCTCCCAAACATCCAGAAGCATGGATAACAGTCATAGAAACATTAAACTGTAGGGGTGTAGGTAGGGATGGGGGAAGAGGATTTTGAATATGGAGAATTCCAAAAAGAAGGCCCAGAGAAAAGGAGTCCCTACTTCTACTCTCCCTGTAGGTGATGGAGCATTTTCATGTATTGGTGCTCAACTTTCTTCTTTCTTTGTTCTCCTTTTACAGTCTCATTCATTCCATAAAGCCCAGCTTAGGGTCACAGAGATTGCAAATAATGGACCTCATCAAGAGATTCTCTTACCAACCTCATAGCCAAATATAGATTATGGAATAGTAAATCAACTTTTGTGTTTTTTGAGAGCAGAGCCCAGTTCCCTTCAGTAACTCCCCAAAGTGGCACTAGTCCATCCTTGTTTTGGTAGAGGTGTTACTATCAGGGATTACGGGATGAGGGGGTATCTGGGGCCTGGGACACTACACACATGCACTTGAAAAGCTCATTGTCTATTTTTATGTTATGGGGAGTCCCACAGTCTTTTCAAACCAACAAAGTCGTTTCATTTGATCCTGTAAGCCTCTCTGATGTCACTAACAGTGAGAAAAAATTAGGAGTTCTCAGGAGATTATGAAGTTCCTGGGGTCCTTCACACATCAGGGGGCTGTCCTGGGGGCTGAGTCTGAGTCCCAGATCATCTGTTAAAGACTTACCTTTGTTTTCCCCAGTGAATATTACCACTTTCGTCAAGCCTGGATCCCGCTGCGCTGGATGCCCCCAGAAGCTGTCCTGGAGGGTGACTTCTCTACAAAGTCAGATGTCTGGGCCTTTGGTGTGCTGATGTGGGAGGTGTTTACCCACGGCGAGATGCCCCATGGTGGGCAGGCTAATGATGAGGTGCTGGCAGGTAGGGGTCTCTACCTGGCAGTGCAGTGGAGAGGACATTGGACTTAGAAGATAAGGGTTCCAGTGTCACCTCAGACATTTACTAGCTGTGTGATCCTGGGCAAGTCAACCACTATTTGCCTCAGTTTCCTCATGTAACAACATGAGAGCGTCATGACCTCCAAGATTCCTTCCAGATCTATGATTTGACAGGGAAATGAAATTAGGAGATGGGGTAGGGGGAGAGAAGCAACACCCTGCTCTCTGTGCCTACTTCCCCCAGTGGGTAACTTGTCCTAACCTTTCTGGGCCCCTTGGGTTTGTGGCTCTCTCCTGACTTCGTCAGGGGACTCTGTAGGCCCCACAGGGAGGGAGTAATGAGTGCACAGGTTTTGAACCTTGTGCTTATGGGGTTCTGGGGCAGGAGAAGAGAATGGGTTGGAAGGACTGAGCTGAGGATTCATCCCTTTTCTCTGCAGATCTACAAGCTGGAAAGGCACGGCTCCAGCAGCCCGAGGGTTGTCCTTCCAAGTTGTACCGGCTGATGCAGCGCTGTTGGGCTCCCAGCCCCAAAGATCGGCCATCTTTCAGTGAGATTGCTAATGTTCTTGGAGAGAGCTCCGCTGATGGAAAGCCGTGAGGAGGGAGTCCCGGGACAGGCTGTGTCCCAGGATGGGCAAGGGATGGGGGGAAGCCCAACAGGGAGTGCCAGCTGCTCCCATGGACTGTTAGAATATGACCTATTGGCAGATTGGGCACAAGTTCCCGCTTCCCTTCTGCTCTCGGGCTCCTTGACCTGGCATGGACAGGTAGACCTGAGTCTGGGCAGAGCCTGGGCTTTCCTCCCCTTCTTCCTCAACTCAGTCCCTTGCATCTGCTCCTTTGACCCTTGTATTGGCTGGGTCACTGGGACCTGGGGGCTGGGCATCTTGCCCTTGTCCTTACCAGGAGCAGCATTGGCACCTCAGGTAACACTAATGAGCAGCATAGGCCTTCTCTGTGCTCTGGGAACCCAGCCCTACCACTTAACCTGCCTGTTTCCCCAGAGGTCAGGCCAATTCAGGTCCTGGGACTTTTCCTAAGGTGCCAAGACTAAGCATCGGGGCTAGACTTGGGTCTGATGACAGTCTAGGAGTCTTCAAGTGCTTGAGTGAGTGAGGCACATGGGGACTGCATCAGGATTTGGAGGGGGTCATTCCTAAGTGTGTACCTGCCTTGAATGCCCTATGGGTCTGGTCTTTGTGCCTGGCCTACTCCTGTTACCCTCTGCTCTGCCTTCCCTCTCTCCTTTCCCCTTACTAAGTGCCTGGCAGATGAAGGAGTTTTTCAGGAGCTTTTGACACTATATTTACTGCCCCTTTTGTATGCACCGTGGGCGAGTTTTGTACTTAACTTCAGGTGGGGTTTGTGGGGGGAGGGAGGGAGGGGAGGGTCTGGAGGGGTGGGGAGGGCCGGGCCACCCCTACCCCGGGCCTGCCATAGGGATGGGGTTTTTAACTCGCTGCTCTCAATAAAGAAGCCCTTTTTGTAACTTTCTTCTAAGGCTCATGACCTGTTCTCCTCAATCCCACCCCTAGTTACTACCCTTCATACTGACCCCTATCTTCATGCCCTCCCTCACTGTGACTCTCATGGAGTCTGGTGGGGTTCTGATACAGTTCCATGCCCTATGGTTGATTTCAGTTTTATGCATGAAAACTAGTGCCAGATTTATACAGCCATACAAAGAAATCTGAAGAAAGTGACTGCTGGTGCTAGCCCAGCCCCAGGCTCCTGTAACCCTCCCTTTCAGCTAAGACTTGGAGCCAGGAAGAATGAAGGGCTTAGGAAGGATGGAACTCATTGACAGAGGCTGTGGATAAAAGCTTTAGCTCCCATTCCCCTTCCCTCCTCCTTAGCGGGTCATCTTGACCACTGACTCTGGTTTCTGGCTGTCCCACCCCTCATTACCCAGATTTGGTCAGTGGCTGTGTGGGTATGTGGGATATAGGACACAAGGAGTAGGATCCAAAGTAAGATTAAGGTTGGATTTGTCTGTGAAGTGATGATGGACACTGGGGGAAGGCCGGATCCTTGGAGGTCAATTAGATTTCAGTAATAATTTATCAGAAGCAATGGTGGTTTTGCCACTCAGTCATCTCAGCTTGCTTTGGTTTTTAACTTCACTGTTTAAACCCTGATCAGGTCTGCTTTATCTTTTGAAAACAAACAAACAAAAACCTTCCCCTTTAATCTGCTCCCATTCTTTTCTGTCCCTTTCACTGGCAGATTTCTAGAAAGGTCAGTCTTCAAATATTCTCAGGTCTTCTTCATCACTATCCATTCATTCTCCAACTTCTGTAACCTGGCATCTGTCTTCAACATTAAAACTGCTCTCTCTCCAGTCACCTGGGATCTCTTAGTCACTGAATTTACCTCCTATAATTGGAACCTTTATTCAGTATTCATCTTCCTGGACTTTTGTAGCACCAACATTGCTGACTACCCTCTATTTCCTAAAAAACAAATGTCATCTCTATGGCCCCTTCCCTCAGTCCATTCTAGATGTTGTGCTATTAAAAGGATGAGTTCCTCTCCCTGGCACTTCTGA
This sequence comes from Bettongia penicillata ogilbyi, assembly GCA_023548195.1. Taxonomy (NCBI): domain Eukaryota; kingdom Metazoa; phylum Chordata; class Mammalia; order Diprotodontia; family Potoroidae; genus Bettongia; species Bettongia penicillata. The sequence goes on from JAJHZJ010000089.1 coordinate 5,459,710, forward strand.
CCCATTCAATGCCCACATCCCTTATATGGACCTGCCCAGGTTTGTCCTCTCTTTTTCTTTTGACAGTCTCCTTGTCGCCAAAAGCTCCAGCTGTGCAGGCAATGACTCCAGCCCTGACCTCTGATGAAACTCTAAATTCACATTTTTTGACTGTCTATTAGAAATGACCTCCCTGGAATTCCATCAAGTCCTTGGCTTTACTGTGGCCCAAAGAGCAATCCTTACAGAATTGCAGGATCTCCGAGTTGGAAAGAATGTGTGGTCTTCTACTCTTAACTCATGGACTCAAACAAAAATTCCCTCTTAAGATAGACCCCACAAGTATCAGAGAGCCTTTGTTTAAAGATCTCTAATGAGAGGGAAACCCATTTCAGTCCACTCTACTCTTGGATAAATCTACTTCCTAGGAAGTTTTTACAGTTGTGGGAGTCAGATTGTGCTGAGCCATAGATTAAGGGGACTCACTGATAGTTTTTGAGCGGAGAAATGAAATGGTCAGACTTGTACTTTAAGAAGATTATTTTGGCAGCTGTATGGATGGGTTGGAGAAGAGAGACTGTGGAAGCAGAGTTGACAAAGGTGTTCTGCTTGTCCCAGCAAGAGAAGATAAGGGTCTAAAGATGGTGGTCATGTGATGGGAGTTAGATATAGTTAGAGGAGGTGTTTGTGAAATCAGCAAGGCTTTCACACAGCCGACTGGGAGAATGGTGATGTCTCCAACAGAAATGAGGGATTTTGGATGAATGTTGAGGTGGCAAAGTCATTGCTTTCTATTTCTGAACAGAATTTAGGATAAATTTAAGTTAAAGATAAACATATTTGAGAGTCATCTGTGTAGAGATGATAATTCAACCCATTGGAGCTTATGAGCTCTTTCTAAGAGTATATAGAGAAAAGACGTAGCCCTGGAAAATACTTGTGATGGGGGGGGGAGGGGAGGCACATTGTTTCTACAAGAGTGACTGAGAAGGAGTGGTCAGAGAGGTAGTGCCAGAATCAGGAGAGAGCTATGTCATGGAAATGCAGGAAATTCAGAGTGTAGATGGGGAAGGTGTGTTCATTATTATCAGTAGCTATGGAGGAGCCGAGATGAAGACTGAGAAAAGGCTATGCTTTTTCATACATGAGTTGGACTAGATTACTAGTGAAGTTCTTTCCCCTCTCAGATTCTGTAATTGTGTGATTTCGCAGATAAGAGATCACTGATAAACTTGGAGCAGCAGCAGTAAAGTGACAATATGGTTAGGAGCCAGATTGCAAGAGATTAAAAAGTGAACAGGTGGGGAGGGATTTGGAGACATCAGATACAGATGTTTCTTTTTAAGAGTTTGGTTGAAAAATTGTCGAGATATATCTGATGATAACTTGAGGGGATGGCAGAGTCAGGGAAAAGTATGGGTAGATCTAAGAGTTGAGTCAAGGAAAGATTGAAGCTGAGAGAGAGAGAGAGAGATAGGGCAAGTTCATGGAAAAAACAAAAGATGATAGAATCAATGGCACTATTTAGTAAGGAGAAAGGCCACCTCCTCCAGTGCGGGAATATGAGAGAGGATGGATGAAGAGGGAGTTCATGGTAAATGACAGAGGGCTTCTGTTTTCTTTGTAAAGAGGTGACAACAATCTGATGAGGAAAAAGTGAGATGGAGAAACATTTTAGAATAGCATCCGTAGTGAGTGGGACAGAGTCAATTAAGGAATATTGGAAATTTTGTCTTGCAGCAGTGATGGCTCAGTTGTGATTAGATAACCTAAATTTGTAATTTACCCAGTCAATTAGATGGTGTGACTTCTTCTAGCCAGAATTTAAAGTGTACAAGTAAAGAAAAAAGATAGTGAGAGTGATCCAGGATTGAGGAAACAGCAAGAACCAAATGGTAGTTAGCTAAGGAGAGGAAAACATAGGGGCCAATGCATAAAGTCAAACTAGTCAGCTCCAGAGACTTAAGTATGAAGATACCAGGTTGAGGAATTTGTGTTTTATATTTGAGGTAATATGTGGAGATTTATATTAGAGTTTATAGGGAATAATTCATTTTCATATTCCCTGCAGTGGGTAATAACTGACATTTATATAAGATTTCAAGGTTTACAGAGTGCTTTTCCATACCATATATTATGCTATCTCAGAGTTTGCTTACTGGATGATTTAACTTGGCAGTAAGTTAATTGTCTTCAAAAATGTAAAGAGCTGCTCTGTGGAGAGGGATTAAATTCATCCTGCTTAACCTCAGAGGGCAAAACTAAGCGGCAGTGATGGAAGTTTCAGATAGATTTAGACTTGATATCAAGGAAAGTTTCTTAATAATTGAATTTTCTAAAGTGGAATGGGCTACTCTGGGAGCTGATAGGTTCCCCTTCATTGGAGTATTCATAGTGAAGATGAAATGATGGCCAGTTTGTTGGGGATGGACTAGATTCTTAGGGGATCTGTTGGACTATATAGATGGTCTCCAAGAGCCCTTCCAGTGCTGATACTGATGCATTGAACTTAGATGAACATCTACTGAGACAGTATGGTATGATGGGAAGAGCTAACTAGTTGGGAGACCTAGAGGTACCTTAATGTCCTGGCTTTGCTATATCTGGTTATGTTCTTGGACAAGGCATCACTTACTATAATATTGACTGGATGCTCACAAAACAGTGTGGGATGGTACATTCCTTAACCTTACAGCCAAGTACTTTAGTAGGCTACCTCCCTGATAGAATGTAAACCAAGACTCTAATAGAAACCTCTTAAGGACAAAATGATTATATTTTTGTCTTTTTATGTCCAGTGCCTAGAACATAACAGGTGTTTCATAAAAAATGCTTTTTGATATGCCTATCATGTTATAGCTCCATACAAAGTTTGGAATGGGTAGGCATCCTTTTTTTTTTTTTTGGTGGTAAAAATCTATCTGGATGGCTGAGGCCACTTCTCAGAGCACTGGATTTTGGAGTCCAAGGACCATCTATTTTTCATTACCTGCCAAAGCAAGTTTTTGGAACGGTCTTGTCATCTATATAATGAAAGGACTGGACATTGTACATACACAGAGTGGAAGAAATTAGACTGGCTCTGGCAAGACTACTTTCAGATGCCCTCAATGACACTGCCTGTGTAACCTGAGGTTCAAGTCATGTTTAAACCCTCCTTATCAGTGAAATGAAGGGGTTAAATTAGGTAGTTTCTGAGCCTCCATTCTAGCTCTAGCTGGAGAACTTTAGGATCTTTAAAGCAAATGACTCAGTGATCTCAAAGGACTTAAAAAGCAGATTGCTTTATCTCTTTTAACTCTGAATATGCAAGACTTTGATAATAAAGACTGTGATATGATTTCTGCCCCCTCTTCCCCCCAAAAAAGGAATTTACATTCCATTTCCCCAGAAAGGAAATGTAATCTTTTTCTAAGTAGGGGATTGTAGGACAGTCAATGGCATGCTCCCTAACCTGCCTCACTTCTGAGCCAAGTATGAGTGTGGAGTAGTGGAAGAGATCATTATGCACTTAGTCAAACCTTACTAACATTTATTTAATGGCTGGGAATAATAAGTACTAGTCAATTAACCTGAGTTATTTCCTCCTTAATAATACAAATCACCAAAGTAACTTTACAGAGCATGTGGTGAGGAAAGTGCTTTGGGTAAATGATTATTAGTATGAAGGAGTTTGCGGAGGTTAGGGTTGAGTTCTTTTTTTTTTTCTTTATTTTCAGTGTTCTACAATCACTACCATATAACTTAGATTTTTTTCCTTCTCCCGTCCCTCCCTGAGATGGCATACAATTTTATATAGGTTCTACACATATATTCCTATTAAATACATTTTCACCATAGTCATATGGTACAGAAGAACTAAAATGAATGGGAGAAATCATATAACAAACCAAAGCGTAATACAAAAGAAAATGATCTGCTACATTCTGCGATTGAGTTCCATAGTTCTTTCTCTAGGTATGGAAGGAATTTTACCTTAAAAGACATGGGGAATTTTTTAAGTCCTTGCATTGCAATGAAGTTCTAAGTCTACCAGAAAAAATCCTTGCACACTGTGGTTGTTGCTGTGTACAGAGGTTTTCCTGGTTCTGCTCCTTTCGCTCAGCATTAGATCATATAAGGCTTTCCAAGGCCTCTCTGAAGTCTTTCTGTTTGTCATTTCTTATAGTGCAATAGTATTCCATTACATTCATATACTATAATTTATTCAGCCACTCCCCAATTGATGGGCATCCCCTTGATTTCCAGTTTTTGGCCATCACAGAGTGCTGCTATAAATATTTGTACATGTGATACCCTTTCCCATTTTTATGATTTCTTGGGGATAGGGTTAAGAGTTCTGATGTGGGAAATAACATGAGCTCATTAGAGAACACAAGGTATTACAGTGGAAAAGAGGGCTGGAAGCAAAGGTTCTGCACTCATATCTTTGCTCTGTGATCTTGGACAATCATTTGACCTAGACCTCAGCTTCCTCATTTGTAAAATGGGTTTATTTCAGGCTGGTGATGACTAGGTAGAAAACCTCTAAGGTCCCATATCCAACAGTCATCTTTCCTAGCAATCATACACATGGCATCATAGATGATCATGGACTTAGAGCTGACCTATTGAAGGCCACGTTGATCTTAAAGTCTCTCCCCTTCTGTCATCCTCTGACATGATTCTGAAACTAGACTCTTCTCCTAATTGACTTCTCTGAAGGATAGTCCAGAGTTCCAAGATCCATTATGGACTGGTGCACCCTAGTCATCAGTCAGGAAGCATTTCACTTATTAAGCTTTAATGTGCCAAGCTCTGGGGACACACAGAAGAGTGAAAACAGCCCCTTGTCCTCAAGGAGCTTATTTTCTAATGTGAGAGACAATAATTTGAATAGGTACATATGAAATGCTTACAGGGAGAGGCAACACCTCTGTTTTCTAACACACTATCTCATGAAAGGAAGAATCAGTGTACCTCTTTAGCCTTGAGTATAAAGAATAGGAAGGGAAAGTTTGGCAGATAAGAGGAAGAAAAAATAGACAACAAAAAGAGAAGAGAGTTCATGCTGCTTCACCGGTGGAACACTGTGTCAGGGAGTGCCCTTAGAAATTTGTGGCACCTATGCCCCCTTTTTCCAACTGTGTTCATTTGTGGGTTCATGGTAATAGTGTTTTCCACATGTGAAAGTAATATTCCCAGCAGCTTTCCCTTTCCCTAGTTTATAAGGCTGCTGATCTCCTCTTTCTGTGATTCTGGCTCCCATTCCTCATTTCCCCTGACCCCTTCCAGCTTTTGTTTCCATAGGATATTGGGGATCAGGGTTTTTTTCCCCAGTGTCAGGAATGGATTTATATCCTTCACTCTCTCCACTTTCTTGTGTGCAGTCTCCAGGAACCTAGTGGATTGCATTTCTGACATGACTAGTCACATTGAATATCTGCAAGCCTGGGCCTGGAGATGATACAACAAAAGCCACTGAATCCACCTGAATGATCTTGAATGAGATGTTGAATAGACCTCTTCTACTATCAGCCTGTTTCCTCATCTGTAAAATAAAGAGTTGGAACTAAATCCCAATATCACAGATTTTCAGAGTTGGACAGGACCTTGGTGGCTCTCTAGTCCAACCCATGCATGGAAAAGAATCCCCTTCCACTTGTACCCATTGAGTGGTCATCCAGCCTTTGCAAATTTCAAGTGAGAGGAGGGAATCCATTTTAGACCACACCCCCCACATCCCTAAACTGTAAGGCAGCTATTCTACTTTGGTTATGTTGCTGGATTTTTAAGTGATGTTTTACATTAGGTCTAAGGTTTTTTTCCTTGCAACTTCTGTCCTCTCAGGTCAACAGAGGTGTCAGATGCCAGTCTCTCTTTAGTAAGACAGGTATTCTTTGAAGACAGCTATTATTATTATCTTTGAGTTGTGTTTTCTTTTTCCTGAGGACCATGGGACTTTATCAGACTTGCAGCTGAATCCTTCCATGTTATCTCCACCATCAGAATGTGAGCTCCTCAAGAATAGGGACTGTCTTAACTTTTCTGCTTATATATTTGCACATAATAGAGGCTTTCATTTATTTGTTTGTTTAGATAAATGTTTCTCATATCTAACTAAACATCTCTTAACTACAGATCCTTCATCTTCATATTATATGATCTCTGAGGCCTGTATCACCATCTACCTTGTTCTCTTCTGGGAATGCTCAAGTTTCCCAATATTCTTCTTAAATGTATTACATAGTACCCAGAACTGAATATACTCCAGATGTGGCCTGACATAGGTATAGTAAAATAGAACAGACGTTCAGGTTCTTATTTCCTGAATGCTAAGATTGCATTAGCTTTCTTAGTGGGCTGGCTAGTGCATTTGCTCGCTCTCTTTCTCTCTCTCTCTCTCTCTCTCCCTCTCCCTCTCCCTCTCCCTCTCCCTCTCCCTCTCCCTCTCCTCCCTATTTTCCTCTCTCCCTCTCTTTCTTCTTCTTCCTCCTCCTCCTCCCCACCTTCCTCCTCCCCTCTCTTTTCTGTTTCTCTATGAGTCCAAATGGAAGGACCCCTATAGATGAGGACTTCTTAACTGGGGGTCCATAGACTCAGGTCCTTCTTTATTTTAATAAAATTTGATTTCCCTTGTAATCTTCTGTATTACATTTTATGCATTTAAGCCCATTCTTCTGAGAAGGGATCCACAGGCTTCAACAGACTCATAATGAAGTCCCCTAAATGTCTGCAGAGGAACACTGTACTAACGCTTCAAGTATGGAAAGACAGTTGCCTCCTAAAGGAAATTTAAAACCACTCCAGTTTAAGCCTCTAAAAGTTCACATAGGAAAAAAGTGGATGAATAAATTGCTCAGAAAATTTATATACAATGCACACTGTAAGGTTTTTCAAGTGCTCTATTTGTCAAGCCCAGGACAGCCATTTTGCCCATTATCATGGACAGGCATAGCTTGATTGGACCCTCTGGGTTGGGCCTAACTCAAAAACTTCCAGGGGAGGTTGCATTTAAAAAACTATGCAGTTCTTTTAAGTTGTTGAAACAAAAACTAAAAAAAAACCCAAGATAAAATTCATCCCTTAAACAAAAATTATTTTTGTGGTATTATATAGTTCTGAATCATGGAATGTACCAGGTTTCTTTTAAATAATCAAAAATAGGAAGTAAAGAGATGTAGGAGTAGGTATAAATAAACTTACAAGCATATTTACTCTATGCTTCCTATTGAAAAAAAGTGGCATAAGAAAAATTAAATGAACCAGTAACCAAGTAAAGCATAACAACAGAAAGAGATAGACCCAGTACTTACAAAATGCTGAGGTCTAGAGGAAGGACCAGTAGCTCATTGAGTGGACTCCCTGTGGAGAATTTAGAGGATGACATGGAAAAGAGTTGATGAGGTGTATAGAATAACTATAGTGTTGCATGAGATCTCAGTTTGGGTCAGTGGAAAGGTCACTGGATTTGGACTTAACCTGGATTCAGATTCTGAGGCTGCTTTTTAATGATTCAGACAAACCACTTTAATCCTAAGTTTCTTCATCTGTAAAATAAATTGGACTGAAGTCTAAATCTAGAACCTAGATTTTAGTTCTGTGACTCTGGAAGTGTTATGTTAAATCTTGTGTTTTCAAAACACTCTAGGAAAGAAATGAGAAAAAAAACCTTGTGGCCACTATGCCACTACTTCAGAGAAGTGTTTAACCACATATTATCTCAAGGATATGAGAAGCTCCAGGGAAGGAATGTGGGGGCCCCAGCTAAAAGTTCTTGTTACAATCTATTCCAGGGAAGCTGGAATGAAATTTGGCCATGATTAAGCCATTTGTGTGTGTGTGTGTGTGTGTGTGTGTAAAAAAAAACCCATATACACATGTGTATACATACATGCATACTTATATATACACATGTGTTAATAGATGCCACCAGTATAGTGTAGTGAAAATAACACTAAATGCAGGTATCAGAGAACCTGAGTTCAAATTTTACCATGATATATACCTTTTGTGACCACCTTGGGTAAGCCATTAACACATCTGTAAAATAGGGTAGGGCACAGATGGAGATCAGGTAGCCTCTGGGGTCCCTTCTTAGCTTTAGTTCTGTGATCCAGTGGAGATAACCCTACTCTTGGTCCAAAACCTCACTAACTAAAGAGGAGGAAAAGAGGGTTGAATCAGGAGGTGTCACATTCTTTCATTTCCTAGGTTAAAGCTGAGAATCCCAAGTATGACCTTGATCTTTCTAGAAAAAGTGTTAAAAAATCAAACAAATGAGGGTAAATAGCTTACATGTACACAAGCTTTAAAGAACCTTACTCGGTTTTGCTTTATTATCCCCATATTACAAATCAGGAAGCTGGTGTTGAGAGGCTGTAACTTAAGGTTTTCTGAATCTCAAACCCAGGGCTTTTTCAACAATTACTGAATTGAGTGAGAGAATTGAGATGTAACTGGAGGAAGGCCTGGGGTTGTGACTTGGGCCAGACATGAGTAACATTTTGGCTTTCTTGTTCCCAAAGTCATAAATGTATCTCTCTAGTCCCACATATTCCTAAATACCTTAGAGGTATGCCTCCTCTTACCAGTTTTTTACTTAATTTTCATAGCCAAAAAGTTGAGCAGAAATCTTTCTTCACTTCCAGAAACTTCCTAGGGTTTTTATCTGGTAAGTAAACTTAGTTTGAGACTCCGCTGATGAAATCACAGATTTTTTTCATGTGTCATAGAATATTTTGCGTTTGTATTTTACATTTTCCTAAGGTGATTCAAGCTTGGAAAGGGATGTAGGGATTATTAATTCTTGCATTGGCATTGTGGGACTTGATAAACAAGTCCATGTTCATCTATCGATCAGCCAATATTATTAATTGCTAGGTGCTAGAGAGATACATAACAGTGAGTGAAACAGCCCTCCGCTCCATCAGTGTCCACTGAAATACAGCACCAAAGAGGAATATCTGAATCCTAGTGTTCTCGGACTACTTAGGACACTGCACAGCTACTTCCTATCATGTGCCTTCCCTATCCTCTGTAAAAGGAGGGAGAGGGAGCCCAAGGGCTCTAAAGGCTCTCCAGTTCTAGCTCCCATAGATCCCATTCTTCTGAGCTTTCATTTTTCCTACGAGAGGAGTAGAGAGGTGATCCTAATGTGGACTTTGTTATTCTTCCTCCTTTCAAAAATCCCCTCCGCCCGATGTTTAGTCCGTGCCTTTGTCCCGCTGTGCACCACACATAACTGAAAGGACTCAAACTTCTCCTAGCCTCATCTTGTTAAGTGGAAGCTGTGGGTTCCCCCCTCCAGTCGAGATCTCAGACACTAGCAGTGTTGACCGGGCAAGCTACTTAAACTCGTTTGTAAAGGGAGAGGGCTGGACTGAGTGACCTCTTTGGTTCTACAGCCCCAAACACTCAGGAGCCCCATCCAGAGGTCTTCCTCCCCCTTACCCCAAGGTGGGAGATGATGGATGAAGACCAAGGAGCTGAGCCCTTTAAATTGTAGACCTAATTAAGAGGAAGAGTGGGGAGGGATGTTTGGGGGCAAGGCCAGCGCACAGCCCTCCGCTTCTGTACCCCGCCAGCGACCTCCAGAAGCGTGCTTTAAGTTAACTTGGCCCCTTGCTCAGTCTTCTCACCGATCCAGCCTGGGCCCCCCCATTCCTGCCTGTTGTGCCCCTTCTGGGTTCCAATTTCCTTTCCTCCCTCCCCGGGATGGGCGCTCTAAGCCGCTTCATCTCCCAGGTTTCCCTCCGCCCCTTCCACCCCATCCCTGGGTTCTCTCAACCCACACCGTCCGGAGGGGGCGGAGACCATTCTCGCTCCAACCTCCTGTCTCTTTAAGAGACGCCGGAGCCTCCGGACTCCGCGCCTCGGCCTGACGCTAGAATGACAGCAGCTGGCCTGGTATGCCAATGCAAATGAACAGCCCCCCCTCTTGAGGTGGGCCAATGGGAGACGGAGGTGCCGGAACCGCCGACCAATAGGGCGGGGGCGCTGGGGCTCACCATATAAGGAGCGGCCTCGCCATAAAAGGAAACATTGTATCTCTTTATATGGGGGGAAGGGTCGGGGGATCCCTCCGCCGACAGCGCGTGGTCCCGGCCCCCTCCGCCCGCCCGCCGCCGCCGCCGCCGCTGCCGCCAGCAGCTGCTGCCTTAGCCCCAGCCCCCGGGGGCACGTTGACGGCCGCGGGGCGCGCCGCCCGAGCTCTCGGACAGGGGGCGCTGCACGCGGCCTGGGGCAACCCGGGCCACCGGGGCAGGAGCGTGAGGGCCCGGAGCGGGCCGTGCAAGGGGCCCCGGGCTCGCGGCGGCGGCGGCAGGAGCAGCAGCCTTCCGCAGCAGCCGGAGCCGAGTCGGGGCGGGGAGCGGAGGCCGATGGCGGCGGCGGCGGCAGCAGCAGTCCCGGCCCCGCGCTGATTGCCCGCCCGTCCGGACGCCAGCCCGCCCGTACTGAGCGCCATGTTACCGAGCCAGGCTGGGGCCGCGGCGGCGCTGGGCCGGGGCTCGGCCCTGGGGGGCGGCCTGGTCCGGGCCCCGACGGGGCGGCCGGGCGGCGGGACTCGCGGGGCTAACGGGGGCCGCGGCCCCGGGAACGGCGCGGGGCTGGGGCCCGGCCGCCTGGAGCGGGAGGCGGCGGCGGCGGCGGCAGCGGCGGCGGCGGCGGCAGCGGCGGCCACGGGGACCCTGTACAGCGGCAGCGAGGGCGACTCCGAGTCCGGCGACGAGGAGGAGCTGGGAGCTGAGCGGCGTGGCCTCAAGCGGGGCCTGAGCGACATGGAACTCGGCGTGGTGGTCGGAGGGTCCGAGGCGGCGGCGGCGGCCGTGGCGGCGGCGGCGGCCGGGGGCTACGGCCCCGTTAGCGGCGCTGTGAGCGGGGCCAAGCCGGGCAAGAAGACCCGCGGCCGCGTGAAGATCAAGATGGAGTTCATCGACAACAAGCTGCGGCGCTACACGACCTTCAGCAAGAGGAAGACGGGCATCATGAAGAAGGTAACGACGCGGGGGGTCCGGCCGGATGACCCGGCACGGAAACCGGGACGGGGGGCGTCCGGGACGATGAGGAGGAGGACCCAGGTGATGAATGGAAGGTGCTGCGGGAGCCCGGCGTGCGACCTGGGCTGGGGTGTCGGGGAGACCCCGCTGGGGAGAGCAGGGGGACGGGGCAGAGGAGGAAGGTGTCCCACGCCCGAGAGGGACCAGGAGTGTGGCAGTGGGAGGCAGTGAGTAATGAGGGGGGAGGGAGGGAGGAGGAATCGTGGGCCATGGAGATGTTTGGGATGGAGGGAGAGAGCGACAGAGCGGAGGTAGTAACAGGACGAGTCAGAGGCTGCCAGGAAGGGGTGAGTAACAAGGCTCGGGGCATGGTGGGGCAGGTTTGAGTACAGTGTGCATGCAGAAGGAAGGAGGAGAGGTGGAAAGGTGTGTGGACAGATGGGGAGGACAGCGCAACAATGGGCCACTTACCTTGTCAGAATGAGATGGTCAGCCTGGAAAAGGGGGCAAGGAAGGAAGCGAAGGCCCCACTGAGCTCCTGGAGACACGGACTGAGTCCCACAGAAGGGGAGGGGGGAGGCGGGAGACGGGGAAGTCTACCTACCAGGATCTGTAGTTATCTATATTAATTGTACTTCTAGATCTATAGCTATGGTATAGAGATACATAGCTATGCAGATAGATCTATACCCGTATATACACGTAGCTATAGAGAACTCTATATGTAGATGTAAAGGTAGATCTGTCTATATGTTTAGATACATCCAGATATCTGTTGATATAGATGTAGATTTGGTGGAGATAATGACTAGGATGAGGATGAGTCCAAGCCCAGGTAGATAGGAGGGCTGACACAAAACAGATCAATGAGCATTGTGAGGGGAAGTAAAGAAGCATGGGGGGAGGGGAGAGGAAACCAATCCCCGAAACCTTAAGAAGAAAGGACGAGTCTGGTTTTCCAGAGAAAGTGGGAATGTGCACAGGGTTTTGAGGGAAAGTTCAGTAATGGACCTGAACATCCAAATCCCAGTTCCCCTAGAGACAGTTTTACTCTCTCTTTTGTGGAAGAGGCCTGAGTTTCCTAAGCTTTCCGGCATGGTAAAAGGGGGTGGTAGGAGGAGGAGTCTAAATTGTTAATTGAGATTGAGGAGATTGCCTTCCGGTTAGAGAGGAATAGGTGTTTGGAGAACAAGATGTCAGAGTCTTGGAAGTGCTATCCCTGTACCTGCCCAGTGTAGAAACTAGCATTGTCCTGTTGGTCTTGGAACTCTTGGGGGTGGCATGGGGGGAGGGGAGCTGCCCACCCCTCAGTCTTGTGAGAGGTCTGATCTAGAATGTAGATAGCTGTGGACTCCCAACTCTTGGCCCAAGCAGAGATAAGGGTGATCCTCTAAAGTAAAAGTCTCACCTCTGTGACCAAAATAGAGGTGCATGGAAACAGGTTATAAGTTGTGAAAGGTTCCTGAATTGAGAAGATTATCGTGGTTGTTGTGCATAGGGGCAGACGGGGAGAGTAAGCAGAGGATTGCTCAAAGAGGCAGCTTGGTGTCCAGCAGAGATACAGAAACCCAGATTATAAACCTAATTCTTTCATGAACTAGTTGGATCACCACTTCAGGCAAATCACTTCCTCTCTCTGGGCCCTGGCATTCTTCCTCTCTAAAATGAGATTTAGATTATTTCCAAGATCTCTTCAGCTTTGGACATTCTTTATATTGATATAAATACTGATATTAACCTCTAAAAAAGCTGAGGAAAGGTGATGGCATTCAAAGTTCTGCCAAGAGTGAGAAAGGGCATGCGACTTAGCATGGGGCTTAGGCTCATGTTGGACAGGAAGGTGACTTCAGCTGTTTGTGGAAATCCCAGACACATGTTTCTTCCTAGTGCCCTGCTTGCCTTTCAGAACGCTGGGGACTTAAAGGAGGGAGTGTGTGTGCGTGTGTGCGTGTGTGTGTGTGTGTGTGTGTGTGTGTGTGTGTATGGTGTGTGATGTGTGAATGTGTCCTAAGCCTCCCAGCAGCTGTGCTTGGTCCTTGATTTTGCCCAAGTGGATAGGAGGACAGCTGAACTGAGGTCCTCCTCCCCTGTGGTTGACTGTAGGGTCATCAAGAGGGACCTGGAAATTATAACTAGCTAGGGGAATGCTCATATTGCCTTGAAGATGATTGGGGGGTACTTACCTGAAATATCATGGGGAAGGGTCTGTATGTTTTAAGTGTGCTGCCCTCCCAGCTCAACTTCTAATGCTCTCAGAAATCTCATAGAAACTCAAGACAGCATGGAGTGTCAAGGCCTGGGTCATTATATAATCCATTCCACTGTACCTCAGAGGAACATGGGGTTAAGAGGTTTTTGGGGGTCTTATAGGGGTGTTCCACCCCCTTACTGACCCACTTCTTCCCTCACCTCCAGGCCTATGAGCTGTCTACACTGACAGGAACACAGGTATTGCTACTTGTGGCCAGTGAAACGGGACATGTATACACCTTTGCCACTCGAAAACTGCAGCCCATGATCACCAGTGAGACTGGCAAGGCACTGATCCAGACTTGCCTTAACTCGCCAGACTCACCACCACGCTCTGACCCCACCACAGACCAGCGAATGAGTGCCACGGGCTTTGAAGAGACAGACCTCACCTACCAGGTGTCTGAGTCTGACAGCAGTGGTGAAACCAAGGTGTGCACATGGTGGGGTACCTCTTGGAGGGGAGAGGGAGGGAAGGAAAAAAGAGACATCGTAATGTCGTTTGAGGTTGGGCTGGTGTTCCCCCCAGCCTGAAGGACAGGTGCCCAATTCCCACCGTCTGAGCTGGAGCCCAGCCCCCTGATAAGCGGGTGGCCTCCGTGCCCATATAAGGCATGCTCCGGCTCCACACGAGCCTCCTCCCGCCCACCCGGCTGCCTGCCTGGCAGGGGCCCTTGCATTCCTCCAGCCAGCTGTCTCCCCACTGGGGGTGGGGGTGGGGGTGTAGCTGAATCCTGCCTGACTGTGTGGGTTAGGAGGCCAGAATACACAGGTCCCAAGATCATCCTGGGAACCTGGCATACCTCATGCCTGTCTGGCTTAGCAGGAGACTGACTACCTATCTGGCCATCCCTGCCAAGCATGTCACCAAGCATGGTGGGGTGGGGCCATTCACTGGCCACCGTCTGGGTTACCCCCTGTCCCGCCCCTCCCTCGTTTTTCCCTCCCTTCCCCCCATTTGGGAGAATGGGCTGGACTAAGTTCTTCCCTTAGTCATGGGCAGCTCCGCCCTCCTGTGGTTTTCCGCCAAGCCCTCCAACTCTCTTAGCAACACCTCCACCAATCCAGGCAGCTACATACAGCCTGGTCTGCAGTTCATCCTACAGATCTTGGGACTTGTCTGTCACTTCCACCTCTTGAGCTCAGGACAGAGTCAGTATCCCTTTCTCCTCTTCCTGCCGTTCCCCCCCCCCGCAAGTCCTTGTATTCCCTCAAGATAGAAGAAACTGGCGTGGACCCTATCTGTATCTGCAATTGGAGTATTTTTCCTACAGCACATGTGTGTTGGAAGTGAGTGGCAGGAAGGTCAGGGATTATTTTGGTGGAAGGGGAGACAGCCGCTCAGACTGCACTGCCCTTCCCTCACTGCCCCTGCCAGTGGAGGCCTTTGGTGGTACTTTGGAGTAGGACTCCTTTTCTCCTGGGGACAAAGCTGGTGTGGGGGTGGGGGGGCATCTCTTTTTGCCTCCCTTTCCTCATCTATGAAATGAGAATCATAGTAGCACCTCTATCTCCTGAGGCTGTTGTGAGAATCAGATGAGATAAAGTATTTGTAAAAGGCTTTGCAAACCTTAAAGTTTTGTGTAAATGCTAGCTATTATTATTATCATTCAGATCTTTGTTTTAGAATTTTGCAACTTTAGAACTTGAAAAGGACCTTAGAGATTACTCCTTCAAACTCCTTTTATGAATAGGCCTACTGAGGTCCAAAGCGAGTGTTCTTTTTAACTAAGCATTGCTGCTTGGGGACCTAATGCTCTGGGATATCGGGGGTCATGTTTCAGTGACAGGTCATGATGGGTAGGATCATCTGATCTAGGCTCACAGCCCCATCCTTGCCCTGGCTGTAGGATACGCTGAAGCCAGCGTTTACAGTCACCAACCTGCCGGGTACAACTTCTACCATCCAGACGGCGCCCAGCACCTCTACCACGATGCAAGTCAGCAGTGGCCCCTCCTTCCCAATCACCAACTACCTGGCGCCTGTCTCTGCTAGCGTCAGCCCCAGTGCCGTCAGCAGTGCCAATGGGACTGTGCTGAAGAGTACAGGCAGTGGCCCTGTCTCCTCCGGAGGCCTCATGCAGCTGCCCACCAGCTTCACCCTCATGCCTGGTGAGTGTTGAGAGGGGCAGAATTGTTGGATTTTTCCAACTTCCCACTTTCTGCTTGGTGCCCTAAAGAACATGCCAGCCCTGGGAGTGAGCTTGGCACCAGGAGACCTATTACATAGTAGGAAGTGAGAATGAAGGGGACAGATAGGAGCAAGAGCTAGGCCTGACCAAAACCTCTCATATCCCATTGGCAGACACTCCCCTCTGTGACGGAGCCCCTGTCATCTTGTTGGGTCAGTTACAGCCTCCCTTACTCGCCTTGTCTAGTCAGCCAGGCCCTGCAGCAGCAGGGATAGCAGGCAGTCTTCTCCTTCCCCACCTGTGCAGAGAGGCAGAGCATATATTCTTGATGAGCTAGCTTTGTCCTGGGTGGGGGCCTCTGGCTGCATGGACAGCTAGCTACAAGTAGGGCTGAAGAGTGCAAAAAGACAGGGCTCCCCAAGGGGACGAGGGAGGGAGCAGAGAGGTCTAGGAGCAGAGGCAGAGTCCCAGGGGGAAGACAGAGCCCCAGCTGCTCCAAATGAAGCTTCTTGTGGTTAGAGCTGTTTTCAGTTCACCAATCACTAAGTGTCTACTGGGTGCAGAACTCTGTACAAGGTGCTGGGGAAATGTAGATTAAGAAGGAATAAGTAGATAAGATGTGGCTTCTGCCCTTAGGGAACTTTTACAGTCTGGTAGGGGCAAAGGAAATCCACCCAGATAATTACACCAATTAGTCATACTAGCTATGTTAGAGAAGTACACAATGAGAAAGGGCTATTGAGGTCTGAAGGAATAGGTAGTTTATCAGTTAGGGATCAGAGGAAAGGGGATGTTCTAGGTACAGGGAACACTGAGCAAAGCACCGAGGAAGGAAAGCAGGGAACAGCAAGTGTGCTGGCTGTGTTGAGAAGTAATGTGCTGAGAAAAAAAGGAAAGAGGGCCAGGTGTTATCTGATTATGAAAGACTTGGAATGCCAAGCTCTACAAGGTTGATGGAAGCTTTCCTCGAGAAGAAGAGGGTATGTGTGTGTAATAGGAACACATCTATCATTATCAGGAAGGCAGTGCTAGAATCCAAGGGTTAGGGGGAGAACAAAAGGTGAGGAAGGAATTACATGTCAGACCCCAGAAGTTGAGTGTGCTCTGGGAGTCCAGTGGCGGCTAGGGGTTGCTTCCTAGCCGGGATAAACCATGAGTAGGGTCTCTGTTTCTGACAGGGGGGGCAGTGGCCCAGCAGGTTCCAGTCCAGGCCATTCAAGTTCACCAGGCCCCTCAACAGACGTCTCCCTCTAGTGACAGCAGCACAGACCTCACGCAAACCTCCTCCAGTGGGACAGGTATGGCTCAGATCCTTGCTGCCCCCTTCTCCCAAGGAATAGAGATGGGGCCCTGCTAGAGCCTTTGCTTATGGGGGGGAGTTCTTGTGACTATCCTTACAACTGAGGTCTGTGGTGGGGAAATTGGGCTGTCCTTCCTTTTGTAAGGGGACAAGATAGGGATGAAGAAGGTTTTTAAAACTTCCTCTTGTTCAGTGTCAGAGCAGACTAGACCTAGACTAGGTTTTAGGGAGAAAGAATCATAAAACAGTACAGGACAGCAGAGGACAAGTAGTTGAGTCCTCTCATTTTACAGAGGAGGAAAACAAGGTCTGGGAAAACAAGGAGAGAGAGTGGGAGGGACTCCTATGACATTGTACAGCTTGTCAGTGATCAGCGTCCATTTCTGTATGGTGTTTTGCCAGGGACTTTATTCCCTGAAGTGCCTCTGTTTAGTTGAACCCCAATGTATCAAGCTCCTTCCACATGCTCATCCAAGACTGTTCTATGGTGAGGAAGATAATGAAATTAAGGAATGTTTTCAAGAACTTTGGATCTAGTCACGAAGTGAGCCATACACAGATAAACCAAGTGTAGTATGTGAAGCAGATAGAGAATCCTAGAAGATACATGGCTTGTGGTTGGGTCAGGGCATGATCAAGAGGCTTTGCAGGCGTACAGCTGGGCCTTGAAGGCTAAGTAGAATTTCAGCTGGCAGTTGATGGGAAAGAAAGCTTTTTGGGCATGCCTCCAATTACTTCAAGAGTAACATGAAATGTATTATAATTCTCCTTGATTTAAGAGATAAGCTCAACAGCTGCATATTTAGGGGGTGAACAGTGAGAACAAGCAGCCAGGCCTTCTAACTCCAAAGAGGTTGATTGAGATTCTTCATTGTATGGAATCAGTTTTAAACAGGTGTGACTCCTACTTGGGGGAATGGGGGTGGTTCATAGTCTTAAAACAGGCCCTTGAGCAGATGGCTGAATAGCAAACTTGAAAATGGTGATAAAATTTGTGTTGATTATTTTAGAATTTAAAATATACTTTCTGGATAAGATTTAAGTATTGATGTTGTACTTGGGTAAAGAATAATCATGAGGAGAGGAGGAGGCTGGTTAAGGCATTAAGTTGGACAGAGGTGGTGCTTGTCTCTGGATTTCTGGGCTGGAAATGTCTGTTCTCTTTTTCCTTCTCCAACTCCACAGTTGGAGGTCCCTTCTTGCCTGGGAGTGTATATGGAGATAGACTGGAAGAGCTTGGGGGGCAACGGGGGTAGAGACAGACTGCCTTATCTTAGCCAGATTCCTATGACACTTGATTGTCTATGCTCACCAGTGACACTGCCCGCCACCATTATGACTTCATCAGTGCCCACTACCGTGGGTGGTCACATGATGTACCCCAGCTCCCATGCAGTGATGTACGCCCCCACCCCAGGGCTGGCCGACGGCAGCCTCACCGTGCTCAACGCCTTCTCCCAGGCACCTTCCGCCATGCAGGTTTCCCACGGACAGGTCCAGGAGCAAGGTGAGTTGTGTTACGGGGGAGAAAGAGAAGAATAATTGCAAGGGTTTTCCCCATTCCCTGAAAGGAGGTACTGACCACAGTCACTGGGTGGCTCACTCACTTGTTGCCCCAGAGGCTCATATGTTATGACCTTTGACTTCAACCCTGTGGTTTTCTGGTGTAGGTGGAGTCCCCCAGGTGTTCCTGACTGCGCCCTCAGGAACCGTGCAGATCCCAGTGTCTGCCGTCCAGCTACATCAGGTAGGTGGGTGGGGTACCTTTCTCCAGTCCTGCTACGCTGTAGTTGTCGTTCACATTTCTTGAACACTTTTTTGTTTTTGTTGGTGGGAGGAGGAAGGAAGGGGCTTTTTTAGGTCAGACCTGAGCATTGATTGGTTTAGGGAATTCCAAATGAAGAACCGCCATGTGCCAGTTCAGATCAGTAGCTACTCTGCATCTAGTATACTCTTAGTAACTTACACTGAGGGGTTAAATGATTTGTTCAGGGCCACCAGTCAGTGTTAGAAGTGGATGGTCTTCCTGGCTTGTGTCTCCCACGCTGCTTCCATTCTCTGCTGTCTTTACGTCAGTCTAGGAGGTAATCTGCACGAGGGATAGGTACTGTTGGTGTTTTACACATGAGGAAATGGGTTCAGAAAAGGTGCACAGACATTAAGGGTCAGAACTAGAAATCAAACGCAAGGTGTCTGCTTCTTCAGTCCAGGAATGAAGTTCTTCATATTACATCCTTACTGTCTCCTACTATCTTGGCATTGGAGCAAGATGAAGGACTTTTCCCACTGATTCTTTTACCTGCTCTGCTCAACAATTTGAAGCATCTAAGCCTGACTCCTCTGCCTCCCCTTCCCTCCTCCCCTTCCTCTTCCTTCACTTCCTACAGATGGCAGTGATTGGGCAGCAGGCAGGCAGCAGCAGCAATTTGACAGAACTACAGGTAGTGAACCTGGACGCAACAACGCACAGCACCAAGAGTGAATGAGTAGCCCTGCCAACCCTGGACTGATGGATGGACGGCCTCACTTATTTATTGTTGCCTTTTCACGTTTTCTTTACACACACGTTGACAGGCCGCAGGAGGGAGGCAGGGAGGAGAGAGGGGTGGCACAGGACTTTGCCCTCTCACTCCAGCCAAAGAAATGGACTTGCCTGCCCTCCACCCTTTTCTCCCTCTCTCCCATCCTGGTTCCACCTCTCATTTCTGTTTACCGTGGGGCTGCCTTGCTTCCCCCCCTCCCCAGCTTGGCTCGATGTTTGCCACGAGTATTAGCTATGCCCAATGGGACCGTGCCCCCTCCTTCCCTCTGCGGGACCTGTGGTCACTAGGGTGTACTGCATCCTTCTCCTAAGGAAGCAGCTTGGAGTGTCTGCCCTCAGCCTCCTTTGCTGTTCATGGGTTAGCACTGTGTCTACCATAGGCTGGTTGAGAGACCACCTTCCCTCAGAGCCAACTGTGTTGCTGGGGAACCATGTTCCCACCCCCTCTATCCCATTAGCTCCCTAGCAGTTGGGCCTATGCACGGGACAAATATCCATGGCCGGTGGGCACACTGCCCCCTGTTCCTTGCCACTGGTGTCACAGTGGCTCCTGGGACGGAGAGAATGGCCTGGATCCCCTTCCATCCCCACTTACCCCCCTGCTGCTTTACTTAAGGTTTAATTTTGAACCTTTTATTTGAGAGGAGACAAGTGAAAACAAATCTATAAATATATATTTTTAAAATATTTAACTTTTTTTTATGGCGTTTTTCTCATCCCACCACCACATTTTACCCTCCTTCCCTTTTTCCTCCTCCTTTTCCTCCCACCCTCTTCCCTGGGGAGATACTATTGGCCTCCCCAGTACTGGTTGGGCTATAGGAGGTAGAGCCATCCTGTGGGCTCTGGGATCCCACCATTGTGGAAGGGTAAAGGATGTTCTGGGATCCTAACAGATCCTGTGTATATGCCAGGAAGAAGTGGGGGAAGGACCCTCATGGTCCATGCCTCCAAAGATCGGGGAGGGTTACCACCAGCTCTGGGCCTAGTCTGCCCTTTGGTGTTTAGTGAGACTTTCTAGGTAGCAGAGTAGGAAGTCCAGCTATAGGAGGATTAGGGTCTGTGGGGACCTGGTCCAACCCCACTCTTGCAGAGGCCCTGGAGTTTGTTCCATGTGCATGGGAGGTGCAGCCACACATTCCATCAGGCCCCCAACTGCCTGGGTCAAGTTGCAGTGAGCAGTGTGGGGATGGCGATGAGGTGGTGGGGACTGGGACTGACTAGTAGAGTTGGGAGCAGCTCAAGAGATCGATGCAGTACCGGGGAGCCAGAGAAGGGCAGCTCTCCCAGGGAGTGAGCAGCTACTGTAACTTTTTAAAATTAAGACAAAAAGCCTTGAAGAAAATGACTTTATTTTTCTAAGTGTAACCTCAGTATTTATGTATTTCTTACAGGGGCCGTGCCCCACCCCCCTACCCCCCATTAGGCGGATGTGCAGGGTAGGCCAGCATTAGCAGAGGGTTTTGCACCCAGTGAACCTGCTCTCCTCCATTACCTGTATTCTGAGCATTTGATTTTCCAGAAGAGAGGAATTGCAGTTGGGTTGGGGTTTTTTTTATTTAACCCTTTCTTGACTGCGTTAATTCAGTGAAACATAACCCTGCCTTGACAGCTTGGTGGTGGGATGCAGAGTCTCTGCTCACAGCCCAGATCTCAAGGGGATTGATTTGCCAACAAACTAAAGAGCCCTGCTTTCTCCCTGCTGTCTTTCCCAAATCTGGGGTGCTGGAGTGGGAGCCACCATCCTGGGATTTCCCACAAAACTTGGTTGGTGGGGCAGATGGGTAGTACCGGATGGGTTGCAAGGATGGGTCATGGCTGGTGTCTGGGACTAGGAATGCCTCTCAGAGTCAGGGATTGGGGGAGTTAGGGACTCAGGTCTGTAATGTGCCCAGCCTCTCTTCTCTGAATCGCAGCCATGTCCTCTTAGGACCCACCTTGCCTATTCTTGGGAAGAGAGCTTTATTCCCATCATCTCCCCAAAGAAGGCAAGATCCAGTGAGATCAGGTTAAGTGCTTATAATGTTTATGTGAGCGCAGCCTTGTAAGAACATGCGTGCTTCAGGGATGAGATGGCATTTCTTGTGTGGTGACCCTTAGCGTTCCCCCTCCTCTGGCGGCTCTGGGTGTGTGAATGTGTGGGTGTGGGTGTGTGTATGTGTGGTGAGTGTGTGGGGTGTGTTTGAGTGTCAGTGGTTTCTACATCCCTGGGATGCTGACCCAGGAATTCATGGACATGATCACAGTCCTATGTACAGAGCTTTCTTTTGTATTAAAAAAAAAATACTCTTTCAATAAATGTATCATTTTGTGCACAGAATCTGGGATCTTGGTTCTTTTTTTCCTACAGGAAAGCCACACTCCAGACCTTTCAAATGAGAGGTGCTAAGTACAAGGGGTTGGTTCTGTTTTTTTCCTTTTAAAAATTAATATCCTTTCTTTTTATAGGCCAATTTCCCAGTATATCCCTCCAATTCCCATAAAGCCATCCAGTGTAATGATAAAAAAAGCGGATGAGAAAAAGACAATACGAATCAAACCACATCAGCCAGGTATGAGATAGTCTTCCATATTCACAGTCCCTCACCTCTTCAAAGAAGGGAAGAAGTACAGTAAATTCTTGTTTCTATGGCCAAGCTTGGTCATAACTTCCCAGTATTGTTTGTTTTGTTGGCAAAAAAAAAAAGGCTCCAATACTGAGGGAAGCCCTCATGTATCACTTGTTACTCCTCTAGAAGAAAATTTTAGGGTCAGTGTCTGGAATTGAGGTCAACGTAGGTTTGCTGGGTTCAGGGAGCTGGTGGTACAGTGGACAGAGGATCTGAGTTTAAATTGACCTTAAAGATACTATTTGACCCTGGGCAAGATAACATAACTGCCTCTGTTTCTTCCATTAAAATGAGGGGAATGGCACCTACGACTCAGAATAGATGTAAGGATCAAGTGAGAGAATATTTGTAAAAAGTGTTTAGCACAGAGCCTAGTGCATAGTAGGCATTATATAAATGCCTATTGTCATCTTTTATACTCCCCTGAAGTAGAAGGAGGGAATAGAAAATTTAAGAGGATAGATTCAGAAGTAGCATTTGGGGGGCAAGTAAATGTAAGTGTTGGAGAGGACTCTAAGATTTCTAGGACAACGAAAGAGCATCTCAGAATGTTTCAAAGGATCCAAGATGACATGTAGATTGCAACACAGCCATATCTTCCTATCTTGTGATACTTGTCCCATGGAAGATCTGCTTCAGATGTGAGAGACCTTACAACTCTCAAAATATTTAGAGATATGGGTACAGCATTGTGAGCTGTCCCCTTATGCTCACCTTCCTGGTCTTTATATATTCTGATAACATTTTTACACCACTTTTTTTTTTTTGCACTGAAGTCATCTCTGATAACATGTTGCAGCCTAATTGGACCCTATATGTATCTTTCCATTGCTTCTCTGGTCTCCCAGTTCTTTGGCAATTGTAGTATCCAGACTGCTGTTTAGGGTCATTGAGAATGGGTAAGGACTCAAGACATAGGGTTCAGAAAGTGAATTCAGATAAAGGGTCAGAAATGAAGCCAAACCAGTGAAGATGGGTTCTTCACCCCTCTCCTCCCCCCACCTCCCTGCCAGCATACTGGAACCTGAAGGTCTGGACCTGTGATTTAACCTATGTGGGAACTCTCCTCAAAAATGCAAACCAGGATTTACAGCCTTAGAGAGTTACCCAGAGCACTGAAACACGAAGGGAAGAGAAGCATGGGGTCTGCTGTATTCCAGTACCATGCTAAGTGTTTTATAAATCTCATTTGATCCTTACAACAATTCTGGGAGGTAGGTGCTGTTATTACCCCCATCTTACAAATGGGAAAACTGAAGCAAACAGGTGAAGTGACTTATTCAAGGTAACACAGTAAGCATTTGAGGTCAGGTTTGAACTTGGGTCTTCCTGACTCCAAGCCCAGCACTCTATCCACTGCACCATTTAGCTGTCTCATGAAATGACTTGACCACTCTCACGCAGCCGGTTTTTGTCAGAGACACAACTTGAACCCAGTCAATCAACAGTGCATACTATATACCAGGTAGCAGTAATTCCAGCTAAACATCTGGCTTCCAGGTTTTTCAAAGCATTGTCTCTCACGGAGATTAACGTGAGATAGGCAGGACCAGTTGTCATTCAGTCCTGTCCAACTCTTTGTGATCCCATTTGGGGTTTTCTTGACAAACCACTAGTGTTTGTCATTTTCTTCTCCAGCTCATTTGACAGATGAGGAAATGGAGGCAAACAGGATTAAGTGACTTGCCCAAGGTCACTAAGTATTGAAGTATGCTAAATAAGTATCTGAGACCGGATCTGAACTCATGAAGATGAATCTTGCTTCAGCTCTATCCACTATGCCAAACAGGCACATAAGAACAATTTGTTCCAACGGCCACAAAAGCAGCTGAAGCAAATGTTATGAAGTACTCAGAGTCTGGTCAAATATCAATAACACCAAAATCATCCACTGCATACCAGGACCATCGCCAGAGAGCCTGACTTCCATCCTGCTAATGGATAAGAGTTTACTTACTTTGTACAACTCTGTCTTACTCAAATCCGATTCACCAGCAAGTCATCACCTGTAACATCATCGGTCCTCTTCAAAAGCAAAGAATGAACAACAGCTAAGTACCAGGTACTGTGCTAGTAGATGGGGATCCAAAGACAAAAATGAAAAAGTCCTTAAGGAACATTTTAGGTGGGAATCAACATGGCACATGTATATGGAAGCAAACAAAATCTATACCAAACATTCGTACATATTCAAAACACACAGTAATGAAGGAGAAGAGCATTCCCAGTAGGATCTTAAAATGCCTCCCACAGGAAGTGTCACTTGAGCCAGGGATTCTAAGACAGGAAGGTGAGAAAGGAGAGTCTGTTTTAGGTAGATGGTATATAGCCTGTGCAAAGGGCCATAGAGGGGAAGTGAAATACCATACATATGGAATGCCAAGAAGGACAGTTTGGATGGTAGTTTGTGAAGGGGAGAGTAATGTAAGCCTGGAAAGTAGGCTGGATCCAGATTTGCATATGGTCTCGTACCCAACAGAGGCTTTTGTATTCCAAAGACGATAGGGATGCTTTCCTGACTCCAAAGTGGCCCTTTATCCACCACACTGTGCTGCCTCTCAGAAATATGTTGCCAAATTTGCTGCAACTAAGTTAAAATTCTTGAGCATTGACTTTTAACAAACACAGGAAAGTTTTGTTAAGGGGTAAGAAATCTCTCTGCTGGAATTTTAAGCAGCTAATTGGTATTGGTCGTCCTGTTTCAGTGCATACAATTTCTCTGTTCCAGGATTTTTGCATTACGATCGATGCAAAAACATTGATGTAATTCATCATGAAAAGAAAATGTGTATATAATAAGAAAGTGCTTTACACTGTACTCTGATATTTTTTGGGAAACGTTATTACATTTAGAACTATTCTGAAGCTGCCAATTAAAAACAATGTTGCAGATTTCCAAATAAATGAATGAATGGATGGATGGATGAATAAATATGTTGCCAACAACAGAAGCCATATCTTGGAAAATCTTCTGTCTTGGAAACCTGGAATTAGCGCTATTTCAAGAAAGCTCCATTGCCTTCTACCCCAATTCCCTTCTGGTTCTGGAATCATGAACCATAATCGAATCTGGCATCAGTCCTGGATGGAATGTGTCAAGATACTCTCGTATGGCCTCGCTTAGCGTCCCTTCCCAGTCATCTTCCCAGACCGAAGCACTCCTTCCTGGCCACCCTTCCCCTACATGTACTGTCTTCTCCGTTAGAACGAAAGGAGGCTGGACTGTTTCAGATTTGGTTAACCTGCTACTTTGTTTCATTCAACCGTTTGACAGGAGAGGGAGGTCTTAATGTGTCAGGGTGGGTAAAGGTAATGGGGACACGGCAGAAAACAAAAAATTTAATTCAAATGTTTATTTTTTAAGATGAAATATTCTTAAGTTTTAAATAATTGTTGAAAATTTAAAAAATAATTTAAAAAATTCCTAAAAATTTAAAAATATTCATTTAGAAGCAAAAAAAAAAAACAAGAAACGAGAGCGTGGATAAGGGCTCAGAAATAGGGACATAGAAGTAAAGTTGGATAAAGACTCAGACAGAGGATCGCGGAAGGAGTTCAGCCCAAGTTCTCCGCAGGGCGCTCCTGCCACCTGGGCCATCTGGGAAAAGCGCCCCGCGCCTGGCCCCCATGACGTCATCCCCTCCCCAGCCGCGAGCCTCCCGGCCCTGAAGTAGCCGCACCAGCCCGGTAGAAGTCGGGAAAGGCGAGGCCCCGCCCTATCCGGAGGAGAGCGCTGCGCACGCGCACAGCTCTCCGCCTCCGCTTCGGCGCTACCCACCCTTATCCCCTCCGAGGCCTTCTGCCTGGCTTCCGTAGAAGCCGGACAGTGAGCGCAGGTGCAGTAGAGGACCCGGAAGTGAGGGTACCCGCTGACTGAGGCGGCCGGGTCCGACGGGACCGTCTAGTCGGAGCCGGCAAAAGGGGGCGCGCGGGGCGGCGGGAGGTGAGAGGAGCGTGCGCACGGGGTGAGGGTCCCCTGTCTCTCCATCCCCTTCCACTTCGAACCCTCCCCCGCCGTCCCAAGCCGCGCGGCCCCAGGAGTCCACTCCCTGTACCAACGGTCACCCCGCCCTGACCCTCCCCCTCACGCCGTCTCCTCCCCCCACGTACGCCCCCCCCGTCCGACCCTCCCCCACTCACGTCATGCACCTCCCGGAGCTGCCCTCCGGCGCACATCCTGCCCGAACTCTTTCCCCAGCCCCTCTCGGACCCTCCTCCCTCTCCCGATCTCCCCCTCACACACTTCCTAGCCTGCCCCGGGCGCCCTCCGTGACCCCCGCGGCCCTTTACTCACTCCGGCCATGCACTCGCCCCGCTGTCCGCCCCCGGACCCAACTGGCCCCGCTTGTGGCCAGCCCCGGGCGCTCCTCGTCTCCCAGTCTCCCACGTGCTGCGGCCCCCCAGCCGTCCTCGAGAACCCCTCACCCTGGTGACCTCTGTTGTTTGTAGCCCCCCCTCACACGTACCCAAGACCCTCCTTCAGATAGTAACACCCTCCCCCCCACCTCTGCGGGCGTGTGATTCTGTCCTGGCTGGCCTGAAGGGTGGAATGAATGGTGTAGGAATGGCATGAAAGGACAGCCCTTTGGAAGGAGTTGTCAGAGCGGGCATGGTGAGGGCTGTTCTGTGATGGTCACTCTTCCATGTCTGTGCCCCGCACTTCCACACGTCCTGGTTTCTGCCACTTTTTGTCCAGGTCTGCGTGCTCTAAAATGTTCCCTTGTGATTATCTTCCTGTATCATCCACCAGACATTAATTTTGATTTGGATACTTACCATTGTGACACCAGGCTGCTCTGGCCTGTAACCTTCCTACTGAAACTTTGTTGCTTCCTTTTTATCACTGTTTTCATTTTCAGTTCTCCCTGAGTCCCTTCTCCAGACTGTACCCACCATATCCCTTGTCTCTTTTATTTCCAAAATGACTGTTGGCCTGGATGACCTCTAAAGTCCTTTTAGGCCCTAAATCTGTGACCCATCATTTTAGTATTGCTCATCAGTATCCTCATTCTCATCATCCTCCCTTCACTTCCTTGTCTTCTCAAATCAAATGCCTGCTTTGCCTTCCATGCTGTTGTAGTCCTAGCCTCATCATGTCTGGCATCTGATGCTGTCCTGCAACTTCCATCTATCCCTGCAACAGCCCCATTTCCTTTTGTCTATGTCCCTGCCCTGATCACTGGTCTTAGGCTCCTATTTCCTCTGTCCTGGTATGATCAGTGAATTCTGTCCAACAACCTTCTTGCACATCCCATAGATGCTTATTTCACAACAGGTACTTTTCCTCACTCTGCTCCTTTTCCTCTTGTTCTAGGTGCCCAGGATGGTGGGAGAACGCAGAAGCAGAGATTTGCTGGTGCCCCTGGGCCCACGACTGCAGGCATACCCTGAGGAACTGCTCCGGCAGCGCCAGGGTCACGATGGGCACCCAGAGTATTTGATCCGTTGGACTGTCCTTCAGCGTGGGAAGGAAGGTGGCATAGGCAGTGGCAGTTCTCCAGAAGGCAAGGCAGAGCATATCCTCATGTGGCTCTCAGCCCCAGAGGTCTATGCCAACTGTCCCATGCTGCTTGGTGAACGAGCCCCAGCCAAGGGACCGCAGCATGAACCAGTGGGGAGCATGGGCACGTTTCCCCGGGATGCCGGGGGGCTTGATGAAGCCTCTCTGGGAGAGATGGCCACAGATGTCCGAGGACTGGTGCGTCGAGCTGCCCGACAGCTGGATGGTGGTGGGGGCTCCAGTCCTGCCGCCTCTGTGCTACACACCATCCACGTGCTCAGCGCCTATGCCAGCATCGGACCCCTTGCTGGTGTCTTCAGGGAGACAGGAGCCTTGGACCTGCTCATGCACATGCTGGGCAACCCTGAGCCACAGATTCGCAGGAGCGCTGGAAAGATGCTACAGGCCTTGGCAGCCCATGATGCTGGTGAGGGCCAGAGGGAGAGAAAAGGGAAGCAGGAAAGGAGGTGGGACAACTTGCAAAAAGAGGATGTCAGGACCTTTTGGTTTCATGAGAGTGAAAGTGATGTCAGCCTGTGCCCAGTTGCAGTGAACTTAGAGCTACAGGTTCATACCATTGATGAAAAAGAGATGTGAACAGAAAGAGAGAGTTTCATAGAGTTTCACTGTCTTTCGTAGAGTTTCAAACTTCCTGTCCTGATGTCAGTGCAGATGGTTATTGTATAAGGCATAGTCACTTCTCAGAGCACTTTGGTTCCCCTGTCAGCCTCTTTGATGGGAAAGGACCTGGTTCTGCTGGAGGGTGGAAGAGAGTGAGTCTAAGAGAGGCAGATGATAAGAGTTGAGGACTGGGCAGAAGGTGGTAAGTGGGTTCCCTTGGACAGGATGCAGAGCAGGGCTTGTATTTTAGGGAGCAGGGCCCATGTGCTCCTGTCACTGAGCCAGCAGGATGGCATTGAACAGCACATGGACTTCGATAGCCGCTCCACTCTGTTGGAGCTGTTTGCAGAGACCACATCTTCTGAAGAGCACTGCATGGCCTTTGAAGGGATCCACCTGCCCCAGGTAACCTAAGGGAGTCAGGAGAAGGGCTGTGGGCCGAGTTTTTATCTCCCTGTCTGTTGGCAGTAGGGTTAGAAGAAGCAAAGTGGGGAGATGACTAAACTGAGCCCAGGGTATTTATCCTGCAGATCCCTGGAAAGCTGCTCTTCTCCTTAGTGAAACGTTACTTATGTGTCACATCCCTCCTGGACCAGCTAAGTAGCAGTGTGGAGCCAGGGTCTGGGGAGTGGGGGAACCGTTGCTCCCCTAACAAGGCCTCCAGTGTGGAGAAGAGCCGTGGACAGAGGGAATTAGAGTTTAGCATGGCCATGGGCAACCTGATTTCAGAATTGGTTCGGGGCATGGGATGGGACCGGGGCCCAGGGAGGCAGCCTGCATCCCCGCCTCGGCCTGCCCGATCTATCTTTCAGCCCCGATCATCTGTGCCAAGCACCATCCTCCCGACCCTGCTTACCCCTGCCTCCCCCAGGAAGCCAAGCCGGGCCTTCAGACCACGGTCTGAGTTCTCGAGCCTGAGTGGCTATGCTGACTATGTTCAGGAGATGTTGCAGCCAGGGATGCGTGTTCGAATGCTGGAGGATTATGAGGAGATAAGTGCTGGGGACCAAGGAGAGTTCCGCCAGAGCAACAATGGAATGCCTCCTGTACAGGTATGTGTGAGTGAGCTGGAGGATAGGTAGAATAGCATCCCTGAAAAAGCAAGAAAGTAGGGCAAGGTCAGAGAGTGACTGTATCCCTACCTCACCCTCTGGGGTGGAAGAATGGCCATTTTGAGAAGATTTTATTGCTAAGAGACCAGATAGATGTTTCCTAATAAGTGAAAAGGAGACAGAGACGTCTAAGGATACCATTACCCACATTCTTTTCTCATTTGGCAGAGGAGAGGAATACATGTTTGTGTCTTTTTTGTCTCTTCCCCCAGCCTCTGCTCTAGAGAGAAATTGTTTAAGCCTTGGCTGTATGACTGTCATGGAGGCTCTATGTGAAAGGGGCCTAGAATGCAGGGGCTAGAGTCAGGAAGTTGTTTCAGTCCAGTCTTTCTCTTCATGACCCCATTTGGGGTTTTCTTGGCAAAGATAACTGGAGTGGTTTGCCATTTCCTTCTCCAGCTTATTTGACAGATGAGGAAACTGAGGCAAGGGGTGGTGAAATGACTTGGCCAGGGTCACTCAACTAGTAAGTGCTGGAGGCTGGATTTGAATTCATGAAGATAAGTCTTCCTGATTTTAATCCCAGGGCCCTATCTACTGTGCTGCCTGTCTGTCCAGCTCCCTCTTTTCTGAAGTCAGGAAGACCTGAGTTCAAATCCAGCATTAAGATACTCACTAGCTGTGTGACCCTGGGCAAGTCACGTAACCTCTTTTCTCAGTTTCTTCATCTGTAAAATAGGGATAAATAATAGCCTATACCTCTCAGATCTTTTGAGAGGACTTACATGAGGTAATAATTGTGAATCATTTAGTATAGTGCCTGGCACATTGGAAGTTTTATATAAATGTTAGTTATTATGATCATTAGTTATTATGTCACCCAGGTCTAGGCCTCCAGCTGAGGTTGCTCCCCGGACTCAGGTGACTGAACTTTCTCCCTCCCCTCTTCATGCCCCAGGTGCTGTGGCAGTCAACAGGCCGCACATACTGGGTACACTGGCACATGGTGGAGATTCTGGGTCCTGTAACTGAGGACAAAGTTGCTGCTGAGCCAGAGAAAGGAACAGGGGGCAGTGGGTCCCAAGCCCCAGGTATAGGTGAGCTTGGGGAGGAAATCACATAGGTTCCTTGGGGAGTGGTACATGGGGGCTTGTTTGGGTAGAGCTACCATGACCAAAGAGAGATGCTGCACCTGACCCTCAGCTGCCCTGAAAATGGGTCCAGTATCACATTCTCCGGGACAGTTGGTGTATCCCCTCATGTCTTATGCCCACAGTGCCTCCTTCCTTAGATTGGAAGCCCCTTGGGGGGTTGTATGCTGTGCCATACCTTAAACCTGAGGCTCAGAGCAGCACAGAATCTGGATGCCTGAGCCAGGCTGAGTGGTGGGAGCTGCTTTTCTTTATAAAGAAGCTGGATGGGCCTGAGCAACAGGAATTTCTCTGGCTCCTCCAGGAGAACCCAGATGGGGAGGTATGTTGGGCCCAGGAGTGGAACTCTGAGAGGTTGGTCTGCTGATGAGGGGGAAGTGAGTCGGAATGAGAGGGGCTAGTAAGTGGAAATCAGGTCAGGAGAGGGGCTTCAAAAACTGGATATGGGTCTGGGGAAACGAAGGCCCAGGGTAGAGGAAGATGAGAAGGTATTCCAAGAAAGATATTTCCTCTCAATCCCCATGGCTCCTTTTCCCTATTGTTCAGTATAATGAGTTTTCCTCATTGTCCACAGACCCTGGAGGAAGAGACCCTGGGCGAACTCTCAGTGCCAGTGGAGTTGGCACAGAAGCTGATATTAGCACTCAGTGGGCAGTGCCAGGGCAGTACCCACAGTGATCTGCTGAGCTCTCATGTCTACTGCAAGTACGGGCCACAGCCTAACAAAGGAAATTCAGCTAGCCCAGGCCCTGTAGTGCCTCAGGACACCTGCACCCCCAAGGCATCATTGCCTGAGAACATCAAGGTGGAAGCTGAGCCCCGCAAGGCACAGAATGATTCCCAGCTATTCAACCAGCTTCTGGTGGCAGAAGGGCTGATTCTGCCCCCTGAGCTGAAAGAGTCAGCCAGTGGTGAGTTCAGCCATAGTAAAGTCAAGTAGACATTTGCATTAGGCTTTTGGTGGTTCAGGAAGAGGAGAGTGGAAAGGAAGGCCACTTTAGCCTGTAAGCTAAGCCTTAAGTAAGGTCATGGTCTACATTTTTTACCTAAGGATCCATTCCTCTGAATTTGACTGGGATCCAACCCTCCTTATCTTTCTTCTCTGTTTGCAGTATTCCTAAAAGAGGAAAACTGATGTTCTAGGGTCTCCCAATCTTCATCTTAATTGAATAGACTTACCTCTTCGAATCTTGAGATTGTTGGCTAGGGAATCCTATATCAAGGAAGCCTGAGACATTGTCTCTTTTTCCCTTCACTCCAGAACTGTGCAGTTCCTTGAGAGGTCCTGGTCGGAGGAGCTCCCTGGAGCAGCATGTGACAGAAGTCATTGCCATGGTGCAGAGATCCAGCTCAGAAGCAAACCTGCAACTCTCAGGGCTCTATGCCCTCTCTAAAGCTGTGGAAGAAGCCACAGGGAGAGACCACCCTTTGCTCCGTCCAGACAAAGCCCTCAGGTCAGACCCTAGCAGAGGTAGTGGGTGACTGGTGACAGAAAGTCAGGAAGGTGGTGGGAGGGATGAGGCCAGAAAACTGAGCCAGCTAGAGGGGCATGGGGCATAGGAAGAAGGAATAGGGGCTAGCACAGGGAGAGGGAATGAGGAGGGAGAGCAAGGACTTCAGAGCAATGGGAAATATAATTGGAAGTAGGGCAAGAAAAGGGTTGGTTGGGGAGTTGAAGAATTAATTAAAGTGAAGGGAGAAGGTTGTAGAGTATAATAGGTAGATTAAGAGTTAGGAAGAATCATTTGAGATAAATGAGGGAGAATTTATGACTTAGAAGAGTTGAGTCAAGTTAGGAAACTGGAAAAGTGTATTCCATTCTCCCCCACCCCCTAATCTCCAAATCAGAATTATTTGCTGCTCTGATATCTTTTCCCTGTAGAGAGAAGTTAGTCAAGACACTGATTGAGCTTCTGACCAATCAGGTTGGGGAGAAACTGCTGGTGGTACTGGCATTACGCCTTCTTTATTTGCTCATGGCTAAACATGAGTGGCGTCCCCTCTTTGCCACAGAAGGTGGAGTCTATGCAGTGCTGGTCTGCATGCAGGAATATAAGACTTCGATTCTTGTGCAACAGGCTGGGCTGGCGGTAAGGAGGGGAGTGGGGATGGACCGTGGTGATCTTCACTACTTCTCAACCTTCCCTAGTGCCATCCCTAGGGTTATATGGGGCCTAGACAGATCATGGTACTCTCCAGTCCTCAACATTTTTACAGCAGAAATCAGTTTTAAATGAATATCCAAAACAACTTTCAAAGTGAAAAGAAATCCCAGGAGGACAGTCCTGTGACCTGATTCAAAGTGGGAGACAGTTCTCCCACCTTTGCTTTGGTGGAGTAAGGTAGAGCATTGCCAGCTGATGACCTGTATCTTCTGTCATTTTTACCAGTTGTCAGAGCTACCTTTTGCTCACCAGCTGTTTCCTTGAAGGTCAGCTACTAGCATCATAGGCCCCAACAGAGCACTACACAACAGCAGCCACTGATTTTACTATATCATAGTATGATATGATATATCATATCATACTATATCATAATCATTTACTATATCATATAGTGATATATCACTATATATCATGGTTTTGACCAGTCTTTCCACTTTTCTATGCAGGCACTGAAGGTATTGGCCAGTGCTGGGCCCTGTGAACTCCCCAGCGGAGGCAGTGGTCGAGCATCTCCCCTGGCAGCTTCTGAAGCCCAGATGATCCGGGAAATATTTGCCAGCATTGGCTCAGCTGCCCGCCCTGGCACTGACAGCCTGTTGGGGGCAATCCCTGCTGCTGTCATCCTTATGCTACAAACTGAAGGGTAAAGGTTTTTGCTGGGTTTTGCTTCCCCCTTACTGCCCATCACCTCTGTACTACCCAACATAACACAGTTACCTCCTATACCCTTATGAGGCTTGGCACTACTTGACCACAAATGTTACTTTCACCTTTTCCTCCTTGCAGAAATTCCCTTTTTCTTTCTATCCTTCTATCATTGGTGGTACTGTCTTGACTGATGTTGGGGCAGATTCTGGATGGGAATGTGGGGTGAAGAGATCATTAACATTTGTAGAAAATAGACCCTTTTCTTTTTTTAATTTAATTTTTTTCAGCAAACAAATCTATTTTCTCTCCCTCTGACACCCTCTCTGTTGGGAAAAGAACAGTAAGAGAAAAAAATTTTTCACTTATAACAAATATGCTTAGTTAAGCAAAATCAATTCCCATTTTGGCCATATCCTATGTATGTACATGTATATGTGTGTATATGTATGTATATGTAAACACATACACATAAAAATTCTTATCTTGCAGGCCTGAGTTAGTATGTTCCTAGAGGCAGGGAGATGTATGAGTTGTACTTATGCATACAGAGAACTATTTTAAGGCCATGAGTGCTGGGACAGTGTTCTTACTACTTTTTGTATCTTTCTCAGCATTAGCACAGTGCTTTGAAAACTCAAGAGTTGATCATTGTTGAATTAATGAATAAATGAATCTGGAAGCCTGTTATTGGAGCTCTTTCCTGATTCAGCCATGGGATAGTGTCATGGAAAAAACACTGGATTTGGATTTAGAATGCCTCAATTCAAATCTAGGTCAGATACTTTGACTACCAATTTAGCCTTGGACAAATCACTAAAATGGAGTCTTTTCTACTCAGTTTCTTCATCATTTAAGCGAAGGGGTTAGATTAAATGCTTTTTGAGGTCCCTTCCAGCTCTAAGTTCTATGTTCTTCCTTCCTCCCCTGTTCCCATTCCTTCTCCTCTCCCCCATTGCCATTCTAGGTGTTCCTCAGCTGTAGGCAATGGACTGCTCCTCCTCAACATGCTCATGTGCAACCACCAGGCCCTAGGAGAACAACTGGCAACCCAGGAGCTGCAGGAAGCCCTTCACAATCACTGTGGTGGAGGGTCAGAGCCTGTGCCCCCAACCCGTACCCTCATCCTCACCCTACTCAGCAGGCTGTCAGAGCATGGTCCTCCTGGCAGTCCAGAGCATGCAGGTACCCCATGGGTCAGGAGGGGCTGGGGAGTGGCATTTGGCTCTAGAATTTACAGGAAATCAAAGACCACTAGCCTCTAGTTGGGCCCCGAGACATTGATTTATCAGCCTTACCACTGTGGGATTTATTAAAAGTCAGAGAGAAATAAGAAAAATGGGGTTCAGTGATCCTCAGTTTGAATCTGAATGTGGATTTCCTGAGTCTGAGGTATGAGAGGCTTTAGAATGGGCAATGAATAGAGGCTGGGGAGTCCCTTCTGGAGAGGGAACGCTCTCATTTCTTTGGGTTGGTTCTGATATTGTACTGCCAGAAAGGAGAGAGATAAGATGACTTCTTGATTTCCCCTTAATGAGGCAGTCTAGAATTCCCCAAGGATTAGAGAGAGTGGGGAAAGGTAAGGCGGTCCCAAGAGTTGGGAAAAGAACATGGCTAGAAATAGAAAAATTTTGAAATTCTGAAACTTTGGAAAGGGTGAGTCTCCTTTTAGTTAATTTTTGGGGAAATAGAAATGGGGGCAATACTTTTTTTATCTTTCCCAGATTTGGAATCACTTAATTTGGGAACATAAAAAATATTTTGTATAATGTGACTTTCTTTGAAAAGAGAAAATTCACAAAAGGTCTGAGAAAAAAGAGAATTTCCTAAATATTCCTAGGTTGGGGGGGTAGGCCTTCAGTTGTGCATATTTACCCCCTTCCTCCTGTGTATTTGAGCTATAATAGCAGAGCCACCTTGCCCTGAGCCCCAGGCTGGAACGGATGAGCCGTTGCTACAAAGCCTGGTAGGGAGCACTGGTCCGTCTGGAGAGCTACTTCTGGAGCTGGAACGAAGCATCTGTCCTGAAGGATCCCGAGAGGGTGATGTGAACCAGGTGCTGAAGAGGCTTCAAAATCAGCCACAGCCTTTCCTACTGTTGCTACAGAGCCTGGAGACCCCAGGGCCTAACAAGTCACTGCATATGACAGTTTTGAGGTGAGAGGATGAGTGAGGGAGGGAAGTATTGGGCACATTGGATGACAGAGGGTGGGACCTGAGATCAGAGAATGTTGAGATAGGGTAGAGACCCATGCAGGAGTGAAAGTCGGTGGTCAGTATGAGGTAAAAAGACTGTTTCAATCTCTTCCAGAATACTGATCAGGCTGCTGGATTTCCCTGAGGCCATCCTCCTCCCCTGGCATGAGGCCATGGAACCATGTCTGGCTTGCATGAATGCCCCCAGCAATGACCGGGAGGTATGATTCTTCAGTAGGGAGGGAGACTGAGGAACAACATCCAAAGTAGGAAGTAGAAGGCATTATGTGTTGCTATTTCCTTTTGCCTGACTCCTGTGTTCTATTATCTCTATCCTTGAATCTGTTTGACTGAACTTTGTGTACTTTGCCTATCTCTTTGTCCTGGGCCCTTTTCTGCTCTACCTTCCCTGGTTCCCATTCCAGGTGGTCCAGGAATTAATCCGCTTTCTGCATCGCCTGGCCACATTACACAAGGACTGTGCAGTGGTTTTGTGCCGCCTGGGAGCTCGAGAGGCCCTCACCAAGGCCCTGGACAAGCACACAGCACAGCTGCTCCTGGGACCTGAGCTCCGGGACCTAGTGAGCGAGTGTGAGAAGCATGC
This sequence comes from Bettongia penicillata ogilbyi, assembly GCA_023548195.1. Lineage (NCBI taxonomy): Eukaryota > Metazoa > Chordata > Mammalia > Diprotodontia > Potoroidae > Bettongia > Bettongia penicillata. The sequence continues at coordinate 5,495,435 of JAJHZJ010000089.1, forward strand.
CCAGCTCTACAGTAATCTCACAACGAGCATCCTGGCCGGATGTATCCAGGTCAGGAGCATGGGAAATGAAGGAGACAGAGCCTAGGAAATAACAACACATTGGGGTGGGAGGTGGGGGAAAGTACTGAATGAGAATGTGGGATCCCAGCAGCACGTGAAGGGGTTACTGGGGTTTAGGTCGAAGGGAGGAAGCGTCTGACCATGACTCCGGGTGTAGGGTATTCTTTACCCAGACCCCTGCATGATACTAAGAGTATAGGGTTTGGTGGGAGGAGAAAAAAGCAAACTCTTAGTCCTTGGACTTTTTTTTTTTTTTGCTATACACTGTGTTACTGTGCTTCTTTCTGTCCCTCTCTTCCCCCGTGTGTCCAACTCATTGCTACTGTCACAGATGGTGCTTGGCCAGATCGAAGAGCACAGAAGATCCCACCGGCCGATCAACATCCCTTTCTTTGACGTCTTCCTCAGGCATCTCTGCCAGGGTCAGTGGCCGCCTCTCCCACCCCCATCTGTCCCACACTAGTGGTGTTTCCACTCCTTCCTTGCTGTCCTCTGTCCCTTGTCCTCCCCTCAACCAGACTGGGATTTGTTCTTTCCTTCCTTTTTGGCCCCAGGGTCCAGTGTGGAGGTAAAGGAGGATAAGTGTTGGGAGAAAGTGGAAGTGTCATCCAATCCTCATGGAGCTAGCAAGCTGACTGACCGAAACCCCAAGACTTACTGGGAATCCAATGGCAGCACTGGCTCTCACTACATCACCCTGCACATGCACCGAGGGGTCCTTGTCAGGTGTGGTGAAATGGACAGTCACGTGGGACATGCTCACATGTTCCCTGTGTTCTGGATAACACGCTATCTTGCATTAGGGTGCTATGTCTGTACCTCCCTGGACTGTCACGTAAGAGCCCTCACGTGGTAGGAGGCTGTCTGGGTCTGCTCACGGTTCGACTGGCCACGTGTTCAGTTGTTGACCTTGGGCAAATTGCTTAGTTTCTATGGACCTCATTTTCCTCATCTGTAAAAGGAAGGGCAGGGGAAGGGGACTTACATGATTTCTTGAGATCCCTTTCAGGTCTAAAATGTTTTGATTCTTTGACTCCCTGGGCCTAGAAGTACAGGAGAGGAGGAAGTCTCTGAACCCTGACTGAGGAGCTACCCTCTGGGCATGGGCTCTGATGGGTTCCTCCCCCCCAGACAGCTGACTCTGCTGGTGGCCAGTGAAGACTCAAGCTACATGCCAGCCCGTGTGGTGGTGCTGGGGGGAGACAATGCCAGTTCTGTCAGCACTGAGCTCAATACAGTGAGAACCCCCTCCTACACCTTTCTCCCTTTCCCAGTAGCTAATCATTAGCTCATGCAGGGAGGGTTCCTCCTCCCCCAGAGGGAACTCTTTAACCCTTTGTCCCAAGGGAGGGCATAAATAGTGAGGCTAAGAGTTAGGGTTGTAGAATGGGGGGACCCGGAGGTCTCTTGGACCTTGTGAAGAAAGATAGAGATTAGTGGTCCCCAGGGCTATAGGAAGATGATTAGGGGCAAGAGGGAGAGAGTACACCTCCCTTGTACATCATCAGGAACTTGGCAGCTCTTTTCCCTGCCTCAGGTAAATGTCATGCCTTCTGCTAGCCGAGTGCTGCTCCTGGAGAACCTGACCCGCTTCTGGCCCATCCTTCAGATTCGTATCAAGCGCTGCCAGCAGGTAGAGTATTAGTCCTGGGTCTGTGAAGGTCAAGGATGGGGAGAGGATAAGGAGAAGGGAAGCATTAAACAGAACAACAGCCTTGTGACCAGGGACAGGAGGAGGTACTAGGGGCGAGAGAGTTGTTGCTAGCATATGAAGTATTTGAAGGAAGGATATCAGACTTTCAGTTTGGGTTCTTGACCTGGTTGGAAAGAGGTCCAGGAGGCAGGACAATTCTTATAATGTGAGAGTTGTTTCTGGATAGTTAGGAGACACTCTGGGCTGGTGGGACTTTGGGCCCTAATTTTCTACCAGCACTTTATGCCAAAGCTTGGCTGAAGGAAAGCTTGGGGAGGGAGCCAGGCTATTACAGGAAGTTACAAGAAGTCAATGACAATCACATGTTTCAGGGTGGCATTGACACCCGTGTGCGAGGGGTGGAAGTTCTGGGCCCCAAACCCACATTCTGGCCACTGTTCCGAGAGCAGCTGTGTCGCCGCACACACCTTTTCTACACTGTTCGAGCCCAAGCCTGGAGTCAGGACATTGCTCAGGACCGGAAGTGCCTGCTGCAACTCTGCCCTAGGTGTGGAGAGGGACGTCTGGGGTGGGGCTGGGGCTAGCATGGTGGAGGAAGCGGGAGGAGTAGGACAAGAGAGAGTCCTGGGGGATTCGAGGAGGGGGATAGAGTAGTTCTGGGGGATGAGGCCCTCCTGATGTCCGTGGGGGGCTCTTGACATGAGAACATTCAGGGTATGGTATTGAGGGATAGTCTTGGGGCCAGGGGCTCGTGCCTCTAGCTCCTGACCCTGTCACCAGACTGAACGGGGCTTTGCGCCATGAGCAGAGTTTTGCAGATCGATTCCTCCCTGATGAGGAGGCTGCCCAGGCACTGGGAAGGACCTGCTGGGAGGCCTTGGTCAGCCCCTTAGTGCAGAGCATCACTGCCCCTGGTAACTATCCCATTGCATCTCCCCTAGAAACTGCCCTCAGTGACTTCCACAAGTTCTGCTCAGATAGCTTTCCCTCAGGAACTTTCACTGGTAGCCATTCTGTAACATCTTCCCTAGTAACTGCCCCTGGTAACCATCCTATAATGTCTCTCCTCAAAAATCCCGCTGATAATTGTTCCATAACTTCTCCCCCAGAAACTGCCCTTGGTAGTTATGGTTCCATAACTTCTTTCCTAGCAACTGCCCCCTGGTAATTACCTCATCACTTTTGTTACGATAGCTTTCCCTCAAGAACTGCCTCTGGGAACCATCCCATAACCTCTCCCCCTAGAAACTGCCACTGGTAACCATCCCATAATTTCTACTGTGGTTGCTTTCTTTCAAAAACTATCCCTGGTAATAATTCCTCAGTCTCCATCCCACCATAATTTCTTAATTTGTCCCTGACCCTTTATCTGGTGTCTGTTCCCATATTGCAGTGTCTTCCTGAACTGTCTTCCCTTCTCAGATGGCAGTGGGGTGAGCCCCTTGGCCTGGCTGCTGGGCCAGTACCTGGAGCACAGAGAGAAGGCCCGTTGTCCACAAAACAGAGCAGATTCTTTTACCTCACGAGTCCGTCGCCTCAGCCACCTGCTGGTGCATGTGGAGCCTCCCCCAGGACCGCCTCCAGAGCCTCCCACCCGGCCCAGTGAGTCTCAGGGAATGGGTCCTCATTGAGAGTCCACAGATAGGGACTATCAGGAAAGAAAAACTATCACCATCCTTCACCTAGCGAAGTTATCTCAACCTACCGCCCTCCCTTCCCTGCGTTTCTCCCTAAGCCCCCATTTCCTCTGTGCTTTTAAGTCTGTGACATTTTCTCCCTCTCATCCATCCTGGAACATTATAGGCTGGGGATAGAAGGATGATATCTTTTGTTCCTCACCACTCCTACTCTTTATCATGGGAAGCTGGGGCTGGGTTGGGGGGTCTCAGGAGAGCATCTTCAGACTGGGGGCCCAGAGACTTAAGTCTTTTCCTTGTTCTGTCTCTGTCTCTACAGATGGCAAGAATAGTAAGAGTCGGGAGCTGAACTCAGGGGCTGGACTGGAACCTCCTGGTGGCAGCCTGAGGGGTATCACCCAGTGTTGGAGGGGTGTGGTACAAGAGCAGGTGGGCAGGGTGGGGGCTGGCAGGGTGTGGGGAAGGCCTAGACAACAGTGGCCACCCCTCCCCTTCATGCTCCTGCCTCTTGCCCTCAGGTGAGCAGGTTTCTGACTGCAGCCTGGCAGGAGCCAGATCTTGTGCCCAGATACTGTGACATCTATGAGCGACTCCAGAGCGCTGGGGCAGAGCTCTTTGGGCCACGGGCAGCCTTCACGCTGGCCCTCCGCCAGGGCTTCTCTGGAGCTCTGCTCCAGCTCTCCTTTCTCACTGCTGCCCACGTGAGTCCGCTTTGCCCCCTCACCCTCAGATGTGCACCTCCAGATTCCCAGTCCTCTCCCCCTAGGGCCTCCTCTCTTCCTTCTCCCCATCCCTCCCTCCTTCCCTCTGCCCCCTTTTCACTTCTCCTTTCCATTCCTGTGCCCAGGTGAGTGAGCAGTTTGCCCGGCACATCAACCAGCAGATCCAGAGGAGCCGGGTAGGTGGGCCCCAAGGAGAAGAGATGCTGGGCCAGCTGCAGCGGAGCCTGGAGCCCATGATGGTCCTCTCTGGCTTAGAACTTGCCACCACCTTTGAGCACTTTTACCAGTGAGTGTGGGGCCTCAGAAGGCAGACAGGCAGGTGGGCAGCAGGGAGGGCACATAGGGGAGCCAGGCATGGCTGATCTGGGCCTCTAGGGGGTGCCCTTCAGACTTGAGGGAAGGAAGAGCCCCATCAGCAGCAGAGAGGGGGAGCCCAAGGTCCCAAGAGAAGAAGGCTGGCTCTGAGTCCGTCCTCAGTAAGGCCTGGCTACATGCGCTGCAGGTACTATCTGGCGGACCGCCTCCTGAGCCTGGGCCCAAGCTGGCTGGAGCGGGCCGTGCTGGAGCAGATCGGGCTCTGCTTCCCCAACCGACTGCCCCAGCAGATGCTGAGCAGCCTGAGCACGTCAGAGGAGCTGCAGCACCAGTACCACCTCTTCCAGCTTGAGCAGATTGACCAGCAACTCCTGGAACAGGAAGAGGATGAGGAGCAAGGCCTGGAGGCCCATCCCCAGGTGGAGGTGAGGCAAGAGGCAGGGGCTGAAGCCCCAGTGCCAGGAGGAGGTGAGGGCCAGGGGCCAGGGACCCATCCCTAGGTGAGATGATGGAGAGGCTAGAGGCCTAGCCCCAGGAGGCAGTGAAGAACAGGAGCCAGTGACTCAACCCTGGGAGATGGTGAGATGAGAGAAAGAGGCTGGAGGCCCCTCCCCAGGAGGAGGTGAGGGCCAGGGGCCAGAGACCCATCCCTAGGTGAGATGATGGAGAGGCTAGAGGCCTAGCCCCAGGAGGCAGTGAGGAACAGGAGCCAGTGACTCAACTCTGGGAGGTGGTGAGATGAGAGAAAGAGGCTGGAGGCCCCTCCCCAGGAGAAGGTGAGGGCCAGGGGCCAGAGACCCATCCCTAGGTGAGAAGATGGAGAGGCTAGAGGCCTAGCCCCAGGAGGCAGTGAGGAACAGGAGTCAGAGACTCATCCCTGGGAGGTGGTGAGATGAGAGAAAGAGGCTAGAGGCCCCTCCCCAGGAGGAAGTAAAGGACAGGGGATTTAGGGACGGGAGAACAGAAAAGATATGGATCTGGGGAAGGAAGCCCTTCCCTGGGTAGAAGAAGGCTTATGGTACTCACATTTGTATTCCTCAGACCACCTGGCCCAGTGCCTTACACACAGTAAGATTTTATTAAGTATTTGTTACATTGGACTGAGTTGAAGAAGGAGGTCCCTGAAAGCCATTTGCCCCCACAGCCAGTGGAGGAGCAGTTGCCTGAGGAGCCAGCTCCTGAAGTGTCTGTGCTGGTCCTGTCTCCCCGCTGCTGGCCCGTGTCCCCCCTCTGCTATCTCCATGAGCCCAACAAATACCTCCCCCCGGCTCTCAGCACCAGCCTCAGCCGATTTTCCAACTTCTACAGTCAGAGTAAGAGGATGGGGTGGACAGTTGGGAGGCGGTGCTAGAAGAGGGGCACAAGAAGAAATAGGCTCAGAATATGGGAGAGCAGCCTAAGGAAGGAGACCTGACAGGAGAGGGTTTATGTAGGAAGGTACAATGAATAGGTGCTTTGGCGTCAGGGTGCATGTCAATGAGGCAGCACACTAAATTGTAGGTGCTGAAGTCTTTACTCCTTGGCGAACCTGCTCTTGAGAAGTTCATGAGTTCTGTGGCGGTAAGGGCAAATAGAATGGACAGCCATGGCCACCAGGGGGCACAAATGATGTTGGAGAAGTATGGTACATGGGTGGCAATGGTACCTAGAATCATTTTTCTCTTTCATCAGATGTCGACTGTTAAAGTTGGAAGGGATGTTAAAGGTGATCTAGTTCAACTTCCTCACTCTTTAGGTGAGGTAGCCGGGCCTTAGAGGCATGATGGCTTGCCCAAGATCAGACTACTTAGTGGCAGCACCTTTCCTGTAGTACCATTTTCCTGCCTCAAAATCTAGCACTATATCATGTTTCCTTCATTTCTGCCCTGAACTGAGCCCTGTTCTGAACTTTGGGAAAGGGGAAGCCAAGAGATGGGTAGTACCTATTGAGAGGGACCATCTTTCTGGTCCAAGGGTGGGGTGACAACCAAGGCAACTATCCAGGGCAAAATACACAAGGTGGGGTACAATAAAGAGATATTTTAAAATTACTTTTGTAGTACTCATTTTTAACGCCAGAAAGAACCATTCCCTCTGTGGTAGGCTGCAGTTTTGTAGTCATTTAAGTTCACAGATGCAGTGAAGACTCAGACTATCCAAAGGACTATAATATAGAGGCAGTGTAATTTTTAAATCTCATCTGAAATCCCAAACATCTTGGCCTTGTTCCTTGTTCATAGTTAATTTCCCCTTGCCCTCAATGACTTCCTAACCTCATCGTCCTTGTCTCCATAGCTTTGAAAGATTGTAAACTTTGAGAATTAGATTTCATGTCTTACTAGTTTCATGGTTTCCATAGCACGAAGCACAGTATGAGACACACAGGAAGAACTCACTAAATATGCATAAGGAGATGAACATAGAAAAGACTTAGCAACAAGACTTCTGTTGCCAACTCCCTCTCTCTATTCCCAGGTCAGAATCGACCAGTCCTGGAACTGGGGCCTCATCGTCGGCTACAGTGGTCATGGCTGGGCCGGGCTGAGGTGCTCTTTGGGACACAAACACTGCATGTCTCCACTTTGCAGATGTGGCTTCTTTTGCACTTCAACAAGATGGAGGTATTATCCTTCTCTGTGCCCCACCCTTTCTTCATCTCCCTGATTTTAACCACCTTTGACCTTCCTATCTTTTCTCTGTCCTGTGTGCCTCCCTCTATCCTTTTTTTGTCCTCTGTCTTTATGACCACCTGAGAAGCCCTAATTGCCTCTGTCCCCAAGTGACCTCTTTCAGGAGGCATCCACCCAAGGATAGGTTTCCTTCTGTAACCCCAGCCAGTCCTTTTTCCTTATCCCAAGGCCCAGCCATTTTCCACGATTTCTATAGGAAGGAGTACTTGTAACATCAACGTGATACCCACAGCAGTCGCTATGAATATGCATGTGTATTTCCAGGGTAAATTCGAAAAATATAAATAACTCTCTTCCTCAAAGGCAAAACCAAAATATTTATTTGGGACATCATTAGAATACCAGGAGGTAAGATTTAATAGGGTATTCATCACTAATCCAGGGAGCACCAACATCTTAAACCTTCTTTGTGTCAGACCTCCCCACAAAAATAAGTTTCCCTAGATAAATTCCTCTCTCTGCCCACTCCAAATTTCTTCTCTCTCTCTGCTCCTTGGGCCAACTGCTCCTACTCACAGCTTGCTTATCTGTCTCTGCTCTGCCTGCTCTCCCTCTCTGCTAATGCATTCTCCGCTACCTCCTCTCACAAGCTCCTTCCAGTCTGAGCTCCATGTGATCACAGACTCCATGTGTTAGGCCTATTAATGAGTGGGGAAGATTTTCCTATTCTATTAACATTGCAGTACTTTATAACTCTGATTCTGTCATTCCTTTCACTAGGAGGTGCCTTTGGATACTCTGCTTCAGAGCTCAGACCTTTCTTCAGAGCTGTTGCATCAAGCCCTTCAACCTCTCATCTCAGGGCTTGGCCCCCTGAGCCTTCATGAGGGTCAGAGTTTCCCTCCTGGAGGTAGGTAATGGATGCTGTGCAGGTCATCTGCCCTGGGGAAGGGCAGGGCAGGGCAGGGGAGGTGAAGGGAGAAGGGAGGGATTTAAGTTTTTCCACTACTCCCTCTCTTCAGAGGAGCTGTGTCCTGTCCCCTGGCCATGTTTCTGAGGGCATTGGGGGTGGGGGTGGTGTCTCAGGTGTGCTGCGGCTTCGGGAGGTGGAGAAGGAGCCTGGGGGGGAGGCCCTGTGGCTGCTCCCCCCCCAGACATACCTGAGTGTGGAGGAGGATGAGTGCCGAACCTTGGAGAGGAAGAGGAACGTGCTGAGCTGCCTCCTTGTCCGAATCCTCAAAGCCCATGGGGAGAAGGGCCTGCACATTGATCAACTTGTCTGTCTGGTATGGGGGAAGGGGTCCATGGAAGGTGGTGAGGCAGGGGCTCCCTGGGGAATAGTTATCGGAAAACAGCATCTGTATACCCAACTCCGTGAAGAGGCCACTGAGAGGAAGGGGCACTGCAGAGCTCCCATCTGGGTTTTCAAATCCTGTAGAGTATATTCTGGCAGTTAGGTGGCAAGTGGGGAAGTGTATTGGAGTTCAGCTCCTGCCTTGGAAGCACTTTGTGATCCTGGGAAGGCCTTTAACCTTTTTCAACCTTAGTTTCCTCATCTGTAAAAGAGGAATAATAGCATTCACCTCACAGGATTGTCGTGAGGATCAGATGAAGATGACACCCAAAGCACTTTGCAGATCTTAAAGTGACATACAAATGCTAGTTACTGTTGTTCTGTGAAAATCAGAGAGGGAGTTGGGGTTGGGTGACAGTGACCTTCGTGTGTGCCCCTAGGTGCTGGAGGCCTGGCAGAAGGGCCCATCTAGCCCCAGAGGCCTGGGCAGCAACATGAGTGGGGAGGCTGGCTGTAGCGGGGCCGATGTCCTCTCCTGCATCCTCCATCTCCTGGGCCAGGGCTATGTTCGGAGGCAGGAAGACCGGCCCCAGGTCCTGGCGTACGCAGCCCCGGAACCTGCGGATCCCCAGCGGGGTCAGGCTAATGTCCCTTTCTGTGGCACCCGGAGTGCTGTGACCTCCCAGCTCAGGTGGGGCTGGAGAACCCTCCCCCCACCATCCCTCACTTTCTTTCCAACTCAGAGCAAGCAGAAGGGAAGTAGGGGGAAGCTTAGCTTGTGGTGGGCACTGTTGGGGCTCCAACTTTCACCTCCCCACCTGCCCTCACCAGGCTAAGTGTTTAGTTGAATAGGCATTTTGCATCCATGATGTGCATCAAGGTACTCAGGTAGCAAAGATAGCAGTCTCTGCCCTAAAGCAACTTATTATATTTTCCTTATTAAGCATGTTTCTCTATGAGCAAACCTGTTTTGAAAACTTAGCTCCATTCAGCAGGTGCTCCTTTAGTGTACCTACTGTGTTCTGTGAAACCACTATAAAACATGAAAACCCATGTTTGCACAAAAGACAAATTGACACATATATTTACTTCTTAGAATTACTATAGCTTTTCCTTAATGTGCATGTTCCCATAATGCTTTAAAAAAGGTTAATTTTACCGCAATTGTGTACTTGCCCACGGTCATAGATAGTGTGTCTCTAGGCTGGTCTTGATTGAGGTGGGTTAGGCTTGGCTAGGTTGTATGTATGAGACCAGGTTACTAATAGTTATTCTATACCCCATCCCCAACTAGGCCCAAAGAGGTAGCTGCCCTAGCATCCTTGCAGCTACCTGCAGGCCGAACCATGAGCCCCCAGGAGGTGGAAGTCCTAATGCAGCAGACTGTGAACCAGGTACAGGAGACCCTGAGCTTGGAGCCTGATGTTGCCCTACATTTACTGGCCCACACCCGGTGGGGGGCTGACCAGCTGCTGCAGAGCTACAGTGAAGATCCAGAGCCCTTGCTGCTGGCCTCAGGCCTTCGGGTCCCTTTGGCCCAAACACCACCACCGCTCCCCACCCAGTGCCCTGTTTGTGTCAGCCCTCTGAGCCCTGAAGACCAGCCACCTGCTCTCTGCTGTATGCACTACTGCTGCAAGGTGAGGACCCCCTGCCTCTAGCCATGCATCTCTTCCTCATCTTACTAAAGATCTCAGCTTCTCTTCCTTTCATGACTCCCTCCATCTTCTATCCTCTGCCCTTAACTTTTTTATTTAAGCTAGACTTTCCATCTGCCTCAGTTCATATTCCCTTCCCGCTCGGGTACTCTGTCTTCCATCCTCAGTTTTTCTTCTCTCTCCCATAGTCTTCCTTAAAACATGATTTTCATTTCCTTCTGAAACTCTGTCTCCTTATCTGAACATTTCTCCTTTTCCTTGTCTTCACCCCATCAATTCTTTCAGTCATTTAACAAATATTTATTGAGCATCTACCGTGTAAGGCCAAGTAGGAAGAGTGTCAGTGCTGAGAAGGCCTGAGTTGTGGTCTTGACTCCAGTGTGACTATTGAGTGATTCTGGCCCGATCACTTCACTTGTGTTTGTCTCAGTATCTTCATCTGTAAAATGATAATAATAACTTAATTATCTACATTACAAGGTTGTGAGAAAAACACTTTAGGGGCAGCCAGGTGGCTCAATGGATAAGGGTGCTGGGCCTGGAGTCAGGAAGACCTAGTTCAAATTTGGCCTCAGACGCTAGCTGTGTGACTAAGGGCAAGTCTTAATCTCTCTTTTACCTTATTGCACTCCAGTATCTCTGCCAAGAAAGCTCCATGGTCAGTGTGGTCCATGAGGTCACAGAGTTGGACATGACTGAATAACAACAGAAACATTACAGGGCTGTGAGAAAAAGGAACTTTATAAGCACTGTATACATGAGATGTTGGTATATGCATCGTACTCTGCACTGGGCACCAGTGGGAAATGTAGGCCCTGCTCAGTCAGTCAGCAGACATTTCCCAGCAACAAAGCCACCACACTGCTAGGGCCTGGAGGCCCTCAGCCCAAAGTGAAACAATCCATGCCCTGAGGAATTTAGAATCTAGGGAGAGGAGACAAATGAAAAATTCAGGAGCACTTCAAATATACTAAATGCTTAAATGCTCCCAGACTTTAGAGGTGGGAGACAACAGTGTGGCTCCCAGTGGCTGGGCTGGGACAGGCAGGAAAGGTAGAGGAGCGCAGAAGTGTCAGACTCAAGGCTTGCTGTTCAGACGTGCTGACAAAACTCCAAAGTGGGGCCTGAACCTCATTAAATGTAATTGGAAAATGTTTAACAAAAATATATAAAAATACAAAAAGGGTAGATACTGTTAATTTGTGGTTTTCTAAGTCAGTAGGTGTTCCATTTTTATTTGACTTTGACACCTCTAGGATAGCAAAGTGTTCCAGGCAAGAAAAGCAGCACAAGCCAAGGTTAGAGGTTGAGAATGACTTTTATATTATAATTGAGTACACATACTATGGCAGAGAGGATTCTCATAGAGGGGTAATGGGAGCTAAAGTTGATACTAACTGATGAACCCAGGAACTTAAATTTTATCCTCTGTGTAATAGTGAATTACTGTACATTTTTGAGTTATTCAAAGTGATTAACCAAGGAATGTGCAGGATGGATTGAAAAGAAATGGGAGAAATGAGAGGAGGATACCTAGGACTACAAGTGGGAGATGCTGAATGAAGGTCTGAGCTGTGGTGTCAGCAGTAGAGATAGAGAAGAATGAATCTGAAAGAGCTTGTGAGTGGAGAACTGGAAATATACAGTGGAAATGGAAAAGTCAAGGATTGCTGAGGCTTTTGGAGCCTGTGTGACTGGGAGAATGATGAATCATTGGTAGAAGTAGGGGAAGCCTATTTTGAGGGGGAAAGATCGGGTTTTTTTCTTTTAAATGTCATTGTTGCCTTCTGCTTTTACATCATACTCATTTCTGAATATATCCATTCCTCTCCCATCCTTATGAAGGCTTCCCTCACAGTAAGAATTTTTTAAAAAGCAGATCAACAAAACCAGTCACCATGCTGACCACATTTACATCCACAGCTTCTTCAGTGAAAGGATATTTGTTTTTGCTGTTGGTTTTAGATGTTAAACTTGTAGTGACTTCAGAATAGCCGACGAGAAACGTCCAACTAAGGAGTGGAAGTAGACGTTAGAAAAAATATTGGACTCAGAAGAGAGGTCAGGGTAAAGTTAAAGATTTGAAAGGCAGCCATGTAACACTAAACTTTGTCCTCTATACCTTTTACCTTACCGGACTCCTGCTTAAAATTGATATTTTTCCTCTCTCCCCTCTTCTGATTTCTTCTCCTTTGCTCTGTATTCACCCATATGGTGTTTATAAACCAGTGCTCCTTCCCAGCTTCCAGAGATTTAGACTTGGGTCATTCCTCAAGAAGTTAATAATAATAGTTGGCCCTTGTTTAGCATGTGAACATTTACAAAGCACTTTTCTCAAACATCTCTGTGATAGATTATATCTAAGTATCCCAATTTTGTGGAGAAGGAAATTAAGACTCAGAAAAATTGAATGACTTGTCCATAGCTAGTAAGTGTCAGAGCTGAAATTCAAGTTGAGGTCTTCAGGTTCCAAGTCCAGTATTTGGTTTCTACTGCTCTGAGATCCAAATCACTTCAGTTTAACCTTAAGGAGAGATGTCTGACTGGTGTTGAGTTAGTTGGGTCTGGCCGTCTGGCACAGTCCACTAATGGGAAATCTCATAGGTCCTAGGGTCTAGCCTCAGTTATGGGATGGTAAGGGGTCCTTGATTCTGACCACTTCCATCCTGCATTCCCCTAGTCCTGCTGGAACGAGTACCTAACAACACGAATCGAACAGAACCTTGTGTTGAATTGCACCTGTCCTATCGCTGACTGTCCTGCTCAGCCCACCAGTGCCTTCATCCGCGCCATTGTCACTTCCCCTGAAGTCATTGTCAAGGTACCCAACCTTTCCTTTCCCAACTTCACAGTGACTCAGAAGCTTGAGGGGCTTTTTTTCTGGGGTTTAGAGAAGGTCTCAGGGAATTATCACCTAATTCTCGTGGTGTCTCTGTTTGTCACAGTATGAGAAGGCCCTTCTGCGGGGGTATGTGGAAAGCTGTTCCAACATGACCTGGTGCACCAACCCTCAGGGCTGTGACCGTATCCTGTGCCGCCAGGGCTTGGGCTGTGGGGCTGCCTGCTCCAAGTGTGGCTGGGCCTCCTGCTTCAATTGTAATTTCCCTGAGGTGTGTCCCTACACACATACTTACATGTCCCTCTCATACATACTCGTGCAGACACCATACACATGCATGTAGACACAGTATTGTTTGTTTCTCTCTCCGCTTCCCCCTCCATCCCCCATTCTTTTGCCAGGATGAGATATGCTCCTTCTTCCTTCCTCTCCAGAGTCTGGCCCATTCTGTCCTTTGACACCCTTCCCCTTCATCCCCCACTTCTTCCACCAGTGGAGCTCACTTCTCCAACCTGATGGATTTGGGGTCTCTGCTCCCCTTTTTCTACCTCTCTGCTCATCTTAGGCTCACTACCCTGCCAGCTGTAGTCACATGTCCCAGTGGGTGGATGATGGCGGCTACTATGAGGGCATGAGTGTGGAGGCTCAAAGCAAGCACCTGGCCAAGCTCATCTCCAAGCGCTGTCCCAGCTGCCAGGCACCTATAGAGAAGAATGAGGGGTGTCTACAGTAAGAAGGGGAGTGGGTGGCAGCTGTGGTAAAGACATGGGAGAGGGATCCCCCAGGGCATGATGAACCTTTAGCCTTAAAGCCCTTACACTTGGCCTGGCTAGAGCAAATGAGGAGACTCAAGAAAAAGGGCATTTTTCAGTTGGGGAGGGGTGCTGAGAACCAGGTTTGTGATCAGGTTGCAGAATTTGTGTGCAGAAATTGTGAGGCATGGGAGAAGAGTGGGAGAATGATGATCTGGGGGTTGAGAAGGATAAAAGCCTGGACATCATCAGGACGTGGACACCCCTCATGTCAGGTCTCGAGTTTTATGACCCAGTAATTTTAGAGGAGTCACGATTCCTCACATCCTTCAGAAAGGATTTGGGAATACTGTAGCAAGGGGCAGCTATGCCAAGTCCACCAGACCTTTGGCATTGCTGGTAACAACCTTGCCCCAAGACAGACTTCTGATCTGTGGTCTCCCCAACAGCATGACATGTGCCAAGTGTAACCATGGCTTTTGCTGGCGTTGTCTCAAGCCTTGGAAGCCAACACACAAGGACTATTACAACTGCTCGGCCATGGTGAGAGGAGTGGAGATCTGAGGGTGGAGGGTATGGGAAGTTGAAGCTTTCAGAGACCAGGACATGGGCACCTCACAGGTCATGCCCCAAAGCATTACTTATCCATGAGTTGTAGGGAATGCTTCCCTTCCCCTCATTTCCCTCAGAGAGGTTGTTGGAAGGAGGATGGAAAAAAGACAAGAAAGACTTAGGACATTTCAGCCCTCTGCAGGTTTCATAAGTCTATTCAGAGTCTATCCATGGGCTACCCTAAGCTGATAAGGTTCTGTCACTCATTCCTGAGAAGGAGCCGACTCCTGGAACCTCATCCATCACACTTCAGGTTTGGGGCAGGGGAAGGTTAAAGAAAGGCCCAGACATGGGGGAGTCCTTATTCAATGTTCTCTTCCCTTGTTCCTCAAAACCTGTCCTCATTTCCTGTTCCTTCATCCAGGTAAGCAAAGCTGCCCGACAAGAGAAGCGATTTCAGGACTACAATGAGAGATGTACTTTCCATCACCAGGCCCAGGTGAAAGGGCGGCCCTGTGAGGCAATCCTGGGAGGCCCACAGGAAGCCTGTGGTCTTGGTGGGAGGGCACTAACCCTTCAGGGTTAGGGAGGTATGACTAAGGGCCAGGGAGCAACAGGGGCCCTGAACTGGCTACACTTTGGAGAATGAAACTTCAACGTGCATGTACTGGTGCTCATGAGTGTCTCTCTGGGCAGGAGTTTACACTGAATCTACGGAGCTGTGTGTCTGCTATCTCAGAGATGCCCCCACCACAGCCCCTCACCTTCCTCATCGATGCCTGCCGGGGCCTAGAGCAAGCCAGAAAGGTTGGATGGGGTGTTTTGGGAGAGGCAGGGGTCTGGTGGGTCTGGCTTCCTTCCCATTATCTAAATTGAAATAGGGAAGGGAGAAAAGGAGACAGGCCCAGATTCCCTGGATAGAGGATGCAGAAACCAAGTAGAGTTCAGGAAGGAGGTGGTTGAAGCTGCAATTGGAGGGCTGTCAACTCACCCCCCAGGTGCTGGCCTATGCCTGTGTATACAGTTACTACAACCAGGATACTGAGCGTATGGATGTGGTGGAACAGCAAACAGAGAACTTGGAGTTGCACACCAATGCCCTGCAGATCCTCCTGGGTGAGACCCCTACTCCTAGGGCTGCATACCTCAAATCTATCCCCTCCTCAGCCTTGAGGCAGGGCCAGGAGCCACCTTCTCCCTCCCCTTCTGCCTCGGGTTCCCATAGAGAGGATGCCCCCACTTCCTTCTCTGCTTAGTGGCGAGCCTTGTCCCTGCCCACAAGGAATAAAGAACCCTGTGCTAAACCATCCCTGCAGAGGAGACCCTACTGCAGTGCCAGGACCTGGCTGCCTCCCTGAAACTCTTCAAGACGGAGCGCCTCAGCACGGGCCTGGAGCTTCTTCGGCGCATTCAGGAAAGATTGTTGGCCATCCTGCAGCACTCCACACAGGTGCATATGCCACAATGCCTGCGCACACACGGATGCCCCCCAACACACATACACACACATACACGTACGTCTTCTTAGCACTGTCACAAAATATCTGAGGCTCTTCTCTACGCAAGAATCATTGCAGTACATCAACACACTAGATGAAGTAGTTCCTGCCTTCTAAGAAGGCCGGCTGTTTAGTTTGAAGACTGACTACAGGTGAAAAGAGGTCCTCTCCCACTTTACATTACCACTCGAGTACTGCGTAAGGAGTCAAGATGCTGAGAGTTCTAGATCACAAGAGAGGAAGGTCACTGGATATTCTTGGGTAGTTGGGGAAAGTTTCATGGATGGAGGTGTGGGATTTGAGCTGTTCTTGAAGGGATGAGTAAGATTCAGGTAGAGAAGGGCATTCTGGGTCCATTGTACAGGACTGCACAGTATCCTTACCCTAAACCCTTAGAAAAGAGGAAGCCCAATGAACTTCATTTCCTCCTCCTACACCCAGACTTTGGTTTGGGATACTTAGGTCCTTGTTTTCTGTCTTTCCCCTCTTCCTCTCTTCCCTCTCTCCCTTTTCCCACTTCTCCCTCCCCCCCTCTTCCCATCCCTTCTTCCTCTTCTTCACTTTCCCCCTCTCCTCCTCTACTCCCACTTTTTCTCTCTCTCCCTTTCTCCTATTCCCTCCCCCAAATATTCCCAGCCAACTTGCTGTTGAATCCACAGATATGTGGATGAGCGGGGGACTCTTGGCCACTCAGTGACTCATGGCCAACAGCCGTCCCTCTTCCCTCTGGCAGGACTTCCGAATTGGTCTTCAAACTCCACCAGGGTCAGAGCCACAAGAAGTGAGGATGTCTAATGTGCCCAGCAACCCGTGAGTAGAGGAGTGAGAGGGTGTTGTTGGAGCAGGGAGGGAAGGGGGCCTTGTGCTGCTGAGCTGGGGTGCAGGGCAGCATGGCGGCGCCATGAGGACCTTTTAGGTACTCCTTCCATAAACTTGCTGTGAAATGTGCCTCTTCTCTTTCCGTCCTCTTTCTCACCCCAGGCCGCAGGGATCCTCCGAGCTGGGTCCAGAAGAAGACGATGAGGAAGATGAGGATGAGGTACCAGGGTGGCAGCAGGATGAGTATGATGATGAGGAGCTGGATGATGACAACTTCTCCTACGATGATGAGTCAGAGAACCTAGATCGAGATACCTTCTTTTTTGAGGATGAGGATGAGGATGAAGGCTATGACTGAGGGGTGGTGGCTGTGCCTTCCCCCAAAATCAGCCCACCCCCAGAAAGGGGAGAAAGTGCCTCGGATGACTGTTTAGGAGTTAAGGAACTTTGGGGTTGTAGTGGGGGTGGGTCGTCCCTCTCCCAGTGAGGGGTCCCCCAGGAGGGCTGCCCTGAAACTCTCTGGGGAAACTGACCACCAGGGATTGTACGTTGTTCTGTTTATTAAATAAACGGCGTTTCTTGTATGTCTTCATCTTCGAGTCTTCCTCTGAAATGCTAAATAGAGCTTATCTGTACATTGTTGTTTGCACAGTGTTTACCCTTTTAGTCTGTGAGCTCCTTGAGAACACAGAGTTTTCTGCCTTTCTGTGTATCCCCAGTGTGTAGTGCAGTGCCTGGCACACAGTAAGCACTTCATAAATGCTAACTGGGTGACTGGCAGTGGACCAGGCATTTTTCTTGAGTTTCCTTGTGCTGCTCCCTTGTGGCTGCTTTGAGGGGCATGAGAACGATGGACTTTCTCCTTTTTGAGGATTGGGAAGAACTCACCAAGGGAACTATTGTCTGTAATGGGCAAGACAAGTGCCTAGCGGTACACAGGAACGAAGAGAAGCTTGTACCCTATTTATTGTATGGCCACAATTGTGTTTGCCCTTTGTTCTCAAAGAGGACCAGTTCATCAGGGAATGATGACATGACTGCACTTGACTTGGATTTGAGTGAGGGAGGCCTGGGCAAGGTCACCAGCCTCACTTTCTCCTCCTGAGTCAGCAGGTCCAGCAGCCGGATGCTCATTGGGACTACTGGAGATGGCCCGAATATGATAAATACCTACAAGACATACTAGAAAGCGTTATGAGACTTGGAAGGGGAAATATCCTGTGAGATGATTTGGTGGATGTGGCACCAAAACTGGGTTTTGGAGATGGGGAAAACTTCAGTGGTTGAAGAAAGCTGAGGCATTCCAAATCTAAAGAATGTATAGACAAAGCTCCCGGGGAGGGAAAGGGTGAGGAAACTTGATGGTGAGTAAGAATGATTGAGTGGAAAAGTGGAATGTATGTTCCCTGAGAACAAGAATAGTTTTCTTTTTATCTCACGCACAGTAGGCTCTTAAATGTATGTTAGAGCATATAGTAGAGAACTGCATTACAAGCTAAACATTTTAAGTGGACACTGAGAGTACTGAGCTGTCCACCAATGTGGGGAGAGTCCCCTTCAAGTCAAAGGTGACATTCCTCCCCTGGTCTGAAATGTTGCAGTCCCTTGCAAATAACAGCCAGGAAGAGTTTAAAACCGATAACAATACAGTATAAACGCAAACATGAGCGCTTTCAAACAACAAGGGTGATTTTTCTTTGGCCTCCCAGGTAATCAACCTTCAGTATTGTTGAAACTGAAATAAATGAATGCTAACATATAGATGTGGCGCTATGCGGAACGTCACCTGGGAGGATGCTGCCCATACGCCGTGCTTAACTACCTGAAAGACAACATGCACGTTGAGAAAGTACACGCAGAGTTTTAGTTCACTGCAGTCAGTCAAAAAGCAAGCGTGGCTAATGAACAAAGCAAAGCCATCCAGCTGCAGCAGTAACACCAGCAATAGACCCGTGTAGACGGTTGAATTATAAGCAGTAACATGTATGCAAATTGGTCTGACACAAAATCAAACATCCCAGCAACGTAAGCAACAACCCAGCATTCTCAAACACATAATTCACATGAATAAGCAGTAATCATATGTAGTCAGATGCAAGGCACGTATCACCTGAACACTCTTTGGTATCATCACCTAGAGACGTGTAACTAGATCTTCAGGTTTACCTATAACATAACTTAGTGATCGGCCCATTTGTCTTGTCACTGACTGGTCCCCAAGTCAGCTGATGGCCTGACCATCAAGATCTTCATAGACTTGTTTGATAATTAGGTGGCAAAGTGGATAGAGCACCCAGACAAATGTCTGGCAGAGGTAGCTGGGTAACTTTGGGCAAGTCACTTAACCTTTGTCTGTCTCAGTTTCCACATCTGAAAGCACCTACCTATCCTATCAAAGGAGATAACAACTATAAAGCACTTAGCGAAGTGCCTGGCACATAGTAGGTGTTATATAAATTTTGCATTATGGTTACTGTGGTTGCACCTAGACCGACAGTCATGCCAAGTTGGCTATCGATGTCTTGGTGCTCTATGTCCTAGGAGTCTCTTTTACAGTTTTAGGCAAGAAAGGAATTGCTTCTAGCTTCAACACTCCAGTCCTGTAATAATACACAGTTTCCTTCACTGGGCTCAACACTTTCAGTGCCTATATCTGGGCCAGATAGTTTTGGTTTAGTGTGTTCACAGTGTCTTTTTCTCAGTCTTTGCCTAGGTGTTGGTCAATCATTTCAGTCATGTCTGACCCCTATTTGGGATTTTCTTGGCAAAGATGCTGGAGTAGTTTGCTATTTTCTTCTCCAGCTCATTTTATATAGGATGAAACTGAGGCAAACAGGGTTAAATGACTTGCCCAAGGTCACATAGCTAGTAAGTGTCTGAGGTCATATTTGAACTCAGATCTTCCTGACTCCAGGCCCATCACTATCTACTTTACCACCTAACTGCCCTTGTTTAGGTGAGTATCTATTAGAAAATCCAACTAAAAGTCTCCTATGGGGTAAATACGTGGTTATGTGGTATAGTTCTGATTGGGCCCCCTCCATTCTCTGGCACTATCTTGTAAACAGGCAAGTTTCCCAATCTCTCAATAATTTTGGGTTAGCTTCCCAGGGTCAGCTAACTTTGGGTTCATGGACAGATGGCTACTACACAAGTCCAAGACCTAGCAAACAATCTAGCAACCCTGGCATGTGTACCAATGTGCTTACTGGGCCATTTTAATGTCCTTTTATTCAAATTAAGTAATCTATACACATCTATATCTTTCAATTTTTCCTAGTCACTACCACTATAGGTAATACAGAAGGACTGCTGGGTTCTTTGATGATACCATGAACCAGCATCTCTTTGAGATGGTTTCTGAAATCTTCAGTCATAAACAGAGGAAACCTCCTCTATCTTTCTCTGAGTGCTCAAGAATTAGTGCTCTGCACTCTCTTGGCTGCATCTCAAGCCCACCATCCCACATTTGAATGTCTGTCTTTTTGCTGAGTTAGCCTCAACCTAGCCTTCCACTCTTGTGGTACCAAGGAGTCCCACTAAAGTCAAATATCTCAGGATCCATCAAAGAATTTGAACAGTGGGTGCTCCTGTAATGTCTCGGGAACCTCTTTTCTTTATCCCTCTTATGGGTTTTTGCACAGTCTGCATGGATGGTCAAAGTGTGTAGGTTTTGGGTCCCAGCTTGTTACTTACAGTATCGTGCTCAAATTTTGAAAAGGCTAGAATTGCTTCTAATCAGTGCTAAAACTCTGACGAGTTTTGGAGGGTCTGGGGATACCAGAGCCAGAGTGTCTACTTTTCTGTTGACACCAATTTCTTTAGGAAATTTCAAGCTCACCTGAATGTTTCTCAAGCATGTTTAACATTTATCACTAAAGTCATCAATTCCAAGGCCTATTAGAGACTTTAAAGGTATTTTCCCCAAATATCTGCCATAAAAAGGTATCATGAGATCCACTATCTAGGACAACATCACAGTCCATATTCTCAAATTTTACCATCACCTCAGCATAAAGTCCTGTGAATGTAGGTGAAATAGTTACACCAGGAATTGGTGATACAGTCAATGTGACAGTCCTTGGGGTCCAGGGTGACCTTCCCTGGCCCTGTAATTCCCAAAGCTGGATCAAAGGTTTTTAACTTTTTCATGGCCAAGGCTACATTCTCTTTGCTAACACATGCAACACAAGCACAGCCATCTAATCCACAATTATAACAAAAACAATTATAACAAAAGGTGAGTCTGTTGCTCTGATGATTACCTTATAAGAGTGTTCTTATGCCAAGTTTTCCTGGCTTCCATTCCCTTGGTCCTCTCCAAGGAGAGAAGGATTGTGCATTGTTCCCTATCTCACCTATCTTGGGTTCTGGGCCTGCCAACTCAGCCGAGGGGGTGCCATTATCCTGCTTTGCTCCTGTGGCCCACACTTGAGAAGGCCTGGAGCCCCCAGGGGCTGAATTTTGTGGATTCTATTGACCCTTGAAATTCAGGAGTGCCTGTCTCATCTAGGCCATTGCTGGCAATGGTTTCTATGTCTGCATTGCTCTGATGACATCATCAGTTGCATGAGGGTCATGTGCCAAGGCCTGAAACAGTCTATATAGTATAATTTTTCCTATATTCCCAGGATCTACTCATTGAACCACTTTGAGGGGTAGTAATTAAATGGACTGTTCTCCTTTCCTCAGCACAGATTTAGAGAATTAGCATGAGGTCTTCTTATACACCCTCTTCAAACACCTCAGCTCCAATTTACATACCCAAAATGCAAGCCGCTTCCAGAAAGAGAACTGATGAACTCTGAGTGCAGATTAAAGCATACTTTTTAAAACTTTCTGGGTTTTTCTTGTTTTGTGTGTGTATATATTTTCTTTTGCAGCATGACTAATATGGAAATATGTTTTGCATGACTACATGACTTCACATAATTTATATAGTGCTTTGCCTTCTCAAGGTATAGGTGAGGTAAAGGAGAGGGAGAGAATTTGGAATTCAAAACTTTTTAAATGAATGCTAAAAAAATTTATGTGTAATTGGTAAATATTTAATGAAATAAATAAAACTATATTTTGAAAAATAAAGTTTATGTTCATTCCTGCCAAGTAACATTTGTCTTTGCTGTAGGTCTCATAACTTTGTCTGGCCTTCCAGTGTCCCAGGTGCCCTCTTGTCTAACCAGTCCAAGTCTCCCAGGAGCATTCTCCTAGGGAACATGGTTCATATCCATATGGTATGGTATGTATCTGTAGGAGGGTGAGGGACTGTGAGGAGATGCCTCAGCCTTACTCATGGATCAAGTGGAATTCTTTTTTTTTTTTAATTAATTAATTTTCTTTATTTTCAGGGTTCTACAATCACTACCATATAACTTAGATTATTATTTTCCCCTCCCACTCCCCTCCTTCCCCCCTACCTCTCTCTCCAAGACAGCATACAATTTTGTATAAGTTCTACATGAAGTGGAGTTTTTATATTTAATTGTAACATTCATTCTCTTGAAGAAAGGAGAGTAGGAGTCCTTGGCATAGTCCAGAACCCTTCCCTTGAGCAAAAAAAAAATCTAGTTCAACAAACCATTTTTTTTTTTTGAGTATGTTTTGTTTGCAGGACACTATGGTGAGTGCAGTGGAGGTCCAGAGATGATAGAGAAATCAGAGGCTTAGCCCTCAAGAAGCTTATGGCCCCTAGAGAAAGAGCTGGAAAAAAGCCTTTCCCTCTCCTCTCAGCAGAGATAGAAGACTGAGTTTGGAATATTGTTTATAAAGTTAGAACAACTGATCTGATACTTCATTTGGACATGCTGATTTTTTTTCTCTTTCGAATTTTTGGTACAAGGGAGAGCTATCTGAGTAGGGATATATTTTGAAATGAAGGTGGTGTCTGAACAGAAATATCAATGACATGACATTTTTTAGAAGAAGTTTGTGCTTTGATAAAGCATTTCTACAAATAGAGAGTACGGTAAGCAAGTACTTTGCAAATTAAGCACATCATCAGCTGACTGTGTTGTGGTGGTAGAGAGAAATCAAATCCTAGGAAAGAAATTCCCACTACTAAATAAACTGACCAAAAGAAAACGGTCGACCAGCTGGCCTCACAAAGCTGCCCTTACAATAATTCTCACTGCAGCCCTCCCTCCACCTTCCCCAAACACAGGTTCTGGTGCAGGGGCTGGGGAACCTTTGACCTCGAGGCCACATGTGGCCCTCTGGGTCCTCAGATCCAGACCTTTGGCACTTCAGTCTGTACTTGAGGACTGAGAGGAACCTATGTGGCCTTGAGTCCACAGGTTCCCCACCCCTGCCTGGTGTCTTTGAATTTTGAGGAAGGGCTGGGGGAATGGAATGGGATAAGGGAAAGCTGGAAGGACAAGGAAAGTATGGGAGGAACCTATCTCCTTCCTGCCCTGCCTTTCAGGTAGAGATTTAGCTTTCCTATGGGAGGAACAGAGATAGTCCATGGGAGAAGCTATGAGTCTGGGGGAGGTCCTGAGAAACTGTGAGTGAGGAAGCAGAAGTGCTCTGAGAGTGGGGATGGAACACCAGAGAATTGAGGTGGGGAGTAGGGAAGGAGGGAGGGAGCAAGGATCACAAAGAGTCAGTTGGCTAGAGTGTTGATCACTTAGGGGTCTGGGGCAAGATCAAAGGAGTTGGTGGGGGAGGGAAGTGGAGAGGAGGCCAGGCACCTGAGTCCTAGAGGGTGATGAAGGACTGGGCAGGTCAGGAGTGAGAGACCGAGGGCCAGACATCTGGGTCCTGGAGGGGCTAAAAGGATGATGAAGAAATTGTATACTGCTAAGGGGCTGGACACATGAGTCCTTCAAGGAAGGGATGCCAAGAGCAGGGGAGGTGGGGTGGTGCAAAGGACCTAAGAATTTGGAGGAGAGGTGATTTCTGTGTCCTCCAGGGAAAGGAGGCATCCAGATGGGCTAAGAGCCAGGGGATGGGGGAGTCTAGACCCTTAGGTTTTAGGGGAATCAGGCATGTGGAAGAGTGATTCATTTCCCCCTTCAAAAATCGTCCCCCTCCTATGCCTCTTTCTCTTCTTTCAGGGCCCCTCCTCCTCTCTTCCCCAAGATTCCTGTGAAGATAGGAACTGTGGCTGTCAAAGTGGAAATTCACTGTGAGTCCCTTGGCCTGATATCTGTGCCAAGGAAACTGTCTCCAGAGACATACCTGATGGCCTTCTCCACTTCCTGAGGCTTTTCACTCAATTCATTGAGATCTGATTAGCCAAAAGATAAGTCCTGGCAGCAGATGGGAAGCTCTCTGTCCTAGACCTCTTGGACAATGACCTCCATCCTTTCACTCCTGGTATTTTCTCTGGCCTAGAATTTTCCCATGCCTAGAACACTCTCCCACTGCAATTCTGCCGACAGACTTACCTGGTTTCCTTTAAATCTGAACTAAAATATTATTTTTAATAGGGAACCTCTTCCCAAACCTTTTAATTCCATGGCAACTAAGTGGGCTACACCACGAATAAAACATTTCATCTCTGTGTTTTGTAAATTTTCTCCAACTATCCCTCATGCCCAGAATACTCTTTCTTCTCAATTCCATTGACTGACTGGCCCGGTTTCCTCAAGTGTGAACTAAAATCTCACCTTGTACAAGAAGTCTTTCCCAACCCCTTAATTCTAGTGTCTTACTTCTGTTAATTATTTTATCTGTTCATTATTTCCTGTTTTAATTTAATTTTATTAATCTGTTCATTATTTCCTATGTAACCTGTATATAGTTTATTTGTACATATTGTACATCCTTGTTGCGTCCTCCATCAGACTGTGAGCTCATGGAGGTCAGGGACTGTCTGCTTTTTGTAACCCCACTGCTTAGTACAGTACCTGATGGACATAGTAGATGCTTAATAAATGCCTGACTGACAATAAATCCTGACTGCAAGTATGCATGGATTGGGGCATTTCCTATCTGCATAGGAGATCCTGGGAGGGGGACAGTGGCTGTATGTTTCTTTGCATTCAATTCCAGCATTAAAAACTATGGGAACACAACATGCTTAGGTGTCTGAACCTATAAATGCAGGGGGAAGTGACCTGAGACAATGGAAGATCTCTTCAGAGTGGGGACTCAGATGCAGATAGCATATTTACCATTTTAATATTTTGAGCAATTTTCCATGCATATTCAAATGAAATTAAACCTTGTTATCAAGGACTTAACATAAAACCCTCTTCTGAGTCAAGTGCTGAAGCAGAGAGGCCTTTGTGTTGGGACGAGTATCCTAGTTACTTGCAAACTGTAATGTCCTCCAGTGGTGAGAAGAAATACTGAAGCATATAAGAAAGTGCCTGTTTCTTCTTGAATGCTCTTTAGTATGACTGGAAAGGTCATTGGTAATTCAATTCATTGGTCACTGGGAATTGAAGAAGAGCGCCATGTAATGGCTAATTCTGATATTACACTGAGGGAGTTATACTCTCTTGCTGAATAATGGACATAGAGACAGCTGTCTTCCTATATACTTAAGGAAGGCAGCATCAAAGCAGCAAAGAAGCCACATGTCGGGGCTTATCTGGGATTTCCATCTAGAATGTCTTATTATTGCAGAGCAGGGGGAAAAAAAATCAGTATTTTAAAAAATTTGTTTAGGCTGTAAATTAAACAACTGATTTTTCTGATGTGTTCACTTTTAAGATAACTTTTGAAAGACTGTGTGCCTAAAATGCAGAAAAATGTTTTTCATGACTTCATATGTATAATGAGTGGAGGGAGGTTAAGAATTTGGAACGGCAATTAATTTTTTTTAAAGAAAATCACTATTTCGTTAAAAAAAAAAACAAACCCAACAACACCTGTATGCCTAAGTTTAGAACCTGATGAATTACTGTATAAAACACCGGTGCGTAGCGATATAAAAGATAGCAACAACAGCAATGCCAGCTAACATTTATTTTTTTAAATTTCTTTGTTTTCAGTTTTCAACAATCACTTCCATAAGTTTTAAATTTTCTCGCCCTTCCTCCTCCCTCCCTCCCTCCCTCCCTGAGATGGCATACAGTCTTATAGGGGTTCTACACATACATTCTTATTAAACACATTTTCACATTAGGCATGTGATGGTTAACATTTACATAACAGTATTATTTCATCTGCTCCTCATAACAACCCTGGGATGTAGGTGCAATCATTACCCCCATTTTACAGATAAGGAAATTGAGGCAAACAGAGAAGCTAAGTGAAACCTAGAGTCCCAAGTAAGTGCCATAGAGAGGACACGGTCAGGAAAGTCATGCCTCATGACTTGTCTCAAGTGATCAATCAACCAGCATTGAATCAGTCAGTCATTCAACAGTATTTATTAGGTAATAACTATGGGCCAGGCATTGGGAATATATAAAGACAAAAACGAAAAAGGAGTGTAGGTTTTATCAAGAGAAACAATATGGATCTATATAAGTAGATAAAAAATATACACAATATGTCGTTGTTCAGTCATTTTTCAGTTGTGCTCAACTCTTTGTGACTCCATTTGGGGTTTTCTTGTCAAAGATACTGGAATGGTTTGCCATTTCCTTCTTTGGCTCATTTTACAGATGAGGAAACTGAGGCAAACAGGGTTAAGTGACTTGTCCAGGGTCACACAGCTAGTGTCTAAGGCTGGATTTAAATTCAAGAAGTCAAGTCTTCCTGACTCTAGGCCCAGAGTTCTACCCACTGTGCTGCCTAGCTGACCTACACGCCCTACATGGTTATTAGGTAATTTTAGTGGGGCAGGCACTAGAATCTGAGGGGATCAGGAAAGGCCTCACGTAGGAGACAGCACTTGAATAAACCTTAAAGGAGGTTAGGAAGTCTAAGGGATGGACATGAAGTGGGGGATATGTTCCAGGTACGGGAAAAGCAGCCTGTGCAAAAGTCTGGAGATAAAGTCAAATAATCCCAGAGAACAGTTATACTGTCACAAAGAAGGGAGTTTGCATTTGATTCTAAAGGCAATAGAAAGACACTGGGATTTATTTTTTATTTTAAGTTTTATTGCTAGTTTTTCCTTTCCCATCAATTTCATTTCCAAATGCATCCTTCCTCTGTTCCCTACCAGAAGGGTTATCAGTATATGGGCATATAATCAAGTCAACCAGATTGGGCAGACAATCCCCTCTTTTTCCTACAACCTTAGGGGAAAGAAGTCTTATGAGGCTTATAAATATAGGTCCCCTTCCCCATCTCAAGAAACTGGAGGAGAAGGTATGGACCATGAAGTTGACAAACAATCATATGTTGAACTGTATAACATATGACCCCTAGATGAGAACACAGAGAGAAAAGGCTCTTTTTTATTCATTCTATGTATTTAAAAAAACCCAACAACTTAAAAAGAGGAGTGGAAATGAAGTGATTCAGGAAAATGACCCAGTAATGACCCTGAATATAACAGTATCTGAAATGTTATATGCCTATAGTTCCCCACAGCAACTCAGTGTTTCTGCACCTGGGATCAGAAGATTCATCTTCTTGAGTTCAAATTCAGTCTCAGATATTTAGCTAGCTGTGTGACTCTGAGCAAGTCACTTAACCCTCTTTGCCTCAGTCTCCTCATTTGTAAAAAATGAGCTGGAGAAGGAAATGGTAAATCACTTGGCGAATCTTTGCCAAGAAAACCCCAAATGGAGTCACAAAAAGTTGACTGAACAGTGACATAGTTCCCCACAGAGACAAAGAAGAGAAAAAGGTAGGTTTTCTTGTTTCTTTTTCAGGACCAAGCTTAGTAATTATAATTACTAGTGTTCATTTTTATGTACTTTTTTGTTCTTTTAATTTATATTGTAAAAATTATGAATATTGTTTTCCTAATTTTGTTTATTTCACTTTGTATCATTTTGGATAAGTTTTCCAATGCCTCTCTGTATCCTTTACATTAATATTTCTTATGCATTAATATTTGATTTATATTCATGGATCGCATTTTATTCAGCTATCCCTAATCAATGAGCATCTACCTCGTTTTCAGTTCTTTCTTATTACAAAAAAATCAGCTATAAATATTCCGATATTTATACAGTCTTTCTATCATTGACCTTTTGGGGTTCATAAACTTAGTATTGAGATTCCTGGGTAGAAAAGTATGGATATTTTAGCTACTTTCTTATAATGTTCTAAAAATGTTTTTATTGATCTTCTATTTTTTAACATCATCAGTTTTTCCCAGTATCTCTTCCTCTCTCCTTCCCCTTACAACAAATAATATTTTCAAAGACAAAAAAAAGAAGAAAAATGAGAGGAAAAACCCAGCACAACCAATCAATACATTATTGAATAAATCCAAAAACATGTGTAATATATACCTGTGGACTGCCCACCTCTGCAAAGGGGCTGGTTGGGAATATCTTCTCATATATCTTCTTTCAAGCCATGGTTGTTCTTTATTATTATGCAATGTTCATTTTTTATTTTTATGTGTGTGCTTGTTCTTTCCATTTACATTGTTTCACTTACTGTACGTAGCATATTGTTTTGTGGGCTCTGCTTACTTCATTCTGTATCAGTTCATATAGATCTTTCCTTGCATCTCTGTATTTATACCAGACAAATTATTTGACATTGTTTGACAGATTATTTCATGTCATTTCATGTATCACAATTTGTTAAGCCATTTCTGATCCATGGGCTTCTACATTGTTTACAATTCTTTGCTACTTAAAAAAAAGTGCTTCTATAAATATTTTGGTACATCTGAGGATATTCTTTTTACTGATGACTTTCTTGGGGTATAAACTCAGTAATGGAGTCTTTGGGTCAAAGGATATAGATATTATAGTCACTTTATTTGCATAATCCCAAATTGCTTTCTAAAATGGTTTTTTGCCAATTGATAGCTTCACCAACAATGCACCAATGTGCCCATCTTTCCACAACCCTTGGACCATTCCCATTTTTTGTCATCTTTGCCAATTTGCATAGTGTGAGATGAAAACTCAAGAGTTTTTTTTATCTGAATTTCATTATTGGTAGTTTTAGCACATGGTTAATAGTTTTCTATTCTTTAGAGAACTCTTTTTTCATAACCTTTGACAATTGGCAAGTGGTTATTGTAGACCATAATGTGAGTTCTGGAAGTTCATACTAAAAGGGATATTGATGTTTTGTAGGGTGTCCCAACAAAGTTGACCAGAATGGTGAGATGATTAGAGACTGAGCCATTCAAAAATCACTTGAAATAACTAGGGATGTTTAGTCTTGAGAATAATTAGGATGGAAGGGATTAGACTTATGTGTCTTCAGAGGGCAAAACTAGGACCAATAAGTGCGAGTTACAGGGACATTATTTCATCTTAACAAAAAATGAAAGCTATCAAATCATAAGGTGCTCTGTTTAGGACAGCTACAATATCAATTGCTATTGTGAAATAATGCTTTAGGGTTAAAATATGTGATTTCACTTGATCTTCATAAACTTTTAAGATGAGTGGTTATTTTCTCCACTTTACAGATGAGGAAACTGAGAGAGATGTCTTGCCCATAGTCCTACAGGTAGATAGCATCTGAGACAGGATTCCAACCCACTCTGCCACCTAGTTGTCCAACAGTGGAATGGCCTGCCTGAATGGGTTTCTCAGTTATGGGAAGTATTCAGTTAGATAAGGAGCAATCTCTCTGTGGACATCCATGCACTGAGCAGGGAATTAGATGGACTAGGATCTTCAGATCAAAGATAGGAGAACCTTGTCAAGTCCTCAGTCAAAACCTTTCCAGTTGTGCCAGATTGCTAGAGCTCATCTTTTGAGAACACAGGGTCACTTATTCTTCCCTTTGGCTGCAGGGATTATTTTTTTTTTTAATTTATTTATTTTTAGTTTTCAACATTCACTTCCACAAGACTTTTTAAAATTTATTTTCAACATTTATTTCCACAAAATTTTGAGTTCCAAATTTTCTCCCCATCTCTCCCCTCCCCCCACCTCAAAGTGCTGAGCATTCTAATTACCTCTACCACCAGTGTGCCCTCCCTTCTAACATCCCTCCTTTCCCTTATCCCTGTCTTCTCTTTTGTCCTATAGGGC
The DNA here is from genome assembly GCA_023548195.1 of Bettongia penicillata ogilbyi. Lineage (NCBI taxonomy): Eukaryota > Metazoa > Chordata > Mammalia > Diprotodontia > Potoroidae > Bettongia > Bettongia penicillata. Next base: position 5,524,870 of record JAJHZJ010000089.1, read on the forward strand.
AAGATAAATTTCTATACCCCATTACCTGTATTTCTTGTTTCCCAGCTGTATGCAAGAAGAATACTCAATAGTTGTTCCTAAAACTTTGAGTTCTAACTTCTCCTCCTTCCTCCCTCCCCACCCATCCTCACTGGGAAGGCAAGAAATTCAATATAGGCCATATATGTGTAGTTTTGCAAATGTTTTCCATAATGACCATGTTGTGTAAGACTAACTATATTTCCCTCCATCCTATCTTGCTCCCCATTTCTTCTATTCTTTCTTTTGACCTTGTCCCTGCCCAAGAGTGTTGACTTCTAATTGCTCCTTCCTCCCATTGCCCTCCTTTCCATCATTCCCCCCACTTTGCTTATCCCCTTCTCCTCCACTTTCCTGTATTGTAAGATAGGTTTTCATACCAAATGAGTGTGCATTTTATTCTTCTTGAGTCAAATGTGATGAGAGTAAACTTCACGTTTTCCTTATCACCTCCCCCTTTTTTCCCTTCCATTGAAAAGTCTTTTTCTTGCCTCTTTTATGAGAGATAATTTGCCCCATTCCATTTCTCCCTTTCTCCTCCCAATATATTCCTCTCTCACCCCTTAATTTCATTTTTTTTAGATATGATCCCTTCCTATTCAACTCGCCCTGTGCTCTCCATCTGTGTGTGTGTGTGTGTGTGTGTGTGTGTGTGTGTGTGTGTGTGTATAATCCCACCAAATACCCAGATAATGAAAAAGATTTCAAGAGTTACAAATGTTGTCTTTCCATGTAGGAATGTAAACAGGTCAGCTTTAGTAAGTCCCTTATGATTTCTTTTTCCTGTTTACCTTTTCATGCTTCTCTTGATTCTTGTATTTGAAAGTCAAATTTTCTTTTCAGCTCTAGTCTTTTCATCAAGAATGCTTGAAAGGTCTCTATTTCATTGAAAGAACATTTTTTTCCCCTGAAGTATTATACTCAGTTTTGCTGGGTAGGTGATCCTTGGTTTTAGTCCTAGTTCCTTTGACTTCTGGAATATCATATTCCATGCCCTTCGATCCCTTAATGTAGAAGCTTCTAGATCTTGTGTTATCCTGATTGTAGTTCTAAAATACTCAAATTGTTTCTTTCTAGCTGCTTGCAATATTTTCTCCTTGACCTGGTAACTCTGGAATTTGGCTACAATGTTCCTAGGAGTTCCTCTTTTTGGATCTCTTTCAGGAGGTGATCAGTGGATTCTTTCAATATTTATTTTATCCTCTGGTTCTAGAATATCAGGGCAGTTTTCCTTGATAATTTCATGAAAGATGATGTCTAGGCTCTTTTTTTGATCATGACTTTCAGGTAGTCCCATAATTTTTAAATTATCTCTCCTGGATCTGTTTTCTAGGTCAGTGGTTTTTCCAATGAGCTATTTCACATTCTCTTCCATTTTTTTCATTCTTTTGGTTTTGTTTTGTGATTTCTTGGTTTCTCATAAAGTCATTAGCCTCCATCTGTTCCATTCTAATTTTTAATTATTCAGTGAGATTTTGGACCTCCTTTTCCATTTGGCTAATTCTGCTTTTTAAAGCATTCTTCTCCTCACTGGCTTTTTGAACCTCTTTTGTCAATTGAGTTAGCCTATTTTTAAAGGTTTTATTTTCTTCAGCATTTTTTTGGGTCTCCTTTAACGAGCTGACTCATTTTTCATGAGTTTCTTGCATCTCTCTCATTTCTCTTCCCAATTTTTCCTCCACCTCTTTTACTTGATTTTCAAAATCCTTTTTGAGCTCTTCCATGGCCTGAGACCACTGAATATTTATTTTGGATGTTTGGGATACAGAAACCTTGACTTTTATATCTTTCCCTAATGACAGAATTGTTCTGCCTCATCTGAAAGGATCGGAGAAGATATCTATTCACCAAGAAATTAACTTTCTATAGTCCTATTTTTTTCCCTTTTTTGGGCATTTTCCCAACCAGTTACTTGACTTTTGGGTCTTTTGTCAAGAGTAGGGTATACTCTGGGGATCTATAAGATCTCAGCTCCTCCAAGGTGGCACAGTCAAGCGTGTACAGTGGTCTGGGAGCAACCAGAAACTTTTGTGCCCAGAATCTGTGAGTGGTACTTTCCTCTCCACAACCACCTGGCCTCCAGTTCCACCAAGCCAGCACTGGGGGCTGAGATTCAGATAAGCTGCTCAATTCCCCCAGAGGCTTTCAGTAGGGGCAGGGCTGCCATTCAGTGTGAGATAAAGATCAGCTGCTCAATTCCTCCAGGAGCATTAGGTGGGGGCAGGGCCGTCCCACAGGGCTGAGGTAATAATCAGCTGCTCAGTTCCCTCAGTGGCTTGGCGATCCAACAATGGATGCAGGCTGCTGTGGGAGCTGCTGCAGCCCTACCCATGAGGCCTCTGCCACCGCTGCTTGAGGCTGGAGCTATGGGAAGATCCTGCTCCCTTCTCAGCCAGCTGAAAAAAACCCTCTCATTTACCTTTGGCACCTGTGGGTTGAGGCATCTGCAAACCACAGCTACTGCCACTGGGGATTCCTCTCCTGAGACCTGCTCACGTCCTCCTCCCGGTGCTGGGCCAGGGAAGGCTGGGCTGGGCTCCACTCTGCATCTGGTGGGACCGACCTTTCCTATCAACCTTTCAGGTCACTCTGGGCTGGAAATCCCCTGCCCTCAGTTGTTCTGTGGTTTCTGCTGCTCTAGAATTTGTTAAGTCTTTCTTTACAGGTATTTTATGGGCTGTGAGGTAAGAGCTAGTATATGTGTGTCTTTCTACTCCAATATCTTCCATAAGATTTTGAGTTCCAAATTTTCTCCCCATCTCCCCTCTGCCCACCCCAACACAGCATGCATTCTGATTACCACTTCCCCCCAATCTGCTTTCCCTTCTATTATACCTCTCCCTTCTCTTATCCTCTTCCCCTCTATTTTTTTGGAGGGCAAGATAGATTGCTATATCCCACTGCCTGTATATCTTATTTCCCAGTTGCAAGTTAAAACAACTTTCAACATTCATTTTTAAAACTTTTGAGTTCCAATTTCTCTCCTTTCTTCCCTTCCCATCCATCCATACTGAGAAGGCAAGCAATTCAATATAGGTTATACATGTGTAGTTATGCAAAACACTTCCATAACAGTCATAATGTGAAAGACTTACTATATTCCCCTCCATCTACTGTTCTATTCTTTTGACCCTATCCCTCATCAAAGTGCTTACTACCAATTACCCCCTTGTACCATCTGCCCTCCCTTCTATCATCCCTTCCCATTCCCACCCCGCTTATACCCTTCCTGCCTACATTCCTGTAGTGTAAGATACCAAATTAAGGGTGCGTGTTATTCTCTCCTTAAGTCAAATGTCATAGAATAAGGCCCTCTCACCTCATCTCCCTTTCCCTACGTTGAAAAAGCTTTTTCTTGCCTCTTTTATGTGAGAAATAATTTGCCACATTCTATTTTTCCCTTTCTCTTCCCAATATACTCCTCTCTCACCCACAGGGTCACTTTCTGTCACAATGGTGGGGGAGGGGAGAGGACTTTAGCGAAAGCTGACTCAGTACAGTAAACTCCATATTACAACAACAATGGGGTGGTGATGGTGGTATGCCTGGGAGGTTTAAACACCCTCAAGAAAATGAATTCTGTGTGTTTCTGCAAGCAGGTTTCTGTGAACTCTCATCTCTTTCCTACCTTCCTCATCTCCAAGAAATGACACAAAGATACAACCTGAACATACTTTTTAATTCAGGATTGGGGATAGGGGCCAAGAATGGCATATGGAAAAAGTGGAATCAAAAGGTTTTGGAGTAGAAATTTAGATATCAAAGTTAGGTTCAAGATGTCAGAGTTGGAGAGGGGGAGGCAGCTCTAGGTTCAGGAGGATTGGTCTCAAAGTACCGGTCCAATAGCGTCTCCACTTCGTTCTCTTCATAGTCCCACACCTGGAATCGTGTCCCATCAGCTGCACCCCGGATCATGGCTGAGAGCACTGGGGGAAGGGCAGAAGCAGAAGTGAGGCACAGCAGTGACAAATATCCACACTCAGCCCATTCCTGGATCCCTTGTGGGGAAGGGTACCAGTCATTGTAAGTTTGTGACAGCAGAGCTGACTTCCACCATCTCAAGGGATGCTGTGTGGACCCGGAATAAGACCTTGGGGCATAGGAATAATAGCTGGAAACTAAGAAGTGGCAGAGCTTGACTCAGAGTTGGGACTGTTCCCAAATGTTGGGGGCTGCACCAGGGAGGTGGTAGATCACTCTTCAGGAAATGTCTTCAAGCAGGCCTGGGAAATCACTTGTGGTGCATCTTAGGGATTGTATTAACACCATCTAGCTCCCTTCTTGAGTCAATTCTACACAGACAGCTTTGGGGCTGTGATAAATAAACTGACTCAAACTGCTTGGGCCTCTCCTTTTGCTCCTGTTTCCTTAGGAAGGTAGGATGGCAGGGCACAGGGGGTACTCACCTCGACCGGACTGAGGGCGAAACAGGCACAGAATTCTCTTGTTGAGGGCCACAGCTCTGCCAAGTTCATAGCCGACACCCAAGGAAGGCTGGGTCACTTCAGCCACCACCACTAGAGAGAGACAATCAGAAGATGGGTTGGCTTGAAGTCTCTCTACTGTTTGTATGGAAGCAGAAAGGGTTAGAGATTGCATAAGAAATGATATAACATGTGTACAATTAAATGTAAGGTTTAATTGTATTTCCACTATTCTTGTGGAAAGGCATGAGGAGAGCACACAGTCAATCCTGGAGGGAAAGGACAAGAGACTCCTTGGATATGAGGGTGGAAAAATCCAAGAAACCTCTACCTTGTGCTTCTAAGAACTGGGAATCCAAAGCGGGACAACTCACCATCTGCCTGCTGCAACCAAGCCAGGTCTCGCTCATGAATGAGTCTGTCACCCCCTGCTGCCTCTTCCCCTGCAGAGATTGGGTGGACAAGGAGTCAGATGAGCAAGGATGGAAACCTACTCCCACCCTGCCCTTGGGTCCCTCTCCACTCACTATCCACAATCCCACTCAGTCTTCTTTTTTTAAAAGTTATACATGTACAATCATATTAAACATGTTCCTACATTAGTCATGCTGAGAAAGAATCAGAACAAGAGGAAAAACCAAGAGAAAGAAAAACACAAACAAAAAAAGAAAACAGAATGCTTCACTCTGCCTTCAGACCCCATAGTTATTTCTCTGGATGTGGATCATATTTTCCATTGAGTCTTTTGGAATTGTCTTAGATCACCGTGTTACTGAGAAGAGCCAAAGCTGGTCGTTGAACAACGTTGCTGTTACTGTGTACAATGTTCTGGTTCTGCTCACTTCACTCAGCATCTGTTCACGTACTCAGTCTTCTTCACACCACAGTCATTCACAACAGGGTTACAGTAAGAGTGAGAAGTTGGGTTGTGGAACTTATAAGATTCTTTTCAAATTGAAGATTCTATGAAAAATGTTTAGTAAGAATCCACTATGTGCTAGACTTATGGGACTGAGTTCCTGTCCTCAAGTCAGAGAAAGCACAATAAGTGGAATGAGTCTTTAACTGGACTTTGAATGATGGTTAAGAAATGGATATATAGAGTAGGGAAGAGCATTCCAAGTCTGAAGGACGGTATAATCAGGAAAGCTGAGACGAAAATGGGAGACAGAGGCAGAGAGGGGGGCCAAAGTGAGTCTTGTTTAAGTGAAATCTTTTTAATAGAGAGAGATAAAGCTACTTTGGAAAATGTGGGAAGCCTTGAATGTCAGGTTAGGGAGTTTGGATTTTATTCTGTAGGCAGTAAAGGAAACATTTGAGCAGGGAAATAGGCATGATCAAAGTAGTATCTTAGGAAGATTAAAGCAGAATGGACTGAAGCAGAAGAAACAGGGTGCAAGCAGGCCCACGAAGGAGTCTACTGCAGTAGCTTAAGACAGAAATTATGATCTTAGGTGGTGGCTGCATCAGTGGAAGGAAAGGCCTGATTTGTCAGTTGGCAATGTGGGGGGAAGGAAGAGGCTACGAATTAAAAGAGGGCTAAGACTGACCAACTGTTTTAGAGACTGTGATCCTGGCACGGAGAAATGTACTTCAGGCAACTGGAAATGTGGAGTGGCAGGTTAGGAGAGGTTAAGGAGGCCTAGAGGTACAGACTTGGAACTCATCTGTATTTATATCTGATTAAAATCATGCAATCATGAATAAGACTTCCAAAAGCTAATGTAAAGAGGATTAAGGACAAAGCCTTGAAGGATACCTACATTTAAGGGGTGAGAGAGAGGAATTAGCAAGAGAGAACTACAAGGATTAAACAGGGGTAGAAGGAAAACCAGTATGGTGCCTCACAAGCAAAGGATGTCCAGAAGAGGAGGCTGATCGATTGCATAAAGTACTACAGAGAGGTGCTGAAGAATAAAAATAGAAAAAAAGCTATTGGATTTATATCTAATATAATAATCCCGATGAGAGGGCAATAATCAAAAGAAATCAATGTGGCTATACAGGGAGAGCTCTACTAAGCTATTTTTAGACAGATACATGCACAAAAGACTGAAGGTATGACAAGTCACCGAAGATACTGAAGACTTAGGAAAAAGAATGTAATGTTAGCAGATGACAAAGGGACACAACAGGGAAGGACCCTGGGGAAGTCTTTTCCAGGACACTAAACCATCCTAGATAAACCAAAAAACCAAGCCATAATGGTGAAAGAGCTCAAAATCATGAATCAGGGCTCTATTGAAGGAATGAAATATATCTAACCTGGAGAAGGGAAGGCTTAGGGGGAACATAACTAAAATGGAAAGGCTATCATACAGAAGATGGATTAGCCATTTTCTTTTTGGTCTCCAAAATATAGAACAAGGATCTATGGGTGGATGTTGAGGAAAGTAGGTTTCAAGTCAATACAAGGAATGAACTTCTTAACAGTTAGAGCAATGAGCAGCATAGTCTGCCTTTTTCAATGGTCACCAGACACCTTCAAGCAAGATTAAACCATTATTCACTGGCAGTGTTGTCAAGGAGGTGACTACATAACTTCTGAGGTTCTTTTCAAAACTGTTACACTCAGATTTCATTATAGAATTACACCATTCCTACTGTGTTTCTGACTCTTCTGGCAAGAACAGTCACTGAACTGTAAAAAAAAAAAATAGTTTGTTCTGACAAACATCACTATGAAATAACTGAAGCTAAAGGTAATTGAGTAGAGAGGCAATCACATCCCAGCGTACTTTAAGAATTTGTAGATGTGATTACTGAGAGTGTGAGCAATCTTTAAGAACTAACATTGAAGAGAAAAGCTCAATGACTTGGAAACAAGCAAATGTCTAAATGTGCAATAAAGGGAAACAGATACATCATGGAAACAGCTAACAATATGACGTCATGGTCAAGAAAACTAAAGATTGCACTTTTCAGTGAGTTTGTGAGTCTCTAGAAAGGCAGGTGGTGATTACTAAGAGCCATCCTGGATTCAGCAAGAACAAATGATACCATATCAACTTCACTCCTTTTGTCCCAGGGTCAGTGGTCTGATGGCCACTAGACTACCCTTCTTGAGGGCAAGAACTGTCTTTTGGCTTATCTGGTATCCCCAGCAATTAGCAGTGGCACATAGTGCCTAGTGACTGATTGTAGAAAGTAGATTTCAAGTCAGCGTATGGAAAAAAATTCCTTACTTTACAGTACTGTCCTTTCCCCAGGCAGAGGGATTTGGGGATGAAGGCCATGGGTAATCTTATTCATTCCAGTCCCCATTTATTAATAATAGCTAACTACACTATATAACTATATAGCACGACGTGTCAAGCACTGTGCTAAGGGCTTTAAAAACAACAGCTAATATTTATACAGCACTTACTTCGTGCCAGGCATTGTGCTCAATGCTGTACAAATATTATCGCATTTGATTTTCACAACAACCCTGGGGGGTAGGTGCTATTGTTATCACCCCAATTTTACAGGGGAGGAGAGTGACTTGCCCGGAGTCACCCAGCTATCGAGTCTCAGGCCTGGTGCTCCACCCAGCTTCCTCTAACTGCTCATGGCCCACATCCACTGCGCTGGAGGGAGGCAGAGGTCTCAGGCTAACCCACCCTCGGGTCCAGCCCAAGACCCAGTTCAATGAGCTCAGCTCCCTCCCCAGGCTAGGAGTCTCACACCAGGCAGGAGGCAGACTCCGCCCCCTGCCACGCACCACGCTGACTCCGCGGGTGGGGGGAGGGGGAGGGGAGCGTCCCCCCGCGCCGCTGCACCCGGGCGAGTTCAGACCCCGCCCCCTGCCCGCCGCGGGCCTCTCACCGCGCGCCCCCAGCTCGGCGGCCGCCACGTGCTCGGTGAGCACCACCCCGAAGTGCCGCAGTCTTGACACGATGCGCTCGTAGAGGGCCCGGTCCTGCCTCCCGCCTCGGATGCTCCCGCAGAAGTACAGGGCTCGCCGGCCAGGCCCCGCCGGCTCCCCGCTCCGCTCCTGCCCCGGAGCCTCCGCCGCCTCCGCCATCCCCCGCCTCCGGCACGCCCCCTACAAGCTCCGCCCGCCGCGTGGGCTACGGCGCCGCCCCAGGGCGCACGTGATTTCCCGGCACGTGATCAGGCAGCCCGGGGCCCTTCCCTTTACCTCCACCTCCCTCCTTACTGCGAGCGCAACAGGAGGGGAAGGGGGCCGCCCCAAGAACGCCCCCGCCCCCGCCCCGCCCCCCTCCCGCCCTGGGCTCCGCCCTGCGACCGTTACAGCCAGCCTCGCGCTGACACGGCGGCGTCGTCTTGGCGGGAGTGCGCACGTGCACAGCCCGAGGCCGTGGCGGGGCCTGGGTTCGCCTCGCTCCAGATCGACCCTCCCGGCGCCAGCGTGGGCGCATGCGCCCTCATCCGTCCTGGGCCTCATTTTCCTCGTCCACGACATGGGGATAGGGTTGGCGTGGGCCTCAGACACCGGCAGTGAGACCTCGGGCGGGTCACTTAGCCCTGTCTGCCTCAGGGAAATGAGCTGCAGAAGGAAATGGCCCACCCCTCCGGTATCCGCCGAGAAAGCCCCCGAGGGTACCAAACTGAAAATGACTGAACGAACTGCGCCAGCGGGACGTAAAAGCCCCCCCCCGCCTGTAGGCTTCCTGGTTGAGTTTCAGGCATTTCAGTCGTGTGTCCAACCCTCCGTGACCCCATTGGCAGAGATACTGGAGTGGTTGGCCATTTCCTTCTCCAACTCGTTTTCACAGCCGAGGAAACTGAGGCAGACAGGGTGAAGTGACTTGCCCACGGTCACACAGCTAGTAAGTGTCTGAGGCTGGATTTGAACCCAGGCCTTTGTGACTCCAGCCCCAACATTATTCACTGTGCCACCTAGCTCCCCATTACAATCTTGTTCTTGGAAGCTTTGCCTCTCAGAGCCCAAGATGGCATTAGGTTTTTTGGCTAGCACATCATTCTCCTGACTCATTTGAGTGTGCACAATACAAAACAACTCCCAGAGCTTCTTCCAGTGAATTATCGTCTAACCATCTTTTTCCTAGCTTGTACTTGGGAAGATGGGCAACTAGGTGGTGCAGTGGATAGAGCAGGAGTCAGGAGGACCTGAGTTCAAATGTCACCTCAGACACTTGACACTCACTAGCTGTGTGACCTTGGGCAAGTCACTTAACCCCAACTGCCTCATCCTGGGTTGTCTCCAGTCATCCTGATGAATATCTGGTCACTTGATTCAGTTGGTTCTGGAGGAGAAGTGAGGCTGGTGACCTGCACAGCTCTCCCTCACTCAAAACAAAGTCAAGTGCAAGTCTTGTATTATTTCTCTGATGGCATGGTCTTCTTTGGCAACGAAGGACAAACACAACAACTTGGATTTTTATACCCAAATATTAGACTTTACATTTATCCCTTTAAATTTCATCTTATTAGACTCATCCAATGCTCAAGCCTGTCATTTCTATTATTATCATGGTGATAAATATAGTATAGTGGAAAGACTTCTAGATTTGGAGTCAGAAGACGAGTTCAAATCCCATCTCTGATACTACCTCTCTTACTTTGCACAAATCGTTTTCTATATCTTTTTTCTCATCCATAAAATGAGGAGGCTGGTACTAGATGACCTCTAAGGTCTGTCTCTAACTCTAAATCTATTATTTTATAATCCCATAGACTCACTCCTATGTGGACCTCAGTTTCCTGATCTGCAAAATGAGGAAGTTTTGCAAAAACTTGCAAATCAGCAAAAAAAGGGAAGGATCATAATTCTAAAAATTCTTTGGTTTTATGAAACCATGATAAAGAGACAAAAAGGATACAATACAGGGAAATGGCATATATACAGAGAAGAAACTAACATATCCATAATAGCAATCCACATTTAGATAGTACTTTAAAGTTTACAGAGTATTTTCCTCACAATAATCCTATGGCATAGGTTGCTTAATTATTCCTATTTTAGCTTTTGCTTCAATTCTTGAATACTTTTGTCATTTCATTCCTGTGGATATTTCATTCACTGATCAAAATCATTACTATCCCTTCCTGCCATGGAGTTTGACTAGTAGAGTGCTTTGTGGAGTATTGGAGCAGAAGGGAGAGGCTGTGCACCAGATCAAGTCCCAGGCCCATACCAGGGTCCTGAGAACAAGGCACTGGAGAGGTCAACTTTTAGGTCCCCAACCTGAGCTCTCTGAGATCCTGGAATAACCAGCACTCAATACAATAAGAAAGCAGCAACAAGAACAGCCTAGGCCTTCCCTTCAGAAGTGTTTTAGAAAGCCCAACCCTAATGTCATGTCTGAAGTTAGTAAGGTGCTGGAAGAATGAGCAAATTCAAAAGAATTCCATTATAAAGAGCTATGATGATGACAGACATGCTCAAGATACAAACCATGAGAAGAACAACTCCAAAACATCTACAAGCAAAACCTCAAAGGAAAACACAGCCTGGGCACAAAAAAGTTCACCTAGAATTCCTGAACAAGATGAAGAAAGATTTTTTTTTTTTAGAAATAGTTAAAAATGTTTTTATCAGTGAAATGAAAGCTCTAGAGGAAAAAAATGGAAAAGAAATGAGAATTATGGAAGAAAGAATTGGAAAGGGAGTTAACCAGCTTGAAACAGGCAGAATCTTGTCCAAACTTGGAATGGTAATTAGAATGAATCAAAGAGAAGCTAATGATTCCATGAGGCAACAAGAAATATTATAAGAAGTCAAAAGATTGAAAATATGGGAGGAAATAGCTAAGGTATCTCTTAGCAAAACCACTGACTTGGAAAAAATTGAAGAGAAAAATTTAAAAATCACTGCCCTACCTTAAAGGCATGCTGCTTGAATCTTAAAAGAAAACTGCCCATATCTTCTTAGAACTAGAGAGCAAAATGGGAATAGAAAGAATCCACTGGCCACAAATCCTTAAATGAAACTTTACGGCCAAAATTTGGTTTCCAGGTCAAAGAGAAACTACTCCAAGCAGCCAGAAAGAAAAAAATCCAAATACAAAAGTGCCACAGTCAGAATTACACACAATTTAGCAGCAACCACTATAAAGGAGAAGAGAACCTGGAATCCAGTATTCCTGAAGGCAAAGGATGTATGCTTACAGCCAAGTATAACTCACTCAGCAAAACTGAATAGAATTCACTTGGGGGGCAAGGAGAATAGAATCGAACCTTTGTTGAAACAGACAACTCCTAAACATTCCTCAGAACTTGTAGAAACTAGGAAGGTCAAACATAGGAATAAAGAAAAACATAAAACAGTAAATATGAATCAAGCATCATAAGGGACTAAACTGTTTACTTCTAGGAGTATGATTACATGTGTTCCTTCTGAACCTTGTTATCATTAGGGGTAACAGAGGGAGTTTAATGAGACAAAAGACCTAGGATTATTTTTGTTATGTCATGATGATCTTGAAAGGAAAATGGAAACGGAGGGGAAGAGGAATACACTAAGGGGAAAATGGAAAGAAGGTTAAGGAAAATTATCTCACATAGTTGAGGTACTAAAGTAGAAGTTTATATAAACAAGGAGTGGAACTGACACTTGAACCTCCCTCTCATCTGAAAGAGGGAAGAATAAACATACACAAACATTTCAAGTTAAATACATTTCTTTTGACAGGGAAAAAGAAACTGAAATGGGAGAAGGGGAAATTGGAAATTAGAAGGAGCATAGTTTAAGGGAAGGATTAGTCCTAAGGGGGAAAACCCCCAAAACTCTAAGGATGCAGAAAAAATTTTTATAGCTCTTTTTGAGGTGGCAAAGAATGGAAATCTGAGTAGCATAAATTGGGGAATAGGCAAATGAGTCACAGTTTGTAAATGTGATGGAATGCTAACAAGCTGTAAAAAATGAAAATGAAGGAGATGGTTTTAAGGAAACCTGCACCAACTTAAATGAATTGGTGTGAAGTTGAACCTGGAGAATAATCTATTTTTAAATTTCTGTATTCACTTTTCTAAGATTTTGAGTTACAAATTATTTTCTCCCTTGCTCCTTCCTTTCCCTTCCCCCTAAGATAGGAAGCAATCTGATATAGGCTATACATGTACAAACATATTAAACATATTTTCACATTATTCATGTTGTGAAAGAAGAATCAGAACAAAAGGGGAAAACCACATTAAAGAAAAAAGAGAGAGAAACTAGTATACTTGGATCTGCATTTGGACTCCATAGTCTCTTTCCCTCATGAGTCTTGAAACTGTCTTAGATCATTTTATTGCTGAGAAGAGCTAAGTCCATCAAAGTTGATCAATGAATAATGTTGCTGTTCTGTTCACTTCACTCAGCATCAGTTCATGTAAGTCTTTCCAGGTTTTTCTGAAATCTGCCTCTCATCATTTCTTCTTTTTTCCTTTAAATTAGTTTATTTAATTTTAGTTTTCAACATTCACTTCCATAAGCTTTTGAGTTTTAAATTTTCTCTGCCTCCTTCCCCTCCCTCCTGCTCTCAAGAAGCCATGCAGTCCGATAAAGGCTGTGCATATATATATTCTTATTGAACATTTTCACACTAGTCATGTTATAAAGAAGAATTAGAATGAATGGAAGAAACCACGAGAAAGAAAAACAAAACAAAACAAAAAAGAGCAAATAGTATGCGTCAATCTGTACTCAGATTCCCATAGTTCTTTCTCTGGATGTGAAGAGCATTTTCCATCATGAGTCCTTTGGAGTTGTCTTAGATCCTTGCATTGCTGCGAAGAGCTAAATCTATCAAAGTTAGTCTTGGAACAATGTGGTTGTTACTGTGTACAGTGTTCTCTCGTTTCTGCCATTTAAGTCAGCATCTGTTCTTTTAAGTCCCGATTTTTCTGAAGTCAGCCTGCTTATCATTTCTTATAAATCAATAGTATTCCATTACATTCGTATACCACAACGTATTCAACCATTCCGCAATTGATGGGTGTGCCCTAAATTTGCAGCTCTTGGCCACCACAAAAAGAGCTGCTATAAATATTTTTGTACATGTGGGTCCTTTTCTCTTTTTTTATGATTTCTTTGGGATACAGACCTAGTAGTGGTATTACTGGATCAAAGGTATGCACAGCTTTATAACCCTGTGGGCATAGTCCAGAGAAGAATTTATACGACAACAATATTACAATGGCCCACAACTTTGAAGGACGGACGGAAACGCTAAACAGATTAAGGATCAACTATGGTTCCAGAGGACTGAAAAAATGAGACATATATAATGAGACATATGGATAATTAGACCATATATAATGATATATACCTAGAGAGAGAAAGGGAGTTCTGTATAGTGCAACATATGTGTTCCTAAAAATTACTGTTCTATGCAAAGCTGAACAATAAAAACCATGGGTCTTATGGAAAAGATGGATTTCAGGATACAACATTTCCAGCCATAGATGATTCTTTTATTTTTATAGTATTGTCTCTCTCAGTCTGAAATCTGCTTTTTGTATGCCTCTTGCTCAGGAGATAGCACACGTTCTTTCATTTCTTTCAAAACACCTATTCTTTCAAGCAACTCCCCAATCCTTAAAGCTTTCCTTTTGCATACACTGCTTCTAGTTTTTGAACCAGAATGATCAGGTATGTTTGAAATACCAAATGAATGGCTATAAATGTGTGTGTGTGTGTGTGTGTGTGTGTGTGTGTGTGAGAAAGAGAGAGAGAGACAAAGGGAGACAGAAAAAATTCAAAAATGTGAAAGATTAGCAAAACATAACTTTGTAAGAAAACACATGCAGAAAACTAAGGTAGATGTTTGAGGTATGTATGTTTGCGCATTTTGTTTATTTCTACTCAGCTCAGTAGAGCTAGGAGCAGTTTTCTGTGTTCACCTAGTATTATTTCTTGAAGATGAAGTCACCCATAAGCAAACATGAAATTCATATCATGCTCAAATTATTCCTTAAAATATCAGTTGCATTGGAACAATTTCACATTTTCAAAACAAATGTTATAGCAGAACTGACTGTATATTACATAGTATTGATCTCCTTTTGTACATGTGGACATTTGTTTTGCTTGACTATATATGTTTATGAAAGAGGTTTTGTTTTTCATTGATTCTCAATTGTGGAGGGAATAAAGTGGGAGAGGTGTATTTTTGCTGATAAAAATATAGTTTAATTTTTAAAAAGATTATTATCACCCTCATACTTTTAAAAATTATATTTTTAATTGTTTCAAATAGAAAAAAATCTAACATATTATTCCCCCATGGGGAAAAAAAAGAAAAAGAAAATCCATTGCAAACATATATAATAAAAAAATTTCCACATTGGCCATCTCCAAAAAATGATCTCACTCTGCAATTTTGAATCTTTCTGCTGTTGATCAGGAGGTGAATAGCATGTTGCATCATTAGTCCTCTGAAATTGTAGCTGGTCATTAGGCTGATAAGAGCTCCTAATTTTTTCAGTGTCATTGTATAAATTATTCCCCTGACTCTGTTCACTTCATCTAGCATCAGTTCATACGAGTGTTCTTTGGCTTCTCTGAAATCATCCCTTTCATGATTTCTTCCAACACAATAGTATTCCTTTATATGCCATATATATTTATATATATATTTATATACCATAACCTGTTCATCCATTCCACAATTTATGGGCAGTCTGTTAGATTCCCATTCTTTGCCACCTCAAAAAGATCTCTAAATATTTTTATACATGTTTAATTTATTTTCTTATGACTAATCTCTCCCTTAACCAAACCTCTCCTCCTCCTTTCTTCACTTTCCCTCGTATTTCTCTCTGTTGAGTAAAATGCATTTCAGAAGCCAGGTGTGTGTGTGTGTGTGTGTATGTGTGTATATGTGTGTGTATGTGTGTGTGTGCATATGTGTGTATATGTGTGTGTGTGTACATACTCTTCCTTCCTTTGACCAGTTCAGATGACAGTGAGGTTGAAGTGTTGAGCTGCTTCCCTGACTCCCTCCTCCTTGTTTGTATAGATGTCTACTTGCCCACCCTGATCATGTTAGTTTTTTCTAATCTTTCTACCCCCACCCATCATGTATTTCACTTCCCCTCTCTTTCTGTTTTCCTTTTAAGACCATTAGGACATAACCAGGCCATGTCCAGTTGGACTCCCTCTATGTTCCCTAATTATGATAGAGTTCAGAAGGGACATATGTTTCATCTCTCCATACTAGAATGTAAGCAGTTTATCCTTGTGTATTACTTAATGATTATTCATTCATGTTTACCTTTTATGCTCCTCTTTGCTCCTACGTTTGGCCTTCAGAATTTCTACAAAGGTCTGGGCTTTTCATGAGGAGTGTTTGGGAGTCCTCTCTTTTATTAAAGGTCTTCTCTCTTCCCTCTGCAGATTCTACTCAGTTTTGCTGGGTGAGTTATTCTTGGCTTGAAAGCACACATCCTTTGTCTTTTGGAACATTGGATTCCAGGTTCTCTTCTCTCTTTTATAGGGATGGCTACTAAATTGTATGTAATTCTGATTGTGACTCCTTTGTATTTGGATTTTTTCTTTCTGGCTGCTTGAGGTAGTTTCTCTTTGACATGGAAACCAAATTTTGGCCATAAAGCTTCATTTGAGGATTTCTTTCAGGAGGTGGCCAATGGATTCTTTCTATTCACATTTTGCTCTTTGGTCCTAAGAGATATTGGACAGTTTTCTTTTAAGATTCTGAAATAGGATATCTAGGCTATTTTGAGGGGAGCATAGCTTTAAGTTAGTTCAGTGATTTAGAAATTTTTTCTCTTCAGTCTTTTTTTCTAAGTCAGTTGTTTTTGCTAAGAGATACCTTACTTATTTCCTCCCATATTTTTAATCTTTTGAATTCTTGTTCTTGAATTCAAATTCTTGTCTTGAATTCAAATTCTTGAATATTTCTTGTTGCCTCATGGAATCTTTAGCTTCTCTTTGGTCCATTCTAATTTTCAGGGAGTTTGTTGCTTGGGCAAAATCTTGTACCTTTTATGCCAAACTATTAATATCCTTTCTAATTTCTTAACTCTCATTTCTTTTCCTGAAGCCTTCTCATTTCACTTAATAACTTTAAAAAATATTTTTAAAAAATCACTTCCAGTAAAGGTCTCATTTCTAAAATGTATAGAGAACTGAGTCAAATTTACAAGAATACAAGTCATTCCCCAATTGATAAATGGTCAAAGGATATGAACTGGCAGTTTTCAGAGGAAGAAATTAAAGCTATCTATAGTTATATGAAAAAATGCTCTAAATCACTATTGATTAGAGAGATGCAAATCAAAACAACTCAGAGGTACCACATCACACCTATCAGATTGGCTAACATGATAAAATAGGAAGATGATAAATGTTGAAGAAGTGGGAGAGTTAGAACACTAATTCATTGTTGGTGGAGCTGTGAGCTGATCCAACCCTTCTGGAGAGCAATTTGGAACTATGCCCAAAGGGTTACAAAAATGTGCATACCATTTGACCCCACAATATCACTTCTAGGACTGTATCCCAAAGAGATCATAAATATGGGAAAGGGTCCTATGCATACAAAAATATTTATAGCAGCTCTCTTTATGGTGGCCCAAAACTGGAAATCAAGGGTGGGGAATGGCTGAGCAAGTTGTGGTATATGAATGTAATGGAATACCATTGCACTATAAGAAGTGATGAATATAAAGATTTCAGAGAGGCCTTGCAGGACTTATATGAACTGATGCTGAGTGAAAGGAGCAGAACCAGGAGAATTTTGTACACAGCAACAACCGCAGTGTGCAAGGAATTTTTCTGGTAGATTTAATCCTTCATAGCAATGCAAGTATCTAAAAAATTCCTAATGGACTCTTAAGGCAAAACGCCTTCCATATCCAGAGGAAAAAACTATGGAATTGGTTCATAGAATGAAGCAGATCATTTTCTCTTGTGTTTTGTTTTGTTTTGTTTTGTTTTATGGTTTCTCCCATTCATTTTAATTCTTCTATACAACACGATTAAGGTGAAAATATATTTAATAGGAATGTATGTGTAGAACCTATATAAGATTGCATGCTGTCTCGGGGAGGGAAGGGGGAGATAGGGGGTAAGGAAGGAGAGGGAAGGGAAAAAAATCTAAGATATATGGAAGTGATGTAGAAAACAAATAAAATAATTTTAAAAAAAAATCTCTTCCAGGCATTCTAGTTGAGTTTGTGCCCAAGCTGTATATTTCTTTGAGGCTTTGTTTGTAGATGTTTTGGAAATATTCTCTTCTAGATTGTCTCTTAAGTATGCCTACTCCCATAACAACTCTTTATAGTAGAATTCTTTTTTCATTTGTTCATTCTTCCAGCCTACCTCCTGACTTTGGACTTGATATTAGGACTGGGCTCTGCTCTGCTTCTGGAAAGATCTTGGCAAGTCCTGTTGATGGTTTCTTGGGGGTATTGAATACACAGGCTGGGGACTTGGAAGCTTTCAGTGTTCTCAGTGCACTCTGATTGAGACAAAATCTATTTGTTTCATGCTCTCCCCCCATCTCTCTCTCTCTCTCTCTCTCTCTCACGTACACACATACACGCACACATCTGACCTTTGTAAGTTCCTAACCTGAGTTTTGGCCTGAGCAATGGTAGATACTACTGGATTCAGCCCTTATCAGCTAGCTGAAAAGCTCTGTTGGTTTCTAGTGATGGAATTGATCCAAGATTCCTGTCATGGTTTTATCTCTGCAGGCTGAGTTAGATGCTAGAACCAAGACCCTGTTCTGCTCCTGGAGTCTGAGCTACATTGCTGCTGCTTTCTTCTGAACTTCTTCCTTTCTCAGTACACACTGACCCAAGGTCTATCTTGGGAACACCACCCCCTGCACAGGACCCCTTCTCAGTCCACCCTGGCTTTGTGACTTAGAACTAGGTAGTGGGCAATAATGTTGCCAGTTGGCAACTGTCCCCAAGTCAGTGTGCCCAAGTATATGTTTGGGGGTACCCTGATATGGGATTCCTTTTGCTCTGATGCACAGCCTTTACGTGGGCACCAGAGTACCGTGGTCCTATTTATCTCCTGCATCCAAAGACCTCTCTGTCTTGCTCCCCATGCCAATTTGGGCTAGACAAATGTCTAACAGTAATTTTTTCTGGATTTATCCATCAAATTTGGTCTGGTAAATTTTCTAGATCTATTTGGAGTTTTCTGGAGGGGTGTTTGGCTATACTGCTTCCTATAATTCTGCCATCTTGGCTCTATCTCCCTCTTTCCTCTCTATACTTTAATAAATGCATAGCAATAAGTTATTGTGGTCAAAAGTAAAAAAAAGTCATCATCTAGTGAGGAAATCTTTACATTACAGATGAGGAAACTGAGGCCCAAAGAAGAAAAGTGACTTGTTCAAGGTTAGAAATACCTCAAACCTGAGTTTTCTGTCCCCAGATCAGTTGAGTGATAGTTCCACTATACTTTAAATCCAATATGCTATTAGTGATGATGATGACGATGATGATAATGGAGGAAAGTATCCTTACAAACAACCAAAATATTAATGAAATGCAGGACCTAGTACAACAAAACAACTATAGAAAGATTTCAATTTCCTCAGAAAAAGAGGAAGGGAATTGATAGATGTTTGTAGAACAGGTCAGAAACCTACAGAAATACTTTTAGGACAAGTAGACATAACTTCACCAAGCAATAGTAAAGTCTATTGACACTTATGTGTCATTAGATTTATTGAATGAAACCAAAAGTGGTTTACTGTCAGATAGGGCATATGAAACAGCTAAGATACAAGCACAAAACTGAAAAGCCCTCTGTGGGTGATAGCCACAAGATTTTGGCCAGCAATAAATCAACAGAGAAGTGACAAACAAATGGCTGAGTCATGAGGATTTATTTGTGGAAGTGAAAGGATCTTTGATGGCAATTCAGAACCAGGTTATTGCCATGAGAAATAAGAGGTTTATCTTTAAAGTGATTAAATGTAGATTATACAAAGATGGTAGGAAACTATGCAATACATCACCACAGGGTTTAAAACTTTAGCATCTGAATAACTAGAAAGACTTGACTTAGTGTCTAGAATTAGACATCAGAATCTTACTTTCATGGACAGACAGATCACAAATCCCCATACTACAAATTCAGACCTTGCCTAGATATAATTCTGATCCATAAAACCCCAGTATAACATTTTAAATCACCATACCAAGTGTTTGTAATCTCTAAGGTCACATTGAATGAAAAGCTTTCAAAACATAGAGACAGTGTAGGACAAAATCGTAGTGGACTTGGAGAAAGTACATTATCATCCTTTTGTCCTGTCTGCTACTAGAGAATCCTTTCAGTGAACCTCCATAGGATAATGAGCTTCTATCTTAATACTTACATTCAACCACAAAAAGCAGTTACTTTGCCTTTAGCCCACTGTCCTCTGAGATCACTACTCTGATGTCTCTGGCATCAGCCTCTCCAACCAATCAAAGGGAAAGAACAAAGTTTAGGAATTAGAGCAATAATTTGGTCATACACTGTCATTTTATAGACGAAGAAACTGAATCCTGTGAAGTCGTGATTTGCCCAAGGCCACACAATACAAGTCAGTGTCAGAATCAGGATTAGAATCCAGGTCTTCTGATTCCAAAATCAATGCTCTTTCCATCACACCATATTTTGCTCCATTCGCGGGTGAGGAACTGAAGTTCCTCAACAGAAAAAAAAAAAAAAAAAAAGATAAAAATCCAGCACAGAACTCCCCACACTGCCTAAATTAAAGTGGTCCCGATCCAAGGGGGGCATGATGCAGGGCCTGAGAGGAAGGGGAAAGTAAATCCAGAAGGAAGACGGGTCAAGAGATAAGGGAAGAGTTACGGAGGCCGGTGAGGGGCGCTGGGGAAAGGAGGGATGATAGCTAAAGATGGGGGGGTTGATATTGATGAGAAGTTGTGGGGACAGACCGGGTGATGGGGACAGGTGGGGACAGGTGGGGACAGGTGCGGAAATAAAGGTGGGACGGGTCTAGAGAAGAACTCACAGGATCAGTGAAATCTGAGCTGAGGGACCACACGAGGGCGGAGCGCCCGTGGACCCTCTCTCCAGAGCCGAGGCGATGATGTCAGGGCCGGAGCGGTGATGTCAGAGCCCGGGCGGCGGGGCGGTGATGTCAGGGCTGGTGCTGATGCTGGCGGCGCAGTGCATTGTGGGCAGCTCCCCGCTCCGTCGCCGCCGCCGCCGCCGCTGCCGCGGGAGGAAGATCGGGGTCGGGCCGGGCCGGGATGGTCGGGGTCGGGAGGCCGCCGCAGCCGCTGCCGCTGCAGCCACCACCCCTGCCAGGGGGAGCGGGCTGCGCCAAGCCGCACTGAGCCGCCCCCGCCCCCGCCCCCGCCCCGCCCGGGCCCCGGGGGATGCGCCGCCCGGAGCCGCCGCAGCCGCAGCCGCAGCGGAGACAGAGCAGGTGAGGGCGGGGCGGGGCCGGGGATCGGGGCCCTGGAGGCTGGATCCGGAGGAGCCTGGGGTTGGGGGCCGGGGCCGGAGGCAGGCGGGGCAGGCCCGGGCGGGCGCAGAGAAGAGCGGGGATGGGAGGGCCGCCTGGCCTCGCTCGTCTCCCACCCATCGATGCTGCTGCATCCTCCGCTCCCGGAGCCAGGCTCCCTACGTCCTCCTCCTCCTCCCCCGCCCTGCCGTCACCACCCAGAGCAGGGCCGGAGGCTCCGAGCCTGCGGCCCGTCCTTGTCCTCCGCCGCCGGCTCACACACGTTCCTTTACGGCTCCCTGAGGACGCCGGCGTCCTCCCGTTCCCCCCTCCATGCATCTTGCACCCTCCTCTGCCTTCTCATCCTCCGTCCCGATGACTTTCAGCTTGTCCACCTGGAGGCATCCTTATCTGTCTGTGTAACACCTGTTCCTACTCTGCTCTGTCCCCATCGCCCCTTTACCGGTCCACACTGCACCTTTACATGTAGCCGTCATTCCCTCATCTGTTACCGTCACCCTAAATGTACCCTAGCTTACCCCATAACTAATCTCCACTTGACCCGACCTTTCTCTACCCATCTGCTGTGTAGCCCTCGTCTCCTCACCTGAGGGGCGAACATAACCCCCTCATCAGCCGTTTCCTCAGTTCTCCAAGCAGTTCCCAATGGCCCCGACCTCTTCCCATTGTCCTTATCTGTACCAGTCGGCTTCCTTACTCTTCTGTTACCTCCATCTATTCCTATTATCTCTCACCTGTTCCCGTCACCCTTATCCATTCTGATCGTCCTCTTCACTTGCCCCAGTCCCCTGAACCTGATCTTAATGCTCTACCTCTCCCCATTAGCTCCTTCCCTGACTCTATTATCGCCTCACCTATTTCCATCACTCCACTTGTCCCATCACCCCCCCTCCACTGGTCTCATCACTCACCTGTCCTTTCATACCCATTATTTGGGCCCTTCAGTATAGACTACTTACATAACATACATACACACACACACACACACACACACACAGGAATTTTAATGTACACTTACATGAACTTTCATTTATAGCTACTTATACACATCTGTACACACACACAGATACCATCAACATATACTCACTATTTCATATCAGTAGGCACATAACTTATAAAAACATATACAGGTTCTCCCTGTCCTACCTCATATGCTTCTCTTGATCCAAGTCATGAAAGTCTTGGTGAGGAAAGACTCAAAGAAGAAGGAAGTCCAGTTCTTTCTTCCTGTATACCTACCTCCTTCTGTCCTATAATAGACAGTGTGACAGTAAGGAGAAGGGGATACAAGTTGATGGGCTGGTGAGAGAGAGACACACACACATCAAACAAAATTATTGCCCTTCTACACAGGAGCTATAATCCCTAAGTTTCCCCTACAATTTCTTCCAGCCTTATCTCCTGGATTGTTTTCCTTCTTTTATCCTGTCATTGCTTATACTATGCAAGGGAATCCTCCTCTTCCTAATTACTCCTGTCCTATTATTTCAGCAAGGGCAGCTAAGTGGTTCAGTGTTAGAATGCCAGGCCTAGAGTCAGTCAGACCAATCTTTGTGAGTTAAAAATTTGGCCTCAGACACTTACTAGCTGGGTGACCCTGGGTAAGTCACTTAAAACCTTGTTTGCCTCAGTTTCCTCACCTGTAAAAATGAACTGGAGAGGGAAATGGCAAACCACTCCAGTATCTTTGCCAAGAAAACCCCAAATGGGGTCACAGAGAGTTGGACACAACTGAAACAACTGAGCAGCAAGAAAGCATTTCCGCACCAGTGGGAGGTGGAAGAGAGGGAAGCTTGTTGGGGGCTTTTGGAGAGGGCTCAGTTGGAATAGACAGACTTTCTCTCCAACAGTTACTCCCAACTCCTCTTGCCTAGGTAATAAAACCCATCCAGGGAAGGGAGTTCTGAATCATTAACCTACAGCAAGAAACTATGGGAAGCCAGTGGAGTTCGTGCCCTACTCCTTATCTATGCCTCTGCACCCATGAACTTGGCTTCAGGATGTCTAAATGATAGTTCTCAGGGTAACCATACGTACTATCCTAAAGAAAAAGGAGAAGCAATTTCTTAATCTTTTCAAACCTCCAACCTGGTTTCTAGAGATATTCTCTTTCCCTTCCCATGGCCTTAATGTTTTCCTTCTCCTGGATGCCTGGAGACTCTTTCTTTCTTCTTTCTTAACAAGTTATCCCTTTCCTACAAGGTCAGTCTGAAGATGGGGATAGGCAGCTATGTTAGGAAGAGAAAAGGGGAGAGCAAAGGGAGGATACTGGCCCTAATTCCCCAAATGAAAGGGATATTATTACCTTCCATACCTACATGCCTCCAGACAGGATGCTAGAGAGCTGATTCTTCTCCAAAACCTCTAGAGAAGACCCCTACCCTTACCTCCCTAAATAATAGGTGCTCAGTTTGCTAAAACCACCTCCTCCCAAAGTTAGGAAGCCTTTCCTTATGGCTACCTTCTTTTGCTCTTTTTCCCCCTGAAGTCTCATTCCTTCTCATTGTGTACTGAACAGAGTGGTCCAAGGTTCTCTCCCTCTTCTATCCGTACCAAGAAAGCTCCTCTATCACAATAATCATCTCCCTAGTGACTCTTCTTTCTTACCCTACTAGATGGCTCTCCTAATTCATATGGGCTCCCTGCTTCTCTCTCAGCTGCCTCCAGATGCCTCATCTCTTTCCCTCTCCTTCTTCTCTCCCTCCAGGCTGATTAATTGTCTCTACTTCTAAGGGATATCTTGGGCCTATTTCACAAGGGGATGCACTATTACATCCTTCTTACCCCTGTGGCTGTGTTAGTGAGTCTCTCTTTCCAGGTAGAAATTCTCCAAAGTTGGTTTTGAGGTTTGCTTTTGCTTTGTTTTCCAGTTGATACATCTGCTTAGTCAGGGTGCATTTTACTATACTGTCCTGGCTTTTCTTGGCTACAGTGATTCCCAAGGTTAGCATGTGTCACCTTTGTTCTCATGTCTTTTCCATACTCACATGTCTCATCTTGGTTTGCACGAGTCTCCTACATTACCATGTCTCACCTTGGCTAATTCTTATGCCTGTCCTCCATTCCATTGCCTCTCTCTCCATTAATTTTTATCAGATCTCTCTTACATTAGCATGTAGCATCCCTAACTCTAGCATGTGTCCTCTTAGTTAAGATGGCCCTCCTATGATGAGTAGCATCTCACCTTGCCTAGCATGTTTCTCACAGTTAATGTGCCTCTCTTACACCATTGTGTCTCTTTGGTTAACCAGCATGTCTCCCTTGGCTAGTGTATCTTTCTAACACTAGCCTATCTCACTTGCCTGTCTAGATTTCTATTGTTAGGCATGTTCCTCTTCTCATCGAACATGTCTCTTCTTTTTGGTTTCTTCATGAATGTTTTTCCCATAGATGTCCCACCTCTTACTGTTGGTGTCTCCCTCAGTTCTGCCCTTGGCTAGCATGGCTTCTCCTGTTGACTCCTCTCTTACCCATGTCTTTCCATGCCTGGTATAGTTTTCCATCTCTCTTCAAAATGTCTGAACCAACTTGCTTTGGGTGGGGAAGGGAAGGTTCCCCAGTGAATGGTACAGATGACCTTTTTTCCCCTTTGGGAGGTGGTAGGTGGGAAATTTGGACTGGGGAGATGTTGGGCTTTCCTTATGTTCAAGCTGGGTCCTTAGCACCATCCTACTTTCTTTTATCCTCACCCACTCACAAACCCTCCCCACTTCCCCAGGTAGATGGCCCAAACCAGGCAGGTGCCACCAAAACCCCTCCCTCTGGCTGGCGGATGCAGTGCCTAGCAGCTGCCCTCAGGGAAGAGGCCAACATGAGTGGGGGAGGGGAGCAGGCAGACATCCTGCCGGCCAACTACGTGGTCAAGGAGCGCTGGAAAGTGGTGAGTGACCCATGCACAGTAGAAGGGCAAGGAGTAGTGAGGGATCCTTCGAGGGAGGTGGGTGGCATGGGGTGGGGTAGAGAGGGTTAAGTGGCTGCTTCTCAAAATGTCCCGGCTACTGAGTCCCAAAGCGGGAGGTGCTCAGATACACATTTGCATATTGTTAGCATTCCATTTGCATGCTAAATTTTGTATAGCTAGGCCCAGAAATCTTTGTTTCTGCCCTGCTTTCTCGGTCATCCCTCCCTCCAGTCCTTGCTCTGGGAGCCTTTAGGGCTCCCTTTTCCAGCAGTGTCAGGTTCAACTGGCCCATTCTAGAAGTAATCCTGGTTGGATTTCCATCAATGCTCTGGGTCTGAGCTGCAGAGCTCAAGGGAGGAGGAGTGAGAAGGGAGCTCTTTTTCTCAGTCCCTATTAACTCTAAGGCTCTGGTCTAAGGATGGTCCCCCTTGGTTTGGCAGAAGTAGGGAAGGCCAAGCAACATCTCTCCTACACAGGCTCTAGGAGTGAGGACCTTGCAGGCTGCACCCTACTCCACCCTACCCACGCTTAGATTCCCTCTTTACCCCCTCCCCCTCTGGCTCCTGCGGCAGGTGCAGCATGCAGAGACTGCATGTCCCAGCATGCCTCACTTGGCCAGAACCAGGGTTCCTTGCTGCTTAGCCTGCTGGGAGTTGTAGTCCTGATCCCCCCCTTATTTGTCTGGGTTGAATAGGAGGGGTTGGGTGTCTGGTTGAGGAAGGAGATGTCAGGAAGTTCAACATGGTGATGGTGATGTTGGAGTGGGGGGCTCCAGCTCATTAATCTCCTTCACCTCTCCACCAGGATTCTCAGTATCCTGGTAGCACTGTAGGATCAGGATGATTTTTAAGTTTTTAGGAAATTATGGGATGAGGGTAAGGTTCCTCTTGTTTGGGGAGTTGAGTGACCCTCCTTTTCCTCCCCTTCTCCCTCCTGCCTCTTGGGGCTTTATGAGTGTGTTTGTATGTGTGTGTTTGTCTGGGTTAGGTGGCAAGAGGGCCAGAAGACATGTCTGGGGGAGGGGATGACTAGAAGAGGGAGTTTATTAGGGTGTGTATTGACTGGAGACTAGTCTTATGGCTAGGCCTTTGTAAAGAGTCTGAGAGCATCCTATGGGGGAGGGGGGCACAGGGGATAGGACTATAGCCTAGGTCTTGGGGTTGGTTGGTCTCCTTGGCAACAGCCACCAGGTCACTCAGGTCCCTGTTGATGGGGAAGAGGAGAAGGGGAAGATAGGCAGTCAGGGAGACAAGGGGCAAAGGTTGCCCTCTTGTCAGAGAAAATGACACCTCCTGTCTGACCACATGGGCTGGTGAGGAAGGGCACTCCCCTTTGCTCCCTCCTTCATACACTGGCCTCTGGAGGTGGGAGAGCTTATATGACTCAATGACAATTCAATATAGAAGAGGAGAAAGCAGGAGAATATATTAGTGGGATTTTCTTTTCTCAAAGCCAGCTACTAATGGGGTCTCCAGACCTCTCTAATCCAACTGATTAGTTTCTTGGAAGAGAGGAATTGGGGCCTGGAAGCATATCACTTTAACATAGGAAATAAGAAAAGACAGAACAAACCAAGAAAGGAAGATGGAGGGGGTTGGGGAGGAGGGACTAAGATACTCCTGCCTTTGCCTGTCCTAAGCACTCCCATGTACAATGGTTAGAGGAAAAATACAGAAGGAGGAGAAGATATGGTATCTATCATCTGGGAGTTCCCAGGCTTATGGGGAGATACATAATATGGGTTCTCAAGTCTCCCAGTCTGGGGGAGTAGGGGACACAGTTTCTGGCCTCAGGGAACTCCCAGTATGATGATGATGGGGAGAAATACAGATCCACTTGCTGGTCTAATTTACTGTCTGAATGGAAAAGATAAGATACTCAAGATGAAGAAAATAAATCCAAACTCTTCAAAGGGAGAGTCAAGTAAGTTAGGAATACTGAAGGGATTGGAGAGACTGGCACCAGGTGGTGTTGTTTAGGAAAGTTCTACTGGGCAAATAGGGGCTGATGAATGTTGCTGAATAGAATTTTGAAGCTGAGAGGACAGAATTTGATAGGGAGTGAGGAATGAGGAAGGGGTTCTGGCTGTGGCAGTTAGGAAAGGGGTATGTGTGTTCGTCCTTCATTGCCGAAGAAGACCATGCCATCAGAGAAATAACATGACTTGCACTTGACTTTGTTTTGAGTGAGGGAGGGCTGTGCAGTCACCAGCCTCACTTCTCCTCCAGAGCCATCTGAATCCAGTGACCATATATTCATCAGGATGACTGGAGATGATCCAGAAGGAGGCAATGGGGTTAAGTGACTTGCCCAAGGTCACATAGTTAGTGAGAGTCAAGTGTTTGAGGTGAGATTTGAACTCAAGTCCTCCTGACTCCTGCACTGGTGCTCTATCCACTGCACCACCCAGCTGCCCCTTAGGGAGGGGGAGTGTGGGAATGGAGGGTGGCCGGTAGTCTAATGTTATTTTCTAGGGGAGGTGGTAGGCAAACTCTGGAGGAGAAAGAGAGAAAATGCTCAAAGAACTTAGTGGGGGATGGGGATGAGGGCATTCTGGTTGTCCAAGTTATCATCCTCCATCCCCCTACCTCTAGGGAAGCTGGTACCCAGCCTGTCAGTATAGGAGAATCTTTCCTGTTTTTAAAGATGTTGGTGTGTTCAGTTCCTTTCTTGATTCTTTGTATCATATGTACCCTCTGAGTCACAATTTTTTTCCCTGGTGTTTGTCTCATTACTTCGGG
This sequence comes from Bettongia penicillata ogilbyi, assembly GCA_023548195.1. Classification (NCBI taxonomy): domain Eukaryota; kingdom Metazoa; phylum Chordata; class Mammalia; order Diprotodontia; family Potoroidae; genus Bettongia; species Bettongia penicillata. Next base: position 5,552,318 of record JAJHZJ010000089.1, read on the forward strand.
GGCACTTTCTCCCTTTTATTCCTTTTTAACAGCTCTTTCCCTGTTTCCTTCCATTCATTCCACAGGGCCCCTGCTCTTTTCCTTCTATCAGTCTTTCTCCATTTCTCCTTGTCTCTGTCTTCCTCTCTTCCTCTGTCTCTTTCTTCTGTCTCTTCCTCTTTCTCTTTCTCTCTCTCTACCTCTGTCTCTATTTTTATGTCTCTCCCTGTGTATGTCTCTGCCTCCACCACCACCACTTTGGGGAACTACTTAGTTTTAGTTCACCTGTCTGTGGACTCCCAAATCTTTAGCTCCTACCCCTTCTTTCCAATAAATCATTTTAACCAATCAGAAAATATTTACTTAGCACCTACTGCATACAAGACACCATGCTAAACTTCTGGTTTGGGATGCTGGCAGTGGTACAAATATATATAAGGTAGGGGCAGCTAAGTGGTGCTGTGGAGAGCACTGGTCCTGAGTTCAAATTTGACCTCAGACACTTACTAGCTGTGTGACTCTGGGCAAGTCATTCAACCCTGATTGTCTCAAAAAAAAAAAAGATATATAATCCTCCTAAGGAGGGGGATTATAATCTAGATGGGGAAATAAGACATACATACGCAGACACAAATAACAATGCAAATCAGTATATATCATATGCAGTATGTATAGCACAAGAGGTACCTCTGAATCAGGAAGCTCTGGGTTCAATTTCTACCTCCTGACACTTACTGGATATGGAACTCTCAGCAGGTCACTTAACCTCTTACTGCCTCAGGAAACCCTCTTAAGCTCTCAACTCCAACTCTCAAGAAACTCTCTGTAAATTGGGAGAGCAGATACCAATTTCCAGTTATAGAGAGTTTTCTTACTAGAAATTTCCTATATGATCTTCAGCTTCTTTCCTGGAATTTCCTATAAATATGAAATCACAGGTCCTGAACTACCAAACAAAGGAATGAATGAATGAATGAATGAAATATACATGTGAAGCAGCCTGGATAGTGGGAAAGACCTTAGGTTTGCTATCCCAGATCTGCCACTTACAAGCTGTATGACCTCAGACAAGTCTTTCTGGGCCTCCATTTCCTCAACTATGTAATGAGGGAGTAGACTGACACAGTCTCTAAGGTCTCTTGTGTTCTATGTCCTAACAGACAGTCTACATTGTAAGGCTTTTGCCAGCTCTGATATTCTGTGATTCCAATGCTAAGTTTCAAAAGAGCAGGGTGGATGAGAAGCACTTTACAATCTGGATGACTGAACTGAACGGGTCTGAGGATCTTCATCTCCTTTTCTCCTTCTTCTCCATCATTATCCTCTGAGGCTATGAGCCTTAGAGTCTTTGAAGCCAGTTTCAACTCTGCTGTTTCCTCTCCCCTCCTCATTTCTTCCCAACAATCATTTATCCATATTTTATTTTCTCCTTTTTCCTCATCCCATTTATAGTCTACCCTCCTTTACTCTTAGATTACTGAAATAACCTCCTAGCTGGTCTCCCTGTTTCTTTCACTCCAATCTGTCCTACACATATGTATGATCTTCCCCAACCAAATCCCACTTTCTTCCCTCCCTTGCCCTTTAGTTTACAGCGTCCCATCAAAATAAAACTCTCAGCTGGAACCTCGTCTCTCACTCTTCTCTTTATTACTTCCCTTCCCCTTCTTTTCTTTTTCCCTTTAGCCTCACCATCTAGGACTCTCCACTGCAGCTCACCAAAAGTCTCTTCCCATTTCATCTTCTCAGCCTTAGACCCTTCCTCACTGAGTGCCTGGGGATAATCCTTTGGCCAAGATCCTTCCAGAAGCCTTAGGCCTCGTTGATCCCCAGCCTGTTTCTTGGACCTTCCCTAAGAAAATCTTCTCTTTAACTTCTTTTTTCACTTTGCACTTTTTGCAAGAACTTCTTTGATTTCGGAACTCGAGGTGATAACTAACCTTCCTAATGCTGAACCAACGTAGTTCTCTGAATTCGAAGAATTGATACAGTCCAACTCTAATTACCCACTTCCCTTCTGCTGTTGTCACTGTCTCAAGGTGTCCTTTTCTCTAGGGGCATACTTATCTGTGCGCTCTGCATGTATTTCCCAGTCCAATAGAGTATAAATTCTTGGAGGCCAGAGACAGTTTTGTTTTTTTCTCTCTTTGTACCTCCAGCCCTTAGCAAGCACATAGGAGGCATTTAAAAATACTCATTGAAGTTCTTAGTATCTATTCCTTTTGGAGGCAGCTAGGTGGCCCAGTGGATAGAGTGCTCAAATCTGGCGTCAGACACTTACTAGTTGTGTGACCCTGAGCAAGTCACTTAGCCTCTGTTTGCCTAAATCCACCAGAGGAATGCAAATCACTCAGATATCTTTGCCAAGAAAACCCCATGGACAGTACTGGCGTGCTTTGGTCCACAGGGTCAGGAAGAGTTGAACATGGCTGAATAACAACACTCCCCTTTCACCCAATTTCCATATACTTATAAGTGTAATTTTTCCCCCAAGATTTAGATTAATGGGAAAAGATCATCTACAATTTCAGAAATGTTGCATTTAGATTGTTATTAGAAGTACCTTTAAAAGGAATGTAGGTAATCCATAGGTGGTGCAGCGGTTAGAGCACTGGCCCTGCAGTGAAGAGGACCTGAGTTCAAGTTCAGTCTGAGATACTTACTAGCTGTGTGACCCTGGCCAAGTTACTTAACCCTAATTGCCTCTCCTCAAAAAATAATAAAAAATAAAAGGAATCTCTCTAGTCCCAAAGTTGGTGGCCTTGTACTAACCTACCCATATCTCCAAGTCTAGGCTTGCCATACTGATCCCCTGTACCCAGGACCAAAGCTGCCACTGGTAATTTTTGCATTTAGAGCCATGAGTGGGTGGAAAGTCCTGGGTCACAGTGGCTGAGGATGAGTAAGGGAACTTTAGGAAACCAGAGACCTCCTATATGACTGAAAGATTGATTGATTCTGGGAAATTGGGAGGAACAGGGAACCAGCAGCCAAGAAGATACTCTTAGAAGGGAGGAAACATACTCCTTGATGGCATTATCAGGACTTTCGAAATTTTAGTGCTCTGAAATTTAAGTACAAAGCCCCACTTGTTCCACTCTAGGTACAGTGCCGACTAAGTAGGTGTGACAGCCAGCTCTGCTCTCCCCTTTCTTATCTTACAAGAGGAGAATGGCATCTTCCTTTAGAATACACTGAAATTGAATCTGAGCCCTATGTACCTTAGCTTTCTAGATTGAGATCATTGTTCTATCAGTTGTGGGGAACCTATGGCCTTGAGGCCACATGTGACTTTCTAGGTCCTTGGGTGCAGTCTTTTGAACAAATTCAAGTTTTATAAAACATATCCTTTTATTAAGGGGATTTGTTTTGTAAAGTTTGGATTCAGTCAAAGGGCCACCCTTGAGGACCTATTCGACCACATGTAGTCTCGAGGCTGCAGGTTCCCCACCCCTGGTCTAGGCTTATGAAGTTTTAACCATAATCCTATGAAATTATTTAGTCAAGTAGGTTACATTTCATTTTTCTCCAACAAGGGACCCACCAGGAAATATAAATAGGTAAGATGGGAACAGTTTCTGTCATCTCATGATCAAACTTCAATCTGATTTGAAGGTCACAGATACCCTTTTCTTTAATCCCTTCCCTTCCTCTACATCCCCAGACTCTAAAAAGTAATCATCTTTTCCAGGAAGTCTGTCTTGATGAAGCTCACTGGCTGTGCTCAGCCCCGTCTTGACAGCAGCTTGTCCTCACAACTGTTGTCTGTTGCTCTGTCCATCTGTAATGCCCCAGTGTCTGATGTGATGCTCTATTGTCTAATGTTGGCCTGAAAGTCCTTCCTTTATTTTCTGTTATGGGGGAAGGGGAATAGAAATAACACTGAATTTCAAGTCAGGAGATTTGGTTTCATATGCTGGTTTTGTTACTTTCTCCTTATATAACTACCATTGGGCAAATCATCTCATTTCGCCAGGCCTCAATTGCCTCCTCTGCTAAAAACAAAAACAAACAAACAAAAAAATGAGTCAGCATATATGATCTCTAGGGTGCATTTTTAATCCTCGAATTCTATGAGTGTTGGCAATATGATATAGACTCCAATGGTCCCCAGAGACACATCTTGAAGCTCTGATTTGTTTTCCTGGGGAATCCAAGTTAGGAAGAGAGTATTTTCCAAGTCACTTCCTTGTATGGGCCTCAGTTTCCTCATTTTTAAAATAATGGAGTTAGATTCCCTAATTTCTTTTTATTATTATTATTATTTTATTTGTTTTCAGTGTTCTACAATCACTTCCATATAACTTAGAATTTTTCCCTCCCTCCCCCTCCTTATCCCCTCCCTTCCCATTCCCTCCCTAAGACAGAGTGCAGTCTTATATAGTTTCTACATATACATTCTGATTAAATACATTTCCACCTTAATCATGTTGCATAGAAGAATTAAAATGAATGGGAGAAATCATAAAACAAACCAAAACATAATACAAAAGAAAATGATCTGCTACATTCTGCAATCGAATTCCATAGTTCTTTCTCTGGATGTGGAAGGCATTTTGCCTTAAAAGACCATTGGGAATTTTTTAAGTCCTTGCATTGCAATGAAGTTCTAAGTCTACCAGAAAAAATCCTCATACACTATGGTTGTTGCTATGTACAAAGTTCTCCTCGTTCTGCTCCTTTCACTCAGCATCAGTTCATGTAAGTCTTTCCAGGCCTCTCTGAAGTCTTCCTGTTCATTGTTTCTCTTAGCAAGATAGTATTTCATTACATTCATATACCACAATTTATTCAGCCATTCCCCAATTGATGAGCATCCCCTTGATTTCCTGTTTTTGGTCACCAAAAAGAGAGCTGCTATAAATATTTTTGTATATGTGAGACCCTTTCCCATTTTTATGATCTCTTGGGGATACAGTCCTAGAAGCCATATTGTTACATCAAAGGGTATGCACATTTTTGTAGCCCTTTGGGCATAGTTCCAAATTGCTGTCCAGAATGGTTAGATCAGCTCACAGCTCCACCAACAATGAGATTCCCTAATTTCTAACATAGGGCCCTTCCTGCTGTATATCCTACTGTTTTGGCCTTCTGTGCCAAGGTCAGATGGAGATGAGAAATGACATGGCAAGGTTGGAATGACTAGAATCCTAGATTGTGCCATGTAGAAGAGACTTTAAAAGTTCTGTAATCCCACTTCCCCATCTTAGAGGTAGAGACTGAGACCCAAAGTAGAAAGGCAACTTACCCAGGTTCACGAATGGTCAAGCTGGACTAGATCCCCTGCTCCTTCTACTATATCACAGCTGTAAAGAGAATGGAATTCAATCAGCTCCCTTGAACTACCTAGACTCCTAGTCGAGGCCAGGACAAGGAACTGGGGCCATTAGCATTTTCTCTGCCATGATAAAAGATAGGTAGGTGGTATAGACTCTCTATTACTATTACTAATAGGAGCTAACATTTATATGGCACCTACTATGAGCAAGGCAGCATGCTAAGCGCTTTACAATTATTGTCTCATTTGATCCTCACAACTGCCCTGGGAGGCAGGTGTTACTATTATCCTCACTTTACAGATAAGGAAACTGAGGCCGACAGAAGTTAAATGATTTGCCCAGGGTCCTATAGCTAGGAAGTGTCTGAGGCTGGATTTGAACTCAGGTCTTCCTAACTCTGGGTCTAGTGCTCTATTTACCATGCCACCTGGCTGCTATGTTACAACTACCCATATGCCTTGTTGCTGTGTGATTTTTTCCACCCACAAACTCAATGACCACTCTGTTTTCAATCTCTTGCAAGATTGCAAGACATCTGCTCCCAGTACACTTCTGAAATTGCTCTGTCCATGGTCATCAACGACCTCCCAATATAATAGTTTCTTTTCTGTCCCCATCTTCCTTGACCTCTCTGCAGCATCTGATACCCCTCTTTCTACTGATTAAGTCTCTCCTCTCTTTTGGCTTCTGAAACCAAGGGAGAAGAGACCCTTTCCTGAGAAATATTCTTGGTTCTCTTGAAGCAGTCTTCCTCTGTCTCCTCTCCTGGTTTTTCATTCTCTTATATATGGGTGTTCCATAAGGGATGGTCCTCAGACCTCTTTTCTCTCTTACCTCTCTCTGCCTGGGCAAACTCATCTTCTCCCAAAGCTCCAATTACCACCTCTTTGCAGATGACTCCCAAATTTGTATCAACAGCCCTGACTTCCCTTCTGAGTTCCAGACCCACATCTTCAACAGTCCCACAGGATATTTCCATCAAGTTGTCTGACTGGCATCTCACAGTAGAAGAGAAAGAACATTGGCTCTGGAGTCAGAGGACCTGGGTTCAAATCCCATCTTTGACCCTTGTGACCTTGGTGAGTTGCTTAAACTTCTGGAGTCAGAGGAGACCTGGGTTCAAATCCCACCTTTGATTGACCCTTCTTACCCTTGTTGACCTTGTATAAGTACATAAACTTCTGAAGCTGGAAGACTGGATTCAAATCCTATCTTTGACTTTTATTACCCTTGTTGACTTGAATGAGGTGTTTAACTATTATAGGAGGTCTCCTGTTTCCTCACCTGTATAATGAGGGGGTTGCATTAGATGGTTTCTGAGATCCCTTCCTGCTGTTATGATCTTAGGAACTAGTGTTTTCCCTGAAATGTATTTCTCTTTCTGATATTATTATTTCTGCAGAGAGTATAATTCATTCCTCCTTTTCTCTCAAGGCACAAAACCTTGAGGTTGCCTATGACCTATTTCTTCATCTCTACCATCCAATTGTAACATTGTAACATCGCCAAATTCTATTGATTCTGTCTCTTCAACATCTCTCATATGTGTCTGCCCCTCTCTGTTTCCACTGCTGCCACCTTAGTACAGGTCCCTTATATCATCTGCCTGAAACATTGCAATACTCTTCTAACAGATTTTCTTAGTTCCACCCTCTGCCCCTTCCAATTCATCTTTATACTACTATTAGGGTAATCTTCCTTCTGTGTAATAGATAGGATCTCATCATTCCTCTGATCAAAATTTTCAGTGGTTCCCTACCAGACAGATACCAAGTAAAATCCAGGCTCTTATATGGTATTCAGGACCTTTCACAATCTGATTTTGTTTCATGTAACTATCCTCCATACACTCTATACTGTAGCCAAACTGGACTACTTTTTGGCTCTTGGTCACACTCCATGCTACTTCCATCACCATGTCTCTACTCACACAGAACTCTACACCTAGACTGCTGTCTGTCTCCTTTATCTGTTGTATTCAATCCTCTGAAGCCCAACTCCATGCCTGCCCCTTTCCCCTTCATTTCCCCCTTGGATCTTACATTATACTTTTTGGGGCATAAATCTAGTGGTGTCATATATTTATCATGTCATATTATACATTACAACTTATCCCATCTTATCCCACAAGTAGACTGTAAGTTTCATGAAGGCAGGCTGGATGTGTTTATCTGAACTTTGTATCTCCTCAGGCACTCTCCATACAGTAGACCCATAATAAATGTTTAATGAATGAATGGAAGGATTGTTACCTTGTGTTGAGCATTTGCCTAGGAGACATAGGGGTAGCCTGCACTTTTCAGTAAGTGGAGAGGTTAATGACAATCCCTTGCTGAGCCCCACCTCCATTGCCCCATGACATCATACAGGATGCTACCAATCTGTGGGGGAGCCCTCCCTCTTCTCCTAGAAGCTCTTTACCATCCCTTATGCATTCTGAGAAGGTGCCTGCTTTCTTGAGTAAGGGTTGTCTAAACCTGAGTATCTGGGAGCATGGCTGGAGGAAGAAAAATGTCAGAACCATCCAGGCAGTCAAAAAGGCTTCTCTCCCTGGATTGTACTCTGTATGGAAACATTAAGACCACATTCACTTTTCCCAGACTCTAAAATCTGATCTATTTTGTGTATATTGTGTTGTATGTATATGGGGACTGAGCCCTTCCTCTGTGCCATGTAAACCTTATATTGGGCACTGAGGAGAGGAAGTGATGGGTAGGGGAAAGAGGGAGAAGTTGGCATGATTGTTGCCCTTGGAGAGCCCCCATTTTGATAGAAGAGACACAGCCCCTGCATTTGGATAACTTTCAATTTACAGGGGAGGGGAGGGAGATATAATCCTTATGCCTATGGAGTCCTTGGCTTTCTGAGAGTTCCCAGTTTGAAAAGCAAGAAATAGTCCTTCTTCAGGGAGCTCTTCAGCTTATGGGGTAAGGGGACAAAACACTCCAAGAGCACACAGATGCGGATGATAGTTCACAGAGGAAGAAGGCAATAGTAAGGAATGGTGGGGAACTGCCCTGCACCTTGGCTGAGCCCTTTATATTCCCCTCTGTAGCTAAAGAAGATCGGGGGCGGGGGCTTTGGAGAGATCTACGAGGCCATGGACCTGTTGACCCGGGAGAATGTGGCCCTGAAGGTCGAGTCTGCCCAGCAGCCCAAGCAGGTCCTCAAGATGGAAGTGGCCGTGCTGAAGAAACTGCAAGGTACCCATTCAGGCTTCCCCTCCTAGGCCTTTCAAGGCCTCTCTCTCTGGGTACCTTCTACCTCTGGGAAAATGACAGTGATCATCCCTGAATACCAGAGGGCAAAGATGGCTCCCCACACCATTAGGCTTTGCTAGGCAGAGGGATGAGCTCCAACTGAAGAGGGCAGTCATGGAGACAGATCCTCGGGTATTGGTGGAAAGATGGGGAGAGTGTTGATGATGGGTAGATGATCAAGGAGGAGGTGATAGGGGAAGTGGGACTTGGGAAAGGGTTATAGGACAGGGTGCTGGGGGTGGGACAAAAAGAGACGACGAGACTGGGGCATGACAGGCTTGTGATTCTCTGTGGTCCACAGGGAAGGACCATGTTTGCCGGTTTATTGGCTGCGGCAGGAATGAGAAGTTCAATTATGTGGTAATGCAACTCCAGGTGAGACCCCTGGAGACAGCTCCACTTGGCCCTTCTGTCTCTTCTTCCTGAGGATCCAGGATTGTGGGTGCTACTGCAGCAAAGGAGGGGCTGTGATCAGAGTAGGGAGGCCAATGTCATCTTGGCTGCTGAGCCAGTGGGTGATGGGACTCTGGGGCGGCAATATGACCACTGTAACCTTGGGGACGGTTCCAAGGGTCATGATGTGGCCAACACAATGGGGGTGATGTTTTAGGGCCGCAACCTGGCAGACCTGCGCCGCAGCCAGCCCCGGGGCACCTTCACCCTGAGCACCACGTTGAGGCTAGGCAAGCAGATCCTGGAGTCCATCGAAGCCATCCATTCTGTGGGATTCCTTCACCGGGACATCAAGCCTGTGAGAGCTCACTGCCCACCTCTCCTTTCTCCTTCTCCTAATCCTCTTTCCCATTCCTTTCTCCCTCTACCATATGTGAGGAAATAAAAAATAGGACAAAAAAGAAAACTAGCCGGTCCAGATACTACATCAGGGTTTTCTTTCTTCTTTCTCTTTACCAGGGGTTTCTCATGTGAGTTCTTTGAATTTTTATTTTTAAAAAATAATTTGATCACTATATTTCATTATAATTGGTTTCCTATACATTTTATTTTATATATTTAAAAACATGATTTTGAGAAGAGATTCATAAGGTTTCATGAGGCTGCCAAAGGGATCCATGACGTAAAAAAAAAAGACTAAGAATCTCTGATCTTTACTAAATCATTACTAGATAGCTGTATTGGAGCATTTTCTACCAGAGAGAGTCTGTTTATTACATGCTAGACTTGGAATCAGGAGAAACCTGAGCTCTATCTCAGCTCTGACTCTTCTTAGCTATAGGAATGTGAGCATTTTAGTTAACTTCTTTGAGCCTCATTCTCCTCATTTACAAAATAAGGTTAACATATCTGGAGTAACTCAGTCTCAAGGGGTTTTATGAGAATTAAATCAAATAAGAATTAAATCAAGAAAGTGCTTCGTAAACCTTAAAGTCACATGTAAGTGTCAGCTATTATCTTTGTACAGAGTATAAGTACCTGTCCTGAGATAGCTTCTGATACTGATTTTGTGGATAAAAAAAAATGGGCTAGACAGTAGTACACAATGAACACAAAACTGATTGGATGTCCAAACTCAAAGAGTAGTCATTAATGGTTTGATGTCTCCTTTGATGAAGGTTGTCAATGATACATTCTAGAGATCTGTGCTTGGTTCTGGGCTGTTTGACATTTTCATGAGTGACTTGGATAGAGGTATAAATGATATGCTTCTTTATTTGTGAATGGCGCAAATTTTGGAGGGAGTGATAGCTTACACACTCTGTGACCAAGTCAGGATTCAGAAAGATCTTGGCACACTAGAGCCCTAGACTGAATAAAACCAGATGAGTGTGAAGTCTTATTCTTGAGTTCAAGAAGCCACTTTACAAGTACAAGAAGGTGGAGGCATGGCTAGGCCACAGGTCCTCTGAAAAGTACCTGGAATAGGGAGGTTTAGTGAACTGCAAGATCGATTTGAGTCAGCAGAGTAGATAGCAGCCTAGAGTAATTTAGGCCTCATTGCAAGAGGTAGAGAATCCAACAGAAAGGAAGTGATAGTCTCATGGTATTCTGTCCTACCCCTGGAATTCTAGGTACTGATAATATCTACGTCCTTGATCTTGATAAACTGATGAGTGAAGGGAAACCAGTTTGGGGAAGGATCACTTGTTAGGTAACGATCAGTTGGAGGGATATTTCTTCTGGAGAAGAGAAGTTTCAAGGGGAACATGATAGCCATTGTCTAGGATTTTAAGGACTGTCATAGGCAAGTGGGATTAGCCATACTCTGCCTGGTGCCCGAGGGTGGAAGCAAATTTAGGTTGAAGATTTGTGGATGTTATGGTTGGTCCTTCATTCTCAAAGAGGACCAGTGACACCACGAGGGTGATGTCTTGACTTGTGAGTGAACTGGATTTAAGTGAGGCAGAGCTGTGCAAAGTCATCAGCCTCACTCTCTCCTCCAGAACCATTGGAGTCCAGTGGCAAAACAAGAGTCAAAGCAATTGGCAATAGCCTAGGATGCAGGGAGTGACCCTGGTCTTTCTCCCAGGTCTCATTTTGTCTGAGGCAACACCTATTCAATGATTAAGGCCCAGGTAAGAAATGAGCAAGAGACAGCCTAGTTCACTGTCTCAAAAATATCAGTCTGAGAGGAGAAGACTTTCAGATTTTCTGGAACAACTGCCTAACTATTTGAGCTGTCCCATAGCAGAACGGGCTTCTTGGATAGATAGTGAGTTCCTTGTCTCTAAAAGTATTCAAACAGAGGCTGAATTTTCACTTGTCAGGGATGTTGTAGAGGGAACCTGTCCAGGTGGAGATTGGACTAAATAAATGGCCACTGAGGTCCCTTCCAACACAAGGACTCTGTGATTTTGATTTGCTTTCAAGTGCAATCAGAGATGCCAGAAAAGCAAGCAGATCAAGCTTGCTACATATGGCTACATATGTCCCTTATCTTACAAATCAGGCAGCCTCTCTTGCCTAGGACCATAATTCCCTTGGGATGGACTTTTTCACAGATGTTTCAGGTGAGGAAATGGGACCCCAGGGAGAAAAGAGGGCTGGTGGGCCTCCAGACTCATCACTGCCACCAAGCGTAAGGAATGATGCCTGGGTTTTGGTCCCATCTGCTTGGTCTGCCTTCCTACCAGAGGCTGAGTTCCTTCACCCTTCCCCACTCCTCCAGCCTTCTGGCCCTCTCTTCTATCCTCCAGTCTTCAATCTCTGACTTGCTTTCTCTTCCCTAACTATCTCTTCTCCTTAAGGGCAGGGACTGTCTTTTGCCTCTTTTTGTATCCCTAGAACTTAGCACTGTGCTTGGCACCCGTTGGTGCTTAATAGGTGTTTATTGACTGATTGTCAACCTTGACAAGTAATTACTGAACACAATTCTGTGCCCAGCCCTATGAGGAATGCAAGATATAGTCCCTGTCCTTAAGGAGCTAACAGTCTAATAGGAGAGCAGACACAAACAAACACAAGCCCAGCGTGTAGCAGCACAGGGAAGGTGGTAAGGTGTGATGTGGTGTGGCGTGGTGGGCACGGCACCAGACTGGGAGCTGGAAGACCTGAGTTCTAGACCTGACTCTGGGATAAAGATGGCTGACGTTTATGTTATAAGAATAGATCCCATCTCTGCTGCACTGATCACATACTAGGCACTGCGCTTTATAATTATCACTCTCATGTAATCCTCACAACAATCCTGGAAGGAAGGTGCTGTTATTATTCCCATTTTACAGATGAGGAAATTGAGGCAAATGGAGGTCATACAGCTAGTAAGTGTCTGAGGCCAAGTTTGGACTCAGGTCTTGTTGACTCTATCCTCTGCCCCACCAAGCTGTGCCAAAAACTGCAGAGTACCTCAGGTAAAGAAGCAAGTGTGACTTAGTGAGTGGGGAAGTGTTTTCAAAGCCAAGAAGGCCTGGGTCCAAGTCCTACCTCAGATATATACCCTTTCTTCCACCCCATCCCAGTCCTTCTCTTTTTAAACCTCCCAGGACTTTTTTTTCCTTTTCCCCAGTGTTCTCCTACCTCTTCTCCTTTCTTTGTCTTTCTTCCCTAGATGTGCGTATGGACAGGGGGAGGGGGAGAAACTGGAAAATGGCTTGGCCTTTTCTCTTCATCTCCTTCGCAGTACCCTGAACTCTGATGCCAACTCTGCTCTTTACCTCCTTTGCTTCTCTCCCCTCTCCTCTTCCCTCTAAAGGGCACCTCCTCACCTGAGCACACCTCTGTCCTTTCCTCTTTCCCCTACCCTGGAAGGAGTATCCTTTCCTCTATCTTCCAGGGGTACAATTTGGGGATTAGCAAAGTGTTCGGTTCTCTAGCTAAGCTGGGAGAGACTGAGGGGCATGGTAGAGGGCAAAATCTGTCTACCTAGGGCCATTGTATTTTCATAGGATCCTACATCTTAGAGCTGGAACTCCAAAAACTGTCTGGTCCAGTATCTTGGTATTATGCCCCATTTTAGACTACTGAGGCTCAAGGAAATCAAGGAAACTTGAGGCTTGTCCAAGGTGTTTAATGGGGAAGGGAGGGGGACAAGGACAAGGCCAAGGTCAAGGACTAGGCTCCTTGCCTCCCTAGTGTATACGCAGCGATGTGCTGATAAATGTTTAACAACTGGCTCTCTAGGGGAAAACAGGATGCAAGATTAACATTTTCTCCATCTCTTTTTTAGAGTCTAGACAAATAAGAAAACAACAAAAGCAAGCCAATTTGTGGTACTTGCTGATTTCTGAGCTGTAAATGTTCACAGGGAACATTTAACAATCAGCTCTGGCTCCAGCAAACTCCTGATTTATACCCTGGATTGAGGAGGACGGTATGGGGAGGGGTTCACCTAAGACCACTAGTCAGAGGGATTCAGAGGTTTCCCTTGACATTTTACTTTCACCCCAGCAGCAAGGTCATTCAGAGCAGTCTTCAGGGTACAATGGGGGGAACCTGATTGCAAGGCAAGGAGAGGGAATATTGGAGAAAGGGGCGATATGAAGCTTTCCTCCTCACCCATCCCTCCACTCCACTCTATCTGTCTGACCTAGAGAAACACAGGATTCATAGGTTCACTCCCTGTCCTCCCCACAGTCGAATTTCGCCATGGGCCGCCTGCCCTCCACCTACAGGAAGTGCTACATGCTGGACTTTGGGCTGGCACGACAATACACCAACACCACGGGGGAGGTCCGACCTGTGAGTACCACCTCCCTGCAGTCTGTTGGCACGTCCACATTAGAAACCTCCCACACCCCGATGACTCCTTGAAGAACAATCATAGGATACCCCACCCCAGACATATACATTTGGGGTACACCTGCTCCAACACGAGGAGTGAGTGAATACCAGTATTCCCCCCTTTCGAGGTCTGACCTTCACTTTCCAATAGACAGGTTCCTCCGCATCCTACTCCTTCACAATGGAATTGTCCAACTCACATCCCTTACCAGGGATAGGAAGCAAGGGATTGGGGGGCAAGGGGTGAGTTGGGTCAAAGGGCAAAGTACTTGGGTTTGGGAACTGAAGCATCTGGGTTTGAGATGAGTAGGATGGTGGGATTAGAGTCTCCAGGGTCAGGGTTATGGAGTGTCTCTGTACCTGATAGGAAGGGCTAGGGTTTCGCATGTTCCGCTAAGTATAGAGGGTGTCAGGTAGATTTGATAATAATAATTTATATAATGACTACTAAGTGCCAAGCACAGTGTTAAACATTTATAAATATTATCTCATTTGATCTGGTGACTAACAGTCTCTCTCTCTCTGCAGCCTCGGAATGTAGCTGGGTTTCGGGGGACTGTTCGATATGCTTCAGTTAATGCCCATAAAAACCGGGTAAGTAGGTGATTCTTAGAGCTGGTAGAGACTGATTGCAAAGACAGCTGAGGGTAGGGGTGTAGGCTGCTGCTGAGTAAGGAGATAAGGATTCCTAGAGAGAATAGAGTGAGGGATAAGATCAACAGCTTTTAGAGGTGAAGCCCTTTCAGCCTCTCCCCCTTCCTCCCCTCCCCATGACTTCCTTTGCCTCCCTTGCCCTGTTACTCCAGTATTCTGTCCCCATCTTTCTCCAGCTCAAGACAAATTGTGCAGAGAGTGGACACAGGAAATTTGGTTTTCATTTGGAACATAGGGGTTCCCCTGTCCCTTTCAGGCCTCTAGGCCTTAGACAGCCCTGATTGCAGCCTCCTGCCACTCAGGAGGAAGAGAAGTTCCTCTTGTCCCTCAGGGATGGAAGGCTGGAGCGGGGAGCTTCAGGCTACTCTGGATCCCATTCTGTCCCCTTCAGGAGATGGGCCGCCATGATGACCTGTGGTCTCTCTTCTACATGCTGGTGGAATTCGCTGTAGGGCAGCTTCCCTGGCGCAAGATCAAGGACAAGGTGAGAAGCTTGGGGAAGAAGACTTGATTGAGATGAGTCTGGGAGAGCTGAGGCTCATGACATGAAAACCTGGGAAGGAGTAGGGGGAATGGATAGAGAATAAGAAATGGGAAGAGCTCTTGTGGACTGAAGGCCCTCTGGGGACGTGGCGTAGTTGGAAGTGTTGGGAAGGAGACCGTTATTTGAGTTATTTGAGGACAGACTTAGGGCAGTCACACTGCTTTGAGAGGAGCCTCTACTTTCCCCCTCCCCACACATATCCAGGAGCAGGTGGGGATGATCAAAGAGAAGTATGAACACCGGATGCTGCTGAAACACATGCCATCAGAGTTCCATCTCTTCCTGGATCACATTGCCAACCTCGACTATTTCACTAAGCCCGATTACCAGGTAAGTGCCTGTCTTTATCCCACTCCTTCAAAATGCTCATTCAGCCTTCACATTTGGGGACCCCATCCTGAGATGCTGCTTCTGAGCATCTCTCCTTCAGACAGTCTAAAGGATTGCTAAAACACTGAGCACCACTCCACCTGTGGCTAAACTTCACATCATCCTGGGATCCATCCATTTGCATGACATCACCATGGAACCCTCTCTTAGGCATTCAATGCTCTGATCTCTCTTCTCCAAAACCACTCAGGGCATGAGCTGTGAGCATGGAAAATGTCCTATATTGGGTGCTGTGGGGAAATATATCAGCCCTGACCCCAAAGAGCTTATAGTCTTCTCAGAGTACTTCCTTAAAGGTAGAAGATGATCGAAAAGGAGAGCATGTAGCTCTCACTGCCTGGGTGCCTGTAGCTACTTGGCATCAAGAGACGTGGCATAGAACACTGGAAGGAAGACCTGAGTTCAAATCTCACCTCAGACATGTAGTAGCTGTGTGATCTTGGACAAGTCACATCCCTTCTCTAGGCCCCAGTTTCCTTATTTATGAAATGAGGGCCATGTCTAAGGTCCTTTCCATCTCCAAACTTATAATTCCTTTAGGATAGGACAGAGGCATCAGGAAATCTCAGAATCAGCATGCCCGTCTTTAGCATCAACTCTATTTTGCACCCAGGCTATCAAAGCTGTTGACTTAAAGTGCTAACTTGTATATCAATTTGTATATCAATTATATAGTACTTATTTAAAATCAAAATTATTCTTGTTTTTATTGTTCTACCCGTTGCTTGCAGATCTTCCTCTATCAAATGCAGACTTTAAAAAATCTGGGGTTCATGAATTTTTTTAAAAATTTGATAACATTTCTATTGGATTGGTTTCCTTGATAATGCTATATGTTTTTTGTATTTAAAAACATGATTCTGAGAAGGGGTCTTTAGGCTTCAACAAATTTCCAGTGGGGGCTCATAACACAAAAAGGTTAAGAACCCCTTCTTGGATGCTCTTCTGGCCCCTCTTTCCGAGTTCTCACATCACACTTTTCTCCCTCTCCCGCAGTTGATCATGTCGGTGTTTGAGAACAGTATGAAGGAACGGGGCATCACTGAGAATGAGGCCTTTGACTGGGAAAAGGCAGGGACTGATGTCCTCCTTTCCACCAGCACATCTACCCCACCGCAGCAGAACACTCGACAGACAGCAGCAATGTTTGGGTAAGTCAAGGGAAGCTAGGGATGACCAGAGTTGTAGCCCCTTTCCTAGTATCTCTATTTCTGTCTCTGTCTCTCTCTTTCTCTGTCGCTCTCTGTCTCTGTTTTTCTCTGTGTATCTCTCTCTGTCCCTTTTTCTGTCCCTTTTCTCTTTCTCACTCTCTGTTATAATCTTTTTCTCTGTCTATTCATTTATTTCTTCATCCATTCCTCTATTATTTATTCATTAATTCACCTACTTATACATTTGTTTTCAATTTAGGGTTTTTTTCCCCAGTTAACAAAAATCTACCTTTTCTCTCCTTCCTCCCTTCCTCATCAAAAAAGAATGAAAAAACAAAACCTTTGTAATAAACAGGCATAGTTGAGCAAAAATATATTCCTGCATTGTCCATGTCCAAAATATATATATATATATCTCAGTCTCTCAATTTGCCCTGCTGAGATCATCACCTCTAAAGCAAGCATTGTTCTTATCCTTCACGGGCTCATTGGATAAGAATGAGAGGTTGGAGGAGAAGATCCCCTAGTCCCTCACTCAGGTACCCACACTAATGTCTCCCACTTCAGGAGGTTCTAGCTCATGTCTTAATACCAGTCTCTGAAGAAGAGCTTGGAACCCTAGGCAGGAAACAGACTCTCATAGACTCAAATCCCAGAATTTTCAGATCTGCTTATTTCCTTCAACTACATTTCTACTCTGCCCAACACATAGTAGGCACTTAATAACCCTAAATTGCTCCTTAATGTCAAATAATTGTAGCTCATGTTTCCAAAGCACTTTCAAATTTAATAACATGGATTATCTCTTTTAAACCTTATACCCACCCTGTGGGACTGGTACTATTATTATCCCCATTTTACATATGAGGAAAGTAAGGTTCAGAGAAAGTGACTTGTCCAAAGCCAAGAAGCTAGCTAAGTGATAGAGGCTACATTTTGTCTTCTTGTCTATAAATCTGATATTCTATAATCTAACACACTATGGTCCAAGCTCCTTGGAGATGATTACTTTTCCCTTTGGACATACCAAGGCCAGGGATCATCCCTACCCTAGGAGTTCACAGTTCGAAAGGAGATACAACATGCAGATACCTATGTATAAACAAGATATAGCTGGGATATATTAGAGATGATCTTAGAGGAACTAAGATTAAGTGGGATTGGGAAAAGTTTCCTGTAGAAGGTGGGACTTGAAGGAATCCATGGAGGCTAGGAGGTGGAGATGAGGAGGGAGAGGGTACCAGGCAGGAGGGGTGGTCAGCAAGAGAAAATGCCTGGAGTCAGATGGATATCCTCGAAAGGTAGGAAGGGTCCAGGTTGTGAAGGGTTTTAAAAGCTAAAGGAAAGATTTAATATTTGATCCTGGAAGGTTGAGGTTTCAAAAGACATTATTAGCATTTGAAGAAATGAATGACTCCCTAAACTTTTCACCATGTCACCTTTAATCTGAGAGAAAATCAATTAAAGTCAGCAAATATTTGTTAAGCACTATGAAAGGTATCCTACGAGGGGCAGGAGAATAAATAGATGGAAAAATGACAGTCCCTGCCCTCAACAAGCTTATAATCCCAAAGAGGAAAAGGGGTAGAGCATGACATGTACACAAACATGATACAAGGTAAGGCACAATGGGGACTCTCTAGGAAAGCATATAGAGGGAGAGGAGGTTAAGAGACCACAGCAACACTTGCAGATGACAGGATTGTGGAATTACCCTCCCACTGAGCTAGCATCTGGTTTAGCCAACACATGGCCTGCCATCTTGCTTAGGTGAACCCACTGTGGTACATTTCTCCCCAGCTGTGCATAAAGGTAACTTCTGGCTTTTCACATTTCAAAGCTGGGATCTTGGCAGACTATAAGTCTTGGGTCATAGAATTGGAAGTCAGAAGAGATCTTAGAAACACTCTATTTTATTTAAGCATGTCTCCATCCAGCAAAGAAAGTATTCCTAGATTCACAGTATCACAGTTGAGTTGTATATGTAGGCCTGTCCACACATGATTCTCAACCATCAGAAGGGAAGGGTCATTTTTTTACTTCATTTAGAATTTGACCCTTGGTGGGACAGGAGTAAAAGAAGGGTTAATAATGAGCCATTGATTTTCCCACAGATCCCACTAGTGAATGGAATCCCTCAACTTATTAGATATATGCATAACCTTCAAGTTTTCCCTTCTACCCCACCAGCAAATGCTTCCTTCTTATCAGTATTTTCTCCCAGAGACTAAAAGAAACCAGGCAGGGAATCCAATGGAAATCAGGAAGTTTAATGAAATTGTTAGGTTTGTTACATGCATTTTTGTTAATGACTAACACAGGGCAAGCCTAAAACAAATAAGGGGCTTAGACTAAATAATCTCTGAAATCCTTTGCAACTTTAGATCTAGGAACTAGTGAAAAAGAGTCTCCCACTGGACATGATGGCCTATGCCTTTAGCCTCTGCTGCTGGAGTGCTGAAGCTGATAGATTGCTTAAGCTTGGATGTTCTGAACTACAGTAGGACGAAAGTTGATTGGGTGTCCTCACAAAGTACAGCACCAGGGGCTGGGGGCTTCCAGGCTGCCTAAGGAGGAGTAAATTGATTCAGGATAGAAACTGTGGGATTGAGCCTGTGAATGGACTGTACACTTCCAACCTAGGCAAGATAAAAAGATAAGAGTAAAAAAAAACGAGAAGGAGAAAAGAAAGAAAGAGAGATAAAGGAAAGGAAGAAAAGGAGTGATAGAGGAAAGGAAAGAAGGGAAAGGAATGGGTTAGGAAGAAAGAGGAAGGGAAGGAGGGAGGGAAGGAAGAAGGAAGGAAGGAAGGAAGGAAGGAAAAAAGGAAGGAAGGAAGGAAGGAAGGAAGGAAGGAAGGAAGGAAGGAAGGAAAGATGGAAGGAAGGGGCACAGGCCACCTCCTGATATGGATTTGGGTTTAGCATTCTGTTGACCCAGTGAGCATCCCAGTTCTTCACTATCGCTTTGGTTCTTTATTAAGCATACTTTTCTTTTCACTGTTTCATCCAGAAGTAGTTGAGTCCTATCTGCAGAGCTCAGTAGCAGATAGAACCCTAACTTGCACAATTCTGTACAAATATCTCCAAGCATTCCCCTCCACCTATCCCCAAAGACCCTTCCTTTCCATACTCCACTACCCTCTCAAATCCCTAGCAAATGCTTTCTACCTATTAGTCATAACAGGAACTATTAGATTTTTATATGATTTAAAGCAGGTCACTTCTCCACTCTTGACCTCAGTTTGCCCATCTGTAAAATAAGATATCTGGGAACCTTTGGGGATAGAGATGAGGGCCTATGGTGGTGGGATCACTGATAACTTTGTCTCTCTCTCTCTCTCTCTCTCCAACCATAGGGTGGTGAATGTGACCCCTGTGCCAGGGGACTTGCTAAGGGAGAACACAGAGGATGTTCTGCAGGGCGAACATCTGAGTGACCAGGAAAATGCACCCCCTCTTCTACCTGGGCGGCCCCTGGAGGGGCTGGGCCCTATCCCTCATCCCACTTCCCATCCTGGGGTCCCTGAAGCTGAGGTCTGGGAGGAGACTGATGTCAACCGCAACAAGCTCAGGATTAACATTAGCAAAGTAACCACCTTGGGGAATAGCCCAGGGAAAGACCTATATCCCCATTATCCCATTCCTCTGTCTTCCTATCTCCCATCTCTCTATTTCCCCATTACGCAGTCTCCCCATCCCCCTGTGTTCTTGTTCTCATCTCTCTGTCCTCTAATTCATAATTCTCCTATCATTATGCCCCATTCTACATCTCCTCCTTCCCTTTACCCCACTTGCCCTTTCTCCATATCCTCCTATTTCCCATCTCCCAGCAGAGAGAGCCTTTCAATCCTCTCATCTCAACATTCCTCCCATTTCCCATATGCTGGAGAAGAATCGTCCCATCTCCTGGAGGATTCCCATCTCCTTGACAAGGGGGAACTCTCCAGGAGACAAAGTCTCTTCCCGATCTCCTACCCCAACCCAAAGCACTCCTTTATCCCCACCCATCAAGCTCTGGCCACTATAGCCTACAGAACCCCACTCTCCCTTGCAGACACAGTGTGTGGTGGAGGAGGATCAGAGCCGTGGAGTGGGGGTCCCCAGCTCCCCAGTACGTGCACCCCCAGACTCCCCAACCACCCCTGTCCGCTCCCTGCGCTATCGAAGGGTCAACAGCCCTGAGTCTGAGCGACTATCCACAGCCGATGGGCGGGCTGAGCTACACGAGAGGAGGTGGGTCTGGAGACTGGGGGAGGGATCTGGGTTGACTGAGTTCAAAGACTCAGTCCCCTCTACGTTTTCCTTAAGCTTTTTCTCATTTAGCTCTGATCGGGGTTTGGGATAGATCATATAAGCGAAGGGGTTTTTACATAGTGGCAATCACACATAAATCCTGAAGGATGCTGAGGGAGATGAGAAGGGGTCAGGAACAGGGGATAGGTTAGTTTGGGGCTTAGACTGGGTCTTTAGGAAGGGAAGGGTTAGGTATGAATAAATAAGTGAATGAACAAATGAATGAAATGAAAAAGCATTTACATTATGCTAAGTGCTGGAGATACAAATACTAGTACGCATGGCAGGAGGTGGGACTAGGCATTAAGGAGTTTGGGTCCAAAGAAATTTCTGTTCCTTTTAAAAGGCTTCTTAAAGGAAGAACAGCCAAGGAAAAGCTTTGGGCTAGTGGACAAAGGGAAAGTGGAGGTCTTCTTGGGTGGAGAGAATATATTTGGCTCCCTTACGCTCCAGAGTGGAGGAGGAGAATGTCTCTGAAGCCCCAGAGTCTGGGGAGGTCTGATACCATGGTAGACTAGAGATACAGATGTCGGTGGAAGCTCAGGAGAATGTTGGTTGTATAAAGAAGGTCTTAGATTGGATGAAGTGCTGGGTTAAGAGTGAAGGAAGGGAGGGAAATCTAATGGTGTGTTTCCTTCAGTGAACTTGTTGTTCAGCATGACCTTTCCAAAGAAGGTGCATTTGAGATCCTCTAGAGGTCAGGAATGGGAAGATGTGGGTGGCAGCTGACCCAATCCTCTCTTGGTCACCAGGGCTGTGGGGTAATTAGGGCTGTTAGGGTATAACACCATGACCTGCTAACTTCTACTACAGTCCCATCCCCTAAGATGAACCCAAGAACACCTTTTCAAAGACTATAAAAAGACAATTAATCAACTCCTATAATTAAGAAAACTCTGTGTGTAGAGTCTATATTCTGGTCAAAGCAGAAAAAAGGAGGAAATTTGGTCCCAGCAGGTGAAGAGTTTACAGTCTCTGCAGAATGTTGGTTGTATAAAGAGGGTCTTAGATTGGATGAAGTGCTGGGTTAAGATTGAAGGATGGGAGGGAAATCTAAGAACATCTAGTCTACCCCCTCATGTCAAAGGTGAGGAAACTGAGGCACAGAGAGGGGTGACTCAATTGATCATTCATACAGTGAGCTACGGGAGTAAGTTTATACATTTCAATAAATCACCTTCATTTCTCTCTGTGTCTCTTTTTCTCTCTCATATTCACATAAAAAAATTAATTCCTTTACAGACATAGGGGATAAGGAGAATAGATTTTGAGGAGGTACTGACTGGAATTCAATAAGGCTGAGTTAAGGTGTGTGCTGTTGGGGAAAGCTCTTGGTTGATCTTCAGGAGACCCAAGTTCCAGTCTTGGCTCTGCTGCTGGTTGGCTTTGAATTCATCATTTCCTCCTCTATGATCCTCAATTTCCACATGTGTAAATGAGAGAATTAGACTAGAAGACCTCTCTGATCCCTTCTAGTTTCATGAAATTAATTAGAGGGGGCTTTTTGCAGTAAGTGGATTTTAAACTGCGTTTTAAAAGACCATGGGTTGGAGGAGAGATCAATGCAAACTTTGGACAAACAGAGGCCAGTAGTAAGGCAGGAAGGGGCAGAGAGTGAGCATGCAGATTAATTGGGTTTTGAGTGAAGTCTCTGATAGATGAGATGGGGGGAGCTTTGGGAGAGCTTTGGAAAGGAGACTTGAAGGCTAGGCAGAAGTCTCAATTGCCTTTGAAGGGCATGTGGGAACAAGGCCATCTGCAGACTCAGTTCTCAAATGTAGACACCCCATGGAGTTTTCATCTTCAGCATCCTTCTCCTTCTAACTCCCATGCCCTCCCATTCTGTAACTCATTTCCACCAGGGTGGAGTGCCCTCATTTCTTTCCTTCTCCCTTTCAAAGTCTGCTTTCAGGTAATGAATGTGAATGAATGAAAAGCATTTATTAAGTTCTTATGATGTGCTAAGGTAAGGGCTTAATATCATTTATATATTCATGTCTATTTACATTTTCATGTAAATTTAGGACACTGACAATATTTGAAGCCTTATAAAACAATAAAATCAATAGCTATTTATTGAGCCCCATTCTTGGGAGGCAGTATGGTATAATGGCAAAGGTATTGGATTTTGGTTCAGATCCTCCCACCCCTCCCCCTCTCCTCTCACTCACTCCACATGTGGCTTAACCTACTGGGGCTTCAGATTTTTCCCCTATAAGATGAAGTTGGCTCAAATGACTTTTAAGGTTTCACTGATTCTGGAAAACCAAAAAGTATAAGATTCCAGGAGTTTGTGATTCAATTGCAGAAATGCATCATAAACAGAGGAAAGGTTTAATACCAAAAGGTTTAAAGGGCAATTCAACCAAAAGAGTGTAGATTTCATAGAGCATCAACATATAACAATACCAAAAAAATAGTGTGACAGTAACTATTACAGGAACTTTAAAGGAGAGATCACTCACATTATTCTCTGGTTAGGAAAAAGGTTTATGAGAAGTGTTTTGATCAGTGGTATTCCAGGCTGTCATAAAGTCTAGAGCCAAGGTTTGGAGGATCAGGCATCACAGTTTCAGGATGGAGAGCTAAAAGGAGCCTTAGAGATCATCTAGTCCAATCCTCTTCATTTTACAAAAGAGGAAACCGAAGCGTAACAAGAATTTGGACCCATATTTTCTGACACCAGATCCTTCCCTCTTTCCAAGACGTGTTATTGTAGGATGAGCAGGCTAAGTCTGGCTTGAACAAAACAATAGTATAGGATAGTGATGAAAGATGGACCTGGAAAGGTAGATTAGGATCAGATTATGGTGAAGTCTCAAAGGCCTGGCTAAGGAGTTTGAACTTTATCCTGTAAGTAGGAGGAAGCCAGTAAAAGCTTTTGAGTTTGGGGGAAGAGGGGAAAGAAAGAAAATTAATCTGGCCTAGAATGAATTAGAGATGGGAACTAGAGACAGATGGGCTGGGGTGGGGAAGTAAGTAGGAGGTTTCTCCTAGTTGGTAGTCTTCAAGCAAAAACTGGGTGGCCATTTGTTTGGTGTGTAGTAGTAAGATTTCTTTTCCATGTGCGAATAGGACTCAGTGTCACCTGGCTGGGAACTTGCAAGTTCTAGAATTCTGATTCCAGCTCACACCCAAATTTGTGATTGAGTAGGGGCAAAGTGATTAGTTAGGAGTCCTGGCAGGATGACCTAGAATGGAATGGCCGCATTTTTCATGTCTAGGGCCTTTCTCTGGTTCCTGAAAGCGCATCAGGTGGGTACAAGCCTTGGCGAGCTAGGAGTCTGACCCTGCTGGCAAGCTAGGCTGGGCTGGGCTGGGGGGTGGGTCTAGAGCCGGACAGGGCCGGGCAGGGTCAGGCTGAGCCCCAGCGCTGTGTGGCTTTGCAGGTCTCGGATGGAC
Organism: Bettongia penicillata ogilbyi; assembly: GCA_023548195.1. Lineage (NCBI taxonomy): Eukaryota > Metazoa > Chordata > Mammalia > Diprotodontia > Potoroidae > Bettongia > Bettongia penicillata. The sequence continues at coordinate 5,576,447 of JAJHZJ010000089.1, forward strand.
CTTCCCGGTTCCCCCTCCCGCCAGGCGTGCTCGTCCCAGCCTGCGCAGATGCTGTCGGTGGACACAGGCCAGGCGGACCGGCAGGCCAGCGGGCGCATGGACGTGTCCGCCTCGGTGGAGCAGGAGGCCCTGAGCAACGCCTTCCGCTCCGTGCCGCTGGCCGAGGAGGAGGACTTTGACAGTAAAGAGTGGGTCATCATCGACAAGGAAACGGAGCTCAAGGACTTCCATCCGGGCGCCGAGCCCAGCACGTCGGGCACGACTGACGAGGAGCCGGAGGAGCTGCGGCCTCTGCCCGACGAGGGCGATGAGCGCAGGCGGCCCGGGGCTGGGGCCGAGTCCGCCCCAGTGCGGCCCCGGGGGCGCAGCATGCAGACTGTGGCCGAGGAAGACCTCCGGCAGCAGCAGCATCAGTTGCAGGGCCTGGCAGAGCCCGCCCTGCCTCCCACCCCAGGCAGCCCCTCCCACTCCTCCCTGCACTCTGGACCCCGACCGCGGAGGAGGGAGTCGGACCCCATCGGCCCTCAGAGACAGGTAAGATCAGCGCTCCCCATCCCTGCCCTGGGCATCTCCTCAGCTTTCCTAGAAGTCCTAGGGGTCTCTGCCGCTGCTGGGAGTGGATTGAGGGGCGGGAGTCTGGGAGCCCGGCGGCAGCAGCTAGGCTTAGCCTCTTGACTTGTCTCCGCACTTTGGTGCCTAATACCTGGGATGGCAGCGTAGCAATGGTGAAGAAAGCTTATGGGGCGGAGGAGTCCGCACACCTGGGTTCTAAATCCAGCTCTGCCGCTGACTGTGCCACTTAGGGCCAAGCACTACCCCTCTCTCTCATTTGTTAAATTCAGACCATCTTACCTGCCCCGCCCTTTCTTGGGTTGTTTGACACCAAATTGGAAATAGTGAATGTGGAAGTGCTTTGAAAAGATGAAAGGTGGGATACACATTCAGCAAATATGTGAGTTATTGACAGGTGTCAAGAGTTATGGGGATATGGGGAAATGTGGAGACAGTGCAGTGCCTGCCCTCAACAAACTTACAGTCTAGATTGGAGAGAGGGGGCAGACTCTGATTACCTATTCCTTTCTGTTGTTATTTAATTTTTTCTAAAGGATAAAATGCCCCATACAGGCAGTAAGTGCTTTAAGGGTGCAGAATAAGGGGTATGTAAATCACTATAGGGTAGGGACTCCAGGGGGAAGGAAAGGCTGGATTTTAAAGGGTGAGTGGATCTGTACAAAAGAAGAGGAGAGAACTAGTATGGAAACAGGAACAGGTAAGGGATTTTCTTTGGGGAGGAAGGAGGGGAACAGACAGTATGGCTTGGAGCAGAAGCTAGCAAAGGGAGATAGGTAGGTAGGGACCAGACTGTGGAGGGTCTTTAATGCCAGGCCAAAGAGCTTGAAATTTCTCCTACGGGTAGAAGGCAGCAGTATTTATTATTATGCTCTGAGGGAGCACAGGTGTCAGGGTGACCAGGCATGCAGCCAGCAAGCTGAGGGCCTTTCTTCTCTGGTGCCCACATGATCAGCTGCTCTCCCCAGGATCTTCTCACCCACTGTGACCTGCGGGGTGCCACTGTGTCAAGCTGTGTGCCCACTTCCTCTTCTGTGCCTCCCAGGCAAAGAAGGTTCTAGTATAAAGGGCTGAGCAAAAGAGAGACATCTCCTATTCAAGAAATGATAGGCTCCTTAGGAGGTGCCGGGGGAACATCAGGTGCTGCCAGGCAGGGAGCCAGGCTCTATTTGTCAGGGTTCTACTCCCAGACTCTGGGGGACAAAAGGGCCTGTGAGGTTACAGTCCGGGTCTATGGTACATACTGCCTTGGTCTCACTTTGCCCCACCCTTAAGCAATAGGGGGTCCCCTCTAGGGGGCAAATCTCCCAGAAGAGTTAAGTAGGTTACAGAGAGAGGGGAGAAAGAAAGAAAGAAAGAAAGAAAGAAAGAAAGAAAGAAAGAAAGAAAGAAAGAAAGAAAGAAAGAAAGAAAGAAAGAAAGAAAGAAAGAAAGAAAGAAAGAAAGAAAGAAAGAAAGAAAGAAAGAAAGAAAGAAAGGAGAGTAGGAAGGAAGGAGGGAAAGAAGGAATGAAAGAAGGAAGGGAGGGAGGGAAAGAAGAAGGAAGGAAAGGCAGGAAAGAAGTAAGGAAAGAAGAAAGGAGAGTAGGAGGGAAGAAGGATAGGAAAGAAGGAAGAAGGGAGGAAGGGAGCATTTATTAAGTGCCTACTATGTGCCAGGTACTATACTAAGTGCTTTACAAATATTATCTCATTTGATGAATATAGAATAGTATTCTGTATAGATTCAGCCCCTGCAAATGGCTGCCCTGACTAACTAGATTGTAGTTTTAGGGCACACTAACTCTTGGAGGCCCAGTCCCTCTGGGAACATAGCAAGGCAAAATAATGAAGATGTTCCATTCCTCTTCTGCCTTATTTTCTGCACCTGTTCTGGTCTCTTTCCTTTCTCTCGATATTCCCACTATCCGGCTCCTGAGGCTAGGCTCTTTGGGCTTTCCAGGATGGTATATTCAGTGTTTATCCATGCTAATGGGAGCCATTCTGAATGACACCAACCTCTCTGTCTCCAGACCAACTAGCCCTAATTTGTTCATTCTATTTTTGGTCTTTTAAAGTTAAAAGTTAAAAGACTTCATCTCTGCTTTCTAGATCAGAGAGAGGCAGTGTGGTATACTGAAAGAGCCCATCCATACACAAACAAGAGTGACGTAGCCTGTCTGTAAAATGAGGACATTAGATTAGATGATCTCTAAGGTTCTCTATGACTCCCTAGCATTCTATGAATCCTATTTTATACTAACTCCTATGATGAGAATTTCACGCCGTTTAGAAGTGGGTGATATCTGAGGTTGATGGACTGACCTATGCATGCACACTGACACATATTAGTTCATGCAGGCCTGAGAGAGTAGATTTGAGGTACAGATGAAATCTTGTGATACCTCTCAAGTCAATCCGTATTAGATGTTGTCCTGAGTCAGAGAAGGAGAGGGGGCTCACTTTTCTCACAGTCGTCTCTGCCTTAGTCTAGGCACCCTAAAATTAAGGGACACAGACTTGGGGGAGTGGTTCTGGGGAAAACGATACTCCAAGTCTGAGAGTGACAACCTTGCAGTGACTGACATTAATAGTGATGGATCTGGGCAAGTGATTGAATGTACTCTTCCTCAGGTCAGTAAGTGCTTTTGAGGGGAGGAGGGTAGAAGTTACATGAAGACTTAGAGAGGGGATTTTGAGGGAGAGGACATTCACTTTTACTCTTTCTGTCACTTCATATAGTTGGAGAAGGGGAAATATGTGTGAATGAAAGGAGAGGAGTTATAATGCTGAGAAGGGTGGTCCTGGTATCTGAAAGTTGGGTGGAATAATTAGAAAAAAGGTGGGATGGGGCTATTGAAGGCAACAGATAGATCCAGGGCTGGCTTATAAAAATGAGGGTAGGATGGGAGTAGTAAATAAGGAAGAAGCTGGGATCTTTAGAAGGAAGGCTAGAACTATTTCCTAGACACATCTGAAGACCTCTCTTGAGAAAGTGATCTAGCCGTTGGAGTTTCTGGGAGTACCCCCCCACCTCCTTCCCAGCTCCCCCACCTTCTGTGTTCCAGCTGCCATCCTAACTGCTTGACCACCCTTGAGGTTTTATTTCCATTTTCCAGAGCCAACTGTTTTCTTGTAGCTCCTCTGACTCATGGTACTGGGCCCTCCCATCCCCCACCCTCATCCTGAGCTTGATGCCTCAGGCCACAGCCATCTGTCTGTCTCTTTCCAGAAGTGGGGAGAAGGGGAGATGGAGTGGTGTGGTTTTGTGCTTATCTCTCTGTGTGTAAAACTCTGGGAGCGAAGGGATATAAGAACGTGTTCTTTCTCTGTGTATGGTTGTGTTTATGTGCACAGAAGGATTGGTGAGGGATACACCTAATGTCATGTGACAGAATGTGACAGTGTCCATTATTATGTGTGTGTATGCGTGTGCCACTTTGTGTGGGAGGGCCCCTGTTTTCCCTTCTATAACATGAAGGTTTTAGACTAGATCAGAAGTTCTTAATCTGGGGCACAAGGACAGATTTCAGGAATTCCATGAACTTGGACAGGAAAAATAATATCTTTATTTTCACTAACATCTAACTGTATGCCTTGTACTTTGCTAGGCATGAGGGTTCAAAGACAAAATGAAATGGTCCACCCCTCAACTTACATTCTATCAGAGAAATAGATTCAGATATAATATATGAACATGTGCACATTTCTTATGTAGACAAATCATACAAGCAAAGATTATTTCAGTGGGGAGAGGAAGCAGCATGAACAGGTGGCAAAAAAGAGATCATGTTTGAGCTTAGCTTTGAAGGACAGAGTGTGTCTGTACCTATATGCATATATAGGTACAATAGGCACACGAATGTGTACATCGGTGTGTGTCCGTGTCCACTACACATGAGCATATCAGAAAATAGGCAGTGTGTGTGAGATCCGTGTGTGGGCAAGTGTACGTGGCAAAACCTTTGTAAATTTGTGCATATCAACTGGTGTTGTCAGGATATATCCTTAAATCATTCAGTCTAGGTGCATAGGTATGTTGTACAATTATACATAACCTTATCTGAGCTGAGACATTTGACACTCACTAGCTGTGTGACCTTGGGCAAGTCACTTAACCCCAACTGCCTCATCCTGGGTCATCTCCAGTCATCCTGATGAATGTCTGGTCACTGGATTCAGATGGCTCTAGAGGAGAAGTGAGGTTGGTGACCTGCACAATTCTCCCTCACTCAAAACAAAGTCAAGTGCAAGTCATGTCATCATTTCTCTGATGGCATGGTCTTCTTTGGCAGTGAAGGACAAACACACCCAAAACCTTATCTGCATATAGGATCATGGACTACTTGACTAACAGAACTGAGATGAGTATGTGACAGCTAGTACAAGGTCAGCCTGTGGGGTATCCTCTGTAAGTAAACAGGTTCAGTATAGATACTTTTTTATCACCATTCTCTTCTGGACTGGTGGTGGAAACTTGTGGACTCTGGGTATTCCATGCTATGGGGTCATCAGAGAGACATGCTATGCTATGTCTCTCTGATGCCAGTAAATGTATCTTCTCTTTGGGATCACTCACCTCACTTTTCCTTCACACCCTCTTTCCCCCATCAAAAAAAATTTCTCTCCTTCCTGTGGAGAGTTCTGGGTCCTGAGTGGGGCTTTTTTTTAAGTTTGGGAGTTCTTGACATGACAACACAGTGTCTGGTGCTCTGGGGACACTTTTGAGTGGCTGGTTATATCAACCTTTTGCAGGGGTAAGACATCTCATCTATCTCGGCCTCATCTTCCTCATCTGTAAAGTGAAAGGGCTGAACTCAAGTGATCTCCAAGGTCCACTTTCCAGATCTGTATTCCTATAAGCCTTTGATTTCATGACCCCCTAGATGAGGCCTAGGAGGTAGGAGATGGAGAGAGAGAGAGCTGTGCCAAGATCTTTAAACAAATGCCTGTACTGGTCCACTCACAGTCCTGTCCCAGTCTCTGTGCTAAGATCTTTATACAGAAATACCAGTAACTGTCCACTCAGGTCTTTTCTCCATCAGTTACCATGTCTCTCAGTATGTTAGTGCACGTAATTTGCTGACAACTGTGTTGGAGGACCTTCTCTAGACCCTGAGAGCAGATCCAGAGAAGATGGTTCCTACTCTCAGGGCTCCGGGTATGAAGGAGACACATGATTGAGTCTTTGGGGAACTTAGTCCTATAGGAAAGACCAGCTTTTGGGGAATTCCCAGTCTGAAGGGGTAAACAGAGTCCCTGTCAATTCAATTCAATAAACAATTATTAAGCATTATCCTGCCTGTCATTAAATCATGTTTTTGTTTTTGGAGTTTGGACACTGGAAGTGACCTCCTATTATGTAAATTTCCTTATTAAAATGATCATTTCAAAGGGTAATAAATATAATCAGTTCTTGGTTATCTGAATAAAAAGGGGAGCAGTATCGTGAACATTCCCCAACAGTATATAATAAAGAAATGTTTTGGCTTTGGAAAGCATTATGTAATTTGAGGGTTGAGGTTATCACAGGATTCTTTGCTTCAGGCCATTATTACTGTATGCCTTTGTTTTCTGCAACCACTTACACTGGGTTGGGGTAGAAGGGTGGGTCATTTCTGCAATTTTACTTCCCATATTCCTTAAGATAATCCAAAATACAGCCTATAATATTGAAGAATTCTGACCATTCCTGAAAAAGAAGTGGGGTTCTCTGGCTCCCAGGGTTCAGGAGAGTATCTATGGTCATTGGAGTATCCTTGGATGATTATATCCATCCCTACCATGAGTCCTTTGGCACCAGGAGTCTGAAACCCACAGAAGCACTTGAGGGCCATTCAAATACTTACTGCCTTTTATTCAAGGGCTGGCATGGTAGGTCATTCATTCATTCATTCAACAATCATATTCTAGCTTACTACCTGTGTGATGTTGAGCAGGTTACTTAGCTTTTTTTGTCCTTAGTCTTTTCATCTATAAAAGGATGGAGTCTATTTAGATAACCTCTAAGGCCCCTTTTAACTCCAGATCTAGGATTCTATGACTAGATAGTATCTGAGGTCCATTGTATCTTTAGATCTATGAGGATTCTATTTTTTGATTCATATTTCACATTTTTTGTTACTGTTGTTTAGTCATTTTTTAGTTATGTCAAACTCTTCATGACCCCTTTTTGGGGTTTCCTTGGCAAAGAAATTGGAGTGGTTTGCCATTTCCTTCTCTGGTTCATTTTACAGATGAGGAAACTGAGGCAAATAGGATTAAGTGACTTGCCCAGGGTCACACAGCTAATAAGTGTCTGAGGCCAGATTTGAACTTATGAAGCTGAGTTTTTCTGCCTCCAGGTCTGGCACTCTATCCACTGCACCACCTAGCTGCTCACATTTACATACTCTGTGTTTAGTTAGACTAAAGTACTAGATGTTTTCTGATATCATTCATTCATGCAGATAACTGGGTGTACCACTCTACCCACACCATGCCCTTCAGGCCTAGAATTCATTCCTTTCTTCATATCTGTCTGCTAAAATCCCAATCTTCGTTTAAGGCCCAATTTAGTTACCACCTCATCCATGAAGTCTTCCTTGATTCTCTCTAGCTAAAAATGATGTCTCCCTTAAATTTCCTTGGAGCACTTTTTATAGAGCTCTCCCCTACCTGAATTTGTACCATGAGCATGAAGACATACTTAAATTCTTCATAACCTTCAAATGTCCCTCTTGAGAGTATGGCATGAGGAGATCTACAACGTACTGATCTGATGGAGAGGCTTCATATTCCATCCTCCCCATTAGACTGAAAGTCCTTTCATCTTATATCAAACATCATGGACATGAGTTTGAATGTTGTATGAGATCACTATCTGTATGAATTTGGGCAAGGCACTTCATGTCTTAAATGACAAGGTTGGACTACATGGTCTCTAAGATCTTTTCTGGATCTACATCTAAAATCCTATGATCCTACTGATGTGTTATATTATGGCCTTCTTGTAGGGCTTAATAAATACTGAATTAAGTGTCTACTATATGCATTGGGGAGATGAAAAGATGAGCAAGGCATTGGGGCCTGTCCTTAAAGAGCTTATGGTCTAGATTTTCTTTTGAAGGTGAGGGATAGTTTCAATTCAAATAGAACCAGCCCTAAGTTATGAACCTGCCAATCATCAGCAGGGAGATCTTCATCCCTGGTCAGCTCTCAGTCAACCCAGTCAGTCCTTGTGGGTTCAAAGACTGCAGACTCATTAGTGTATACTATATCCAGCCTGAGTCAAACAAAATAATGAAAGAAAATCTTCTGTGGGGAAACAAAAAAAAATAATAGATTTTTTTTTTCTGTTCTGCTGTTGAATGGACTGCTCTTGTTATGCAAACTGCCTTTCCCCTCCTCTATCAACATGGAAAATTAAGAGTTTATTATAGTAAGAATTTAGCCTCAAGATTGATGTCCTCCCCACCTCCCACAGGCCTCTAGGAATTTTCTATAGATGCCCTTACTTCATTCCCCACATTTTCACATCCGCTTCTTTCTAGTCCCATTTTCCTTAGACCTTTTGGTTCGCTGGTGCTCTTCTCACGCTATACTCCCCAGAGGGGAGTTGAAGGTGACCTAGCATTGGAAACCAGGACACCTAGATCTTCATTCTTATTGCAGCTGTGTGATGAGGATAGGGAGGGGGTAAAGCCCTTCTCTTTGAGCCTCTTTGGAAAAGGGGCACAAGATTTCATATATCATCTCTAGGAGGGAAGCAGGGTGTCCATAAAGATGGAGGTGAGACCTGAGGTGGAGCTTTCCAACTGGAATGGTGGTATGGGCCCTCAAGCCTGAATTGACTGAGAAAGGGTTAGTACTATCTAGGAGCTCTCCCTCTTCTTCCCATTAAAATGTATTTTCTTCCAGCTTCCTCAGTGGAACTCTAAAGAGAAGAAAGGAAGGAAACTTGATATAGGATCTTTCCAATGCCTGTCTACCAAACCCTTTGCCTCTACTTGTCACCCTTTCTCTGTAGTGCACAACCCAAAGAGAGTAGGCAAGAGACGTATGCTCCCAGTGTATTTTCCAGCATTGTGATGGAAAATACTGAACTGGAAACAAGCCTGTAGTCTGCCCTGCTCCCCACACTCACCGTAGCACTTACAGACCCCTTTTCTGGTATCTTATTCATCCCATTCCTATGGTGGGGAGCAGCTTAAATTTTCCTCAGTGGATCCATTGGAGGAAACACTCAGAAGAAATCCTAGACCAAATTCTAAAGGTCTTGCCTTGCCTAGTGCATTCCTATGGCCTTGGACACACCAGCCACACCTTCCATTACAGCCTGGAAAGAGGTCTCCATTCTGGAGATCTCAGAGGAGGGAGGACAGTGATAGGTGATGGAGGCAGGAAGTGGGAGGGGCAAGAGTGTTCACAGTGAGAGAGGTAGAGGTGATTGGAGCCAAGTGTTTTGCCCCTGAGTGAAGTGCCCCATGGTTCAAAGGAGTCTGGGTCAGACTTCTGCGTTTAGGAAGAGGCTGTGTGCACAACAGCAGTATGCAGGGGTATGAACTTTCAGAGGAGACTGAAAGGGAGTGAGGAATGAGGGGCCAGGTCAAAAGTCAACAGTCAGACCCTGGTGTAGGGTTCAAGTCTAATCTACTGTTAGCTGTGGTCACAGTCAAGATAAGTAGAGAAGAGTCTGTTTATACAAAGCAGGACAAGGTCTCCTCAGGTTGTGGGAACATCTCTTGTATCTCTGGTGCCTGAGCATGAGGTGGAATTCCCAAGGGTGGTACCCTGAGGTGTGTGGATTGAGGAGTGATGATGTTATGTGTGATATCAATAATCAATAACCAATCAACATTTATTAAATGCCTACCATACACCAGGCACTGTGCTAAGCTCAGCAGAGAAGAAATAGCTAGGGGAGGGGGAAAACCTTTGGAAGATCAAGAGACACACATGTTAGGATTCAGGCAGGGCTGTGATAAGTGTGGATAGAGTGGCCCCTTTGGGGAGGTGGGGGAAGGGATGGAAAGCCTGAAATCAAAGAGGGCTTTGACACTGTGTTGAGGATATCCCCAGAGCTATGTGCTGAAAGCAGTTTAAACCATCCCTAAAGCATCATAGTATAGTGGAGAGAGCACCAGATTTGAGTCAGGAAGACCCAGACTCAAAACTCCCCCACCACACACACACACACACACACACACACACACACACACACACACACTGTGTGACTCTAGGCAAGTTAACTCCTCTGCACTGAAGACTTTCAAGACCCCCTTTCCTAATTTTCTAAATCAGCACTACCGATTAAGTGATGGGAATTGAGTACTAAGTGTAAGCTGTTCAAAGTAGCTAAAACTGGCCTATCCATTCACATATACCAGGTAGTCTTAGGCCCCCTTCTAAGGACAATGGAGTTAGGGGTGGGAGACAGCTCCTGCCTGACTCTTCCCAGGGCAGAGGGGAGATAAGTAAAACTGTCTGGGCTACAGGACACTGCCTAGTGACCTGGCCCCCTGGACAGCAGGGAACAGTATGGGAGCAGCTGATATGGTGAGAAAATGCCCTACCCACCTTTTCCAGCCTCACATCTGCTAAGATATGTGAATCAGGCAGAATTCAGCACCATGGACTGTACTTATTGAGTTCAAAACCCTTGTTCCTTTCTGGGTGGATCAGAATTCAAAACTATGGTAGGCATGGTCTCTGAATTTAGAAAATGTATAGTCTATGAAGGGAGACAAATTCCGCACATGAAACAGTTTAAGAATGACTAAAACAGAGTTGACTTTGGAATACGAAAGACTCTGGTTTAAGTCCTGGCCAATGACAGGCTATGTGACCTTAACTGACACCCCAGGCACCAAGACTAACTTGGAAAGCAGGTGCTGATCAGGACTGAGAGGGAGAACTATAACACGGAGGGCTTCTTACACTGATGAAATGAGAGGGGGGGAGAGGGAGAGATAGGAAGAGAGAGAAAGAGAGACAGAGGCAAAGTGAGGGAAAGGGGGGAGAGAGACGGAGACACAGAGATAGAGAAGGAGGAGAAGAGGATGGTGAAGTGAAGAAAATACTGTCCTTGAAAGTCAGTACACCTTTGTTTAAACCTGGGTTCCACCACCTTACTAGCGTGACACAGGCCCGAATCCCTACCTATACAATGCCAGGTAATTAAATTGGCACTCCTTCCTTCCAGAATTATTGTGAGGTAAGCCGACAATGTGAAAGAGCTATGGAAATGCAAGTTATTATTGCAAACCAACACATGGAGAAATACAAAAGTGCATAAAATATTAAGTCAGTCCCTAAGGGGTTCCGTGCAAAGGGACCATGAAAGCCAGGTGAGGTTAACCGGGGAAGGCTTCATGGAGGAGGTGAGTCTGGGTCGTGAGGGGGTAGTTAGCGCTGTGATTCGTGCTGTAGGCGAAGTTAAGAGAGGTGAAGGGCTAGTCACCGGCATCGGAAGGAGGTGATGGAGTGTAGCCGGGGAGAGAGCAGTCGGGGGGGAGCCCCGAGCCCGAAGCACGGCTCGGAGGCAGGCTTGAGTCGGAGAGGCCCGGTCTAGCGGTGCCCACCCCGTGTTCCCCGGGACGCCGGCGTCGAGGGGGCTGTGAGCGGCGTGTTGGCCCCCCGAGACGGAGCTGTCGAGTCTGTGCCTGACGCCTCTTTTCCCTCCACTCTTCTTGGTCTCTTTCAGTTGGAGGAGGACAGACTCTCTGGGCACTCCCTCCCGAGGTACAGCCCCCTACGACGACTGGCGTCCTCCGTGTTCTCCTCCTCCACGCTGGAGACGGAACATTACCCTCACCCCGGCGGCCCCGGCTCTGGCTCCCTCATTCAGCGCAGCCGCTCGGCCGAGAGCAGCCCAGTCCGAGCGCCCCACCGGCGCCACGCGCCCCTCGCGCCAGGCAACCACAGACTCATGCCCTCGGTGCTCCGAATCTCCAGGTCCCAGCTACAGCAGGTGTGGGCCCGATTCACCCACAAGACCTAGGCTGGGCCCCCCTCCCCACCAGAGGGGGCAGGGCGGGGAGGGGGGCGTGCACAGGGAGGGGGGCGGACAGAGAAGGTGGCTCCTTCCCAGAATGCAATAATCACACACACACACACACACACATTCACATTCACACACACTTTTCCTTCCCCACTCCATCATGCAATACATGCCACCCCCAATAACATTGGCTCAAGGTACTGTAACATTTCCCCCTCCCTGACCAAAAAATCATCCGCCATTCAGCTCAAACACGAAATGAAGGTCTCTTTCCCCCATCCCATCTCTGCTCCCCATTCTTCCCTTTGTCCAGTACCGACAAGACGTGGGAGTGGGGGAGGGGGGGAACCAGTGGTGGCAGTGTTTGGTGTAGAAGGTGAGGTCAAATCAGGCTGGAAAGTCCAGCTCCCAAACCCCTCTGATGCCATATCCAGAGTTCAGTGGAAACGAAGGTGTCCGGGAGATGGGACGTCCCAGACCTCAGGGTCAATCTCGGTCGTGTAATCTGTGATCTCCAACTTCCCGTTCCTGCGGTGTGACATCCTCTCCCCACTTGGTGAGGGGAAAGGCAAGACAGGGGTATGACCTAACCATGTGTCGCTGCTACCCTGCCTCTGACCAGCCAAAATTCCTCCCTCAGAACGGGCAGCTGAGTCGTAACAAGTGTCTAGGAGGCAGTGTGGGGGTGAGGATGTCCCAGTTTGGAAAATTTGGGAGTGAGGGCTTCCCTGTTGCTCCCCTGGGTATTTCAATGGTATCCCATTTCAGGGATGTTCTAATGGAACAGTCTCTAGGACCTAGCTCCCTGTCTCATGTCATCATCCCAGGGGACAGTGTCTTCCAGTCATCTCCCAACCCTCCCACCTCTCCTTTCAGGTACTCCTTGGAAATATTGGGGTTCCTTGGGATCCCAACAAAGGTGCCTCCCCATCTCATACCTGCCAGTGACATCCAGCACCTCCGCCCTCAGGGAAAAAGAAGGGGCAGTACATCTGAGTGTAAGACAGGACAGGAGTTTGAGACTGGGGCTCCCTTGAAAGGTTTTTCCAATGGCAAATGTGTTTATTGCGGAAAAGCTCATGCTGGTTATGTGCGTGTACTGATGCTTGCCCTATCGTGTTGGGGAAGGGGAGATATCCCTTTATTACTGAATAATTACCTCCATACCATCAATTCCTCAACCCTATCCCTTCTCCCTCCTTTAGTGGCTCATCTCTGGGCTCCTCACCTCATCAGTAGTTTCTAGCTGTTAATGGTGATCCCAAGGGGAATCTGTAAATGAAAAAAAAAATGAGGGACCTGCAAGAAATGGTCACTGAAGTCTTTTGCAGCTTTGATATTCTATTTTCTAGGACTCCAAGGAACTGAGAGCTTTTCCCTGGTATAGCTTGTTATAGGGTCATTGGTCCCTTGGTGGTGCATCTTTAGAGACCAGGACACTCTCCATTTGTATTTTCTGGTGACTGGTCCTGATTTTCCTTCATTTCCTTTGGCCTCAGTTGCCTCAACTGCAAAATTGGGAAGTTGGCTTTGATGACCTCTTAGGTCTTTTCCAGCTCTAAAGTAATAATCCTGTGACAGTTCCATTTCTGTGAATTGACTTTCATTCTCTTCCAGTTCAGTGAACAAGTCTGGATTTGTAAGAAGTAGGGATTTTTCTCTTATCCTTCCATCCTTCCATCCTCTTCAGAAATCCCTTTCCAAATCCAGGAGAGAGCTGGGGTCTCAGATTTGGTTAGTTTGGGTTTCTGTGTCTGTAATCTTAGCTCCAAGGGTGTTGGTGCTGGAAAGGATTTTAGACATCACATAGCCATCTCTCTGCATTCTTGTCACTTCCCACTAAACCTTATTCCAGCAAACAGCTTTAAAAAAAAAAAAAAAGCATTTTCCACTGGCAACCCCATTCCCTCAAACAATCTTAGGTCTTGGGTTCTCTGCCCCCTACCAGATTTGTAATTCAACGCTCAGACCCTGACTGCTGCCCTCAAAACTTCCAAATGCTTTCTGTGGAAGGTAATGGGTAAATTTCTTCCATGTCCCCTTCCTAGGAGGTGGCAGGCAAAGAGTCTTGGGGAAATAAAAGCACAAAAATAGAGGCAGGTAGATCATCAAATCCAAAAGCCATACCTCCCTAAGATAAAACTTGAGGATACGGATGTTCTATAGCCCTTAACCTATCCTCTCCTCCTTGATGACCCACACTTTCCCTCAATTTTGGCAAACCCCTGAGCTAAATTCTAAGTAGACTCTTAAAGGACTTCCCCCACCTATGCCTATTTTAAAATTTTGCTTGCCTCCCACCTTCTCTCTCTCTTTGCTCTCTATTCAAGAGAATATTGAATATACCTTAATTCCCATGAACCCTCCCATTCAGTCCACTAACCTTCTTCCATTCCTCTTAGTCCCTTGTCTCTAAACACCTTGAAAGCCCCTCTCTTTATCAGTGAGATTTATGATAAAAGTACCTGCCCCTCCCTCCATCCCTCTGAAATTCTCTTTTAAGATTGCATCGACAGAGGATTCCAAAGGCCTGGGCTAATTGGAATTAGGTCGCTTTGATTACAGTCTGTATGAAAGAAGTCACCATTGTTAGAGGACATTCTATTAACTAGAATTCTCCATTAACTGCTCCTTTCATATAGTTGTAGTTCAGCCATCACTGAGTTATTGCCCACAAAACTTCTGAGTAGTTTCTAAATCATCAAAGATTGAATTTCATTTAGAATAGTTTTTAGCATATTACTGTGTTCCTTTTGGGAGGCTGCAACCTTATTCCAACAATACCTTATGATAAGGTAGGGAAGTCTTTTTTTTTTTAATGGTCAATCAAGAACTCACATAATGTAATCCAGTGCCCAGCCTTTTAGAGTAGTGTGTTTGAGAGGTCATTGCTCAAAACACATTGGAATTCCTCTTTAGGGACTGCTTTTTAGAGCCTGGGGCCCTTCCAAGGTGACATCCCTGGATTCTTTGAAAATGGATTTGTTTTTCTGCAAATAGCAAAAAAATCATTCTGAGCCAATTCTGCAGAGTGGAATAGGCAGTTAGACTGGGGAATAGCTGGTCTGTGTGACCAAAAGTGAGGTGTGACTGCCCAGTAAGGAGGCAGAAGATTTTGTATGATATTTAAGCAGTTCTCTGAAGGCAATTCCCTACGTGGAATGAGCCCAGTCTTTGCTTGGAGGAATTCTGGTATGCTTGCTTGAAAAAAGATGTGTTTTCATCTTTTTACAGGCACATTCTTAAACACAATTGTTGGATTTACCAGAGCATCTCATTTCCCAGGGATACTAGATAACTGAGAATTTACTTAATATTTTGGTTTATTTATTTACTTAAATTATTTATTGATCTTTCCTGGATTATTTATGTATAGGAGGCCTGGGATTATACAGAAAAGAGAACTTTTTTCTTCCTTTTTTCCCTTCTTCTGTTTCCCCAAAGGAATAGAACAGTGTGTGATATGTCTTCCTTCCCCAAATCTGACCAGCAGCCTCTCCCCTTTCTCCCTCCCCAATCCACGGTGAGGACATTCCCTGTTCATTCATCTTTGAAAGGGGATAAACAGAGCAGGTTTCACCCACATTATCTGCATACACTCATCTTCTCTTGCCCTGGGAACAATCTTCCATTTTGGGGAGAGTCTTTACCTCTTTATCTACTGAAAGCTGCAGGACAGAGAGGCAGAGGCAAAGGTCAGAATACAGTTGTAACCTAGTGGGAGCCTGGTACATGTGAATCTTCAAGTGAAAAAGTGGATGTTCAGAACCAGATTTTTGCATTTGGAGATAGCCTCCAGGGCAGGGTAACTAACTTGTCATTCAATAAAACACCTAGATCTACTGAATTCTGAATTTGAGTTCCTTGGCTCAGTGGCTAAGGCACTAGGTTGATATTTCTTTGACCTCCGAATAGCTGTCTTTCTGTGAGGGAACAGCTTGGTGTCCTGGAACAGGTACCTGGCTAGTCCACCAACTCCCCTTGTGACCTCAGGACTTCCCCTCTCTGGATTTCTCTTCTCTGTAAAATGAGAGCTGAATTAGATGACTCTTTAAACTCCTGACAAATTTGAGGACCCCATGTTTCTGTTTTTTCTTAAATGTGTGGGCCTCAGGCTTTTTGGAGAGCAGAGGGGCCCAGCCTTCAAGTCTGGGAAGAGGAGCTATTTTCTTCTTGACCCACTCAAATCAGGTGGACTTCTAAAGACCTCACACTTTTTGGTCAAGCAAAGTGTGTAGATCATAGGATCTTAGAGGTAGAAGGAAGATTTTAGATGTCATCTAATTCAACTCTCTTATTTGATATAGAGAAGTCCAGAGGGGGTTAAATGACTTGTCCAAAGACACACAAATAGTCAGTGACAGAGTTAAGATTTGAATGTAGGTCTTCAGACTCCAAATCTAGGGCTCTTTCTACCATCCCAAGCTACAATGCCATATGCCTGTCTGTGTATGAAGGCATGTATATGTGTGAGTAGGTACATGCTTGAGGGTTTATGTATGTTCTGTGACTGAATTTTAGCAGATATCGTGTGGTCTTCCTGGTGTTTTAGAAAAGTTTTAATAGCTCTTGGTCCCGGGGCAGGAGATAGATGGGCAGGATGTTTGCCTCATCTCTAACCTTCCCTGGCCTTCAAAAGCCTTCAAGCACCAGGTCCACTCATCCAGGCCAAATGAGGGAAAGGCATGGACAAATGGGCATTTAACCCCTGATCTAATGAGTGAGTGGAAATTGAAACTCCTGGACTATTCCTAGTGCACATTAACCTTTTAATTTAATTTAATTAACCTTTAACCCTGCTTAAGGGGATTTCTACATGCAACTGCATAAGGGCTCCTGATTTGTCTCCATTCCTTACTTTGTCTGTCCTACCCCAAGCTGAGTCACTGGAGCTCCCTATCCCAGTGACTTTCATTTGGGCCCAGGAGGATGTGTGGTGACCTTACTCCTTGCCTTTGCTGGGCGGGCCATGGAAGGTGTGGGATCTGAAACCTCTTTCCTGCTCCTTCTTATCCCCATTCTAGCCCAGAAATAGGGCTAATATCTGGTACCCAGCCTGATGTATGTGTCCTTGAATTCTGGGGTGGCCATAGTGACATCTATCAATTGTATTGACTTTGGAGATGACTGAGGAGGGGGTTAATGCTGATGGGGATGAGACATGTGGAGTTCATCTCTCTTCAGCTTGCCAGTATCCTACCCAGCTTCCAGGGCTGTCTCCTTCTCTTGCTGTGTCCCCTGTATGGTTCTTGACTGGGATGAGTGGGGGAGCTGTATAAGCGGGGAGACCCTGGGTGAAAGTTCTGTTTTCTTCCCACCTTTGACAGGATTCAATCCAACCTAAAAGATAGGACCTGGGCTGGTGACCCTCTTGCTGGTGAGAGGCCCTAGTGTGCTAGAAAGCGTCAGCACTGTAGAGTGGTCACAGAGGTCTAAGGAGTGTTTGGGATCAACTTTCATTAAAGAGAAAGAACATATTTCTTCTGCAAAAGCCCTGCTTCCTAAGCCAGAGAAGAACAGGTCACGGGGCTTTATTTCCTGCAAAGTAATGGCTAATGTTTCATCACTTTTTTGCTAATCTCTCACCCCAAGGAGTCTGGCTCCTTTCACATCCCCCAGGACTTTTCTCCACAGTTCTGATAGGGACCCACATTAGTTAACTAAGTACCAGACCTTTGCACCCAAACTGTGGGACAGGTTCAGTTAAGTGTGACAGTCTCCATCTCCTTTTTTTTATTCCTTTCCCAGCCTGTCACCCCACCTCATCAGCTTCTGCAACCCTGGGGTTGGGCAGTGGAATGGTTTTTAACCTGACCTTCCAGGATGGGTTTGACAGTCTCTCTGGCCCCCTAATACCGAGGCCACCTAATGGTAGAAGATCCAGTCTCCTTTGGGCTTTCAACCCAGGAAGGTCCAGGGAGGGGAGTGCAGAAAGAAGCGGGGTTGGTACAAGCACAATGCCAGACTGAGCCAGGCACACTCTGGGGGGCAGGATAGCCAAAGATCAGTTCAAGGCATAGAGTTTGATTTCTGGTAGTCCTGGGCAAGCATCTGTGGACATCAGAAGACCAAAGGGCTATTACCTAGGAGGCATGAGGTTTGGAGACTGTAGGGTGAGTTTGGGGACTTCCGGTGCCCTTCTGTTGGGGGGAAAACTTCGAATCCCATACTCTTGCCTGGCACTGTCGTGTGTGTGTGTGTGTGTGTGTGTGTGTGTGTGTGTATTCCAAGAAGGCTCTGCCCCACTGTTCATATTCAAGACGGTCCCCCAAACTTCACCCTTTCCATGGGGGCCTGCAGATGCTTAGGGACGACTGCAGAGGAGGTATTGAGGGTGTGGATGGGGAAATCGGTTTTGCTCTCTTCCAAAAGCTTCCAATCGAGTTTGATTTTCTGAGCGAGTTGTAATTCTGCTTGGGCCCCAAGCGCCGCCCTGCTCCCCACCCCACCCCATTTCCTGGCATCTCAACCCCTTACCCCCGACGCCTAGCTAGAGATTTTTTTCGTCCTTCCCAGCCCAGACAACACCACAGGCGGTGGAGTTTCTGGGCTGTTTTCCCAAAAGTTCATTCACTGTAGTAACTTTGTACTCTGCCCCCGACCCCCGCGGCGGCGATCGATCGCATCACGAATGTATCTTGTGTCTTTGTAACAAGCTGCTAAACGAAGCCGCGTGACCAAGGCTAGGGACGCGGGCGTGGGAGGACAGCGCGGCGCCAGGGCCCGGGGATGGGGATGAGCTAGGGGAAGGGGCGGCTTTCTCCCTGCACCCTCCCACGGGATGGCCCCCTCCGCTTTCTCCAGCTCCAGGCCTAGCACGCCATTTCCAGATTTCCAGAGCTTCAGCCCCCGAGCTGTTAGTTGGGGTCCTTTCTCCCAGAGGAGTTGGGGGTCTGGCTGCGCCTTCTCCCCAGTTGTCTGCGGCTATTTGTATATATGTTGTTAGTTTCCCTTTATTTGCCCCT
Organism: Bettongia penicillata ogilbyi; assembly: GCA_023548195.1. Taxonomy (NCBI): domain Eukaryota; kingdom Metazoa; phylum Chordata; class Mammalia; order Diprotodontia; family Potoroidae; genus Bettongia; species Bettongia penicillata. The sequence goes on from JAJHZJ010000089.1 coordinate 5,594,941, forward strand.
GACCTTGTCCTCGCTTCCCCTTCAGCCCCCTCCAATTTGTTTCTTTTGGCCTCCAGCACTCTTTCCCTTGGGTGGGGCCTGGAGGGTTGAGGAAGGAGTGCCCTCCCCCTTTACTTACTTGCTTCCAGGATGGGGAGAGGATTTGAGTCTGGGGAAAGAGCTTTTGGAAGGGGGGTGTTTTTCTGGATTAATGGGTTCCTCTCTCTCATCTTCCATCTTCCCCCAATCCTTTCTTACCTCACCATCCAGAAGAGCTGGGTCACCCTTTCCCTTACCCGTTTCCAGTCCCCCCACCCACCCAAAAAAAAATTTGGCCTTGCAATTTGGATGCCAAAGAGCCTAGAGTGAGGGAGAACGAAGCTCAGAGCCTGGATCTCTCCGAGCAGTCCTGGCCCCCACTGGCCATAGCCCACTGTTCCAGAATCTCCATCCCCTCTCCTCCTCCTCCCCCCACAATGGTGGCCACTGGGGGTTCCCCTAACCTTCTACTCCTCCCCATAAAATAAACTCAGGGACCAACATCTGCTTCCTTTGCACTTGTTCCACCACTGACCTCCCTCCCTCCCTTGAGGAGGGGGGAGAGAGACGGGGCTCGGGGCGCCTTCGATCTGACAGTATTGGGCAAGAAGAGGGGCTGCCCCACGTCCCTTCATCCCCATCCTCATCCCCATCGACCATTTGGGAGAGGGTGTTGATTGGGCAGCTCAGCCTCGGGGGCTCAGCCCATTTTTCTCCGAGGCCATAAGCACCCTTCTTCCTCTCCCTTCCCCCCACCCCCTTTCATTCAGCAGACACCTGCTGGCCAAGAGGCCCCTTCTTGGCCAGGAGGGAGACTGGGGGTGGGGGGCACAGGAGACATGAATCTCCCAAGAGGTCCTGAGCCACAGCTGGTTTATCCCTGAGCCCCCTCCCCACTCCAGCCCCCTTTTTTAATGCAATAATACTGTATTATACGCTTGCACTATTCCCCCGGGGCAGACTAAGCATGCAAGAAACAAGAAAAGAAACGATCGGAAGCTTCTTTTCTTTCTTTCTTCCTTTCCGTTTCTTTCCCTCCTTCCTTCCTTCCTTCTTCGGCTCCCGCCCTTCCCTGGTGTACATAGCGGTCTAGAGAGCGGCTCCGGGCCCGGCCTCTGTATTATAAAAGCATGCACCGAGCGCGCTCCCCCCTCCTCTGCCCCTCGCCTCCCCCGCTCGCCTCGCTGGGCTGCCTAGGACTGCGAGTACTGTACAAATCCAGCACTTGAAGACGACACACCAACCAACACAAACGCACACGCGCAAGTCTCGGGGGTGGAGGGCGGCGTACACGGCCACGCACCGACACGCACACGCGCGCGGGGGGAGAAAGGGAGAGGGCGGAAACGCCCTAAGGGCCCCCAGCGGCTGTGCAAAGGATTCTGTGCCTTTTCTAAGTCCCTGTATGTTAATCCAGACAATCCGGAGAGCTTGTGTACTACCAAATCCTTATTAAAGACTCCTTCCAGGAATCTGCCCGCGTGCTGCCTGCTTTCTTTCGCTCTCTTCTGCCCTGGCCCTGTTCTTGCTCCGCGGTCATCCCCCTACCCCCCAAGGTCTTGGCAGTCGCTTCAGGGCCACGGGTCCCAGGGACTGGGCTCCGGATCTGAACTCAGCCCAAGGATGGGGAGGAGATGGTGTGTGTGACAAGAGAGTTGAAGGGGAAGGTTTTCCTAGGCATGTTCACTCTCCCCGCCTTCCTCATGAGCTTTAGAGCTGAGTCTTTGGCATACGGGGGAGAGCGGGGCCCTCCCCGCCCCGCATCAATCCCCAAACTAGGATGTTTAGATCTCTGTTAAGGGATGTTAGCATCTTGCTGTGCAACGACAGGCATTCCTTCAAATGAGTTCCGCTGAATTAACCATATATTTACACTGTGTGCCAAGCACTGCTCTGTGAGGAAGGGGAGAGTACTCTGACCTGTAGGCGCTAGAACTCAATCCTATGAATTTAGGGTCTATTTTTTCAGGAGTTAAGAGAGATATTTGTTGGTCGAGGCACCAGGTTCAGTCCTGGTTTCCTTTTGTGAGGAGAGCAGAGGAGGGGCCTGGAGAGAAGGGGCCTTGGGCCCAGCAGGCTAGAGCTGGCACAGTGCGCCTTTCCTCCTCTTTGTCTGTGGGGTGGCAGCTGATGGCAGTAGTCTGCATAGCTGTTTTGCTCCCTTGTTTCTCCCAGCAAGTGGAAATAGCAAGCTGAGGACAGTCAAATCTCTGGCTCTGCCAGGAGGGCTATGACCTTGTGAGTGAGCTGTTAGTACTGCAGAGACTAGTACAGCTAGGAGTGGAGAGAGGCAGTGAAGGGAAAGAGAAAGGGAGAGAAGAGAAGGAAGGGGTGGGATGGGAAAGAAGTGATAAGAGTATGGGTGAGTGAGGAAAAACTCAGGGGAAGGAGATAGAGGGCTGCGAGTGAATGGAAAGAGGATGGCGGAGATAATCAGAGAAGGGGAAAAAGAAAGGGAGAAACTGAAACAGGGCAGAGAAGAACAGGCAGCAGAAGAGGGTCCACAGGGAGGTGACTCAGGCGGCCAGGAGGGAGTTACTGGACTGTGGGGGTGGGGAGGAGAAATAGCTTGGGGGAGGAGGAAGAGCCAGCGAGAGAGAAATCAGCTCTGCGGAACTGCCTGCCGCAGTGCCCAGCCCCCAGGGCAGCCTGCGCTCTAGGAGACTATTATTCTCCGTAGGGTAAGGATTAAAAAAACGAGCAAACAAAACCGAGGGGAAAAAAATCTCTTTTCCATGTCTGATCCTTCCCCAGGAATGGTAGATGGACGTGAATTTCCTAGCTCACCCTCATCTCCTAGGACTCTCGGGCTTTGATTTTATTTTATACCTATAGTAGGTTCTCCGTCCTTGATGGGGGAGATGGGGTCCCAGGGTGAGGAGTCGGTCAGTCAGCTGGGGGTACCTTTCCCACTAATTTCAACCCATCCTTTGTCTTAGAGCTGGGCCGCCCCCTCACTGGGTCCAGACAGAAATAGCTAGTTAATACGCTCCTTCATTTTGTGCTCCTGGGCTGTCCTGGGGATGGGAAGGGCTTGAGGCGCTGAGATGGGCCCTAGCTCTCAAAGGACTCTGTCAGTTGGAGAGGAGTGTGGCCACTGGAGATTTGTCAGAGGCCAGAGGCACAGAGAAAGGGGAAGGACAAAACCTGGGAAAACAGAGCTTGAGAGACAGAGAAACTTGGGAAAAAAAGACAGATGAAGAAACAGAAAGACAGAACCACATGTACTTGGCAATTAAGTAGAAAAAATGAGGGCAGACTCTCCCTATGCCCCCAACAACACACACCCCTTGAGACACCCATGAAGTACCTCTCTGCGTTGGAGTGTATAGAGGAATATAGAGGAGGCTGCTTGGACAGATGTTCTGCAGTGGAGAGGGAGGAGCTGGCTTGTGGGCTTCCCAGGGACACAGCTCCGTTCTGCTTCCTCTCCCCACTTTGCATCGCGCAGTTTAACATGGAGCTGAGAAAACTGCTAGGCTTAGAAATAGGAGCCCTGTGTCAGAATTTGGGGTCTCCCATCTATGTGACCTTAGGCAAGTCATTCACATCTGGACCTCAATTTTCTTCTCTGTAAAACAGAAATTAGATTAAATTACCTCCCAAGACCATTCCAACTCAAAATTCTAGCATCCTCTGACATTCAGCCTATATTTTTAATTAGAGATCAGTACCCTGACCCCATCAGATAAAAGCTAATGAAAAGATTTTTTGACATCTTGGCTCTCTTGTAAGTAAAAGGAAGAAAAACCAGATGCCTTTCCCAGTTCAGTGCCCATGCTTATAGCCTTGGATCCATTCATTTTGAAATTTAGAGCGTCTGAATTCAAATTTGACCTCAAACACTTACTAGCTATGAGGCCCTGGGCAAATTACATAACCTCTCTCACCCTGTTTCCTCATCTGTAACATGGAAATAGTACCTGTCTCCCAGTTATTGTGAAGATCAAGGGAAATAGTATTTTTAAAGTGCTTAGCACACTTAGCTAGACACATACACACACTTAAATGCTTATTTTCTTACTTCCTTTTTATCAGAATTATAACACAAGGGTCAAGGAATAATTACAGGCATTTGATTCCCAAGGCTCCTTTGGAGGTCAGACCACTTTCCAGCTCACTGTAGGATTTGGGGGAACACAAAGGAAAACAGACATACTACACCTGGCTGAGAAAATCAGGAGGATTCATGCCAGCCATGGGATAGCCCACGGTTGATGGGAATATATTTCCCCCTTAGGAAAATACTGAGCTAGGAATGATCTGCCTGTCTAGCTCACTTATTCCTCTCTAAGGGACGGAGTTAGCCAAAAGTCAGTGATCCATGATGGAAAGAATTGGGGAGTCCGAGGACCTGGGTTCATATCCTGTCTTTAATGATTACAACCCATGTCTGGCATTCTACACTGTCACTGGCACTCATTCTGACATTTCAGTGGTAGCATTTTGCTTTTACTTCTTTTGATTATTAAATGTGAAATTGGTATCTTGAAATATGTCCCCCCTCCACAGCCATATGATTTCATCTGCGTAAGGAAATTCAGATAGGCAACTTTTCTGTCTTAGAAAATTACCTGGGTCATTTCCTTGTCCATGGTCACAGTCTAGTATGAGTTCATCAGCCAAGAAGCATTTATTAAACATTCAAGTGTCGTGCCAGGTACTGTGTCAGAGACAGAGGACTTGAACTCAGCTCTTCTCGACTCAAAGGCGGCCCTTGTTCTATTAGGCCATTTACCTCTCTGTGTCTTTTTAAAATAAACATTTTATTGATACATTTTATACAGCACTGTCATTTCCCAATGATTCATCCCTGTCCTAAAAGAATCCTCCCTTGCAACAAAGAGCATGGTTAAATAAAACAAATCAGCACATTGGATATTTCTGACAAAGTCTGCCTCATTCTATACAACCACTTAGCCAAGAAAGGGAAGCATATTTACCGTCAGTTCTCTAAAATCGTAGTCACTGAAGTGATCAGACTTAGGATATTTTCCTTTTGGACCTAGGTTCTAGTCCCATTGCTGATATATACTAGTTGGGTGATCCTGGGCAAGTGCCTTAACCTTTAGGTACTCTCATCCTGAAGTATAAAATAGCCCACTGGCCACTGCAACCAGATTAAAATGTAATTAAGAAATATTTAACCAATTAAATCAAAATACAATAGACTATAGATTATGTTAATCTGTAGTTTTCTAAGTCAATATGTGGCCTACAGGATATTTATATCGGTTTAGTGGCCCTGTTTGTATTTGAGTTTGACCCCAAATGGCAGGAAAAGTGTTGACCTGAATTAGGAGGGAAGTTTTCTCACCTGGGATTTTACTTTACCAGTGGAAAATATAGGGATATTTCTACCTTCTCTTACCCAGAGGGTCATCTGATGTCTTTCATTGTTGCTTTCCTTTATGTTGTTGTGGGCATTGTTATGTTGCTTTCCTGGTTCTGTTTTGTTTCCTTCACAATACATCAGTTCATACAGGTCTTCTCAGGTTTCCCTGAATTCTCAGTTGATATTTCATATGGTGTAAGAATATTCCATTCCATTCACATCCTCCAATTTGTTCACCTCGCTGACCTTCTTCAAAATGCTTACACAGACAAGATTGGCTTCAATTTCCTCTTTTTTCCCAAAATTTCTTAACCTTTATCCTGAAAGTATTTCATAACATCAAGGGATTGGGCCATCATATGTAAGTTCCATCAATATATTCCAAACCCCAAAATGATCTGTGGCCAAACCATTTTGGGAAACATAGCTCCAAAGGTCAGAGGAATCAATGGTCACTGTTTCCCTCTCCATTCATTCGTTAAACAAATATTTTTCTAGTGCCTGTTATTTGTAAAGCTTTCTACTGGACCTGAGGGCTAATTGAAAGTTAAATAAGTTTTGTTGATTCAAATATACTAAGCACAGAGGATATAAAAAAAAAGGCAAAAAGCAGGGAAACAACTTTCTAAAAGCTATGTACATACAAAATATATATAGTATAAATTGGAAGTAATCTCAGAGGGAAGCCACTAACCTGGAGGGTCTGGGAAAACCTTCTTGCAGAAGGTGAGATTTGAGCTGAGTCTTGAAAGAAGACAGGAAAGCCAAGAGGTAGAGGTGAGGAGGAAGCAAATTCCAGGCACAGAGACTGGATTTCAGAGGATATGGTAAAGAGTAAAGTATAAGAAGGCTGAAAAGGTTAAAAGGGGCCTGGTTATAAAAAACTTCAATACCAGAGGATTTTATATTTGATCCTGGAGGTAATAGGGAGCCATTAGAGTTTATTGAAGGGAGATTGGGAGAAAGGGATAGTTGATGTGAATTTTAGGAAAATCACTTTGCCAGATTAGTGGAGGTAGGATAGATTTAAGCCAGGGAGACCAGATAGAAGCTTTTGAAATAATCCAGGCTTGAGGTGATGAACCCTTATACCAGATTAGCAGCTATGTGAGTGGAGAGGAGATATATATGAGAGATGTTGTGAAGGTAGAAGTTATAAGACTTGACAACAGTACGGTGAGTGTGAATGAGGAGTCAAGGATGACATTGAGTTTTTGACCTTGGAGAATGGTGGTGTTCTCAATAGAAACAGAAAACTTGGGAATTGGGGAAGGTTTTTTTTTGGAGGGGTGGGGGCAGGAAATGAGATAATGATCTCTGTTTTAGACATGGTAGGTTTGAGATGTCTGTGGGCCATCCAGTTCAAGACATCCCAAAGGCAGTTGGGATGCAAGATGAGAGCTCAGGAGAGAAATTAAGAGTAAATATATAGACCTGGCAATCATTTGCTGAAAGATAATTGAATCCTTGGGAGCTGATGAGATCACCAAGACGGAGAAGAGAAGAGGGCTCAAGTAGGCCCCAAGGGGATATTCATAGTTAGTAGATGTGACCTGGATGAAGAGCCAGCAAAGGATATTTAGAAGTAGCGATCAGACAGATAGGGGAACCAAGAAGGAACAGTGTCACAAAAACCTAGCAAGGAGGGAGGGTCTCTCTCTGTCCATCTCAGAAGAGCCTCAGTCTGAGATAAGTGAATACATAGAGACCGCAGTCCCTGGAGCACATTTGAAGAAGCCAGACCACAGAGCAGAATGTCCAGAATGTCCAAGCCACTGCCAACAGGGAAGGAAAGGCAGAATTTCCCCCGGTTACCTCTCTCTATGCTGGAGGTCCTCTTTCCCCTAGGCAAACCTCCCTCTGAAGAGGGTACCACTGATAAGGAGGGAGTGGACATTACATGAATAAGGAAGGTGTTGGGAGTAATGAGTCTCTTTGAGACTGACCAAGGCTCTGATTGGTAGCAGTTTCAGAGGACTGACTCCCCAAAGGGAAGTGGTGGGTGTGGAAAAAGGCATACATCTTCAGACATGGCCAGTATATTGATTTATTTTGCCTAACTGTACTTATTTATTACACTAGAGGATTCTGTTGGGGAGAGAGGAACATTCATTAAGGAAGTAAAAGTAATTTAAAAACATAGCATCAATCAAACTTTTTCAAAGGAAGAAAGCTGGGTTAGGAGGCAGAAGACCCAGGTTCTGATTCTGCTACTGTATAGGATTTTGTCATTGCCTCTTTGTGGACCTCAGTTTTTCCACCAGTACAATGGAGAATCCTCCTCAAACTTTCCTGGTAAGAGGAGTCATTCACAGGTGTTAGGAAGGAAAGTTTTGTGAAGGAAAGAGAAGGGGATTATGACCCCAGTTCTAGAGGGAGATAGAGCACCAAGATCAGGAGTACTTCCTTTGAGGGAGACCCAATGGAACCTTAACTGGCTGTTCTCAATGAGGGGTAGAGTGTGGTGGTTATTCCCAAGCAGGAGAGAAAGAGAGGGTAGCCTTGGGCCAAAAGATGGGGGAGGGGAAAGCGATTTTGGTGATTGGTAACTGAGGGGCAGAAGGCATTACTTCCAGGGGGATGGGCATGCCTGGAGCTTAGGTCTGATTTCCTCTGATCAAGCCATCCAGGAGAAGGTGTCTGGGGAAACAGGGGAGGGAATAGTGGCAGATAAGGAGGTACTCCAGGTCCCCATCAGTTCAAAGATCAAGTTAGTCAGCATTTATTAAGGGCCCACCGTGTGCCAAGCCCTATGCTAATTGCTGAGAATGCAAAGAAAGGCAAAAGACGTTCCCGATTCTCAAGGAACTCACAGTGTAATCGAGGAGGCAGAATGCAGTCAACTATGTACAAATAAGTTAGATACAGGATAAATCAGAGATACTTAACAGAAGGTACAAGAATTAAAGAGGATTTGGAAAGACATTGTAGAAGGCGGGGTTTTTAGCTAGGAAACCAGGAGGAAAAAATGAGGAGGAGAGAATTCCAGGTCAGTGATCTGCATGAAGTTCCAACAAAGGAAATGGAGAAGAAGCAGTCAGAGAGGTAGGAGGAGAACCAGGGGAGAGTGGTGTCACAGAAACCTAGGGAGAAGAAAGGCAACCAGATTGCTGAGGTAGTGGGATGCTGCACAAGCGAGGACCAAAGGACCAGACACTAGGAGGAAAGGGACCAGAACTTAGGTCTCAGACTTGGGTTGTAGTCTCCGCTCTGCCAATAACTTACTGTATGACCCTGGACAAGTCACTTATACTCTCTGTGCCTCAGTTTCCTGAAATGTGAAATAATTAGGGGTTAGTCTAGATCAGTGGTGTCCAACTCAAATAGAAACAGCTCCCTGGGCAACATATTGACTTAGAAAATTACAAATTGATATTATGTTGTATTTTTGTTTATTTTGTCAAATATTGCCCAATTCTGTTTTAATCTGGTTCAGTCCACTTAGGAGTTTTCTTGGCTACTTGAAGCACAGGTGGAAAGTATGGCACCTCTGGTTTGGATGACCTTTTAGGTCTTTTTCAGTTCTAATATTTTAAGATTCTTTGAATTTCTTGGTCTCCTTAGCTAATATTTTCATAATCATGTCTACACCCAGATCTGAGACTGCTATCCCAATTCACCTAGTCCTCTTTCTTGGATTTTCTGGTGCTAAGTTCTCAGGAACAGGGTCTTAGTCGATTTCTCTACTCTTGGTATTGGCAGCTAAGAGCAAAGATTATGATTTGGGGAGGGGACCCTCCTTTCATCAGGCAGAGGTCATCAAACTACAAATATTTATAAATATTATCTCCTTTTGTCCTCACAACAACCTTTTGAGATATATGCCTTGATTAACCCATTTTATAATTGAGAAACTGAGTCAGACAAAGCTTAATGGATCTGTCCAAGGTCCCAGAGCTAGACTGAGGCCAGATTTGAACTCATCTTCCTAACTCCAGGACTCTAGTATTCTCTTCAGTTTGGAGAGAACACATTTCTCAGCCTTGGTTTTTGGAGTTGAGTGGCCCTAGAGGGTTTAGACTCCTCGAGGACCCTTCTGACAATATCAGCTCACATGTTCCTAGCCTTTTGGGTTTACAAAGCACTTCCCCACAGCCCTATGAGGTAGATAATATAAGTATTATTATCCTCATTTGACAGAGGAGGAGAGGTCGAATGGCCAGACCAGGGTCACCGAGCTATTGTGTCTGAAACCAGGTCTTCCTAACTCTAAGGCCAGCATTCTATCTGCTACATCATAAAATCACTTCTTTCTTCAAAGATTTTCTTCAAAGGTTCCTTATGGTTTGGAGATGACCCTGCATTTTCAAAGACTCAGCCAGCACACTCAGTATGCTCTGGGAGGGCCTTGCCAAACTGGAAAAGCTTGCAAGTACAGCAGCAGTGCAGTATCTGTGCCTGACTAAATCCAGAGAGTCTCATCCTCAGAAGGTTCACCACCAGCTGGTGACTTTTCGTCTACCACAGTAGCTCATGAAGGCTCTCTGATAAGGGCTGTGAACTGTATGGACTGGGATCCCAGACCTTTGAAGTGCTGGGTATTCAAGGGTTAATCATGCTATCTATCTATCTATCTATCTATGTATATATATATATATATATAGTTGTAGTTCAGTCCAGTCCAATATTTGGTGACTCCCTTTGAGGTTTTCTTGACAAAGATACTAGAGTGGTTTGCCTTTTCCTTCTCCAGCTCATTTTATAGATGAGGAAACTGAGGCAAAGAGAGTTAAGTGACTTGCCCAGGGTCACACAACTAATAAGTATCAGAGGTTGGATTTGAACCCCAAGCTTTGTGACTCCAGGCTTGGCTCTCTATCCACTGTGCCACTTGGTAAAGTCTAGTGGAGAGTTGGAGGATCTGAGTTCAAATCCTGTCTATGATGCTTACTATTTTAGTGACTTTGGACAAATCACTTCATTTGTCTGGGTTTCTTCTCCTGTAAAATGAGACCTAAATGACTTCTAAGATCCCTTCCAATTCTGTCTGTTCTATGACCTCTAAGGTACCTTTCAACTCTAAACCTATGATCACCAAATTATTAACAAACATTTATTGAATACCTACTATGTGCCAGGCATTATGCTGAGCTCTGGGGATGAGAAGACAGAAATTACTCTGATCTTGCACTTAGGGAAATTTTTTTCCTATAAGGAAAGACAGCATGTACGTATATATGGGATATTCCAAAAATCCTGGTGTGGTTTTAAAGATTTTACTAGCTACTAAGCTATTAAAGCTTAACATGACACCAAGAATGGGACACCCTGAATAAATATATCTCAGACAGAGAATAAGTAATTTTGGAATGGAAGCCACTGGCAGCTGGGGTGGGAGTGGGGAACATCAGGAAATGATGCCTGGAGCTGAGTGACCTCTGAAGGCTCCTAGCCATCCAGTCTGCACTTGAAGACCTGCAGTCATGAGGAAGGCAGCGTTGAATAGTGGAGAGGGGACTGGCCTTGGAGTCAGAAGATCTGAGTTCAAGGCCTGACCAGACTGCTGACCATCACTTCCCTTCTCCAGAACTCAGTTTCCTCATCTCTTAACTTGAAGGAGTTGGATGATTGTTAGGAAGGAGCAATCTCTAGGATCCCCCTTCTACTCTATTGGCTATGTATCCTTCAGCAAGTAACTCAACCTCATTGAGACTCAGTTTCTCCATCTGCAAAATAGGAGTAGTTATACCTATCTATCCTACCTCACAAAGGTGGTTGTAAGGAAATCATATTGGAAAGTGCTATATAAATATGAACTGTTATTATTATCAGCACCTTTCAAGGGAACTCATTTCACTTTTGGACAGTCCTAATTAGGAAGTCTTTCCATATAGCCAACCAGAATCTTCTCCCCACATTTTCCCATTGCTGATAAAGTGACCTTTTAGGGCCAACAAAAATGCATCTAATGCCCCTTTCACATGATAGGGCTCCAAATGTCTGAGGGCTACTATCAGATAGTCATTCTGTAGGTCTTCACTTGTCCTGGCTCACTGTCTCCGTCTCCACCTCCTCCCTCACCATAAACTGCCTTCCTGAGTTACTGGCCAGAACCAACCATCCAGTAGCCAGGCCATCACTCTGCTACCAAGATCCTCCCTTTGAACCCTAGACAGATGCTCCAGGGTTAGGAATGCTAGTTAGGAGGCAAAGAGAGGAACAAGGAAAGGAGAAAGAGAGGGACAGTGAGAGAGAGGGAAAAGGAGGGAAAGAGAGGGGAGAAGAGAAGGAATGAAAGAAAGATTGGTTTCATTAATCAGCAAGCATTTATTAAGCACTTTTGTGGTTCAGTCATTTCAGTCTTATCCAACTCATACTGACCTCATTTGGAGTTCTCTTGGCAGAGATACTGGAGTGGTTTTCCTTCTCCATCTCATTTTACAGATGAGGAAACTGAGGCAAACAGGGTTAAACAACTTACAGAGGGTCACACAGTAAGTGTCCGAGGCCAGATACAAACTCAGAAGATGAATCTTCCTCACTTCAGGTCACTTCACCACCTAGCTGCCCTAATTAAACACTTACTGTATGCCAATCTGTCAGTCTTCTTCCTAGAGCCAAGTGTCTGATATATGATAGTAATAAAAACTAGCAATGATATATATAGCATTCTAAGGTTTTCAAAGCACTTTACCTTTATTGCCTGGGAAAAAGGTACCATTTTTATCTTCATTTTACAGTTTAGGAGCATAAGCACCGTTTACATGGTGTAGAGTGGATCCTCTGAGTTGCAGGGGGTGGAAGGTGTGGGTGGAGGAGGGAGGTGGTATAAAAGTGAACCAAAGGAGACATGATTGTGGTTCAGCTTAAGTGGAGGCAGGTCACAGAAGGCCTTTTGCTGGGATATTTGAGGTTGGTGGAGGCATAGGGGAATCCCATAACTCATCCAGTGCTCCCTCAATCCAATTGCAGGTGTTCTCACCTTTTGAGGTGAATGGCCTCCCTAGGGCTGTGCCCCTGAGCCTGCCCTACCAGGACTTCAAGAAAGACCTGTCTGATTACAGGGAGCGTGCCCGCCTCCTGCATAGGGTCCGAACAGTGGACTTCTCCCACGTTGTCCTCAGCGTCCCTTGTCAGTCCATTCCAGCTCCCATCCAGCAGGAGGTCAATGGGAAGGGCCAGGAAGATGATAATGAGGAAGAAGAAGATGAGGAAGAGGAAGAAGAAGAGGAAGAGGAAGAGGAAGAAGAAGAAGAAGAAGAGGAAGAGGAAGAGGAAGGAGCTTTGGGGCAGGTGCTGGGGCTGAGAAGTGACTCCAGCAGCGAAGTAAGCGAGAAGACTACGGACAGAAGCCAGGAGGGAGCCCCGTCCACGCTCCTCGCTGATGACCAAAAGGAATCCAAGGGCAGGGCATCCATGGCTGATGGGGACCTGGAGCCTGAGGAGGGCTCCAAGACACTGGTGCTCTTCTCCCCAGGTGACATGAAGAAGTCACCCGTCATCACTGACCTGGCTCCTGACCCTGACCTAGGCACCCTGGCTGCCCTGACCCCCCAGAACGAGCGGCCCCAGCCCACAGGGAGCCAATTGGATGTGTCCGAGCCAGGGACATTGTCCTCTGTCCTCAAGTCTGAACAGAAGCCCCCTGGGGCTGGTACTGGGGTGGGACCAGCCATAGGTCCAGGGGCAGTGGTGGCGGCTGCCTCCTCACCCTTCACCAAAGTTGAGAGGACCTTTGTACACATTGCCGAGAAAACCCATCTCAATGTTATGTCTTCCGGTGGGCAGCCCCTTCGGCCCGAGGAAGCCACTCTTGGCAATGGAGGGCTGGGCCCAGAGGCCATCCTGGAGAAGGGCACTGTGGAAGAGAGACCCCCAGTTCCCTTAGAGAACGGCAGTATTCTGTCTGGGCCCGATGGAGCAGAGAGCTATGCGCTCTCAGTACCACCTGGGGATATACCCCCAGAAGTGGCGGGTGACACTCTGGCCAACGGCCTTGCCCCCACCAGTGGGCAGCCTCCCACCATCCCGCCTGAGCCTGGTCTATCTTCAGAGCCTGGGGGCCCGGAGAAGACTGTCCCTGTGGCCCTGCTGGGCTCCCGACCTCGGAGCCGTATCCCCATTCTCTTCTCTGAGGAGGACACAGGCTCTGAGCTATCAGCCTCAGTTTCGGCCAAAGAACGGTGGTGTAAGCGGACACGGCAGCCTGACCTGGCTCGCCTGGTGATGGAGAAGAGGCAGGGCCGCCTCCTGTTGAGGCTTGCCTCTGGGGCCTCCTCCTCAGCTTCATCCAGTGAGGAACGGCGTCGGGCCTCGGAGACGCTATCTGGCACTGGGTCCGAGGAGGATACCCATGACTCAGATGACTCAGGCCCCCAGGAAAGTGGAACGGGCGGTGGGCACAAGGAGCCGAATCCCTCGCCCGGTCAGTGTGAGGACACCCACCCCGGTACAACTCAAAAGCGGGGGGAGTCCCCAGAGGATGCAACACCCCAGTGCCCCCAACAGCATGGTCCCATCACCAGACCCAGCCATCACCAGCAGGTGAGATGCTTTGAGATAACAGATATTTCAGGGGCAGGTAAATAGGGCTATGCCCCATCCCTCCCTCCCATTGGTGCAACGCCAACTGGTGTGGTGCTATGTGAAGGATATGGCCTTAATCTCTAGGTCTTATTGCATCTTTCCAGGAACCCAATTCTCTTTTGGAACCTGCCCATTTGTTTCCAGTATTTTCACCTTTATCACTGAGCCCTGCAGCTTCCCGGGCCCTGAACGTGCCTTCTGAGTACAAAACTTTGCTGCCTTCCATCCTTAATCACCTTTCTTTCTCCCTCTACAATTGCCCCATAATTAGATATTGAAATCCAACACCACCTTCCTCTTTACCTTCTAACTCTGGCCTCCACACACTCCATACCCAAGAGTACATTTTCCTGGGTTTAGTTACAAGGGAGAAAAAGAATATACAAATTCAGAGATAATTCTACCAGGTAAGATAATTAGAAGTTCATCTGGGTAGTATTCTCCATCTAAGTGGTTCTATGTAGCTAGAGTTTCCTGAGAACTAATTTTGCCTATGAGTCTCACTAAGCCTGGGCACCCTGTTCCCTTGTGGCCCCCTAAAAGAGTGACTTCTCTGGCCTCCTTGGGATTCACTCACCTGGGCACTCGGAAACTGTCTCCTTGGTCCATCCTAGGATGCCAGGTCTGATGATGGCATTGATTGGCATGATCAATCAGGAAGCATCAGGGAGATGGAGGGAAGGACGGGGGAGGCCTTTGGCACTGGACACTTACTATTCCCTCTGGAATCATGAGGTAGATATCTACCCTCCCTTCCATCAAGGGAAAGACAAGGAAAAAGCAAAACATCATCTAAAAAAAGAGAGTAGCATTAACAAAATTAATCAACCAGTGTTTATTAGGCATCTACTGGGTGCCAAGGTGCTGGAGCTACGACAAAAATGGAACCATCCCATGTGGAAGAGACAACATGTACCGAGACTTCTCTCAAAGTAAACAGACGAGTCCATCCTTCCCTTGGAGGGATCCACCCATCCACCAGGGTGAGCCGTGAGGAGTCAGGGAACATTGACAGAATGAGTTGCCAGGATGTCAGGCCTTGAGGCAGTGCCCAGTCACTTCAGGACTCTACTGAGCTCTCCTGAAATGGAAAAAGATCAGGTTCCTTCCAGATTACCCTGGAGCACATGCCCCATTATGTTGTTCCCTCTGTCACCCTCCTAAATAATGCCCCATTAGGTGCCCCTACTGGTGAATACCCTTAGCCGGTGGTATCATTATCTTCCAAGTCCGGCATATTCCAGATGTCCTGGAAGAGAAGAGCAGGCAAGAACGAACTCAGATTAGAAATTTCATGTTTCTGTTGTCCAGAGACCAGAATCCTTGGGTTTAGAGGAAGCAGGAGTGTAGTAGAGAAAGCACAGAAGTGGAACCCCCAATATTTCACCCTCACAAAAGAAAGTGTTAGACTAGATCAGGGGTAGGGAACCTGTGGCCCTCTAGGTCCTCAAGTGCAGCCCTGAATTCAAATTCAGTCAAAGGGCTACACTTGAGGCCGAAGATTCCCCACCCCCGGAATAGCTGGTCTCTAAGGTACTTTCCAGTGCAAAAGCTTGAGGTTTCTATGTGAAATTCTACCTCCTAGAAGCTCTTGGCAAATTCTGAACATGTTTTCTTATGTTCTTACCTGTTCTCCCCTCTCTTCCTTAACAGGCTCCAGCTACAGAGATCCCCTGGGCCTCCAACCACTGCTGACCTCCGCGCCAAACAACCTCCTGCCCACTCAAGCCCTGGCTCTGCCCCAAACCGTGCCAGTCCCCGCCGCCCCAGCCATGTCCCTCCCTCCCGTGGTCCCGTTCTCCCTTCCACCAGACATCTCAGTGCTTCCCCAAGGAGCCAGTCTCTAACCCGGAGAGAGAGTCCCTCTCCCTCCCACCAGGCTAGGCCAGGTGGCACCCTACCACGGGGAGGCCCCCTGGCCAGGGCCCAGCCTCAGGCGCCTGGGCAGCCTGAAGGCCCCCCCTCACCGGGGGGCCCCAAGAAAGGACCAAGAGGGAAACTCCAGACTTATAGCCCGGCAACCAAAGGCAGAGTGGGGGCCTCAGGGGCCTCAGAGGGCAAAACCGGGGCCAGATAATGATGCCTAGCTCTCTATTCAGTCTGGCTGGGTATACCCCCAATCTTCACTCCCCCACCCCACCTTGGCCGGTGACACTGGAGCAACTCCCCCAGCACAGCCTTACATGCCAGATATTTGAGCAACCCACCAACTCTACCAATTCCCTCCTGAACACCCACATGCAGGCACGCATCCATGCACACACACATACATTGTGGTGGCACCTCTTAGGTAAGCCCACCCCTTCAAAAGGCCACCAGGAGGCCTTGCTGCCTGGGAAAAAGGGGGCACTTCAGAGGGGAAGATTCCTCCTCCTTCCCTGGTTGCCTTCTACCTTCCTCACAATCCTGTCTACGCCAGGGGAACTCTATGGTTGAATTTCTTATTTCTGGGCTGAATTTCTTGTTCCCCAGGGAATGAGTGTCCTTGCTCAGACATCCCAGGCCCCTCTTTGCTGCCCTACTTGCTTTTGGGGGCTGGAGGGAAGTCTGCTGGCTACTTTGGGCTTAGGACCCCCCCCGGGAGGTTTAGGCTAGGACCTTGAGGCCCCAAAGGAGTCAGCCACACTCTAATCCCAGGTCCCCAGTTTTCTTCATAGACTCTCACATCCCTGAGGCCTCCCATTCATCCATCCCTAGCCAGAGTTTCATTCTTCATCTCTTTCTCCCTGGTGGGGCTCTGTTCATGCTCCATGGATGACCTCCCCTTCTCTTTCCCTCTTATAACCTCCTCTTTCTGTGGAAGGCTTCAAGTCCCAGCACTGAGAATTCATTTCTTCACAGGGGCTAGGCCCCACTGCCTCTTAGCATCAATCCAGTCTGCACACCCTTTTTCCCCCAGAAAGGAGGGAGTAAGACCGGTGGGCTCCCCTAACTTTCTAAGAGTGATATGGATTGGGAAGAGAGAGGGAAGGAGAGAGTCCAGGGTATGGGGATAGAGGGGTCAATCCAACCACTGCTCCATCTCTGCATCAGGTGACCCTGATTTGCTCTGGGTGATTCCCTCTGGATAATGTCACCCTCCCTGGGCATAGTCCTACCCTCTCCCTGCCCTCAAAGAATAAGGGTGCCTCATTAGGACTTGTACCACAGACAGAAGCCAAACTGCACCCCAGGAGAACCCACCAGTTTGTGACCTGGCTTTGTGGGTGAGTATTTCAGGATAGTGGGCTGGCATAGGCCTTTAAAAAATATTTAAACCCCTCCTGGGGTCACCTCATCCAGGGCTCAGAATTTACCACCCCCTCTGCCCCCGCATTATCTCCCTTTAATTGTTTCCTCGCCCATACACAGCGCTGCTGATGTAGCTGGACACAGTATATTTCATCAGGGCATGCATCACCCAGGAAATTTTTTTAAGGTGAATATTTGTTGAATATACAATCATAAAGGGCATTTTTATTGGTCAAACAAGCTTTAAAAAACCCCTAAAATCTAATTTAATTTTTAAAAAATAATAATTAAATTTTATTTTAAAATATAAATTAAAAATGAGGCAGAAAATATCAATTTTTTATATTAGGTTGTGCCCAGACACTAAAAACTTAATTTAATTTTCTAAAAAATTAACAATTAAATTTTATTTTGAAGTCAAAATTTAAAAGGAGGCAGAAAATACCAAGTTTTATGACATTAGGATATGCCTGGACACTAAAACTTAAATTAATTTAAAAGAATTTACAGTTAAACTTTATTTTAAAATACAAAAAATGAAGCAGAAAATACCTTTTAAAAAAAAACTTTGGGTGTGCCTAATGGGCTGCAGTTTAAGGCTATCTCTCTCTGTCTGCCTTCAGTGGCGAGAGAGAAGTGTTACTCCCTATACTGTCCTCTATTAACTCTTCTTAGATTTGAAAACTTCCCAGTATAATATGTAGTTATTAAAGTACCTACTTGGTGCAAGGCAGAGAATCAAGAAGACCTGAGTTCAACTCCATCCTCTGATACATCTGGCTGGGTGACCCTGGGCAAGTCACCTTGCCCATCTCTCAGTGTTCCAAGAATCTTTCTAAGACTAGAGTTGCAGATGTGTACTGGTAGCGGGAGTTCCTGACCTTGAGTTTCTGGTAGCAATGAAATCACAGATATAAACAATATGTATGTATATGTATGCATATATATATGTATATGTACATGAATATATACATACCCCCATATATATTATATATGTGTGTGTATATGTGAGGTATAGTGGTGGTGGGGTAGGGTGGTGAGCAGGGTTCTCTCAGCTGTCCAAATCATCCTCACACTTTTAACTTTTCAGAACTGATTGGATGCTCTGAAGATGGGGGTGAAAGGGAGGAATCTAGCCAGCTTGGAGAAGATTTCGGTTAGTCGTTCGACAAACACTAAGTGCCTCCTTTGTGCCTAACACTGTACTCTGGGGGGATGCCAAGTAGCTCACTAAAGTCTCTCTCCTCACCTATCCACAGGTCTGCAGAGGGCATACTCTACCCAGCAGGCCTGCCCAGCCCCTCCTTGCCTGGCCTCTATCAAGAGGGCCAACTACCCCTCAAGCCTGGTGCTGTTTCCTCTGTCTCTGAACCCAGTACTAGAGGCAGGAGACACTGGACAGTAGGGTATATTCTCCCAGGTACTCCCCAACTTCCCTGAGGGAGCTGTTCATAGGAGAGAGAATGCATATAAGGAAGAAGGTTGGCAGGGGAAGAAGAAGATTAATATTGACCCTCTTTTCCTCCACCTCCCAGGACTAGCTCTCCTTTGAAGAACCTTCTTTTCTCTGAGTATCCCTCCCTGGTCATTCAGGTCCCAGGCCAGCCTGACTCTGACCTGATCAGGCTTTCTCATTTGCCTGCTCACTTCTCACTTCTGAATTTCTGCTCCCCCACTTCTTCTCCAGGGGTAATAATCCTTAATGCCAGGGAGGCACCCAGACACTATGAGGAGTGTTAATCCTGAATCGTCCCCAACTCCCAGCCCTGTTTCCAGGAGAGAGAACAGATAAGATAGTTTTTTCCCCCAGAGCAATGAAACAGGTCTGGTCCATCTGGGGCTACCTCAGCCTGTCCTAGCCAAGGCATGGAATATCTTGAGCTGGTGGGTGGGTTGGGGTGGATGGGGAGGAGTACAGATAGCTAGGACTCCTGAAGCTACCAGGCAAAAAGAATGTAACATCCTCTTCTCTCCTACCTTGGTCCTTTCCCCATCCCTCCTCTCATTTCCTACAGCTTGCCTGTAGGACTATTCAGACAATCCACTGGGAGTCCCAACTGTTCATTCAGCCACCCCTGAATGGGATGGGTGTTCTGGAGAAGAGAGGAGGGGGACTCCCTGCCCAGTCTCTGCCTGTGCTCCAGAATCAAGAATGGCCAAGGGATGGGACTGTAGAAGTTCCAGAGACCCCTTTCTCCTCTAACCAACTATCCCAGCCAGGTCTCAGGAGAAAAACATGATGAGTTCCATAGGTCAGGGTCTAGATAAAGTCAGGTTTAAGAGAGAGAAACAGAAGACATGGAGACCCAGGTTCTTTCTTGCCTGAAAGAAGGAATAGTTTAGGAGAGAGGGCAGACACAGGCTTCCCTTCCCTTCAGTGATGGAGCATTCTTACACTCCATCTATCTGTCCCTAGGGAACCCTGATGACCAGAGAAAAGATTGGGGATTCAGGGTTCTATTCTCATTCTCCAGCAGAAATAGTCATATTCCAAGAATTTTTTTTTGCCTTCTCCTACTTCAGAGATTACTGTCTCTGCCATTACTTATTATCTGTTTGCCCTGTCCTCAGCAATTGACCCCTGCCCCCTACCCTAAACCCCACCCTTGACCTGTGAGAGAGTAAAGGTTCGGTGAAAAAGTATGCTGGAGAGAACTATTAGCAAGAGAACCTTGACTTGTTTTCTTCAGAGAGGTCTGGGCACCAGAGATGGCATGAAGGGCGAGTAGAAAGCAATAGGGAGGGCCATGCTGAGATAACAAGTTGGTGCCAATCTAGGATTTATAGAAGAGGTCTATGCATTGTCAGAATCCAGGGAGAAGTTCAGATTTAGGGAGAGGATCAAAAGGAGATGTAGGTGGCAACAGCTTCCACATCAGCCATCAGTACTAGGCCATTTCCAAAGTGACTAGACCCAGTTTGGCAAGCGTTTGGCACAGCATGGGCATGTTAGACACCCTTGCGTAGGGCAATACTACCATCAGCCCACTCACAGGGATGTAGACAGAGGTACCTGGGGAAGGTATCTCGGGCATGGCTACCTCTCAATATGCCCTTTTGAGGTGCCTGTCTATCCTAGCCTGGGGCAGAGTAATACAAATGAAAATTGAGGCTGATCCAGGACACTCAGGAATCTCCCTCCCTCTTCACCCATGACAGAACCCAACCACTGCCTAGCCTGGTCTCAGTCTGAAGCTATCCCATACCTCTCTAGATTCAGCCAACAGGAGGATGACCCCAAGAACCAGGGCACAAAGAATTATGCCATGCTCAGGGGTTTGGCAGAGGGAGGGGTAGTGCCAAACCCCCTCTCACAATACATACACTTACAGCATCTCTGACTGACAATCCAAAAGTCCTAGAGGGGTGGGGTTATGACCCCCTCTGCTCCCACCCCAAATATGAATGTAATTTCCACCCTTGGGGCCAAAGTCTTCCCAAGTCAGATCCTTAAAGGGAGAGGAAGAGCCTGAGATAGCCCAAGGATACCTGCTGCCTTTCTTTACCAGGAACATGAGCTAGTCAGACATCTAAGTCTTTTAGGGGCGGAAGGTGGTGGGAGACTGGAAACTCAAGCATCCTTAGCACTCTGGCCCTCTCACTGAGACTTCAGCAACAGAATATCACAAGGAACACGAGGGAAGGGGCCGGGCTAAGCTGGTTTGGGCCCTCAATTCCCATGTCCCCTTCTCCCTCGCCCATGCTACTAGCAAACATAATTGCTATGGCTCCCTCTTTCAAAAAACCCAGCAGAGCCTGGCCTAATCCTTCTCCCCAGTATGCCTCTCTACCACCACCCAATACACATATCCCAATAAGATTGATCTAATTAGTACCCTCCTTGGATACTCCTCCCTCCCAAATGAGGTCTCCCCAGCTCAGAGCCCCTCTCTCCTTTCCCTTCATCACACATATGCCTTTCAAAAGGAAAATCAAGCCTGTTTTAAACCCAGAAATGGGGTTTCCTCTTCAGAGTCCCCTATTCCCCAGAAAAGAAGAGACCCTTCCTCCAATCCCCACATAGGCCTGGCTGGCCCCATCATGCACTTAGGGGATGGTAGGTCGTGTGTCAAGACACAGACAGCTCTGCCCCAGCATTCAAGGGATAGGTCTCTGGCCTAAAGTCCATCCTTCCAAGAGGAGGTGGGTCAGGTTAGATCTAAGGCTCCCTCCGCCTTTCTCAGCATCTACTGTTTAGGGATGTGTTGAATCTGGGGGAAGGTTTGGCCACTCTCCTCCAATCTCTACGTTCTACTGAAGAAGCCACAGAAGAATGTTTACATGCCAAATAGAATGTAATGATCCCCCATCACCCCTACATACACACACACACACACACACACACACATACACATACACACACACACACACACACACACACACACACACACACACACACACTTTGTCTACAGTCATTGCATGGCCTCTACCCCCCTTGCCTGGCCCTGTCCTGCCCCTGGCCTTGGAATTCCTACATGGCCCATGCCCCCCCAGCACACCCCCCACCACTTCCACCCCCCACCTAAGCCACTGTCATAATTAGATCGGGTCTTGGAAGGGAAGTAGCCATGCCATTAAAGCCTGTTGACCTTTTAGCTGGCCTGGACTCTCCTTCCCTGCAAGGGAGCTGCTGAAGGGACCCCTGGCAGTACTCCCTGCTTTCATTCCAGTGTCAGGGAATCGGGGTTGGAGGAGGGAGGCATCTGTTTGTGGAGGGAAGTGGTGGGTGGTAAGGGTATCTGCTTGGGGTAAAGATGGGCCAAGGAGGCATGTGCCTCAGGGTCTGTCCTTTATCTACTCCAGAATCCAATCAGGCTACCATAAATAGACCACAGGTTCCCAGGCCCTACAATGGGGGAGGGAGGATAGTGAAGGGCGAAGGTAAATTTGCCACCTTAATATATGCTTGCCTGTTTCCTTCCTTTAAAAAATGGTGCCAACCTTGATTTCATCTGTGTAGGGAACTTCCCATGTGGAAATTAACTTCACACTGACAGATCAGCACTCATCCATAATTCAGTCTCTGGAGAGTTATTGGGAGTGGGGGAAGGGGAGGGAGCACCTCTCTACTAAAATGGCTACTGAGCCCTGAATTCCTCTGAACCTTTTCCATTACCTCTGCAAATCCTCAGCTTGTACCACCTTTTCAGGTAAAGGATTTCCTCCCTGAACTAAATTTACTTCTTTCAGACTACAAGGGGGGCCCTTTTATTCAAAGATAGAAGAGTTTAGTTGGGTAGCTAGGTGATGCAATGGATAAAATGCTGAACCTGGTGTCAGGAAGATCTGAGTTCCAATCTAACCTCAGATACTTACTAGCTGTGTGACCCTGAGCAAGTCACTTAACCTATAGCTACATTCCTCCTGTCTATACCTTTGTGACTTTTTAGACTTCAATCCTATCCCTTCTCAGTCAATGAAATAATGTACTGAAATGACCACATGCTTTTAATTTGATCCCCTAGGGTGTCCCAACCTTCCATGTCCATTCCCTTGCTTATTTGGGGTCCCACCTGCCCCTTCTTCACTTTTTTCTGTGTCCCTTCTAAGGTGTAGTGACCATATCTGCCTGTAAATTCTATGCAATCAAACCAGTACATAGGGACATGCACCTCCACACTTGGTACCTGCATCCCTGTTGGCAGTGCCTCCCTGTGCCCCCCACCCCCACCCCCAGGCCTGGTTGTTACCAAAAGGTTAGAAGAACCCATCTTCATCATAGTCCCAGAAATCCCAAGACCTACTAGGCAGACACACATACTCCCAGGATTAAAACTGGGCTTGAGTCCCCTGAAGAAGTCACTCGAATGGTTAAAAGAAGTAGGAATGGGTACTGAGAGAAGGCATTTCCTGTCTCCAAACCCCAGGCTTCAGGAGTAGAAGTCTTTTGCCCTGTCCTCAATCATGATGAGAATCTGCCCCATCAATTACAAGCCATGCCTTTTCCCCCGAGGCAGCCCCTTATCTCTTCTGTGCCCCTACCACTAAAGAGCTGGAGATACTGAGGCGCGCGCGCACACACACACACACACACGCACAAAATGCTGATGCTAATAATAGCATTTATATAGCACTTTAAGGTTTGCAAAGTATTTAACATGTTAACTTATTTGATACCTACCTGTCATGGAGAGTGTAACTTTCTGGCATTAAAAATATGTACATTTATGGAAAATAACATAAAAATGTATCCCTTGTTATACCCTAGGGTTTTGTTTATCTCCCCTAGTTTCTGCTCTGAGAGAGACTGGATTTGGGCTGCTGCATATGACAAAAGGGAAACCCAGAGGAATACCCCCAACTTGCACTCTCTCTCTTCCTCCCTTTCTTCCCCTTTCTCTCTCTGCTCTCCTTTTCCCCTTTCCCTCTCTTCTTTTTTCTTCCTCTTCCCTTTTATCTTTCTCCTTTTCTCCACATTTTCTTTTTCTTTTTTCTTCCTTTCTGGCTATCCCCCTTTCTCTCCTTTTCTCTTCCCCTCTCTCTTTCCCCATTTTCTCCTCTCTTTTTTCCTTCTCCTCTAACCCTACTGGACAAAGGGCAGGGAATGATGAGGAGAGGCACCAGTTCAAAAGAGAGATCAAAACAAGTAGGGAAGATTTCTTTAACTTGCAGCCATCTACAGATTGAAATACTAACAGGACCTTCTCACCAGACTCCTGCTACTCTCCCCTAAAACTGGGACATGGATCAGATGCCATACCCAGAACTTCTCTAATCACAGAAGATGTCTAAGGAGTAGGATGGGCAGAGAAAATCAAGGGCTTTCTGAGTAGGTAGAGTTGGGTGGGTTTATAAATTGGGGACGTGTCCCTGCTTAAAGGCTTCAGATTCAAGCCAATCTTTCATTCAGCCCAGGTTCCAGAGAGGGGCCCATTTCCAAACCTAGGGACTCCTTTTGTGGTTCTGTGGCCCGAGGGCCTACCCTGTAAATTCTCCTTTATCCCCATGTCTACCATCATATTTATGCTTCTGATTATCATATCATGAATTTCCCTGCCATCACCACCTTCAACCTCCCACTCAGAATTGTTGTCTCCTCAGTCAATATCCTTATAAGAGTCTTTCCATCAAAATCCTCTTAACCATTATGACTATCTCCTCCATATCACCACCATTACTGGCATCATCATCTTCATAACTACCCGCGTCATCTCTCCTGTTAGCATCCCCATTTCTGACATCACTACCTGGCTATTTGCCCATCCCTATTGTCATTTACCACCACCATCATAATCTCTAGTTCCTATTCCCATCTTCACTCCCATCTCCTCTATCCCATTACCCCTATAATCCATCTAATCCCTCAACCTCATCATTATTCTTGTGACCATAAGTGTCATCTGCAAGGAAAATGGCCTCAGTTAAGAAGTGGGCTAAACCTGGATGGAATCCAGAGTTTTATTTCTTTTAAAAAAAATTCTTAATCCTTACCAATCAATCACCTCAAAGTTACAGTCCTCTCCTACCGCAATTATTTCCTGCCAAGACTTTTTCCCTTAGTCTCTCAAGTCAGAGGTTATATTTTTATCAATAGGACCTCATTAACCCTGAAGGGAAAGTCAACCAAATAAAAGAAAACCTGTAGACACAAAATTGATAAGTCATGGAACATGGATTTTGTCCTAGTTACTACACCCCTTGATGGTGATAGTAACTTCAAATTTCTCAGCCCATTATGTGACAAGGCCAATAGCCATGTTCCTTCCCCCTTTCTCATTCTAAAGCTAGTGAACCTTTTGTTCCTTCCTGTCATTTTCTGGGATCAGGGCTTATAAGCATCTAAAGTCCTCTATCATAGCAAGTCTGATTGCTCTAAGCTGGCAGGGGGACTCTATGACTCACATCATCCAATTGGAAATACTTAAAGAATCTTGCTAGCTTAAAGGACCTATACTACACACTTTACAACTATATAGATATATATGATATATATGTCTACACACACACACAAAACACACAGAGACATGCTATTCACCACCGAGCTAGAAATTCAAAGGACTTAAATTCAAACCCTACTTTTGCTATTTATTTCCTGAATGACCTGAGCAAGACACTTTTAACCTCTCTGGTTCTCAGTTTCCTCATCTGTAAAATTACTGGGGTCCTTTGTCCCTTGAGATTTGAGGTTTTTTTGTTTTTAAGAATTTTGCTATGATTTGAGAATGGGCTGCGGTGGGAGGGAGATGAAATAAAGCAATATTTCTAGAGAAAAGACTACTGACTTCCCTGAGCAAACCAAGAGATCCTATTGTGCCCCCCTGCACTGATCAAAGCACATCTAGAGGCTGACGTTCAGTTTTGTTTTTTTTTTAAATATAAATTTATTTATTTAACTTTTTACATTCATTTTCACAAAATTTTGGGTTCCAAATTTTCTCCCCTTTTATCCCCTCCCCCACCCCAATACACCAAGCATTCTAATTTTCCCTATCACCAATCTGCCCTCTCTTCTATCATCCCTCCCTTCTCTTGTCCCCATCTTCTCTTTTGTCCTGTAGGGCCGGATGACTTTCTATTCCCCATTAACTGTATTTCTTATTTCCTAGTAGCAAGAACAATACTCAACAGTTGTTCCTAAAACTTTGAGTTCCAAATTCTCCCCATCCCTCCCTCCCCACCCATTCCCTTTGGGAAGGCAGGCAATTCAATATAGGCCATATCTGTGTAGTTTTGCAAATGACTTCGATAACAGTCGTGTTGTGTAAGACTAACTGTATTTCCCTCCATCCTATTCTGCCCCCCATTGTTTCTATTCTGTCTTTTGATCCTGTCCCTCCTCGAGTGTTGACTTCAAATTGCTCCCTTCTTCCATGGCCCTCCCTTCCATCATCCCTCCCTCCCTGCTTATCTCCTTCTCCCCCACTTTTCTGTACTGTAAGATAGGTTTTCATACCAAAATGAGTGTGCATTTTACTCCTTCCTTTAGTCGAATGTGATGAGGGTAAACTTCATGTTTTTTTCTCAGCTCTCCTCTTTTTCCCTCCACTAAAAAATCTCCTGCTTGCCTCTTGAATGAGATATAATTTGCCCCATTCCATTTCACCCTCTCTCCTCCCACTACATTTCTCTCTCACCATTTACCTTAATTTCTTTTAAGATATGGTCCCATCCTATTCAATTCACTCTGTGCTCTCTGTCTCTGTGTGCATGTGCATGTGTGTATGTGTGTGTGCATGCACGCATGTACATGTGTGTGTGCATGTGTGTGTGTGTGTACGTCTGTGTGTGGTCCCACCAACTACCCAGATACTGAAAAGTTTTAAGAGTTACAAATATTGTCTTTCCATGTAGGAATGTAAACAGTTCACCTTTGGTAAGTCCCTTATGACTTCTCTTTGCTGTTTACTTTTTCATGCTTCTTTTCATTCTTGTGTTTGAAAGTCAAATTTTCTTTTCAGCTCTGGTCTTTTCATCAAGAATGCTTGAAAGTCCTCTATTTCATTGAAAGACCATATTTTCCCCTGAAGTATTATACTCAGTTTTGCTGGGTAGGTGATTCTTGATTTGAGTCCTAGTTCCTTTGACTTCTGGAATATCCTATTCCATGCCCTTCAATCTCTTAATGTAGAAGCTGCTAGATCTTGTGTTATCCTGATTGTATTTCCACAATACTGGAATTGTTTCCTTCTAGCTGCTTGCAATATTTTCTCCTTGACCTGGGAATTCTGGCATTTGGCTACAATGTTCCTAGGAGTTTCTCTTTTTGGATCTCTTTCAGGCGGTGATCGATGGATTCCTTCAATGCTTATTTTGCCCCCTGGTTCTAGAATATCAGGGCAGTTTTCCTTGATAATTTCATGAAAGATGATGTTTAGACTTTTTTTGATCATGGTTTTCAGGTAGTCCCATAATTTTTAAATTGTCTCTCCTGGATCTATTTTCCAGGTCAGTTGTTTTTCCAATGAGATATTTCACATTCTCTTCCATTTTTTCATTCTTTTGGTTTTGTTTTATGATTTCTTGGTTTCTCAGAAAGTCATTAGACTCCATCTGTTCCATTCTAATCTTGAGAGAACTATTTTCTTCAGTGAGCTTTTGAACCTCTTTTTCTATTTGGCTAATTTTGCTTTTGAAAGCATTCTTCTCCTCATTGGCTTTTTGAACCTCTTTTGCCAATTGAGTGAGCCTATTTTTCAAGGTGTTATTTTCTTCAGCATTTTTTTGGGTCTCCTTTACCAAGGTATTGACCCATTTTTCATGCTTTTCTTGCATCTCTCTCATTTCTCTTCCCAGTTTTTCCTCCACCTGTCTAACTTGATATTCAAAATCCTTTTTGAGCTCTTCCATGGCCTGAGCCCACCAGACATCCACCTCGGATATCTGGGATAGAGAGGCCCTGATCTCCACGTCTTTCCCTGATGGCAAGCATTGTACTTCCTCATCAGAAATGAAAGGAGGAAGGAACATCTCTTCCCCAAGAAAGTAGCTCTCTATGGTCTTATTTTTTTTCTCTTTTCTGGGCATTTTCCCAGCCAGTTACTTGACTTCTGAGATTCCTCTCCACCCCCGCCTAGATCCACCCAGCTAGTGCTTGGGGTCTGAGATTCAAATGCTGCTCCCCAGCCTCAGGGCTTCCAGTGGTGGGAGTGGCTGCTATTCAATGTGAGCTTAAGTTCTGGTGCTTGGGTGGGGGCAGGGCCACCTCCCAGGCTCAGTTCCCTCAGGGGGTTTATGCAGAGACCTTCAGTAATGGCCCTGAACTTCTGTCTGTTGCTCGGGAGTCCCGGGCTGCCACCGTTGCCTCTTCCGCTGCCTCCCGAGGGGGCCCAAGTCACGGAGACACCCCGCTCCCCTCTCAGCCAACCCAGAAGTCTCTCTCACTGACCTGGAGCACCTGTGGGTGGAGGGACCTTCGCGGCCGCCAGAGATTCCGTCCCTGAAACCTGCTCGGATCTGCTCCCTTGGGGCTGCATGGCCCAGGCAACGCAGGGGTGGGCTCTGCTTTCCAGGGTGAGACGGACCCCTGGGGATGACTTTCCAGGGCTCTCTGGAACGGAAATCTCTTCCACTGTGTTTCTGTGCAGCTTGCAGTGATCCAGAATTTGTGGGGAGTTCTTTTACAGGAAATTTATGGGCTGTGGATTCAGAGCTAGCATATTCCGCCATCTTGGCTCCTCCTCCCTGACGTTCAGTTTTGAACACCATATTTTTGGAAGGATATTGACAACCTGAAGGTTATCCAGAGGAGGACAGGTAGGACAGTAAGGGAACTGGAGATTACACCATGTGAGAGCTGGTTTCCTAGGGTACATTACCTGGCTCTGTCCCTTACCCCCACGACTCCCCACATTACATTTATGACTATCTTTATACAAGTCATATTTCCACAAGTAAAAATGTATACCTCTTGAGGCATTTAATCTTGGCATCCCTTTGTGCTTTGCTCATATAACCATCCATCTTGACATATCCTTGCCATCTACCCTGCTACTGATGCCTCTTGATCGCCAGAGTTTCTGAGATCATGTCCTAGGTTCCAGCTTTGGAACCATAGCTGAAAGGCCATGTTATGCTGACTGGGGAGTCAGCCAGGGCAAATACACATGGACCCACCTGACCTGGCAGACCCCAGACCGTGCTTCACATTCCATCCAACACTGTCACAGCCATCTCCTTGCCATACACCAACCTGACTTGTGGATACCTCCCTCCCCTGCTCATTTCCTGCTTTCCACCTCTTTCTCTGGAAACAGTAATTAAATCAATATTTCCATTACTTCTGAAAAAGACTTGTCAATTGACTCCTTCTTGGTAAGTGGCAACTTACCATGCCAGTGACTTTCCAAATAAAAACACCCTTCCCTGGCCACCACTCCATTATACCTGTTATTTTACCCACTAGAAAGTTAACTCCTTGAGGACAGGTTCTGTCTTGCTTTTGTGTGTGCTCAGCATAGTTTCTGGCACATAGTAAGTACTTAATAAATGCTATCCATTCATCTAAGCTTCAACTGATCATCTATTCCTTTAAAAACAGATATTGTTAAGAGCTGTGGATACAAATACAACCAAAAAGAAAGATAGTACCTTCCCCCAAGAAGTTTACATCCTAATTGGGGAAAACAAAACAGAAAAGGAAGCTAAAAAAAGAGCCACTGTGGAAAGGGCATATTGTCTAGGGAATGAGGGTTGGCCAGTCTGAGGCCCTTCCCCAAAATGGAAGGGGAAAAACACCTCATGAATGGAAGAAGTAGTATAACTGGAACCCAATTAGTGAGAATAATGAATCCCTTGAAGTGGCCACGTTATTTGAATTTATATTTGCATGTTTCCGTTGGGCTGGAACTAATTGCCGCATTTTCATGATTATAATTTCTAATAGTATAAATTCAAATATCAGCAGATTTATTATTCACACTCACTGGAACCTAGCTGGACTAGTAGACTTTAATGTCCCTCTCTCAGAGTCAGATAAATATTATTCTCTTTTTGCTGAATATTCACAAGTAGTTAACCCCTCTAATTTCCTTAGAGCAGGGGGAGAAAGATTAGAATCTGTTGCAGAAAAACAACGAATATGGGTGCGATGTGCAAGGAAAAAACCTTCTTAACAATTAGAGCTATACAAAAGTAGAATGGGCTGTAAATAATAATAAAAAAAATAATAAGTTACCAGTCACTGGGGTCTTCAAGTAGAGCCTGGACAGCCACTTGTAGAGGATTTTGTAGCAAGAATTCCAAAGCTTAGAATGTCACAAAACTCTCTGTACACTCTGACTCAATGGTCACTCAATGTCACTAATAGGAATATCATTCAGGGTGGCCAAACATAAAGGGGAAGGTATCATAAATAAAAATTGATTTATAGTAACTTTTTTTCATAGTTGAGTTTCCTTTGGTTTTTCATAGTAAGTCCTTAAGCCTACAGAAAGTCAGTGTGTCCCTGTATTAATTATCCAGCAAGAGAGTACTACAGGAGTTATCCCCAAATGGAACTTCACTTCAGGTGCATGTATGTGCATGTGTGTGCGCATGTGTGTGTGTGTGTGTGTGTGTGTGTGTGTGTGAGAGAGAGAGAGAGAGAGAGAAACACTTTTCTCTGACCACTAGATAGCTCTTGACCTATAAATGCCTAAGCTTCTCCTTTGACCCCAAGCCCACACTTCAGTGGCGGTGCTAAGCAGTTTGGGCTAACTTTTAATGGCCAGGTCCAAAATCAGTCTAGGAGATGAAGTGAAATATTGATTAAAAGATAAAATCTACTATTTGTAATATGCTCATGAAACCACACTTTTGGTTCCCTTCTCTCTGGTTACAGCCTCCTGAATTCACAAGACTCAGGGACTTAGTGTGTTGCAGTCATAGATTCTATTGTATATAGAATAAAATGGAAAGGAAATAGACCAAGTACGCCTATATGGAAGTATATGCCTCCAGCCCTCTACCCTTTCAAATCTTTGGATATATGGCCTGGGAGACCCTCCTGGCCATACATACCAGCAACTAGTGGTAAAGGAAGAAAGAAAGGAGCTGTCTATATCCTATTACAAGATTATGGATTAGGAATGAGTAGGGAAGACAGCGAGGAAAATCAGCTTCCCTCATTTTACCAGCCAAGAGCGAGTAGTCTTCTCACTTCACGTTGTCCTCTGCTTGTCTCATTCTCAGGATCAGAACCTCCTCTGTGGCGTTAGTCCCTGGCTGTCTTGCTTTCCAAGCACTATGCCTTCACTGTGTCACTGGTCATATTCTCTGTGTTCTTTCATATGTCCCCATGGACCAACTGTTCACACTAATCTCTCCAAGAAGTCCAAGGTGGTGGTTAGCAGAAGGAAGAGAGGAAGCCAATCTTTCTTGTACACCGCAATGTATACATTCCAATTTTTCCTCTCAGATGTCTTCTCTTCTTTTGGAAGGTCGAGCTTGCCAAAATTCCCAGCGAAGGAATCCCAGAAGGGCAGTCACTTTCTAATGTGCCAGGGTCATCAGAGACTGCTCTGACAATCTTCCTCTCTCTCAGTCATCACCCTGGGTCCAGGGGCAAACACTAGAAAGAGATCAGAGGGCAAACAGGAGTACATGTTACAGCTGCAAAGAACTGGAAGAGAAGTGGATATACATTGACTGGGGGAATGATAGACTAACAGAATAAATCATGCCCGATGACTATGATGGGTTATTATTGTGCCTTAAGAAGTGATGATTATGAAAACTTCAGAGAAACTTAGGAAGACTTAGATGAACTGATACAGTGTAAAATGAATAGAAGAACAATTTACATGATGACCACAATAATATAAAAATAATATTTAAAGACTTCAAAACTCTAATCAATGCAATAACCACTGGGGACTTCAGAGGATTAATGGTGAAGCATGCTTTATGCCTTTAGATAGAGATGTGATAGACTATAGGAAAACATGAAAAAGCATTTTTAAGTGTCTAATATGTACCAAGTATTGTGTTAAGTGCTGGAGATACAAATAGAAAAAGTGATATAGTCCTTGCTGTCAAGCAGCTCATACTTTAAGTGTATCTGTAGGATGGATGGCAAGACCTAGGGGCCATCAGCCTATGGGAACTGGTCAGATGATAATGGCTGGGATCTGTAGGATGTAGAGACAGTAAGACCAGAAGATCATGTGTATTTATTTTTCATGTTCAAAGCTCTGGCCCTTCCACTGGGTCCAGGGAGGAAGCTGGCATTTCCAAGACCATCATGCCACCATATTACTGAGGCTGTCCATTCAGAGTCATCAGCTGATCACCAGAATCACAATAATTCTAATAATATAGTTTATAGCACTTTACTGTTTACAAAGTATCTTCCTGGCAAACTTGTGGGGAGTCATGATTATTCTCATGTGAGGATTATAAAGCCTTCAGTGTTTACCCAGTATCACACAACCAGCTAGCTGCCCAGTTCAGCTTCAGATCTAGGGTTGGCACCTCCAGGTAGAGAAATGAAGAGGAGTGACTAAAATTAGCCAGGGAGACTAGGAGGAAAGAGAGCTGAGCTGGAAGCTGGGAGTGGGTAAGACATCTGGAATTACCTTGGGGGTCCTGGGTTTGAAGGAACTGGGGTAAGAAATAAAATCCTGGGAATGGTGGGGTTGGAGGAAAAGAGGGAATGAGGATGGAAGCTGAGGCATTAAAGTATAATAGAATTTGCTAGGAACTTGGTCCAGGATCACTGAGGCAAAATGACCCCCACTGGCAATCAACCTTGGGTCCAGGGTCAGTGTCCCTGGGTCTAGGCTCCCAGGTACTGTGAATGCCATTGGCTCTGATACCCTATGTCTTCTGTCCTTTGTGTCACTTTAAAGAGATCCAGATAACTCCAGAGAACCCAGCACAGATTGGCATGATGCCCTGGATCTCTCCACCTTTGCCCCAACCTGAACTTTCTGAGTGAATTCACTTATTCAGGCTGGAAAAGTAGAGCATTTGACCGCTACTATGGGGTATAGTGGGGAGGAGGTCAAGACATTGGGATATGGGCATATATGCTATTCAGGGTGAGAACTGGGGCTAGGCAAACCTGGAGGAGGAAGAGGAAGAGAAAGAGGGGGAGATGCTAAAGGGTAGGAATGAACAGTTTCATTTTTGCCTTTTTGTCCCCAGAGACTTGCATGGTACAAGAAACACAGCATGTGTTTAAAAAGTGTTTGTTGCATGGAAAGGAGAGGGAAGAGGGTTATCCAATATTGGAGTAAAGAGTTAGCCAGGCCCTGGGAAAAAGAGTGTCCAGTGAGGATGGCCTGAGTCTTAACTCCTGGCATTAGCCATTACCTTCTGGTCCACTCCCATTGACCAGTTCATACCATGATAATGACGGAGAGTTCATCATCATTATCACTGTATTTCCCGGACCATGAAGTCTTGGGAGATAGACAAAAGGCCATCTCAATCTTCTTCTCAGGTCCGACTTCCCCTTTGCCCCTCTTCCTTTTTTTCCCAATGACCCCTCCTGAATAATGTCTCTTGTCAGTGAATTGATCCTGGGCCGAGTAGGTGAGTAATGCCCCTGATATGGATTCTGAGGGGGAGGGGTGGTAGTGAGAGTTGGGCCTGGGACTGACTGGTGGAAAGAATCCCATGTCCAGGATCTGCCTGCCTATATATTCACCCAAGCAGCACCTCTCTACCTTAGCCTAGCCCAGCCCTCAGAGTGGGTGGGTTCTCAACTCACCCAGGTTGCTGACTCTTGGATTTTCCCCAGAGTCCAAGGGTCCAGGCTGTGGATTTAACAAGTGGGTGCCTGATAGCCAGGGCCCCATGCCCAAGTGGAAGGCATGGGCTTTGAAGAGATCCTGAAGGAGGTGGGTGGCTTTGGCTGCTTCCAGATTCGAAATGTGATTCTGTTGGCGTTGCCCCGGATCCTGATGCCTCTGAACTTCCTCTTGCCGATTTTCATAGCTGCAGTGCCCACCCACCATTGTACCCTGCCAGCCCAAGACCCTCTCAACAACCTCACCCAAGAAACAGATTGGCTGGAAACCTATTTACCCCGGGAGCTTGATGGTAGCCTCAGCTCCTGCTACCGATATCTCTACCCACACGCACTCTCCAACACTAGCCAGGGGAAAGGGGAGGATCAAATTGTGCCATGTCCAGAAGGCTGGGACTATGACCAATCACAGTTCTACTCTACTATTGCTACCCAGGTAAGGTTCACTGTCTCCCATTATACTTCTTGAACCTTATCTAAGGCATCAGGCTGAGAGGATTTCTTAGAATACAGGTCCTGCCAAATGTAAGAGTCTATGGATACTTGAGAAGGGTAGAGGGGAGGAGTGATTCACACTGACCTAAATGTGTGGAAACTCTAAAATGAAAGGGATAGCCCTATTCCCCTATTTACAGTATCCTAGGATAGAGGCAAGGGACCAGATGCATATCTGGAGGGGACCTTGGAAAAATACATTGCTTCATTTTACTTTTACTTTGAGCCCCAGAGAATTTAGCTAATGACCAAGACCAAAGAGGTAGTAAAGTCAATATATGAACCTGGGACTTCTGATTTCAAACCCAGTGTTCATTCCACCACCATATTCAACACAAGGAGAGGGAAAGATGGAAGGGGCTAAAGACATAGGAAATACTCTTGAATGTGTGAGGAAGGGTATAGTGGGATGGAAACAGTGAGACATTAGGAATAAAGGATTTCCTCCTTGACTAGTTGTGTGACTTTGGGTAAATTATTTATCCTCTCTGAGCCTCAGTTTCCCTCATTTGTTAAAGGAGGACCTACTAAGCACTCTGCCAGTTCTGAAATCCTTTTATGTCCTTTTAAAAAAATCTTTAGTAAACCCAGCTCCTAGCCCACTTCCTTACATAAAATAGTAGAATGATAAATGTTTGTACGTTATCAAGTCAAGACCAATATAACAGAGTATCCCCAATCCTTGATCTGAGATGAGAGCAGGAGGTGGATTATATGACCTTGGTGAGAAATATCACAAGGAAAAGTTGGTTCAAGGCATGTCTTTCCACCTCCCTGTGGGATAGAGACAAGAGTAGGAAGGGAGAGCATTCTCCTTAGAGGCAGAGTGGGTGGAGGATGAACTCTGGAGAGCTGGGGGGGCCCCTCCAGGTTAGCCTGAGTCAGAGTCCTGTGTCCCCTATGGATGCCAGCATAGGCTATCTAGGACAGTGGCCAAGGCAGATAGCAGCTAAGGATGCAAGTCCCTGCCTGGGGATGTCCTACATTCCTGCCTCAATCTAGTGGGACCTAGTGTGCGAGCGAAAGGGACTGAATCATGCTGTGTCCACCTTCTTCTTCGTTGGTGTCCTCGTGGGGGCCGTGATCTTTGGATACTTGTCTGACAGGTACTGGGGCACAGAGGGCTGGGGTGAACAAGAGAACCAGGGACAACCCAACCTGCACCTTCTGTGTCCATCTTGGCCAGACCCAGGTCCCTGGTACCATGCTCTGATCTCTCTCTGCCTAGGATGTGCCCCTACCACCACCGCTCCCCCACCACATCCCCTGGCTGGAAGTATGTTTTGGATTCCATGACTTATTTCCCAGCCAGAAGTCTCCATTCAAGTGGGGAGGGAGCATTGCCTTCTGGATCCCTTGGAAGGCCTGATCCCCCTATGACTCTGATGCCAGGTTTGGGAGACGCCCACTACTTTTGGTAGCCTATGTGAGCACGCTAGCCCTGGGCCTGGTCTCCACCATTTCTGTCAGCTACATCATGTTTGTCATCACCCGAAGCCTCACAGGTGTTGCCCTGGCAGGCTTCACTATTATTGTCTTGCCCCTAGGTAAGAGTCAACCCGGGGGTGGAGGACTCCAGGGCATAGGGGGAGGAGGGATGGAGTGAGAGGTAGCATGTTCCTTGCCCTGGTGTGAGCAGTGGGATGGAGAGGGTCTAATTGGATGACTGGGTCATGGCCTGGGGTCCTAGTGGAACCAGGATTTCTATAGTGATTGAACAGTTCTTTGGGAGGGGGAGGATCAGGTCGAGAGGAGGGCAAGTTTCTGAGGGCCAAGTAATTACAAATTCAGATCTTTCATCTGTATTTCTTTTTCTCTACCTTTGTCTCTCTCTTTTTCTGTTTCCTCTTATCTGTCCCTGTCTCTGTCCCTCTTTCTGTGTCCTTGGTATCTGTCCCTCTCTGCCTCTGTCTATCTGTCTCTGCCTCTTTCTACATCCTTTGCTCTTTCTCTGTCTCTGTATCTCTGTCTCTGTCTCTCTCTCACCCTCTGTATATGTCTCTCTTTCTCCCTCCCCTCATGTCCTGCACACCTTCCTGGAACCCAGAGTTAGAGTGGTTAGATGTTGAACATCGCGTTGTGGCCGGTGTCCTTGGCAGCATCTTCTGGTCTGCGGGGGTGATGCTGTTGGCTTTGTTTGGCTATCTGATCCGAGACTGGCGCTGGCTGCTGCTTGCTGTGACCCTGCCTTGTACCCTGGGCATCCTCAGCCTCTGGTGAGATGAGTGTGGGGCATTGAGAATTGAGGAATTGGGGGGAGGGAAGAGTCATACAGCCCACTGCATTCCAAAGCAGAACATTAGTGTGGGTGATCTGGTGGGTGGTTTGAATCACCTCACTCTTCCATTCCCTTAGAAGATGGTACCTGCACACCTTGGCGTTAAGAGTGGGTTTCCCTAGACACTTAGCATTCAGCCTTGGGATCCCATCCTTATGTCCCAGGGACCAGTTTGATTTAGGGTACCCCCATTCCCCACTCCATTCCTCCTGCCTGCCCCTTTCACTGTCCCAGGCTCCTCTCTGAATGGAATGCTCCTGCCCCCCAGGTGGGTGCCCGAATCTGCCCGATGGCTTTTGACCCAGGGTCGGATAAAGGAAGCCCAAATTTACCTCCTCCGATGTGCAGCGCTTAATGGCAGGCCCCAAGCTAGGGAAAAACTAAGCACTGAGGTAAGGTGGAGCTGGGAGGGACAGTCTGGGTCACCTTGGTCACCCTCGCACACACATCCCTTGGCCCTTTAAAATGAGAGGCAAACCCAATAGACTTGGGGAAAAGGGGCATAAGCATCAAACTCCTCTATGACTACCACTTACCTTTCATAAACACTGTGTCCCCTATCCCCCACATACATAGACACATAGGCAGTAGTGGAAAAAGCAACAGCTGGGAGTTAGGACACATGGGATTAAGTAATCTGATGGTTACTGATTACATGAACTTGGATAGGCTATGTCCCTTCTGTGGACCTCAGTCTACCCCAACCCCCCTCATCTCCTTAAAATGGAGGTGTTGGACATCAGAGAAGCAGAGTGTGAGACAGAGAGAAGGTTACAAGACTAGAAGGTTAGTGGTGCCATTAACAGACAGAGGGAAGTTAGGAGGAAGACAGTTTGGGGCAGAAAGATATTGGACTGAGTTTTGGACTTTTTGAGTTTGAAGTAGTATTGGGAGGTTGGTTTAAGGGAGAGATGGATTTCAAGGAGACAGAGGACTTAGGTCTAGTTAGCCCTGCCATCTATCTGTTGTTATTGTCTTTATGACCTCATTTAGGGTTTTCTTGGCAAAGATACTGGAGTGGTTTGCCATTTCCTTCTGCAACTCATTTCACAGATGAGGAAACTGAGGCAAGCAGGGTTAAATAACTTGCCCAAGGTCACACAGCTAATATGTGTCTGAGGCCAGATGTGAACTCGTCTTCTTGACTCTAGGCCCAGCCCTCTATCCACTGCACCAGCTAGCTGCCCCCCTGCCATCTACTACCTGGTGGTATGACCTTGCCTAAGTCATTTCTGTTTCTTAGAAGAAGGAGCCTCAGTTCTTCCTTTCCCTGTGTGCTAGGCAATGTCCTAGAAACCAGGGAAACAAAGAAAGTAAAAAATGATAAAATGGGAAAAGATAAACAAATTTCTAAAGTGAGTGAATTGGATCATGTATGACCTCTGAAGCTCCTCTCAGGTCTTCCATTGCAGCATTTTGATTCTGGATTTCTCCATATTCCCCCAACCTCCCTGACTATTCTCCTGGGTAAATCATTGCCAGTCGTCTTGACCTATGTCTTTCCACTGGACTCATGACTCGGGAGGAGAGGGAGGCCAGTGACTTCATATAGCTGTGGCTCACTTAAATCCAATTCACTTGCAAGTCAAGACCCACCCCCACTCCTGATGTCATCAGTCCTATTCAAGAATGAAGACAACAGTCTGGGTAAACGCTGTTCCCTAATCCCAGGCCCTGAGTCTGGTGGCTGAAGGGGAAAAGACGGTTAGAAAGCCTTCCTACCTGGACTTATTCCGGACACCCCGGCTCCGGCACATCTCCCTGTGTTGCATGGTGGTGTGGTGAGAACTGGGGCCCTATCCTAAAGGGGTCACAGCTGGGGTGGACCGCCTGCCTGGGTTCTCTGAAGAAGGAAGAAGGATCCACCTTCTATAAAACTCCAGCCTGAGAGAGGGTGGGACTTGGGAGGGCCCAGCCCCAGCCCAGTTCTAAGGTCTAGGTAGTAGAAGAGTCTTGTTCGTGAAGGAGGATAATAAAGAGGGGTACAGAGTGGATTGTGTGAGGGGGTGCCTGAAGGGAAGACAGGAAGACGAGAGAGTCATCAGGGAAGGAGTCTCAGGGCAGAGAGGTCTGAAGACAGAAGGCTTCTGAGAGGAGGTCTCAGAGATGGAGAGGGGCATGGGGGCACTTTGTGAGGAAGGAGGAGAATCTGAGGGGAGTCCCTGAGCCAGGGATTGCAGTGTCCCAGTCCCTCCTCCTCCCATCATTACAGGTTTGGGGTGAACTTCTCGTACTACGGCCTGAGCCTGGACCTGTCAGGGCTGGGGCTGAACCTGTACCAGATCCAGCTGATGTTTGGGGCAGTGGAGGTGCCCTCCAAGATGATTGTCTACCTGTTGGTGCGCTATGTAGGACGCCGCTTCACCGAAGTGGGGGCCCTGCTGGCCACTGCCCTCGCTGTGGGCACTAGTTCGCTACTGCCCTCCGGTGAGTCCCCAGGAAGTCTTCCTTAGACCTACTGCACTGCCAGACTCCAAACTCGCCCCCTGCGGTGAGCCCCATGCCCGCTCTGAGATGGTGTTTGTAAAGTGCCTAGCATAGTGTTCGGCCCATAAAAAGCACTTGATAAGTAATTATTTCCTTTGTTTCTTCCTCCCTTCCTCCTTCCCTCTCTTCCTTCTTCCCCCTCTTTCTTCCTCCGTCCCCCTCATTTCTTTCCTTCTTTCCTGTCTCCTTCCTTTTCTCCCTCCCTCCTTGCCTTCATTTTTTCTTTCCTTCCTTCCTCCCTCCCTTCCTTCCTTCTCTCTCTCACCTTCCTTCTCCTCCACCTGATTTTCCTTCTCCCTCTTCCATCCCCTGAAGGCTACATTCTCTCCTTTTGTCAGAGATCTTTGATGCACTAGAAAAGAGCACTGGCTTGGGAATCAGGACTTCTAGGTTCCAGTTCTGCTTTGACTTCCAGCTGATTGTATGACTTTAGGCAGTTAATTTCTCCTAGCTCTTAGTTTCCCCATCTGTAAAATGGGGCTAGGCCAGATGATCTCAAGCTTCCTTTAAGGTCTCAATGCTGTGCTTTAAGCTGTGACCCTTCTAACTCTTCAAAATATTATGGCTCTATGATGCTGAGAAGTCTCACTCTCCGTGCACCCCCACCCCGATCCTGACTTCTCGGCTCCCGGAGGTTCTGCCCAGAGAAGGTCGCCAGTCACCCCCCAGCATTCTTCTCCCTCTCAGGGTTGGTGGCATGGAGATTAGTCCTGGGAGTGGCTGGCAAAGGCTTTTCAGAAGCAGCCTTCACCACTGCCTACCTGTTCACGTCAGAGTTGTACCCTACTGTACTGAGGTGAGTCTAGGATCCGACTGCCAATCTTCATCTTTCTCATTTCAGGGCTACGCCCCATCAGAGCTTCACTTAGGAAGCCCTCTGCACCTTCCACCCCACTTCTCCACCTTCTGAGATCTCTCTCTCTCTTTCTCTCCCCTCTCTTTGTCTCTGTCTCTTCCCTCTGTCTCTCTCCCTCCCCTCTTCTCTCTCTGCCTCTCTGTTTCTGTCAGTTTTTCCTCTCTTTGCCTCCTTTTTTCTCATGTATGCATTTGCACATACACATAAGCATATACACCCTCCCCCCACTTTATCTAGGCTTTGCTACCCAGGGCTCTTCCCAGCAGTTGGTACACCCAGGAAACATCAGAACTGGTCCGTCTGCATATCTGGAAGAAAACGAGTCCGTCTTAGGTCTGTCAGTTTAGAAGAGTGTGGAGATCTGAGCTCTTCCCCCGCTGTGCCTACCTCATGACCTTGAGTCTCATCCATAAAATGCAGTTAAATTGAATTGAAATCAGTAGAGCTGAACCAACATCTGTGAGGCTTAAATGGATAAGACTTGTAAATTGTAATTGGGAGGGATTACGTTGGAGGGTTTGTCAGAGAAGGATAAGGGGAAAGGGGAAAGGATTTTGGAAGAGGATAACTGTCTTCAAGCACTTAAAATTTTGTTAAATGGAGAGAGCATTGGTCTTGGAGTCGGTAGGACCCAAGTTCAAATCCAGCCTCAGACACTTACTAGCTGTGTGACCTTGGGTAAGTCACTTAACCCCCATTGCCATCCAAAAAACCCCCAAAAGACAATCCACCAAAACAAACCAAAAAAACCCCACAACAGTGTTAAGAAAATAGGGATTAGAGCTGTTTTGTTAGGTCCCAGAGGTTGCAATTAGAATTACTAGATGTTAGATAGAGCACCAGCCCTGGAGTCAGGAGGACCTGAGTTCAAATTTGACCTCAGACACTTGACACTTACTAGGTGTGTGACCTTGAGTAAGTCACTAATCCTTGATTGCTTTGCAAAAAGAAAAAAAAGAGAGTAGATGAAAGGTGCAAAGAGGCAGATTTGGGCTCAATTTAAGAAAAGATTTTGCTGTTCAGAAGTACTGGACCAGCAAGGGGCAGGAGGGGGGCGAAATCTAGCCTCACTGGAAGTCTGTACAGGGTGTCCCAAAAGTCTTAGTGACTTAATACTTACATTTAAAATTAAAATTACATTAATACTTTTGGGACACCCTGTAGATGAAGGCTACAGTTGTCATAGATGGAATTTCCTCTCCGCTTTAAGCTGGCACAGAGTTGACTGGGTACCTTCCAACTCTGGGATTCTGGAACATAAGAGCAGTTACCAATGTGGTTTGTTCATTACCTATTGAGTACTTGGATCATAGATCTACCTGCCTCCCAGGGCCGTGGGAGCAGAGCTGGAGAGGGACTGAGAACACAGGACCATGAATGGGGGCAGGCCTCCCTGCTTCAGCAATGAGCTGGGAAGCAGGAGATAGCTAGCTCCCAGCTGATACTAAAAAGACCTGACATTCAAATACCAAAGCATCAATCCACCCCCTCCCTACCCTTACTCCATTTTTAATAGTACATTTTATTTCTTCCCCAATTACAGGTTAAAACAATTTTTAACATTTTTTTTAATGTTTTCAGCTCCAAATTCTATACCTCCCTCCCTGAAATGGTAAGCAATCAGATATAGATTATGCAGGTGTGATAATGCCTTACTCCATTTTTAAACTTTCCTCTTCTTGAAAAAAATTGTTCTTTTAAGTGTTCTTTTCCTATTCAGAGCTGTTGTAGTGCTCGTTTTAATCTGACTCCCACCTGTGTATAGGCAGCTAGGTGGTGCAGTGGACAGAGCACAGGCCCTGAAGATTTCCAATCTGACCACAGATGCTAATTGTGTGACCCCTGGGCAAGTCATTTCACCTTGTTTGCCTCTGTTTCCTCACCTGTAAAATAAGTAAGAGAAGGAATGGCAAACCACTCCAGTTTCTTTGTCAAGGAAACCCCAAATAGTGTAACACAGTGTCGGATATGAATGACAAAACTCAGCAACAAAAAAACTGACCATCACCACCAACAACCTGTGTATGGGTATTTGGAGAAGAGAGGAGATAAAAAGCCTTATCCAATGCAATATGCCCAAGGGAAAGCTTTGGTCCTGAGGATCAAATTACATGGGTGAGGGAATTTCCTCTCTGTTTTATACGTAGTCTTAGAAAGTTGTCCATGGCTAAGAAAGGTGGGCAAGA
This sequence comes from Bettongia penicillata ogilbyi, assembly GCA_023548195.1. NCBI lineage: Eukaryota > Metazoa > Chordata > Mammalia > Diprotodontia > Potoroidae > Bettongia > Bettongia penicillata. Next base: position 5,636,524 of record JAJHZJ010000089.1, read on the forward strand.
GGATTTGTTCACCGTCACATTAACTGCTAAATATCAGAGGCATTCCCAAACCCTGTGTTCTACCTATGACATTGCTTCTGAAATAAGATAATGGATGAGAAGATACTTTGGAGAGTGGTCTGATGGAAAGAGTTCTAGATTTGCAGTCTGAAGATCCAGGTCCTAATCTTGACTCTGACTAGTCACATATTTCCCTTCTCTGAGCCGGGGGTGCCTGATCTCTCAAATGAGGGGGGTTGGATTAAAAGATCCCTTCCAAGTCCTACCAGTGTGAGAGAGATGGAGGAGGAAGAGGAGAACAAGGATGAGACACTAGATTTAGAATGATTTAAATCTGAGCTCTGCCACTTTCTAACTCTGCAACTTCAAGTATATCTCATAATCTATTTGAGTCTCAGTTTTCCCATCTGTAAAATAGGGATTCTATCTGTAGTTCTCATTACTCAGGGTAGTGGTGGTGAGGATCACTTATATGTGTCATCCTCTGGGACTAAGTTTCACCATTTGGCAAGGACTAGCTGATCTCTTATAGCTCTTTATCCTATTGAACCTCTGTGATTGGTGAAGGAGGTCCTGCAGTTTAGTGATTGGTCCATGATAGAGTGGGCATGTTGTCCATCAGTTAGTCAGAGATGGGTGTGAGGCACTGATTCACCACCTCCCTCTGAATCCTCCATTCTCCTTCTTTTCTGGCACAGACAGACAGGGTTGGGACTGACGAATCTGGTGGGCAGACTGGGGGGCTCCCTTGCACCACTGGTCACTTTGCTGGAAGGGATATGGCCTCCGCTGCCTAAGGTCATCTATGCTGGGATTGCTCTTCTGGCTTCAACCACTGCCTTCCTGCTCCCAGAAACTCGCCATGCCGAGCTTCCTCAGACCATCCAGGACGTGGAGAAAAAAAGGTATATTGTCTTTGGAGTTGGGTTTAGAGGACTAGGGATGGGGCAAGCCCTGAGACTTTGACAAAGAGCCTCAATGGATCCCCAGATCCTCACTTTCAAGGGAATACCCCTGCTGTGCTCCACACAGAGCCAGTGGGAGAGAAGAGGGCTGACAGATGAGGGGAGGAGGGTCCTACATTGGGTCAAGGATAATGGATTGTATGGCTTCCTCTTCCTCAGGACCTTGTCAGACCCCCAAAAAGAGAGGATGCCCATGAAGGTACTAGAAGATTAAGATGAGAAGTATCATGGTGTTGGGCAAAGAGTACCAGATGTGGGACCAAGAATCCTAGCTCTGCTAACTGCTATGAGGAGTGACTTCAGTTTCCTCATCTTTAAAATAAGGGGACTAGATTAGCTCTCCAAGGTTCTTCCAGCTCTGAATCCTACACCATAAAGTGAACAGTGACATCATCTCTTTCCAGTTGGTCCCTGGGGCAAGGAGTGATGGGACTGACAGACCCCACCCCCACCCCAGGATGGGGCAGAACTGCAGCCACAATGTACCAGGCTACCTTAACACCCTTAAAGAGCTGAAACAGACTTTAGAGATGGCCTAGCCCTAGCCCCTCGACATTCCCAAGAGTCTCTGCTTAAATACCTCCAGTAATGGGGCTACCCACAGGGATTCTCTCCCTGATCCCTACTTGAGGTATGTGGATAAAGGTGCTCCCATTTTCCATTCCGGGGACAGGACTAAGAGGAAAGACTCTGTCTCTTACGTTGGATTAAGAGTCAAGAAAACCTGGTCCTAGCCCTGGTTCCGTTACGTGGTCTGGTGGGCTTGCTTCCTCCCTCACCTGTAGAATTGGGATGATACCACCTGCCCAGCCTACCTCACAGGGCTGTTGTGAGGATCAGAAGGAAAAATACTATCAAGTGTTTGGAAAATATAAGGTCTTTGTACTGTAAGTACTCTGAGCACCTGGAGTAGCTGGGGACATTCACAGCCCTGTGTCTAGGTGGGAGAAGGCAGGAAAGGTAACTGCAGGGCCTGGGGTGCTCGGTTGGTCTGCAGAAGAAAAGAGCTACCTCCTCTGCATGGGTCCTGCAGCCTGGAACTGCCAGACCTACGTGGTTACCTCTCCCTGGAGGAACACTTAGCAGGTTCCTCTCTATTCCCCCTTCCAGCCAGTCCTCCCCTGCTATGCCCCACCCTGTGCCCCAGATGCCCAGGCCTAATGCCAAGGGAAGGGGGAGATGAGATCAAAGGAGTAAACTTTTATTGGGTGAACTTCAAGGAAGGGGAGGGGAGAAAGCAGAAGCACAGGGACACCCATGGAGGAAGGTAACCAGTCCTCAATGTCACTGGAGGGAGGGGATGGCACTGCCACCAGGGCAGTTCCGGCATGATTTCCCTCCTCCCCAATTCTTCCTCATGAACTTGGGATCTGAGGCCAAGATCTGGGGAACAGGCTGAGTTTTAGAGGAAGGGCATCCTCTCTCTCTTCCTGTACTGCCACCCCTCATCCCTCCATCCACCGATGTGTGGCAGGCACTATGGGGATAAGTGTAAGTCACCAACCAGGGTGAAGGATGGGGAATGAAGCCTGGAAGCTGCCTAGAACACCGACCCCTGTCCAATCTGAAAGGATGGAAATCTCTGACCCTCTTTGTTCAAACTGGGAGATGGGGAGAGCCTGGGAAGGCCTCAGGACAGGAAAGCAAATTCCTCTGTTAGCTTGTCAATCAGATTTCAACTCTATGGAGTCATAGATGTAGCAGCCCACGTCACCAATGTTCACACCTGGAGGGGTGGGAGAGTGGAGTCACTGAAGGAACTTGGGGGATACTGGGGTAGAAGCAAAGAGGGAGGAGGTGTGAATGTGAGAGGAAAGGGGACTTGGAAGGTAGCAGGAGACAAGGGAAGGGAGGGCAGTAAGGGAGAAGGGAAAGGACAGGAAGGAAGGGAGAGGGTGAGGGTTGGGGAGAAATGGATGTACATAAAGGAGAAGGCATTTTAATATACAAGGGAACTACATGCAAATCATGCATAAGCTATGCAAATGAAATGCATAAAAGTTTGGGTATTTCTGGGGTCGGGGCTCCCACCTTTGGGCCCAAACAGGTATCCGTAGCAAGGGATGTGGCAGTACGGGAAACCATCATGCTGGGAACACAGCGGGAACTTGGTTTAGTCCTACCCTAAATACTTCTGTCCCATCTAGTCTCCACTTTCCTTCTAGGGCTCTCTCCAGTTTCCTGAATCTCCCATGCTCCCACTCCTCCTTCTTTTCCCTTCAGAGATTACCTATAACTTCATTCAAATCATCTACCCTTCCTGAGCCTCAGTTTCCCCATACATGAGATGAAGGGGTAGGACTAGATAATCTGTCTCTCATATTCTGTGGCTCTGGCGTTCCTGGGAGAACTGTGAGATCCCTCCCCCAACTTTGCCTGTTTCTAGCTCTCAGTGTTCCCATAGCTCTCACCCACCTGCATTTACCCTTTGGCTTACCTCTGCGTGGCTCCCTGCTGTTAGGGTTTTGCGGCAGCGCTGGCATCGGAGACAGGGCCGATGCCAGTTCCTGCCCAGGGACATCACCTTCTCAGCTAGTAGAAAGAGAGGTCATGGTACCCAGAGGATGGTTAAGGGGTTCCTCCTGCCTGGGCAGGAGTAACAGGAGGAGGAGGGCTCTGATCACCTCTCCCACTCTCATGCAGTTTCTCTCAAACCACTCCTGCCCATCCCAATGGTCCAGATCTGCCTCTGACCCCTCTCCCTTCTTGAACTCACCAAAATAAACAGGGTTCCCACAGCCAGGACACAGAGATGTCTCACCAGCATACATCTTCACCTGTGTTGGGCCTTAGGAAACAAGAGACTTTGGCTGGACCTGGGGCTGAGAGCAATCTGCCCCAAACCCTTTCTCATTATCACCAGAACTGGGCAAAGGGATGGCCTGCTGAAGGGATAGTGCTTCTCTCCATTAAGAGCCCAAGTTCAAGGAATCCTCTCACAAAGAATCCTATCTTCCTGCCCCACCCTTCCCCTCTCTCTCTCTCTCTCTCTCTCTCTCCCTCTTTCCCTCTCTCTCTGTCTCTCTGTCTCTCTCTCTTTGTCACGCGCGCGCGCACACACACACACACACACACACACCTTATATCTCAATATCAACCCCTCACCCATCCTCCATCCTATTCCATCAGGGGCCCTGACCATCCTCTTCTTTATGCCAAGGTGCCAACCCCCTCTTGCCCGCCTGCCTGGCCCCAATCAGCAGCAACTCAATCCCTGAGAAATTTGAGCTGGACATTGGAGCTGGGGCCCAGGGCAGGTGGTGTCGGGTGTTGGAGAATGTGGTGTCAGTGCCTATTTGGGCTGGGGAGGAACGGAAAGGAGAGGAGACAAAGGGGACATGAAGGGTGGGCTGTGCACACATGTTCCCACCCCAAACCTCTCTATACAGGCAATGAGAAGTTAAAAGACAAAGATCACTACTGCCACATCTTTCCATAGCACTGGACTAAGTGACCTGGATTTTATCCCAGATTTGCCACTGAATAGCTGTGTGACCTCGGTCAACTCCAGTTTATTAACCTCTCAGCTTCCTCATTCAATTCAATAAATATTCCAGGGGCTTATAAACTGAGTGGTGGCTTAGAGATGAATTAGTCTAACACCCCTTTTTACACATGAGGAAACTGAAGACCTGAAAAGGGAAATAACATGTCCAAGGTCACACAGATACTAAGGAGCAGATTCATAATACAAAGTGAAGTTTCTAATTCTCTCTGCTGTGCACTAATTTGTATCTTTCCACTGCCTTGCACAGTATGCCACACGCAGTATATTATTAATAAATACATTATAACAAATATATAAGATATGCATATTATACGGAAATTTGGAAACAAACATTATACATACAATAATAAACACAAAACAAATACATAATATGTATATATCATATATAAACATAAATAACTAAAATAAATATTATTATAAACAGAATAAATATGTTATATATTTTATAAATATAAATAAAATAAATATATTATAATAAATACATATTAATAAACCGATATTGCACAGGTAAAGATAAACAAGGCCTAAAGAGGCAAAAATGGGAAGTCTTCCAAGTGTGTCTCTGAAGATCCTATTCTCCCCTTTCTGGGATGCGTTCTGCCCACAGCTAGGACCCCCATCCCTCAACTATAACATAGAATCTATGAAGGGGATTAGGCAGGAAGGGTAGATTGGGACTCTGGGAATGGGGCTTAAAACCTAGGCTGAAGAATTATGACAGGAGAAAACACAGGGACAATAGGAAGCCCCTGAAAGTTTCTGGGCAGGAAATGGAGCCCGCAGCATTGTTTCTTTGGTAGATAATTCTGGCAGTTTTGTGATGGATGGATAGATGGATGGATGGATGGATGAATGGATGGATGGTCAAAGACAGAGACTACCAGCAGGTTGGGTCTAGTTAAGAGGCTTTTATAATAACAGTAAGGTAAGCAATGAGAGGTGAGGAGCCTGAACTAGAGGAGAGAAGGGGATGAATTTGACAGATGCTTTGGAGACAGAACCAGTAAGATTTGATGGCACATGGGCCAAGTAAAGGAGAGGGGAAAATCAAAGCATTTCAAAGTTATGAGCCTGAGTGAGCAGAAAGGAGGCATTTTCAACAGAAACAGGGAAGCTGGTGGGGGGAAGTATGGAGGGGACGGAAGTTTAGGTTGAAACACACTAATTTCCACAGGGATATGTGGAGTTTGAAATACCAATGGGACATCTATGAGATGTCCAGCAGTCAGTTGGAAATGTAGAATGACATTTCAGGGAAGAGATCAGAGCGGGATGCACAGATTTGGGTACCATCTTTGCCATGAGGGCAGAGAGATAACCCTGCCCACCTCACAGAACTGGCGAAAGTATTCAATGAGACAGGTGGAAAATGGATTTGTATCTCATTGGTATAGGGAACTCCAGAGTGAGCAAACTCCCTCTGCCAATGCAGGTCATAATCTTCCAGCCCAACCCTCTGATAGCCTTAGAGCAGAGGCATCAAACTCTGACAGCTCCAATCTGATTAAAATGAATTTGAGAAATGTTTAACAAAATAAACAAAAATCTAATCCAGCATACCCAAAGTCAACCTGTGGTTTCTTAAGTCAATATGCAGGTCACAGGGGATCTATTTTCTATTTGAATTTGAGTTGTTGGTCTTAAGAAAGGTGCCCAGAGTATAGAAAGATTTGCCCTAGACTACACAGCTGGTACATCAGCATGGGGCTCTAACCATGTCTTGAAAAGTGTTTCGGAAAATATAACAGGAGGTGGTACAAATATTATATCTGGCTCCAGCGATGAGGGTGGGTGATGAGCGTATTGGAGTGGAAAACCTCCATCTGTCTTTTCCCAGTAATCCCGAGCTCCCAGCTACCCCAGAAGGGGCAAGAATTTGGGGTAGGAGTAAGGTTTTTCTGATGCTATATACTCCACTTACTCCAAAAGGCACTTACTCCTTCTTGCCCTCTTGGCCTGAGGGAGGCCTGTCCTGCTCCTAGGTGGACTGAAGCTGCCAGCCGTCAAGGGCATGGTGGTGGTGGTGGTTGGAGGACGGGGAAGATCTTCCATGTAGGAGCCCACCCCACCAATTTTGATTCCTGAAACCCAGAGCAGAGAAGAAAAAGAGAGTGGGGGTGAGAATGGGGGTGTTTGTGTATCCCTCAGAAGATGCCCTTTGCCCACCCCCAATATCCTTTCTGGGAGCTGCTCCCTGCCCTTTTCCAATCCCATGGCTCCGGTTCTCAGGACCATGTTATCATATCCCCCTTTTTCATATCAGGATGAGACACTACTTTCTACTGCTCTCCTTCCCTCCCTCCATCCCCTGGGGGGACAGGCACTTACCCTGGGGTCCAAAGAGAACTGCATAACATGGTTTGTGACAATATGGTTTTCCATTATGCTGAATTCAGGGAGAAAGCAGGAGTTGGGAAAAATGGTGGTCACTGCAGAGATCCTATGAAGAATTCACAAGGGACCCCCACCCACACCCCATACCCCTTGTTTTCCAGCTGAGGGGAAGGCACAATCTACTCCACTTTAGGTTCCTAAAGCCTCAGTCCTCTCTGGACCCCCACTTTCATAACCAAAAGCTGTCTAGGGAGTCAGGGAGCGCATGTTCTCCCATACTTACAATTGGAAGATGCCGATCCCCTATCCCTTCCAATCTGGCCTGGATCCCACAATCAGTGGAAAAAGAAAAGGGAACCTATCTGCTCCCAAATATGACTGGCCTGGGCAGGCACCACTTTGGGGCTTACCTAGGGCCAGCCAGACACTAGGCTGACTCATGACCAACTGCAGAAGGGGAACTTCAACGACCAGAAGACAATCTTCCATTTTAACCTTCCCTTCCCACCAGCCCTCCTTCTAATGCAACTCCTGGACCAGGATTTACAATTAAATAGGGGTGAAGATGTTTCCCTGATGTCAAAATTGGTGCTAGGCAGTGAGAGGGTGTGACCGACTGAAAGCTAGAACTGGGTTGGAGGTATAAGGGAGATGCCGTAACAACGATAAACCCTTTATATAGAGTGTTTACTATGTGCCAGATACTATGCTAAGAGCTTTACAAATATTATCTCACCAATCCTCACAACTCTATGAGGCAGATGCTGTTATTGTCCTCACTTTACAGATAAGGAAACTGAGGCAAAGAGTGGTCACATGACTTGCCCAGGGGCACACACCTAGTAAATTTCTGAGGACAGATTTGAACTCAGATTTTCCTGACTTCAGGCCCCGTCAGTGTGTGCTTTAGGGAGAGATTGATTTAGGGCTGAGGGAGGGAGCTGAGAAAGGGCAATCAGATAACAGAGACTTGACCCAGGCACAGAAAGGAGAGCCAGGCAGGGCATCCAGGGTTGATAATCTGGACAGCCCTTATGCTTATCTCTCCACCCATTTGGGTCAGCTTCTTTCTCCTCCCCTTCCCTCCCAACAGGGGCCTCACCTCAGCGTGTCCACCTGCAGCTAGGACATTGTGGCAGCGCTCACATTTCAGGCAGAATCGATGCCAGTTCTGACCCAGGGAGCTCACCTTTTCAGCTGTGTGAAGGAACAGAGTGGACAGCGGAGTGTCAGGATCTCAGTTTGCGACTCGGCCCCTTGGGATGAGAGGGGATAGATGGGTGTTGCAGAAGAAAATGTCCTTTATCCGGCTTCCCTTGCTCAGCCCTTGAGGAGTCTTGGGTGACTTGGCAGAGTCCACTCCTCATTCCCCCACTCTGCCTAAATCCTTCCCCTTACAGTGGGCCCAATCTTTTGCATCTTTGCCAGCTCCTAATGCCCAGTCTTAGAGCCAATTCACCCAGGAAGAAGCAGAGAGGCTCCCCGCCTACTCAATGGTACCAGCCCCAGTCTCGGGACTCTACTCCGGGGAATGGGGGATAGGGATAAGAGATCCCCTTTTCCAGCCCATACGGTCCTGAGGTCTCCCAAGATCTATGATTTCCTAAATTATTCACTACAATTCCCTCCCTAAATAACTCCTCCTGATGTCTTCACCAAATTTTCATTCCACAATCTCGCCTGTATTTAACTCGTGGTCTCCCCCATACTTTTCTCCAAGGATATCCACAAAACTTTGTTACCAGAGTCTTTCCTGACTTCTTTATACCCTGGGATTTCTTCCACAGTTGCCTCCCAAAGTATCCCCCAAATTCTCTCCGTTTTAGGGATTCCCCCAAATTCTCTCCATTCCAAGATCTTCCCCAAACTCACTCCCCGAGTCTCCCTCAAATTTTCTCAATTTCTTCAAACTTTGTTCCCAGCGTGTCTCCTCAAATCCGTCCCTGGGGCTCCCCCAGATTCCCCTGGCCTCACCGAAGAACACGGGCTGCTGGCAGCGCGGGCAGGTCCAGCTCATGGCTGCCTCCGGCTCCAGAGCTGCTCTGGGCTCTGCGGCTCCGGTGACTTAAGCCCACTTGGGCTCCCTTCTCTCCCCGCCCACTGTCGCACTCCCAAGCCTCATTGGACATTGGCCGCTTTATCTCCGTTACTATTTATTGGCTGTTAGAGGACTTTCAGCCTCCTCTACCTGGGGACTCTGGGCTTCTTCCCTGGCACTGCGGGATTGGGAAATTTCTTGAGGTGGGAAGGATAGAGAGGAGGCGGGTTGCTGAGGTGGATGGACATGAAGTGGGGGCTCAGAGGTGGTGACAGGGTTGTGTACACCAAGGTAGTGCTCCCCTCCAGGTAGGCTGAGGGGTAGGGCATCAGCGTGGAAGGTGTGGACCCTGTGCTCGTGAGGAAGCTGGGTTACTAGGATGAGAAACTTGAGCATTTACCTGGAATTTTTAAGCTACGGAGGAAAAAGTAAGTGTGTGTGTGTGTGTGTGTGTGTAATATCTGCAGTGTCAGTAAAACAGGACGATGAATTCAAATGTGACCTAAGACACTTTTAGTAGCGGTGTGACCCTGGCCAAGTCACTTCACATCTGTTTGCCTCAGTTTCTCCAGCTATAAAGTGGGGATAACAATCTACCTCCCAGGGTTTTTGTGAGGTTCAATTGAGATCATAATTGTAAGATTCCTGGCACATAGTAAATACTATTTAAATGTTAGTTATTATTATTAGTGGATAGAAACCTGACCCCTGAGTCAGGAAGATCTGAGTTCAAGTCCCTGATTGACACATACTTGCTGTGGGACCCTGGACAAGTCTCAACATCTAAGACTATCAGTTGCACATCTTATGCAGAGGAAGTTTCCTTACTAAGAGTTCCTTACACTACTTCAGGCAGTTCCCCAATTTTTGGTCTCAGGAGGCTTTTATAGACATAAAAATTATTGAAGACCTCAAAATGCTGTCTTCATTTGGATTATGTCTATCAATATTTACTCTATTAGAAATTAAAACTCACATTTTATTTATCAATTCATTTAAAAATAACAATAAACTCATTACATGTTAACATAAATAACATTTTAAGGAAAAATAAATATATTTTCTAAAACAAATAAGTGATAATAGTGGCATTGTTTTACATGTTTTTGAAATCTCTTTAATGTTTGGCTTAATAGATAGACAGCTGGATTCTCATAGCTACTTCAGCAATCAATCTGCTGTGATATGTTGTTGTAGATGAAGTATATGAAAAAGTCTAGCCACACACAAATATGTAGTTGGAAAGGGGAGGGGTATTTTAATAGGAAAATAACATCAATATTATTCTGCAAATATTTTTTAATTCATGCGCCCTCTTAAGGAGTCTCTGGAACTCCCAGGAGTCCACAGTCCATACTTTGAGAACTGTTATATTAGTTAATAAGATCTGAACAGAATCTCTGTGAAGGCAGGGAACGTGTTGTTTTTGTCTTTGCAGCATTAGTACAATGTCTTGCACATAACAGGTACTTAATATCTGTCAAACAATTATTGATAGTTTCCTTGATATTCATAATACTTAATATGGACCTGAAATTTAATAGGAAGACAACCCATCTTTTCATCATCAGTTTTCTCCTGGTAATGCCATTTGGCTGTGAATCATGAAACACCCACAATCTTTGAAGAATCAAAATTGTGAGCACCTCCAAAGGGCGATGGAAATACTCAGGGTGGGTGTAAAAAGGCTGTGGCATATTACTAACGATGATTTCCATGTAAGAAGTGCCATGAAAGACATTCGTCAGGGCCACTTAGGACTGGAAAATGAGATGGGCTAGTGCATAGGGAGACCCGGGAATAACAGACAGCCTGAATACTGTACTTATATTCACAAATTGTGTCAATCCTTTAAGGAGTATTTATGGAAGGACCTGGATAAGAATCACATGGAGGCACTGCAATCTCTCTGCACTGGTGATTGGAATAACCTTTTCTATAAGATCCTGGATCCACCCAGTTTTTAAAGTATTTTAAATATTTCTTAGTTTAGGAATAAAATATGTCTATTCAAAAAGCCCATATTAGAGCTCTTCTCTAATGCCTTACCTTGGCCAGGAGATGCTCTAGAGTTCCAGAAGTCACTGTGAGCACAGCACAACCTTTGTGAGATTTCACAAGGCTGGAAAGGCATTGATCTCCAGAGCCACAACTAGGGCAAAGCAACTGAGGCCTTGTTCCAGGGTTCAAAAACTCAGAGAACACTTTCACTCCTTCTGCAGCACAGAATTAAACTTAGCACCTATATGTTGATGTTGTTCAGTCATTTTTCTGTGGCATCCAACTCTTCATGACCCCACTGGAATTTTCTTGGCAAAGATACTGGAATGGTTTGCTATTTCCTTCTCCAGCTCATTTTACAGATGAGGAAATGGAGGCAAACAGGGTTAAGTGACTTGCTCAGGATCATACATCTAGTAAATATCTGAGGCTGGGTTTGAACTCAAATATTCCTGACTGAAGCTCTATCCACTGTGCCTCCTAACTGCCCTAGCACCTATATAGCAAGGTTAATTAATAAAAATAGGAAAATGCCAGATGATGAATTTCCTTTCCTGGTGCTACCTTAATCCAGGGGAGCTCGTTCAAAACCTTGTCTTGTCTCCCTGCCTAGACCTGGGCTTCTGAGCAGCCTACCAAGAACAGCTTCGTGGCGTCCTAGTGTCTGTTTCCCCCTCACACAAGGCTGTGTTGCCTAGTCTCCTGCCAAGGGGACAAGAATTCTACAAGAAAACAAAACGAAACAAAAACCAAAATAGTAAAATATAAAAATAGATCATTGTAGACCAGGGGCAGAAAAGAATGTAAGTGCTTAAAACTATTTTCTTCCTCCTTCTAAATTGATCATTATAGATATATTGGCCCATTGACATATTGTATGTCTGTCATTGAGGATCGGTCTAGTTAAATTCAGGTCACCTGATGATTTTTTTCTTTCACAGTTAACTCATAAAGACCTTTGACTCAGGCGTGGAGGAGTGGTGATGGGCATCCACAGAGGAAGGAGCATCTGCCTCTGATGTTTATCTGCCTTTGTACAAATCACTCTGTGTTCCTGGCTTCAGGTCACTCCTCACTGTTGCTGGTCTTCCCGTCTCAAAAAGGACCAATGACCGTGATGTCTTAACTTGCGAATGAATTGGATTTAAGTGAGGTAGAACTGCATATAGTCATCAGCCTCACTCCTTCCTCCAATCACTGAAGTCCAGTGGCAAGACAAAGGTCAAGGTGACTGGCAATGGTCCAGGATGCAGTGGGTGACCTTGGCCTTTCTAAATTAAAGTCTTTCCCAGGTCTCAGTTTGTCTGAGTCAATGCCCATTCAACCACTAGGTAAAAACTGAGACAAACGATGGCTTGATTTACATATATGTGTGTATATGTATGTATGTGTGTGTTTTAAGGGCTTAAAATTATTTTCTCCCTTCTTCTAAATTCATATATATCTTTGCAATGCAGACCTAGTTATGCTATTGGTGTGTCAAAGGGGATACAGTTTTATAGCTTTTGGGGTGTATTTCCAAATTGCTAATGGAGTTACTTTTACGTTTTACGTCTTTACGTTTTGTTACAAATAGCGCTATCAGGGAAGGTGATAGTGTTAACTGTTCAAATTAGTCTATTGTTATTTCATTTGAAATAACTCAGTGTCTTCTTCCCCTGTAAATCACACTCATGGAGTGGTTCCACTGACAGATAGGTATCCCTTAGGTTACTCTGTGTATTCATGTTTCTAAACTTACAGCTCACAGACCCCTACTGATACATTTCCTTTGCAATAGTCAGCCAGAGGGAATGATTACCTCAAAGCAAAGGCATTTACCAGATTAACATAGGAAAAAGATTTACAATAGAATATTCCCTCCATAAACCTAATAAACACAGTCCCACAGACATACACCACTGAGGAGAGTGAGCAAGTACAGATATCACCCATAAGGGTCTTGCATATAAGGAACATGTACGTGTGTATGAGAAACTCATTCCACCACTACAAGGGTCCCTAATGCCAAGTCAATCATACTGGTGAGGGGAACGTATAGAAGCAGGGAGATCAGTTACACAGCATTTTGTAGCTAAGCAAAGAGCATTGCCTCTGGATGCTTAGGATATCTTTGAATCTCCTCATTTGGAACTATTTTCAGAGATCATTTAGGAGCCACTGAAGAAAACAAGAATTAGTTCTTCATAGGCTTATTTTTATCCAAATATGGCATTACTCACCAAGTCTGGCTCTAAATGAATTTCAGCTGTTTCTGAAAATCAAATCCATCTATAAAGGACAAAAATTTGTCACTATAAACATTCTTCAAAAAAAATAGGCTTCAATCCTATTATTGGCATAAACCTCAAAGACTTGAAAGACAAAAAATGAAAGGTCCAGTATATATTTCAACATTCATAGAAGCATTTTTTTTTCTGTAGTAGGAGATGACTGTAATCAAAGTCAGTGCTCCATGACCGTGGCTGGACAAATTGCAAATGTGAATGGAATGGAATGTGCAGTAAGAAATTACAAATAGGAAGAATTTAGAGAAATGTGCATAACTTGTATGAACTGATACAGTGAACAGACCAGAACACCGATCAAAATAATGTAAACAAAATGAACACTAAGAGGAAATTGAACTCTAAATAAATAACCAATTTTTGCCCTAGAGAACAGATTAAGTAACATATGTTCCTCTTCTCATAAGAGAAATGGAAAGTCACAGGGCATAATACCAGATAGCCCGGCCATGTCAAGTCAATGTGTATTTATTAAGTACCTATTATCATATGCCAGGCACTGTGCTAAGTTCCAGGGATACAAAGAAAGACAGAATACAGTTCCTGTACTCAGGGAACTTATAGTCTAATGGAGGAGACTACATGCGAATCAGCTAAATTACAAGATAAATTGGAGATGACCTTAGAGGGAGGATACTAAGTTGAAGACTAAGAAGGGCTTCTTGAAGAAAATGAGATTTTACTTGAGACTTGGAGGAAGCCAGGGAAGCCAGGGAAGCCGAAGGCAGAGATGAGGAAGGAGAGAATTTGAGACATGAGGAACTGTCAGTGAAAATGCCCAAGAGATGGAGTGTTTTGTGTGAGAAATGGAGAGGATGTCACTGTCACTTGATCATACAGTATAGAGAGGGGATAGACTGTACCAGTTATTTTTGCTTAGTTGTTTTTCTTAATTATAAGTGAGGATCTAATTCTTAGGGAAGCAATTTGGAATGGGGGAGGTCTTAGTTCCAGAAATTCCTGTAATGTGAAAACAAAAGACAACAATAAAATCTTCAAGGGTATTGATCAAAGAATACCCCTGATCAACTTGATCAGCCTTTGTTTTGGACTTTTGATTTGAACTTTCTATGGAAGAGATGGATATATATCTCCTGGCTGTCTCATGAAGGGTGAATTTTAATGATAAGGATGTATTGGTTGGCTCTGATCACTTTAGAAGTAGGTCTATGATCTTATGCCTGTTAACACTTAGTAAACGGACATATCATTGAAGGTGGAAGCACACTTTGTGCTAGACTTTAAAATGATTCTTTCTTTTTGTCTCTTTTCCTTTTCTGAGTACAGGTCAGAGATCTACTTGAAAATGGACTTTGGTTCCTGGGGGGCACCTGCACATTGGTGTGCCTTCCCAGGGACACTACTTTTCCCTACCCCACCTATTTAATAGCTGGGGGGGGGGAAGGGAGTACATTTTTCCCTGGATCTAGACCTGGAGATTCTATGAATGAAGCACACATGCTCTCTGTGGAGCAGCTGTGGAGTGAGGAATGATGGTGGTCTCAAGAGTGAAACTTCTTGAATTCTAGCTTCTTGTAAGAGTATTAAATACTTGAACCTCAAGCCTCCAGGATTAAGGAAGAAAGAGTTCCTGGTCATCATGATGCTAGAACTCAACAAGAGAGAAGAAGGGAATTGCTGCAGTGTCAGCCTCTTGCATCAATCACCAGTTCTTTTTCCAGACTGGCCCCGACTGCCATCACTAAGGGGGGTAATCACCAAATTAGTGCACCTTCCTCACAGCCTACCAACTGCTACCTGCTGGCAGGTGAGCCAAAGAACCCCAGGAGTAGCAGTTCCCCTAGACCCCAAGTCCAGTGGCCAGGGCAACCACCACCTCCATCATCCTGGGAATCAGCCCCTGTGGAGATATGAACTGGCCACTGTCCAGGTGTTGTAGCCAAAGCAACATAAGATTCAGAAAAGCAAGTTCTCAACACCAAAGTCCTTGAACTATCATCAAATGGTTCAACATCAGAAACTGATTTTATCAGTGGAAATGACATTAAAGATACATGATGATTTGTTTTGCTGCGTACACCCTACAGATCACAGGACTTTTCCATATGACTTGCAGTGGAAACTTTCTAGGCAGGCTGTATCCCCTGTTAGAATGTGAGCTTGAGAACAGATACGCACTTCTGCCTTTTTATTTGTATCCATAAGCACTCAAATGCTTTGTCATTCATCCTTTGAAGAAGAGGCTAAAGCACAGACTGATACTCCAAAAACTAAAGGAGTAGCAGGGGTATCTGAGCCATGATTTGGGGAAGCAAAAGCCCTGGGAATTTGATTACCATGTTTTTTTTTTAAATTATAAAGCTACCTTTAATGCTCTGGGGGTAAATAAAAGTCCCCTTTCCCCCAGGAATGCTTTAGAGGCTGCCTGGGGAAGAAGGCTTTACTGAGGGCACTCACTGTAAAGACAGGGCAGAGGGGATGCCATCAGCCCCTCTATAGCCCTTGAGTGTGAAAGGACTGGCTTCAGGCACATCATCAATAAGCAAGAGAGATGGGCACAAGACATAGAGTTATTTGGTTTCTTCTCATTGGCTTTTTTCTGCTGCTGTTGCATGACCTTTGAGCTCTGCTTTGGGGCAGCAGCAGAGAGCCCCATCATCCTGGCTTTTTCCCTTATCCCAGTTGCTTTGCTTTTGTCTTCTGCTGGTTGGAAGTGGGGGTGGTTATGGCTCCCGTGACAGCATCAACCTGACTCAGTGCCTTCTACTCTTTTCTTTCCAGTGTCACCATGTGTTCTTTTGACAATATAGGTTGGATGGAAAAGGGAGCTGCTATTCCAACAATCCCAAACTTGTCTCTTTTCCTGGGGAATCCAAGTCCCCTGAGTGATACCATAGGACTGAAGGCCTCCATAGATGCCTGGGGAAATGGAACTCATTGGAAGGCTGTGGTTGGAGTGCTAGGTGCCTATCTAGCAACTCCAAGTTCCTTATCTTTCCAGAAGGTGCTCAAGCCCTTAGGATAGCACATAAGGGAGGATACCTGTATCAGTCTCTGGGATGATAGTGCAACCCACTGGAATATTGGAGAATTGCCTCCCTCATAACTCCAAGTCATTTTCCTTGTAAGAGGAGGCCAGTAGGCAAAGGCAGTGCCATAGGACAGTGCAATGAATCCAGACAACTCTAAGACCCTAGAGAAAAGTAGAACTCAATAGAAGGGGAGAACTATATTGAATTATAAGCTGCTGTGAATTCTTTATGTTTTCTACATTGTGTATGGGGTAGAATAAAGGCTGTCCTACAATGGATATATGCATTGTTAACCTTGAATATTAACTGGGAGCTGAGAACTCTTTTATTTACCTATGTAGGAAGAGACTTATACATCAACTATTTTTGAGATTTCCTAGATGTAACTCTTGATGAGGGCACCATGATACAAAGAAAGCAATTTTGCTTCTGAAATTAAATCTGATTAGTGTAAATTTTGAGTTTGGAGCGGCTCTTGTGAAAAAATAGTTCTTCTATTGCCGGTGCTGGGTTGGTGATACTATCACTGTATAACTAACCAGGCAATATAATGAGATCAAATAGACTTGGAATTGTGAGGTCTGGGTTTTAATCTCACATCCAACACTTATTTGTGTGACCCTGGGCTATTTACTTTGCTATTCTGGACTTGTTTCCTCATTTTTAATAGAATACATGAGGTTTTTTTTTGAAGAAAAGTATCAAGTGCAATTTCAATATAGGTGTATGTGTTCTAAGAATATTTCCATCCAAGATGCTTACTTTGCTGGGCTATGAAATATTTCTTAGCACACCTTTCCTTTGTGACTTCCTGTTAGCAGCCCTTATCTCCCCTGCCCTTCCCAGAGCCCAGACATCCAGCTCCATCATCAAAAAACAAAGACTCAAACCTCTACACCAATTCCAAATTCTATGTCACACCAATCTACCAATCCTGACTCAGTTCAGTCACTCAGGTTTATCATTTCAAATGTAAGTACCTTGTTCAGTGGTGCTGTATACCTCCTCTTAGAACATCATCCCAACTTTAAATGGTTTTATTCCTCCCAGGTCAACTCCAACCAAGTTCATTCATCACCTAGCTCAGGCTACTTTGGAACTCCCAATTTATTCTCAATAAGCTTTCCTGAACACTCAAGATGATAAAAATTCCTTCTACTTCCTCACCTTATATAAATCTGGCTTACTCCTGAATCTAATATACATATATATATATATATATATATATATATATATATATATATATATATATATATGTATGTATATACATAAATGTATATATGTGTGTGTGTATATATATGTATATGTGTGTGTATAAAATATATATATGTACATATATATTATATATATAAAAAGGTAGCCCTATCTCCTAGTCCTTCCAGGTTCTACCACCATCCTTCAGTGACTTCTCCTCTTTTAAGTTCCAAATCAATTATCTGTATTACCTTCTCATACTACCGTTGTCATCTACTGGCCTCCTGTAATGACTTCAGGACCTGGCTCATGGTCCTCTTCTCTACTTCATCCTTTGGTGTAATTCTTGGGGTCTTCAGTATTGATGGGATTAAGCCTTCTAGCAATTTGAAGGGAAGGAAGGAAGCAACTTACCAAGCATCTACTATTTGCAGGCGCCTTATTGTAGACTATTTCATTTGATCCTCGCAACAACCCTAGGAGGTAGTTATTATGATTCCCATTTACGGCTCAGGAAATTGAGGCAGAGGTTAAGAGACTTATCCAAGGTCTCCATGCAGCTACTGTCTGAGGCCAGATTTGAACTCAAGTCTTCCTGACTCCAAGTCCAGTGGTCTGTCCTGCTGCTTGGGGGCTCTTACCTTGCAGTAGGAGTTTTAACAGGCTCAAGAAAGAAGAGGCATCAGTAGCACAGTCATGGCAAGTCAGTGACCACAATGCATACAGTCCCCTTCTTCAAAGCCATGAGAAGGGGCTTCTCCATGGACAAATGAAGAGGTATGTGACTGTTTTATGGCAGGTGCTCACTCTGAGAGTTGAAGAGAAAAAACAGCCTCCAGGAATGGATGGGTCCTAACTCTACTTAACTTTCCCTGGCGTTTTTCTGCTAAAAAATATATTTTACTGGATTCTCATAAACACCTATTGTTGACCCTATTTCCCTTTTTTGAAGCATGAAGACATGAGACAGCTCTGGGAACCATACAAGTGAGAGTGAGCTTTGTAGGGCAACCCCAGTCCATTCTTAGAGAACTGTTTTCTAACTAACCACGAGCCATTTCCTAACTATACTTCCACAAGTAAAATTACTATGGATTTGAGTCTTTTAAAAAATTGGCATTGTAGACAGGAGTGTAATAGTAAATTGAGGGTTATACATTCACCTGGAAAAATTCCAAAATAAATCTGTTATAACCTGTGTTTGGGGTATTGCAGACATGGGTAGCAGGAATGCTGAATCATGGCCAGGCACAGTGTACAATGGATATTGACTATTGGACAATCTTTATATCATCCCACAGAAAATGGACAGGACTGAATAATTAAACATTATCCCATATCTCCCTTCTTTTTTGTGGCTAAATTCCTTAAACACCTACAATAGAGTCCTTCACTTCCTTTGTTCTCATTTTCTTCTTAATTCTATCTAATGGCCTTCTCTCAGTCTTCATCCTTTTTGACTTCTCTGCAGTCTTCGAAGCTGTCGATCGCCTTCTTCTCCTTGATATTCTCTTCTATGTTTTTGTGACACTGCTCTCTCAGTTCTCCTCCTACCTGACTGTTCCTTCTCAGTCTCTTTTGCTGAATCTTCTTCCAGGTCATGCCTGCCAAACAAAAGACATCCCATAGAGCTCTGTCCTGGGCTCTCTTCTCTCTATGTATACTATTTCACTTGGTGATCTCATCACCTCCCAAAGATTCAATTGCCATCTCTATGCTGATGAGTCTCA
This sequence comes from Bettongia penicillata ogilbyi, assembly GCA_023548195.1. Classification (NCBI taxonomy): domain Eukaryota; kingdom Metazoa; phylum Chordata; class Mammalia; order Diprotodontia; family Potoroidae; genus Bettongia; species Bettongia penicillata. Next base: position 5,655,575 of record JAJHZJ010000089.1, read on the forward strand.
TAACTTCTTATCCAGACTTAACCACTTTGTGGATTTCCAGATTCACATTTCCAACTGGCTATTGGATATCTTGAAGTAGATGTACCATAGATATCTTAAACTCAACACATCCAAAACTGAATTCGTTATCTTTTCCCCTAAGCCCTCCCTACTTTTTAACTTCCCTATTAAGTTAAGGCTACCCCTATCTTCCCATTCATCATGATTGGGCTAGGCTTCCAACCTAGGTATCATGCTCAATTCTTCAATCTCTTCTCCACCCCCACCTTCCCCATCCCTTACCTTTACTGCCTCCAAATCCAATCTGTTGCCTAAATCTATCAATGTTACCTTCCTAACATCTCTTATAGACATTCCCTTCTCTTCTTTGACACTGCCGCCATCCTGGTGCAGGCCTTCATCACCTAATACCTACATGATTTCAATAGCCTGCTGGTTGGTCTCCCTGCCACAAGTCCTTCCCCACTCCATTCTATCCTGTATCCAGCTGTCAAAGGGATCTTCCTAAAGAACAGATCTCACTCTCTTATTCAATCTGTAGTGACTCTTTATCACCTCCAGGATCAAATATATAATCCTCTGTTTGGTGTTCAAATCTCTACCTAACCTGCTCCTTCCCCTACTTTCCAGTTTCTTATACTCTTTCCCTCCATTCATCTAGTGACCCCAGCCTCCTTGTTCTTCCTTGAATAAGGTACACCATGTAAGTACTCTGGGCATTTTCTCTCGGAAATATGATCTCTGGAATATGCTCTCTCATCATCTCAAGTCCCAACTAAAATCCTACCTTCTATGGGAAGCTTTTCCCAATCCCCTTTAATTCTGGTGCCTCTGCCCTACTGATTATTTCCAATTCATCCTGTATTTAGCTTGTTTGTACAGTTTTCTGTAGTTGTCTCCCCCATCAGACTGAGCTCCTTTGTATCCCTAGGATTTAGTACAGTACCTGGCACCTGACTGAACTCCTTAGGATATTATGCCTAGCAGTAGGATCTCTGAGTCAAATGATATGGACACTTTAGTCAGCATAATTCCAAATTTTCAGAGCGTTTGGACCAATTCCCAGCTCCATTAGCAATGTATTAGTGTGCCTGTCTTTCCACCATCTCTTCAATATTGACTATTCTCATCTTTTATCATGTTTGTCAATTTGCTGGTTGTGAGGTGAAGTTTCTGAGTTGTTTTGATTTGCATTTCTTTCATTAGTGATTTGGAACATTATTTTTTAGTTATCTGTAATTTGCAGTCTTTTTGAGAACTGCTTGTTTATGTTTTTTGACCATGCATTCATCAGAGAATGGCTCTTATTCTTGCATATTTGGAACTTGTGCACTCCTAAAACTGGGGTTATATAAGGAAATTTTAAACCTGGCACTGTCTAAGAAATCTGAAAATTCCAAAATTGGTGCTGACAAGGAAATCTCCCTTCTGTGCTGGAAGGCTAGATTCTGGAATCACAATCTCTAAGGCCTTCAAAATACACATCTTCCTGTTCACGGGAGGTTGGCAGGTCAGGAACAGCGCCCATGAACTCCATTCTCAGACTGCATGCATGCATGCAAAAGAAAAAATCTTGTAGGGCCATTTGCTACTGTAAGTCCACATCACTGCTCCTGATGGGGGTGGGATCTTTGATCCAAAGGATCAGTTGGTCAGTCAATCAGCATTTTTAAAGCACTGAGGATACAAAGAAAGACAAAAACGCAGCTCTGCTCACGAGGAGTTCAGAGTCTGATTGGAGAGAAAACATGCTATTTTATAGAAATTGAGTGTGTTCTAGGTTCCCTCTCCCAGAGCAAAGCTGATGTTTGTCCGAGGGGGTGTCTATTCTTTAATGCCTTTGGCTAGAGATCCCACTGGTAGTGTTAGGTGTCATTTAACTACTTAACATCAAAAAACTTTTACAAATGAATATTTACTTTGAAGATATAGCAATATAAAGGGCACACTCTTCCCTATTCCACCTGAGTCTCTGAGGAGTATGGGCTTCAATTAAGTTCGGTTCCTCATCTAGTTCAGTCCCAGCACATCCCTGTCTCTGTAACCAAACTACAAGCTTGGTTCTGAAGGTCACTCCCAAGGGTCACTCTCTGCTACTCCTCTGGGCTGGCTGCAAAACCTGGGCTTTGGGACACTGGGATGCTAATCTCTCATGACTTTTCTAAACTCACAAGGAGCAAGTCTCCAATCCCTTCACCTAAAGTGCAAAAGAGCAAATGGAGTGGCAAAAGACAAAGTCCCATTTCATGAGATCATACATACAGGTGGGTGTCTGAGAGCACAAGGCCCAAAGCCTCTCTCCTTACACACCTGTCTCTCACCAGACACCTTCAGTGATAGAGTCAAACCAAGAGAGGACAGCCAGAAACAATGGTCAAGTCTCTAGTGCCAAGTGTCTTTTGAAGACACTCTGGTTGTGGTTACCCAGTCAATTGAAAAGGCCTCTAACTACATGGTTAGCAAATTGGTATCAGTTACAGGACATCTACATATGCTCAAGTCTCTTTAAGGCACCTCCACTATAGGTTATCACTCTCTGAAAGCAGTTTCCCTAGCTACCTCCCCATAGATAAGTAGCATCAGAGGTAGTCTGGGTATGTGCCAGACCCTCATTGTAGACAAATACAATGTAAATAGAAGGTAGGGGGTGATGATTGTGATGTGGTCAGACTGGGAGATCATTTTGGTAGCTCAGTCTAGAGGATGGATTGAAGTAGAGGAACCAGAGGAAGGAAGATTATAATTTGATAGCAGTAGTTCAAATGAGTGGTATCCAAGGGAGGTAGATGTTCCAGTGGAAAGGAGACATATACAAGAGATGCAAAAATAAGAATGACAAATTCTGACATGTGATGAATATAAGTAAGTACTTAAGGATGACATTGTGGTTGTAAAAGTCCAGGTAACTGGAAAATGATGGTGGTTTTGACAATAATAGGAAAGTTGGGAAGAGGGGACGTTTTAGGGGAAAAGAAAATGAATTCTGTTTTGGACATGTTTGATTTGAGATGCCTACAGAACGTCCAATTCAAGATGTCAGAAAGGAAGTAAGCTGGTAATACAGGACAGGAGCTCAGGAGAGAGAGACATCACTCTTGTGCATAAAATCTTCAGTGGCTCCCTACTGCCTAGCCTGACACCACCCTTATCACATATTGTTTCCTCTGTGTACTTTTATGCTGTAGCACTCTAGCCTAACTAGACCACTCTCTGTCTCCTGAACTTTTAAGTGTCCATATGTCTTTGCTCAGACTTTTTTCTAACCTTAGAATTTTCTCTCCTTCCTCCTCTTTACCTTTTGAATTCCTAAATATCCTGCAAATGCAACCTTCTCCATGAAGCCTTCCCCTAATCAATAAAACCTTCCCCAATAAGACCATAAATAATACTTTGTTGTGTAACTCTCTGATGTATTTAACTTTAATATATACTATTTATATCTGATGGTAGCTTACCCTCCTCCTATACTATAAGTTACAAGAGGGCAGGAACAGTGTCTTAGGATAGGATTATTAAGGTTTTTTGGAGTTGAAAGCAACTATAGAGATCATCTAGTCTAGAGGCTAACCTTTTTTGGGTCATGGACCCTGTTGAAAGTCTGGTGGAGCCTATATGGATTCCTTCTAAAAAGGAATGTTTTTAAGTGGATAAAATAAGATTCATAGAATTACAAGGGAAACCTATTATATTTAAATATAAATTGTAAACAAGTTCATGGACCCCAGGCTAAGAACTCCTGGTCTAGTCTAACTTCTTCATTTTAGAGATGAGAAAACTGAGACCTTGAGAGGTAAAGTGACTTGCTCAGGAGCACGTAGTAGGAACAGAACTGCTAAATAACAACAGTGCACAGCAGAAGCAGACCTGGGATTGAGAGCAGGCTTCTCTTTCTCCAAATTGAAAACTATTTCCATGACAACATGGCTGCTTTGTGCTTCTATCAACACCTAGCACAGAATTCTGTATAAGATAGGTGCTTAATAAATGTGTGTAAGGATTGCTATTACCCGTGAACATTGCCCCCTAGGATTCTAAGGAAACATCCTCTATAATATCAGATGCTTGAGAGAAGTAATAATTTTTCTCTCATATTAACAGCCAATTATGAAAAAGTGGGGAGACCCAAAGACAGGGCTGATGGAAGATAAGATTAACATTCTCCTCATTCTGAGTATTATTACTCCACCCAACCAGATCAGAGTTGTAATCTAAAATGAATTCCTGCCCATTGGGTTCCCAGCCAACAATCCTCTATCTAGAGTGCCCAAGGCTGGAGATGCTCTAAGTGCAGAGATGGTCTCTTTGTCCAAGAGTGACATCATGTCACTCTCCCACCTCCTCATGGGAGTGAGTCCACTTCTCTTCCTAAAGCCCACCTCTTATGAATTATTAACTTATCAGAGTTGATTGCCACCCTGAGGAACACCCACTTTTCCAAGGGCATAGAAGTTATCAGCCCGCTACCATGATTGTCTCTGGTCCAAGAGAGAGACTGCCAAACAACCATTTCTTTTATTAATGAAATGCTAGCCTTATTAATAAAACTTTTAAAATCAAGCCTCCATGCCAATTATGCTCTCCCTAACATTAGCCACCAGGGAATAGCACCCCAGTTTCATGTAATCAATGAACATAAAGTAGCTTTTGTCAAATGATATTTACTTACTTAGAAGATGTGGTAAGAACAAAAGTACAAACATTTCCCCCAATGCCCCTATACCATCTCATTCTCTGGGGAGAATGGGTTCAGTCTTAACAGTTTCTACATAGCATTGTTCCTACCAAGTTCATGTTCAAATGTGGCATAAATACTGGAAGAAACTTCATCTCAGCCACCACTGGGTGGGTGGAGTCCTGAAGATCTTTCCTTAATCCTCAAGCCATTGAAACCTAGCATGAACTCTACTCCAGGACTTCCAGGCTTTTGGATTATCAGGTGGTTCACTCTTGGGACTTTTTGGAACTCAAAAGGTCACAATCTCCAGATTACTGTCCTTCACCTAAAACAAAAATAACAGAAGCTGAGGCAAAAAACTGAGGCCATATTCAAGAGGCTTCATGTTAGAGTCAGAGGACTCAAGGCTTACCCTTACATCATTGTCTCTCACCAGGTATTGTCAGGCAGGAAGAAGTCACAAGAAAACAAGAGGTCAAACAAAGAGAAGTAGCCAAAATTAGTGATTTCGTGCTGCTGGACTAGCACCTTTTAAATATACCCCTAGACAATCAAAAGGGCTCCAACTTACCATAGAGTTAGCAGCCTGTGTGGTTACAGAATGCTCATGCAGACTCCTCCAAGACATTTTCATTACATGTCATCATAACACTGAGTGCACCAGTGGCACTCTGTGCATGTTCTGAAGGATTGAGCTCAGTGGCCACTGGCTGGTACACAAGGCTTATTACAGAGGAAAATTATACCCCTAGCTTCCCTTTTTGATGCCTTTAGCATCATGTCCCTCCCCCCAACTCAGGGTTCCAGTTTCTCCATGATTTTTAACTCCCTCATTCCTAAGCCAAACAGGAAAAGATCTGATATCATCATTTGCATCAAATGAAACTTATTTGTACTTGTGCCTTAACATTATTTCAATCATATTTTATATTTTAAGTATTTTAGAACTATAGAACTTATAGTGTTAGAGTTGGAAGAGATCCAGTTCACCCTTGTTTGATATTTCACTGTGGAATCAAAAGCTTTATACTCTGTTGAAGAAATTTAAATCATCAAGAAAGAAAAATAAAGGCAAGGCAAGGAAGTCTTGTCCCTGAACCCATAATAAATTGAAGCTGGCCTTAACAGAAAACCTAATTAGTTATTTTAAGACACCTGGCAGAGTCAAAAAGAAAGAGTAGTTGGTTTCTGCATGGAAGAAACCATGCTGTTGCTGTTAGAAGTCTATTTCCTAGAAACTGCAGAACATAGGGAAGGAAAACATCTTCATTGCCATGGAGATGGGACACTCAAGCAGATGCATCCCAGAATCCACTAGTTAGTGACACTTTGGAACTAGGACTCTGGGGAAATGTTTTTCATGAGAATTTCTGGGAAAGTAAAACTGGAAAAAGTGAACTCTAGTCAAAATTCAGAGTTTGGAATGCAGAGTTTAATTCCCTCCCCTCTCTTGCTTCTCCCTCCCATACTTCCAATCATCATCCCAGGTGCTTGACAGCTAGCGCCCATTCCCACTATACCCTATTCTCTATTGTAATGCCCTTGTATGAATGCCTGGTATGAATCATTTACTTCCCTACCTCCATCATGCTTCTGCCATGGTATCCTTCTCCCCCCACCCTGACTCGATGGCAAGCCAAGGAGTCTTGATTCAGTTTCTGCTGCCCTTATACCCTTCAGCACCGACTGAAAATATTTTGTATATAGCTTCTTGAATTTTCTGATTACTGTAATTGTGTTCATCTTTCACTGCCAAAGAAGACCTTGCCATCAGAGAAATGATGACATGATTGCACTTGACTTTGTTTTGAGTGAGGGAGGGCTATGTAGGTCACCAGCCTCACTTCTCCTCCAGAGCCATCTGAATCCAGTGACCAGATATTCATCAGGATGACTGGAGATGACCCAGGATACACTGGGAGATCTTGGATCCTTTAGGTCAAGGTCCTTGCAGGTACTCAACTCGGGTGAGGTAATGCCATTCATTGACTAGGACTGTTTAAGAAGTAACCGGGGCAGGGCCCCTTCAATGAGGCCAAGAAAAGAAAGACATCAGGCTGAGTGGAAAACAGCAACAGTTACTATTTGATAATCACTCTAAAGCTAGGAGGGTCCAGAGGAGCCCTTAGGCAGGGGCTTATTGGCATCCCAGCTTCAGAGCACAGTAGGTTTAAGTCATATGTTGATTGGGGAACCCTAACTGATAATACAGAAAGAGCAGAAGGAGGATGAATAGGTCTGGATTGAGAACCAGCTACTAGTTTCATACACTTCATTCTTTGTCTTAACTCCCACCATGAAGAGTTAACCTAGTAGCTTTTGAAGAATTTATATTTCAAGGAATTTTACTTCTGGTATGGGAACTTCCTCTAATAGCAAATCACAACAATCTGTAACTTACAGTTCTAGTGAGTTGACTTGTCCATGGTTACACAATTGTCAAAGGCAAATCAGACCTACATCTTCTGAATTCCAAGGACATCCCTCTATCTACTACTACACTTCATCCAACATTATTAATAAACGACATTTCCCCCGACAGAATATGTGCAATATGAAAAGCTTCCGTGTGCTTAGAACTTTCACTGTTTTGCTGAGGGGAAAAAATGAGGGATAACACAACTTACACAGGAAGACTAAGCTACAATAGGCATAAATTTAACAAGACCTAAAAAGCAAACTGCCAACAATTTTCTAGCCCTGCAGGCCTCTCCTTACCACTAAAGGTTATGACTCTAAATTCAGGAAAATTTTAATTCTTACCTTTTAATAAGGGAATCCTACTTTTTTTTTAAAAAACTCCTCTGTTGATCTCAAGGTCACGGGGCTAGAGAGAACCAGATTCCAACTTCTTTCCAATTCCAAAGTTTACTGTCATCCTTATACTCCTTGAAGACCTTAGCCTTTTGAGCAAGCACAGTATTCATCTTGTTTCCAATCACGGTAGAAATAAATGGGTGCATAAGGAAAAACAGCTTGAAAGACATGATCAATGCAATGGTCACCTAGTATTCCAGGGGGCTGCTGATGAAGTGTTCTATCCACCTCTTATCAGAGAGGTGATACACTCAAGATACAGAATAAGATACATTTTTGCACTCAGGCAATTTGCTTGTTTAACTATGCACATCTGTTATAAAAACTCTGCTTTTATTTTTCTAATGGAGTGGGAAGGGAAAGAGAAGAGAAATAAAAGCATTAAGGAATCTTTTTTGTAATATAAAGAAGAGAAAGAAGATGAAAGAATCACAAACAAGAATATAGGTTGAACAGTACAGGTTAAATTTATTATATAATTTTTTAAAAAGCAAGCTACGGATAACAGATCTGCAGTTTCATAAACTCCACACATTAAAATGTTTTATTTGGTGTTTGGTTCAGAATACAATTTAAAAAACAGACGTGCATGATGCTGCCAGTGTCCTCTCTATTTCCTGCCCTGGGAAGCGTGGTCATCATTAGAACATGATTACCAAATTCTGTCTCACAAGTCAACAAGAGAAAGCACACTAGCAGAGAAAATACTAAAACTTTCCTATTTTTTGTGAAACTGGCAGTGCCCTATTAGCCATACCCTATTCCCCCAACCCACCTGATACAAAGGCATCTTACTATGGCATATGAGGATTATACTATAATACGTGTCCTCTCTATGTAGGAATTATAGTCATGGAATCACAGAACGATAGAGCCGCAAGGGACCTTATAGATTTTCTATGGCTATCATTTGGCGAGTGGCTGAATAAATTGTGGTATATGACAGTGGTAGAACACCATTGTGCTATAAGAAATGATGAAGGCACTGAGTTTTTTTTGAGGTGGGGAACCATAGCAAGACCGATATGAATGGATGTAAAGTGAAGAGAAAAGAAATGCGAGATCATTGTGCACCATACAGTAACAGCAAGGTTGTAATGAAGATCAGCTGTGAAAGACTTGGTTACTCTGATCAATATCATGATCCAAGACTCTTGATGAAAAATGTTATTTCCTTCCAGAGAGAGAATAGATAAACTCTAAGGGCAAACTGAAGTGTATTTTTTTCCACTTTATCTTCCTTGATTTTTTCTTTGCAACATAGCTATTGTAAAACTATGTTTTGTGTGACTTCATAAATTTAATATGCATTATATTTTTTGCCTTCTCAATGTGTGAGGGTGGAGGAGAGAGGAGGAAATTTGGAGCTGAAAAATAAACATTTTAAATTTTAAAACAATTTAAAGTTTTTTTAAGTATAGCATTTTACAAGTTGTGTTCAGTAGAATCCTGAAATTCCTTAAGAAATAAAAAGGGCTTGAGTCCAGATATTTCTAGGTGAGTGATATTTTTCTTCTAAAATATTAAATTAACATTTTGCATACATCACAAATACTTACTATGCACAATAATTTTTGACATGAAAATAGGCTAAATTTCTTCTATTTTGCCCACAGATTTCCTTGGTTTTCCTCTTTGAGGAAGGAAGAACATTCTATAAGTCTATATTCTTCCGCCTAGCATCTTGGGGAACCTTCATCATGTTGTAGATGAGAAAATTAAGGCCTAAAGAGGTTAAATGATTCAGGGCAGCTAAGTAGTGTGCTGGACCTGGGTTCAAATTTAAGCTCTGCTACTTGCTACTTGAGTGATCTTGGGAAAAATCGCTCTACCTTTCCAGGTATCAGGTTTCTCCTTTGTAAAACGAAGGATGTGGACTAGATGGCGCCAGCGTCCTTTCCAACTCTATGTTCTAGTCTGGTGATGATTCTTAGCGCAGTACTCTTTTCGCTACAGAAAGCATGGAAAGTCTTACACATGAAACTTCCTACTGACTGAGGGAGTCAAGCCCAAGCAGAAATACAGCAGTTCTTGTTCTTTAACACTCTATTCATAATTTTACATGTTTTTTAATGGAGGGAAAATATCAGGGGAAGTCCATGGGGAAAAAAGTCTCCTTCCCAAATTTTCAATTTTGTCTGTTTAGGGTATTTATATCTATAGCAATATAGCACAGGTCTCAGGTAGGAGTATTAGGAAGCAGTGCTAGTCTGGGCTGTGTGGCAGGACCCAGAGGTATCAGGACAGATACCCTGGGCCTTGGAAATGTGGGTGATGGTTCAAGGAAGAAGGCATGTGACTAGGAGCTTCAAGTGGTCCTAGAGAGAGGAATGTGGTGGTTGAGGCCAGGATAGACAAGGACTATTGGAACAAAGCATTGGCAGCCCTGGCCCAATACCTCTCTCCATTACCTTATCCTCAGGGTCATAATTTAGGAATGTGGGGGCCCCACTACCCTGGTGCAGGCCAGAGAGTAAAAGGTCCTTCTGGAGACTATGACAATTTAGGATCAAGAGACTTAGAGCTGGAAGTGACCATCTAGTCCAGGGGTGGGGAACCTGCAGCCTCGAGGTCACATGTGACCTTCTAGGTCCTTGGGTACCGTGTTTTGACTGAGTCCAAGTTTTATAGAACAAATCCAACATTTTACAAATATCAAAGAAAAAAACTGATATTGTACTTTGTGTTTAAGAACACAAGTTTGAAAGAAAAAATTTTTTTTAACTTAAAATTATTCTAAATCCAAGCATTTCTATCTGAGAGAGATAGAGATTTCTATCTGAAACTGACATAATCCCCATGCCCTCAGATAACTTTATTTCCCAAGATAATTTGAGGCAAGACATGTATAGGAATCACAAGGATCAAACCGAAATCAAACAAACCAAAAAACCTAAAACGAAGAGATACCACTTTCTGTCTAGCTATGTTGGGGAACAAACCAGGCCCGTAGAGAAAGTTGGGCATTCAAGGAGCATGGATTTCTTTGCTGGACAAGCCTGAAATTGGGAACAGCTCCTTTAGGCTCTCTGTCATTTGACCTTTATCCTTATGGCTGGTAAACTCAGGGTAAGATTTGGGATATGGGAGTGGGAGTAGAAGACACTATAGTGAAAGAGATATGTCATTACATGATAATCTTCCTCTCACTTTGGGAGTTGGAAGGGGAAATATTGAGCAAGGCAGCAGATCCAGAGAAATGTGGATAACACAAAAAGTCTGTCATCAAGAGAAGCTTCCTGATTGTCTAAGGTTGGTCTAGGATTGTCTACCAGGACCCTTAAGTGGGCTAATCCAGTTGGGTGGTGTGTGTGTGTGTGTGTGTGTGTGTGTGTGTGTGTGTGTGTGTGTGTGTGTGTGTGTGTGTGTGTGTGTGTGTGTGTGTGTGTCAGAGACAGAGAGAGAGAGAGAGAGAGAGAGAGGGAGAGAGAGAGAGATGTTCTGGAACAAAAATATCACTTTAGTCTTGAGACACGAGGGAGTAGATCACAGAGGTATGGTTCCAGACCTACAGAGGGCCACAGGGCCCAAATTAGCCCTGAGGAACTATCTATATAGAAGAGCTTATAGATTTAAGTACCACCCAGTTTAGGCAAGGTAGTTTTATTTCATATATACTCAATTACCTGTAATTTGGGTCTTAACATTTCTCCATATTATCCTTCACGGCTACTTTGTGCCTTGGTGCTCGTCTGTAAATAAAACACAGAAATACATTCTTGTAAGGGTGTTGGCACATGTAAAAAAAATAAGAGGCAATGGGTACAAGATTTGGGTATGAAGAGAAACGGCATCAAGAAAGAAAAAAGGTAATGAGCAGTAAGGATAGCAGTTCTTTGAACCCAGAGAATTCAGTAAGGTCAGGAACTAGGAAGGTCAGGAGGATTGGTGCTGATAGCTGGGGTTTTAGAAATGAGTCTGGTTTAGAGCTGAATGAATTTCTGGAGTAAGAGAAAGCAAAAATGTTGAGGATAAATGACAAAGGCTCCTAGGCCTGGTTCTAGAAGGAGCTACTACCCTGAGAAGCTGATGAATTTCAACAAAGTCTAAGACCTGAGGCTCTGTGTCCTTAACTTAGTCTTACTGGTATTTCAAACGAATTCAGGGCTAAGAGGTTTCTATTTTGACCCAACCAAGAGTTTCAATGAAGATAAGAGGAAGGGAGGGAATGAAAGGGTACAAGAAGCTTTCACAGGACCATAGGCTAAAAAACTAGAGCTGTTAAGGAAACTTAGGGGTCACATGGTCCATTCTCCTCATCTGTATGATGACGAAACTGAGACCCAGAAAGATGAATGACAGGTCCAAGGTGACACAGGCAGTAAATGACAGGATTTGAACCAGGTGCTCTGACTCCAAATCTGATATCCTTTCTGTTGTACCTTGCTGTCTCTCCTCTGAACATAGGCAATTATATTAAATCAGGGTCTAGAGATCCTGTGATTTCTCCTGTGTCCTTTAGTGACTCATTCTCCCTCCCCTTTCACTGAACTCTTTAAAGAACATGCCATCTCCCTAGCCCAGCCTCTGTAGTTCTCACTGCTGCCACCACTGGTCACAGGCTCCAAAAGTCATGGGATCCTAGAATCTTAGGGCTGGAGAGGTATTTAGGTATCCAGCCTAACCCCTCATCTTTACCGAGGGGAAAAGGAGAGATGACTCATCTACTTTTCCCATTATTCTCTTTTATGTGCTCTGTATTCCAGCCAATGATTATTAGCTGTCATTGGTACTCAGCATATTATTTCCATCTCTAGCATTAAAATAAACTCTTGGCTGCCATGCCTAGAACGTAATCTGTTGTCATCTCCACCTTTTGGAATCTTTATGTTTCCTCTGAGGCCTAGGTCATGTGCCATCTCCTTTGTGACTCCTCTGATCTCTATTTGCTAGCACTCATTTCCTCTCCCAATTACTTGCTGCCCAGTAGAAAGTAAGCTCCTTCAGGGCAAGGATGATTTCATTTTTTTCCCTCGCTTTTGTATTCCCAGCACCTGACCTAGCAGAGGGACTGGCACATAACAGACCCTTAATGAGTGTTTATGAATTGAAGGAACTTGTCGGAGGTCACACAACTACTAAATGGCAGAGGCAGGACTGAAACCCTTCCTTTCTGATTCCTCTCTCTCCATTCCAACATCTTAGGCAGAGACAAAAACCAAGACTCTCTGGGGATGATCTTTGTCACTGTGGGAAATGTATAATGGGTAAGATGATCTCTCTCTCCTATAGCTACAGGATCAGAATACATGCATGGAGGCCAGGCTGGATTCCCTAGTCTCCTACCAGTACAGTGAGGCCCAAGATACTCTTGTATGGGATCATCTCTGCAGTTCTAACATACTCTCTGAGCTTGGTGGGAGAAGTGTGTATGTACAGGCAAAGGAGCCCAGGATTCACAGTAAAAAGGACTGAGCTGGAGTCCTGCCTCTGCAGCATCTACAAGCTGCATGACCTTGAGCAGTCCATTTACTTCTCTGGGCTTTGTCTATGATCAGAGGTTCTAACTTTGCTCCACTTCATACCCACCTTTTGGACATTTGATCCTAGTGTTAACTTCCCCAATAGCAAGGATGCAGAGTGCTGTGACAGACGTCCAGCCTTCTGTCCGTGCCTCCCTGAAGCACAGTAGTTTGGGCAACACAAATACTACCTGCAGAGAAAAGAAAATGTCCAAGTAATAGTAAATAATATCATCATCCTCATTAACAAGAAGGCCTACAAAGACTGAGGCCTGAGCACAGGGGAGTGGAGCTAAGAAAGGGAAAGACTATAAGGGAGCATGGAAGAAAACATGAGCTGACATTATAACACTGAAGACAGTTTTCTTGTCTTCTTTATACTCTGTACCATCATATTCACCTATTTAAATTCTCAGACTGCTCCCTGATTTCTATAAACCATCCATTCTATGTAACTGGCATCGGCATACTGTTTTAAGGTTTCTAAAGCATGTATGATCCTTGTGAAAATGCTTGGAGGCATGTATTTTCACCCTCATTTTAAAGATGAAGAACTGAGCAATGGCCACATACCTAGGAAGTATTGGGCTTCCTATTTACCTATGGGCTGACGCTTGTATTTCATAGGTGAGAACAATGTCAATATTGCTTGGATTTCATTAACGTTTGATTCCAACTATGTCTTTGCAAACATTATCTACCTCAGAATACAGAATATTAATTAGAAATTCCCAGGCCTATATGCACAGCAAACTCCATCAAGCTTGGAAAAGCAAAAGGAGGGCTTTCAGCCAAGATGGCTGCCTGACAAGGAAAGAGACCACCCCATTTTCATGTGACTAGTCCAGCAGAAACCTGAAACTCACATCAGACCAAATAATTATCAAGAAATCCAGTGAGACACTATAGTAACTTCTTCCACCCTGGAACTTCACAAAAAGTTAGCAAGAAGTCCACAAGCTAAAGAAAAATGGGTGGGCAGCAAAGCCCACACCAGAATAGGCAAAAAAAGCCATCAGTCACCCAGTAGGAGCAGAAAGAAGTCAGAGAAACACATATCTTGGAAGGCTCTGTGTCCAGAGGCAGCAAGAACAAAGGGACTCCCATCCCCAAAATGAAACTTCAGGGAGGTCAGAAAACCTCAAAATGGAGTCCTTGGCAGTCTGGGGAAACCTAGGCAGCAAGCAAAACTTCATGGCAGCACTCAGATTGGGACAGCAGATTTCCAGGGGCTCAAAGGTCTTTACCATGCTGTCCTAAGATATCACAGAGGAATCTCAATGATCCAAGGGTGCTTAATTCAAAGAAATGAAAATCTACGCCGGAACCATAGTGACCCAGGGAGAGAGAGAGCAGGATCTACCACCCCACCCAAAAGCAAAGCAGAGGCCAGAACCTGGCCCTAAAACAAAGTTTGAATTCAGGATCTAACTCTAGAGGGATGAGTAAATCATAGAAAACAGTAACCAGTATTTTAAAAAAAATTATTGTAGATCTAAAGAATCCCTAAGTCAAAGAGCAAGTGACTTTGTAACAAGTGCAAGCATAACTCAAAAGAAAAAATGGATACCACAAGGACTACATAAATACAGTGAATAAGAAATGAAACAAAAAATTAAAAAAAAAACTCTGGAGGAAAGAATTAGAAGAATAAAATAAAGAAAAGTAAGTTTTAGCCACTTTGAGAAAATATTTGTAAAGTGCTTTGCAAACTTTAAAACTCTCTATTGTATTTGTAGCTTAAAGCTAGCTATTACTATTATTACCCAACTAATTACTTGGAAAGCGGGAATAGACGAAATATAAATCAAAGATTCCATGAGAAAGAAAATACTGGAACAAAATCAGAAGATGAGAAAACTAGGGGGAAAAAAAAGATAGCTGATATAAAAAAACAACTCACCTGGAAAATAGGTCAAAATAACCTAAAATTCAATGGACTCCTTGAAAATCATAATTTAAGGGGGGAAAAAACTTCAGAATTTGGCTTTCAAGAAATCACAAGGGAAAACTGCCCAGATCTATTGGAACCAGAGAGCAAAGTAAAGGTAAAAAGAATCCATGAATCAACCCCAAAATGAAAACTTCCAGGAATATCACAGCCAAAATCCAGAGTTTCCATGTAAATAATAATAATAATTTAAGCATCTCTAAGGAAGCAGTTCAAGTACCAAAGAACCACACAGTCAGGATCAGGAAACTTCTACTATAAATTAGAAGTGATCCTGAAATATAATATTCCAAAGGGCAAAAGATACAGGCTTACAACCAAGGATGACCTAACGTGTAGAGCTAAGTATAATCTTACAGGTAGAAAAAGCAGACTTCTAATGGAAGAGAAAACTTTCAGGAATTTATTATGAAGTGACCAGAGCTGGGTAGAAACTTTTAAATTCAAACACAAAAGTCAAGAGAAACCTAGAATGGCAATTTAACTAGAAGGAGCTATTGGATGACAAAAGGTAACATTCTCATGAGGAAAAAGAAATCAGTGTCCTTCATTAATCTTAGCGTCTTCAAAGATATGATGGAATCAAATAAGAAAAACAGAGGACCTGAGAAGGATTGGTTCTTTTCTGAGGGTCTGAAGAGGGGAAAAAGGAAGGTAAAAGGAACATGCCACCATACAAGGAAGAAGGGGGTGGGACTTGCTATTTCTCATAATTGGGTATTTGAGAAGAAAAGTATGTGAACATAGAGCAAGAAGGGAGAGAAAAAAGGCATCAGATGAAGTTCACTTTTATCTGAAATGGATAAAGGAGAGTTACACACACATACACAGTCACTCACACACACAGGAGTTTGGTGTAGAAATAGATAAAATTCAACAAGTCAATCAACATTTTATTAAGCAACTACTATGTGCTAAGTGCTGGGGATACAATACAGGTTAAGAAAAAACCAGTTCCCTCCCTTAAGGAGTCTACAATTGAACCTGGGATGTCAACACATAGAAAGGAAGCTAAAAAGAATGAGGGGATGTGCCCACATGATCGAGAATTCCAAAGAAGCCCCAAAGCACTATAGCTGGTAAAAAATGGGGAGAAGAATGTGATGAGCACCATTCTTACAAAGAGGCCCTGGAACTCACGGCCCTGTTCTCCAGCCATTCAGAAGGGCAGAGAGTACTGATGAAATGGGAGTACCAAGAAAATTCAGTCTTGCAAGATAATGAGATTTCCCAGTGATGAGTTTCCTGGGGAAGGAATACATGATGGAGAAATCCAAAGAAGTAAAAAGCAGTATACCTGCTCTACTTTGATGTATTAAAACATAGGGAGTGTCTATCAATTGGTAATAGCAGAACAAATTGTGGTATGTGAATATAATATTATTGCATCATTACAATATTTCTCATCATCTGAAAGATGATTTCAGAGATTTCTAGGTAGTATACGGTATAGGATGAGGTGAACAGATGAGAATAATTTATAGAAGGACAACATTGCAAAGAAAAACTGACTTTGAAAGGTTTAAGAACTCTGATCAATTCAATGACCAACTATGGCTTTAGAGGATATACTATGAAATATTAACCAGCTCCCGACAGAAAGGTGATGGATTCAAGGTGCAGAAAAGGATACATTCTTGTATGTGACCATTGCATGGATTTACTTTGTTTGACTGTTGGAGAGAGGAGCTAACAATAGTGATGCCAAAAAGGAGGAGGGGCTTCATGGAAATATTTTTTAAATAAATAGAAGGCAAAAGAAGGAAGCTCAGAAAGAAGTAACTTGGAAAAGCTGGATAGTTTTGAAAGGACCATGTGAAATTATTACTTTTTTTCAAAAAAGCAATCAGTATGAAATGGAGATGAAAAGTTTCATACACAATTTTCTTTTTCTTTTTTTATTTTGCTGTATATTTGGAATGGCTCAATTTTTTATGCTGAAGTTCAGAAGAAAAAGAGCAATTTCCAAAAAGGAAAACGGGAGTGGTGAAGGTTCTCAAAATAGACACTGTAGCTCTGACTTGACAGTATAAGTTGTTGAATATACAAAAGAGCCTAGAACTATTCTGGGGAGTAATTTGGAACTATGCCCAAAGTGCAATAAAACTGTACATACCCTTTAACCCAGCAATAGTTCTACTAGGTCTATATGCCAAAGAGATTTTTAAAAATTGAAAAGGACCTATGTACAAAATATTCATAGCAGCTCTTTTAGTAGTGCAGAGAATTGAGGGAATATACATTAACTGGGGATTGGTTGAACATGTTATGGTATATGACTGTGATGGAATACAATGACCAGGATGCTTTCAGAAAAACCTGGAAAGACTTACATACACTGATGCAAAGTGAAATACGCAGAACCAGAAAAATATTGTACACAGTAACAACAATTTTGTAAGATGATCAACTGTTGAACGGCTTCGCTATTGTCAAGCAATTCAAAGATTCAAAACAATCCTGAAGGATTTATAATGAAAAAAAGCTACCTAACTGCAGAGAAAGAACTGATGGGAGTCTGAATAAAGATAGAAGCATACTTTTTTTTACTTTTTTGTATTTGCCTTTTTTTGGTCTTTTTTTTTTCGCAGTATGACTAATATGTAAGTGTTTTGCATGGCTGCACAGGTATAACATATCAAATTGCTTATTTTCTTAGGGAAGGGGAGAGGGAATGAGGGAGAGAATTTGGAACTCAAAAATTTTTTAAACTGTATTGATATGTAATTGGAAAAAAGTCAAATATTAAAAACAAAAAGGCTTAGAGAACAGGAAGCCTAAGAAGAGCAAAGGGATCTACTGAAAAAAAAGAAAATGTCAGAAAACTGAGGGATTAATGGGATCTGAGGGACTTCTTGGTTAGGTCCTTGAATGGGATCTAGGAATGTTAGCCCATGAGGAGCTAATTGACTCCTTTCAGTCAGATTTCCAGGTAAATTTAGGACACAATTAAATTGGATTATAATTTTTCTGAGAAATTTCAATTGTTCTGTATAAAATTAAAAACTTCCCCCTTTAAACAAACCCCAAACATTCAATTACTTGATGTGGAAACAATAGCTGGCTTTAATAATATCTTACATTTCTATCTCATTTTAAAGTTTACAAAGTGCTTTGCTTTTCTCACATCCATTTTGTGAGGTCGGTCGGTCATGTAAACTTAAGCACTGCTGGGCTTCCTTGTGGAGAAGAAAGGATCCTTCTCCCTAAGATTGGCTCCAATGCATTCTTTTTTTAAAACATTCTGATTTACTTTTTAGTTTTCAACAGTCATTTCCACAAGATTTTGAGTTCCAAATTTTCTCCTCATCTCTCCCCTCCACCTACCCCAAGAGAGTATGCATTCAGATTTCCCCTTCCCCCAATCTGTCCTGCCTGCTATCATACCATCCCCTCTATTTTCTTGGAGGGCAAGATAGATTTCTATACTCCATTGCCTGTATATCTTATTTCCCAGTTGCATGTAAAAACAACTTTTAACACTTATTTTTAAAACTTTGAGTTCCAACTTCTCTCTCTTCCTCCTTCTCCACCCATCCCCACTGAGAAAGCAAGCAATTCAATATATGTTATACATGTGTAGTTATGCAAAAGACTTCCATAAAAGTCATGTTGTGAAAGACTAACTCTATTTCCCTCCATCCTATCCTGTCCCTCATTTATTCTAGTCTCTCTTTTGACCCTATACCTCCTCAAAAGATTTACTTCTAATTACACCCTCCTTCTATTTGCCCTCCCTTCTATCGTTCTCCCACCCTCCATACACATACCCCTTTGCTTATCTCCTTTTCCCCTTCCTTCCTGTAGTGTGAGATGGATTTTCATAGCAAATTGAGTATGCATGTTATTCCCTCCTTAAGCCAAATGTAATGAGAGTAAGGTTCACTTTTTTCCTCTCACTTCCCCTCTTTCCTTCCTTTGAAAAAGGTTTTCTTGCCTCTTTTATGTAAGGGATAATTTGCCCCATTCTATTTTTCCCTTTCTCCTCCCAATATATTCTTCTCTCACCCTTTATTTTTACTGTTTTAGATATCATCCCTTCCTATTCAGCTCACTCTGTGCCCTCTGTCTACATGTATATAATCCCTCAAACTACCCTAGTACTGAAAAAAGTATCAAGAGTTATAAACATTATCTTTCCATGTAAACAGTTCAACTTTAGTAAGTCCCTTATGATATCTTTTTCCTGTTTACCTTTTCATGCTTCTCTTGATTCTTGTGTTTGAAAACCAAATTTTCTATTCAGCTTGGTCTTTTTATCAAGAATGCTTGAAAGTCCTTTAATTCACTGAGTGACTATTTTTTTCCCCTGAAATATTATACTCAGTTTTGCTGGGTATGTGATTCTTGGTTTTAATCCTAGTTCTTTGACTTCTGGAATACCATATTCCAAGACCTGCAATCCCTTAATGAAGAAGCTGCTAGATCTTGTGTTGTCCTGATTGTATTTCCAAAATATTTGAATTATTTCTTTCTGGCTGCCTGCAATATTTTCTCCTTGACCTGGGAATTCTGAAATTTGGCTATAATATTCCTAGGAGTTTTCCTTTTGGGATCTTTTTCAGGAGGTGATTGGTGGATTCTTTCAATATTTATTTTACCCTCTAGAATACCAGGGCAATTTTCCTTGATAATTTCTTGAAAGATGATGTCTAGGCTCTTTTTCTGATCATGACTTTCAGGTAGTCCCATAATTTTAAAATTATCGCTCCTGGATCTATTTTTCAGGTCAGTCGTTTTTCCAATGAGATATTTCACACTGTCTGCTATTTTTTTCATTCCTTTGGTTTTGTTTTATAATTTCTTGATTTTTCAGCAAGTCATTAGCTTCCATCTGCTCCATTCTAATCTTTAATGAATTATTTTCTTCAGTGAGCTTTTGGACCTCCTTTTCCATCTGGCCAATTCTGCTTTTTAGGGCATTCTTCTCTTCACTGACTTTTTGGATCTCTTTTGTCATTTGGGTTAGTCTATTTTTTACAGTGTTATTTTCTTCAATTTTTGGGGGGGTCTCCTTTAGCAAGCAGGTGACTTGTTTTTCATAATTTTCTTGCAACACTCTCATTTCTCTTCCCAATTTTTGTTATATTTCTCTTACTTTTTTTTCAAAATCCTTTTTGAGCTCTTCCATGGCTTGAGACCAATTCATACTTTCCTTGGATGCTTTGAATGGAGGAGCTTTGACTATGTTGTCTTCTGTTTGCATGTTTTGGTCTTCCTTGTCACCAAAGTAAGATTCTATAGTCTGATTCTTTTTTTGGTTTTTGCTCATTTCCCCAGCCATTTATTTGACTTTTGAGCTCTTGGTCAAGGTAGATCTCTGCTTCCAGTGGGGGTAGGGAATGTACTGTCAGCTGCTCAATTCCCCCACAATCTGTGGGCCTAGAGCTCTAGACACAGTTCTGCTGTTGTTGCTGCTATGGGTTCTTCCGACCCCTCCCCCCTCTGGCACCCCGGGACTGGGGCTGGACCACTCCACTATCCCACACTGGTCCTACAGGCTTTTTCCACTGACCTTCTAATTTGTCCTCGGCGTTTTGGGGTCCTCAAGTCTGGAAAGTGCCACAGATGTGAGAGATTCAGTGTCCCCAAGACCTGCTCAGGTCCTCTCTGTGCATTCTTGTCCCACACTGGACTGCACTCTGCTCCCAGTACAGTGCAATAGACACTTCCCAGCTACCTTCCAGGCTGTCTTGGGCTGAAAATTTGCTTCACTCTGCCATTCTGTGGGTTCTGCAGCTCCAGAATTTGTTTAGAGCCATTTTTTTACAAGTATTTGGCTGGGCTTGGGGCAGTGCTCTAGAAAGTGCATGCTGTTACTCTGTTTTGTTGGATCCAATGTACTCAAAGGCCCTTAGAGAGTTCTTTCCCTCACTTCTTCACTCTCTTGAATCCCTTGAGATGACAACAAGGGAGGGTGGCATGAAGAATTGCCATCTTGCAGCATCCCTTCCTCACCTAGCTTCCTTAAAATATTAGAGAAAATTCAGATAGTCTTCTAAGTGAACTGATGGCCACAAATGACTTACAGAATCAAGAAAAAATAGGATCATGTATCTTATGCAGTTTCCAGAGTTATGGTGATTCAATCAAGCAGCATGCATTTATTAACGGCCTATTTATTAGGTAGCAGGCACCATACTAGGTCAAAAAATGAGGACTGAGAAAAAAGCAACTGGATTTAGCAACAAAGATCATCAGCAAGTTTGTGGAAAGCAGTTTCAGCTGAATAGAGGGAATAAAAAGCATACTGCAAAGAACTGAGAAGTGAGTATGAGGAAGTCAAAACAGCAAATGTAAATAGCTTTTTCCTAGGAGTTTGCATATAAATGAAAGGGAAATAAATATAGTAGAGTAGTTTGAGATGGTATGGTCAAGTGATTTTTTTTTTTTTTAAAGATCAGGGAAATTCAATGAATAAAAGAGAGGTTAACAATTACAGAGCTAGGAGATGACTAAAGGGGACTCCCTAGAGGAGAGAGATGGGGCAAAGTTCAAAGGTACAAGTAGAGAAAATAGTATTTGCAAAAAGAAGGGCTATCTCACTTTTGAGACTAGAACAAATGAAGAGAAAATGATGGATTATTAAACTTGTAAACTACTTATATAGTCTCTCCTATATACAATCAACAAATCCATGTCTCAAACTTCCAACCCCATCCTACCTCTATGCTACTGATGGAGGACAAAAGAAAGTTATCTTTATTAGCCAACATGGAAGCAAAGAGCTGTTACATCTGTCCAGTTACCAAGTGTGTTTGACATGGTTTTTTTTAGGGGGGCAGCAAGGAGTGAAAAAATTTCTTAGTTTAAACCAGGGGTATTCTGTCTTGTGAAGGGGGAAGTAGAGAGGGAGAAAATTTAGAACTCAAAATCTGGTAGAAAAGAATGTTGAAAACTAAAAACAAAAAAGTAATTTAAAATAAAAAGCTTTAAAAGAAATTATTCTGAGAATCTGACACAGAAAAGGTTAAGAATCCCTAATTTAAACTTATAAAATTAATTGGATATCATACTGAATTGAGTTAGAAAACCTAGGTTCAAAAACTGAAGCTCTGTCACTGAATAACCAGGCAAGTTATTTTCCCTTTCCTTCATTTGTAAAATGAGGTTGGGCAACATGACTTCTGAGTTCCTTTCCAGTCTGAACATTCCATGTTTTTTGTTCATGGACAGTTTTCCCCTAGGTTGTTCAGAAGTGAAAACTTCAATTACAAAATTGGTTTTGGGGTCTTGAAAGGTTTACTTAATTGGTTCAAACAAGGATGACCAGATTTCTAGCACTAATATCTCACTCTTCTGGCACCACAACCTTGTAAGTGGACAACAGCATGGCTTTCATTTTACAGATGAGGAAACTGGAGACTCAGTGAGGTTAAATGACTTGCTCTGGGAGTGAGGCTGGCTTCACAATCTTTTCCTGACTGAATTTAAGCCTCTATCCACAGGCCAAGATGCCTTTCTAACCTTAACCCACTAATCACAGACACATTTGGTAAACACAAGCTCTCCCCTCCTGATTCTTTCCTTGGTTCCAGTTACTGGGAATCTGGTAAAGAGATGTTCCTCAATGCTTTATCTCCTTAACACTGGCTAACAAATAATAATAATCTTCACTTGTCTGTCTTCCATACCGTGGGAGGTTGGGGAGAAAGGCATGGATTCTTTGGCTGCACATAAAAGGCAGCTTATAAATGGATATTGTAGTATTTGTTAACCATCCTCTGAGGGCAGGCTAAAGAGGACATACAGGTGTCAGGGCTCCATTTGCAAAGCCAAGGAAATTATGTAAGAAATTTTGGCTAAAACAGGGTTATTTTCCTGAATTAAAACACCTTTCTATATCCTCTCAGATCTACAAAGCACTTTCCTAATTATAATATGATGAAAACAGGTAGGACAAGCATCATTACCCTTATTCTAGAGAGGATAAAATGAGACTCAGAAGCAAGTAACTTGCTTAAGGTCACATAAACAGTAACTAGGATGGGAATTCAAGAGTCTGGACTCCACATCCAATGCTACAAACCTACTATGGAGGTACTTGGACAATGGAAGCGGTTCAATTATTTCACAGAATGTCAGAGACGGAAAGGATGCCCCTTCAATTAAGCATTAAGCACCTACTCTGAGTCAGGTGCTGAAGGTACAAAGCCAAAAGCCAAACAAGTCCTTGCCCTTGAGGAGCCTTCCTTCTATAAATCCACCTCATTTTACAAAGGAAGTGTTAGAATCAGAATGAAAGAATGACTTGCTTAAGTAGCTCATAAGATCTGCTCTCAAATCTAGGATTCTTTCTACTATACAATAACACTTCTCCTCGAATTTAGGGTGGAGCTGAGGGGGGGGAAATCGTTCAGGCTTGTGGATATTTTTTTTAAAAGAACTGGCCTGAGGCACGATTACAAAAGATTCCAGAAGTTACACAAGAAAAAGAAATCTTATTTACAGGAGTCTCATAACTTAACATGCCAGACTCTATTAAGATGACAGTGTTCTTGGCACAGTAGTTAAGAGTTTCCACTTCATAGCTAGCCACTCTTGATCACTCTTAAGGGCACCAGCCCCCTTGGCCTAGAAAGCCTCCTGTTACTTTCCCTAAGTTAGACCTATCTATGCCCCCAAAGTGTCCCCAGAGGCCCTGCCCCAGCTCTATTAACAGCCAATCAAGAACACACAGCCAACACTACTTTCCACCTCATCCGGTATATTTTAAGAATTTGTTTGCTATTTCATATCAGAAATCACAGGGAGGTGTCAGGAATGGTCTGAAGTAACAGCAGGAAACACATGGAAGATCTACATGGAGAACAGCTGTAGCGCATCCTAGCTGCAGTTCATGGGACTTGCCTACATGCCTGCTTGTTTGGAGTAACTAGCAAAGCAGAGGTACCACAACTGTTTGCCCTGCAATCTCAAATACAAAAACCATTCTAAGCTTTCCCAAACCACTGGAAACCAATATCCTTCCCATCTGTGGCTGATTCCTACTGAGAGATGAGTTTCTCAACACTGGGCAGCATTAGATTCAAATGTTAATTTTCCTAAACATTCTTTCTACCATAAGGTGAGTAAATCAGTGCTAGGCAAAAAAATCAAAATCAGGATAGAAACATCTGTTGGTCCAAAAAGGCTTCTTTTAAACTTCCAAATTCATTGGACATACCCTGACTGAAAGATTAGACTCAGGGGACAAAATCTAACTTAGGAATTCACTATTCAACAGGGCATTTTCTGAATCAGCCTAAAGCTAAAAGGCAGGAGGAGAAAAAGAGCCAAAGTTCTGGGGCTCAAGCTTAATGTTTAGGTACTGGGGATCAGGACTTAGGCAAAATCACTAACTTCTCATCTACCAACTCTCTCCACAAAACCTTGGGGCTGCTAGATATTAATGGATACCTCACTGTGCACATTAGTCATTGCTCTGGGGAACAGATATTACCCATCACATAGTTGGGATTTTGAGACTTTGTGGAGAGAAACCCACTCTCCAAGGCCCACTGATGGAATGGCAACCCCAGGCTAGGAGCACAGTCTGGTCTTTGCTCTATAGGATGTGTATGTGTGTTTATGTACATAGGAGAGATGTATTGTATATGATCACCTACAGATTATCTACATAATAAATTTATGGACTGTCCTATTAAGTGGATTTCCTGAAATTTAATGTCAGGTTCCAACAGGGGCAACAGGGTTAACAGCAGCAACTGAGGAAATCAAGGGTAAGAGTCCTATTTTCCAGAAGCATTCCACACTTCAGGGTCATGGGCCCTGTGATTTCAGTCCCTATGTAAGGTACAATGACCAAACAAAACTGGCAACTACCTAATGATGCCAGCCCACATATTTGTCCTACAACTTCCCATATATCAATCATACAACTAAAAGCTAGATCCTCTGTGTTAATAGTTCCCATGCAGGCTCTGGGGGTAGGGAATGAATTGTTCACCAAGAGTCTGGCTAGATTTTCTTCTGTGTTCACCAAAGTCATTTCCAATGTGATTTGAAGGTCCCATTTCCTTTGTGATTCAGATGTATTTGGTTTCCAAACAAAAATCCAGAATGAAACATGTTGGATCAATATATTTATTCCAAGGTGATTTACAATGAAAAATAAAACAAATAAACTTGTGTAAGCCAAACACATGAATTCTTTAATTGTTTTTAACAAAATATACAACCCAAAATACCACTCTATGGTGGAAGTGGCCTGAAAGGATGGGAGGTGGAGGGAGGGGCCCACATAGGTTCCTGGCACAAGGACCGAGTCTGATCCCAAGATAAGATTCAGGTCTTCAGCCTCTTCATGCAGGATCAGCTGCTAAATGATTTAACACAAAAAGTTACTGGATCACAATACAATGAATGAAAGGCCATTTAAAATCAAGTAAGTGACCTCAAAGTGTGTCTGGTCCAGGCGTCGAGCCATGAGTCTTACCGATTTGTTGTCTTCCAAAAAGGGAGTCAGCTAGACTTTCTTCCATGTTTACTGAGGCCATTTCCATACAGGTTTGTGGGTGGACAGGATGGTCTCAAGCACAGGTAATAGTCAAGGGATTTGGGGAGATTAACATGCCACAGATCAAGAGAGATAGTGAAAAAAATGAACTACTCACACTTCATTTCAAACAACACAAAAGCAAAGTCACCCAGGCCGAATGCTTAAGAACCATTATTCTCCATTTATCCACGAAGATTTCCCAAGTCAACAAGCCTTATGGTACCTTCCCAAAAGGAGATCCATCAAAATCCCAACGGAATGGAACTAGGTATGAGTACAGCAAAAGAATTTTTTTTAGTCAACCCTAGTTCCCTCTTTTCCCCAAATCCAAGAACTGGCAAAGAATCACAGCCAAAATACAACCAAAAACACACTGTGTATTGAGACAGATAGAATCCATTTTAATGGCAAAGTACGAGAAAAGAAATTGGCAAAAGACTTCACAGAAAAAAAATATTCTCTTTTTTAAACATCTGTACAGAAGATGTGGTATATGTAGTACTTTTCAGAAAGGGAGAAGGCAGTATTTTTCTAACTTCAACCAATTTTCCACTGTAGAATGCTAAGTACACCATTACATGGTACGTCCAAAATGGAGGACCAGTCAGTTCCTGGACCCTCTAAATACCAGAGCTCTAAGAAGCCAATACAACTTATTTACAAGTAGCTCTGAAAGTTCTCACCTCTCCATTTCTAACACTGGTAAACACTAGATTTTGTGTGGTCCTAGGTAGCATCAACTGTACCTTCCTCCTGCGTTGGCATTTCCTTAGGGCCTATAGTAGCACTAACAACCCATTCTTTTCCAGGATAACTTAAGGCTGGCATTTCTGCAGCACTCAAAGTGCTGTTTTTGTCCACTTGAGGAAAGG
This sequence comes from Bettongia penicillata ogilbyi, assembly GCA_023548195.1. Taxonomy (NCBI): domain Eukaryota; kingdom Metazoa; phylum Chordata; class Mammalia; order Diprotodontia; family Potoroidae; genus Bettongia; species Bettongia penicillata. The sequence continues at coordinate 5,681,853 of JAJHZJ010000089.1, forward strand.
TCTCCATCACAGGACTCTGAAATTCCGCCTGTAGTGTGCCTGTATCTAGGCTACTACTTTCAGGTATATCACCTGGCACAGAGGGTAGAGAACAAAGTTTCTCTTCCTCCTTTGCAGAGATGGATGCTACAAAGCTGACCAGGTCTGGCTGGCAGGCAGATGGCTGAAGGCCTGAAGAGTAGACGGTATCTGACTCCAGTCCTAGTGCCCCCTCAGCCTCTAATTTTAAAGTCTTTTCTGTATCCTCAGGCAGCATTCCTTCAGCCTGGAGGTCCAAGGGTTCATATGCTACTTCCATGTCCTCATCAATAGCTTTCAACACCAACTTAGGTTCCAAAGTAACAGAATCAGGCATCTTCTCATTTCTAGGCTTAGAGTTTTGTTTATCCTTCATCCCTAGGTCAAGTGCTACAGTTCCAGGAGGTTCAGAAGGAAACTCAGAAAAAGTAGAGGTAAGGTTAGTTGACCCTGTGGAACACAAAAATCTCCTTTCATGTACATTCTCAGACTGGGTAGCCAAGGACCCTTGGATTGGTTCTAACTTACCAACGGAGAAATCAGAAGCTGGATTCCCTGGGGCACAAAGTTTCCCTAAATCTGTAGTTTCAAGGCCTTCTGTAGATCTGCTTTCTGTTGCCGATCTTAATTCAGTACTGACAACAGATAAGTCTGACAATACTGACTCTTGTCCTTTTGGAATCTCTATGGTCTCAAGATTCTCAGTCTTCTCTTCCAAAATAGTTGGCTGGCAGGTCGTTTTCTTCAGCTCTTCCTTTGGCTTTTCTCCCACTGGTTTGAAGTCTCTGATCACAGGTGTTCTACTAGCTGGTTCAGCAGACTGGTCTTCTTGACACTTTTCACAACCAGCTAGCACAGACTGCTCTTGTGGGCTGCCCATTAAATAAATGTTTCTCCTAACTACAGACTGGATAGATGATTCTAGGGCAAAATGCTGGACATCTATTGATTGTGGGGTCTGTGACACCGATCTAGAATCTGTCTGAACTGAGTCTATTCTTATGTCCATAGAAGGCTGAGCTTGTGTATGTGGTTCTGTCACCTCATCTAGATCTTTCACTTCAGGTACTACCATCATTTCTTCAGGCTGATTAACAATTTGGTCATCCCTTAGCAGGGCAGTCTGCTTGGCTTCTCTCTTCCATACATAACTGTCTTCACATTTCAAACAGGAATCCTTCACACTTTGGGGATCCCTTTGCACTATGGATAATGAAGTCTGAAGCTCCTCATCCTGGTCACCTATTCTCTCTTTCCCCACACCCTCTGAGAGTAATAATCTCCCTTCTTCCAGTTTAGGGGCTGCCTCTATCTCACTTCCACAATGCTCTTCAGCTAGGTGGGGCTCTTGATTCCTTTTAGCTTGGTTATCAACTATTCCAAGGTCCCTCGTATCTACCAACTTGGCAGAACATGCTATGCCTGATGTGGGGGGGGCTGGCTCCTCTACACCAGGAGGACCTGGCTCTCCTGAGTTGAGGTCAGCTTCCCCCTCCAGACACATGTCTATACTGGTCTCACTCTCATAAGGACTACAGGGCAACATGGTTGAAGCATTTGCCTCTGGGCTGACTTCTTCCTGGGGCTTACCCTGGTCATCTGCCAGAGAAGCAGAACCAAAGTCCATTCCTGTAAGAGGCTGTAGGCAACCTCTATTCTTTAGTTCCAAACTCTGTTCTACAACTGTCCGCTGTTTTGGGGATCCCATAGTCTTTACAATGGGTTTAGCCAAACAGCTGTCCAAAGGAATACTGGCCAAACCCTTGTCCTGGGACATCCCCTTTAGGAGAATACCACTCTCCCGAGGGCTGAAAGAACTATCAGAGTTCTCATTTTTAGAAGAGTTGCTACTCTCCCCATTAGACAATGTGCTATTACCCAATTTGCTTTCTGGATTCCCTTTACCACCACTGCTGTAGAAGATGTCATATAAATCCTTGGCATTGGCTGTAGCTAGGCATGAGTTCCGCTTCTCCAATTTTTTGGCCTGTTCACTGAATACACCTGAGAGTGGTGGTGGAGGACGAACCAGCACAGACAGCAGAGCCTGGTCATGGTCACTCTCACTCACCCCAGGTGCCACCTCATCTGAGGGGATGGCAGCAGGGTGCACTGGAGCCAAAATGGAAGTTGGCAAGACTGGAGTCAAGAGGTTAGATCCCCCTATACCAGGGGTCAAGATCTGGGATATGGTAGGAGTTGATTTGACTGGAGACAGTCCAGTACTTGTCTGGGCAGGTGATGCTGTAGCTGACTTAAGTGTAACTGGGAGAGGTGGTGGCGGCGGAGGTGGGGGAGGCGGAGGCAATAGCTGTTCAGGTATGGGAGCTGGCTCATTTTTCTCAGCCAACACAGTCTTTTCCTCTGGGGAACTTTTTAAGATCACCTCTTCCCCACCAAATGCCTTAGAGATTATGTCAGGAGGTAGTAGGAGATCAGTTGAAGACTCTTTGACCACTGGCAAAGGTTTGGCAGTGGCACCTGAGGATTTAATGGATAAGAAAGTGTTAAGAGGTGCAGGCTTGCTCACTGTAGCTGAGCCAGACTTGCGTAGCACAGTTGTGGGAATAGGAAGGTTAGGCCGGATTTTGGCCTGGGTAGAGGTGGCAACAACAGGCATCCAGGGACTGGTGTGAGCAATGACAGTTTTCCCAGACAGTTTGATCTCAATAGGCTTCACTTTCCCAGCCTGGGCTTTGCCATCCTCTTTGTCCTTGTTAGTTTCCATACTCTCTTCCTTAGGAGTGCTTGGGGTTACTGCAGAACTTTTTTCATCGTCCTTTTCTGACTTCTTCCAGCTAAATTTTCCAAAGGAGGAAGATGTCTGTGGCTCCTTTGTTTCTTCTTTCAGCTGGAGTTTTATGGTCATTTTTCGCTTGTTCTCAAGTTTGTCTGGGGAGTTCCAAGTCTCAGAGAGCTGTTCATCTAGTTCTTCAGAAAGCTTTTCTTCATCTTCCTTAATTTCTTTCACCACCTTTGCTTTCTTCTCTTCTGTTTCCTCCTTTGGTTTCTCACTCAGTTTTCGCTTCAGCTCATTCTGCCTTCGGCGCTCAGTCTCCAGAACCACAGCCAGACCTGCCTGACGATCTAGATTCCTTCGCTCCTCATACAGCGGGTTTTCATCCACATATTTCTGTTAAAAGAAAAGGCAGGGGCTCAATAACTGGTTTGAGTTACTAGGAAAATGAGAAAACCTTGGTCCTCACACTGTTTTGAACAATAATATTACCAGTATAGAAAACCAGAGGTTACCTTTCTAAGGAAGTACACACTCTCTTGACAGGCTCTGTCTTTTTCTCTCTGGGGGCTGAGACCTTTCTAGAAGCTGTCCCTTTTGATGTGGAACTTTAAAAAACAAAAAGCTCCAATCTGCAGTCATATCAGTGTTACTTGGGTAAAAATGCAACAATGACTTTTTAAAAAAAATTCTTTGTGGGTTTTAGTTGGTGAAGGTGGGGTGGCAAAGAAAGTTAGAAAAAATAGGCACTAAAGCAAATGGGGTAATGCATTATGCTACTTGAGAAACCAACCTTATACTTCTCATTGTGCTGGTGACATTTCACATGTTGTTCTCCAGAAATTGGATCCCCAAAAAATTCCTCACAAAGTTGGCAGTAATATCCAGTGATGGGAATCAGAAATTCAGAGCCTGGAGCAAGCAGATAAAAAGAGTTAAAGAAATGAGCACACAACACCCACAATGACACCAGCTAAAGGAAATTCCATGTACCCTTCCCTGAGTCAATATGGTAAAGAACAGAGCTTATCACTTACATTAAGTTAGAAATCTTATTCCCTTGAAGGCCTCTCAATAGCTCATTCTTCCCCTGTCTCAAATTTAAATCTTGAACATAGAATTTCCCATTCTTCACATCTATGGATACCTGGGCCTTGCCACCCCATCCAACCTGCCAATGTACTCTCTGGAGTACTAAATCTTGTCTTCCACTTGCTACTACATTCTCTGGACTACTGGGCATTGCTATCCACCCTGATGCTGCAGGCTCTTATATTTGTCTTCTCCCACTATTAGAACGTAAGCTCTTTGTGGCAAAAGATCGACTTGCTTTGTACTGTCAACACAGTGCTTGACATACAGAAAATAATAAATTTTTTTTCACTCAGTCATCCATCCCCTTATTTTCTATTCTCTGGAACGCTGCTCTATAGGCCAAATGTCTCTTAGAAATTCCTTACAACTGTAAAAATCACTGAATACTTCTAATACAGGCCTTCTTAAACAGTGAAGTGTCATCCTAGGGATATAGGTTCATGTGCCAACTTCAAGAGATCTTGGAGAAGAACTCATGACATTCTGATCAATCGGGGTTTTAAAAATCTCACTGATCATTTACAGATACAAGCAGCATCCCTAAGGAAATGCCTGCAAGTTTTTCTTGCCTTTGTCTTCAGGAAGAATGGAGCACATTCTTTTAACCATTCCCTACTTGCTCTAGTCTTGTCCTAAGACTGGTTCAGGCTCCTTGGAATCATCACCACTCTCTTTCTGAACAAAGACTTTAAAAAAGCTTCTAAACCCCATCCCACATGCAAGAAGATCAAAACAACTAGCTTGTCACCTGATCGATTACGTTGATGCCATTTGTTGATGAGTTCTCAGAAGGCAATTCATGATCCCTTGATAGATAATTCTGTTGCCAATTCTCTTGGAACCTCAACTACCACTAAGCATCCAAAAAGGTTTGCAAACATCACAAGACAGTCAGACCAGAACTACTCATATAAGTTATTCAATGTCAAATTATTCAGTGAAAGTTGTCTATTCATCAGATCCATAGTATGGCACATGGTGATTACTTTTCAACTAGGATAGATCAAGAACAAAGGAACTTATTTCCCATTACTCTAAGTACTTTTACTCTCCTAACAACTAATCTAGACCCTATTTGGTTCTTTCAGACGCAAAAGCAGTTAAAATGAACTATTATTTCTCTGATTTGTCTTAGTTCACCAAGTTTCAAACTTAAAAAATATATATTGAATAAAAGGATGGTAAATAAGAGAGCCAATAACTGGAAAGCCTGACCGTGATCATCACCCTACTTCTATCCTTTGCTGATTCTCTTAGAAGAATCCTAGTGCTGCCTCCCACTATCATAACCCAAGGAATCTTCCACCAAATGGCTGAAAAATGAGGTAAGTAAAGAAGGGTTCATACCTTTGGCAGGGACTGTTATTTTATCAACGCGCTTTGTGGCATCTTGCTTGGCCTCACTCTGGATCTTCGAAGCCCAAGGTCTGTTGTAGGGATCCAATGTCTATTTGCAAGAGGCAGAGGTGCTCACACAACAGCACTAATAACTCAAGGATACACCTTTCATCTCTGTCATTTTCTCTCCCACTTGAGGCCATAGGCCCCAGTAACCCTCCCCACCTCCCCATCTGCCCATCTGCCAAATGGTTAAAACGGAAATCACCTGTGAAAAAGGTAAACAAATGTTAGAGCAAGCAGCCAGCAATGGATGAAGTGAAACTCAAAAAAAATCAGGTACTCAAAGGAATCAAGAGACAAAAGCTCCACTTACACTTATTATGGTGTCTAGGTACAGCCAGGACCCCTGGACTGAGCTCTGGGGATGGTGTCTCCTTTGAAGGGGTTGCTTGGCTCTTTGAATTAGGGCTCCTGCCCACATGAGAACTTTTCACTTGTCAGACAATTTGAGATGTGAAAGGAGATACAGAGGTTTGAGGGGAAGGGAAGGAAGATAGGAGAGAGGCCACGACACCTACCTGTCTATGCTTCTTCTTATGCATGTGAGTAAAAAAATCAAACATGGTCCCACAAATAGTGTTGCAATCTCTGCACCAGTGGTTCCCAGCATCATAATATTCATACACAGTAGTCAGCTGTGAATGCTTTACTGAAGGCTGGGATGAGGTATCTGTGGGCTTGGGGCTCTTGGCATGAGACTTCTCATTATTTGACTTTGACTCCTACAGAAGGGAAAAAAAGTTTTTCAAATAGTAAGAGTTTGGAATTTAACCAACTCCTGCCTTCTCAGAAAAAGGATACAGTAACTCCAGCCATGCTAGGCATAATTCAAAGAAAATACTCCGACTGCAGGTTTAGTAAGGTTCACAAGACCTCCAGGATACAAGCCCTACCCATTGGTTAGATCTTCAGGCAAGAGGAGGGAACCTAGAGAAGACTGGCTTTAAGACACAGTCACTGCTATTTCAGTTTCACTTCACCAGGAACATGAAGTCACAGCAGTAGCTGAGATAAAATGAACCAAAAGAGTCTTTCTTAGAAAGTATAGCACTGTAGAACACTGAAAATGAAAAAAATAAAATTATATATATATATATATATATTATATATATATATATAAAGAAAATCTGGGGGGGAAGGGGAAAGAGAAAGGAATAAACATTTATATAGTGCTAAGGCTGAATTTGAATGCAGGACTTCCTTACTCCAAACTCATTTATATGTGGTAATCTCCATATATTTTTACTTATTTTTTTTCTTTTTTAAATTCCTCTAATATACATTATCCATTTCATTGCATTTTAAAGAAATTCTACATTGTTTTATGGTTTAATATTAAGAGAATATAATAAAGCATATAAAAATGGGGGAAAAAGAAAGTATAGCACTCAATTCCTTCTTTGAGTAACCTAAGAGAAGGCCTAAGCACTGTGCATGTGTAGAATAGGTGATTACCTTCAGACTATGATTTGAAAGGCTCTGTGAATGTACTGCTACTTTCAAAAATAGAAATTCCATCATTAGAGATCTATTCTTTTACTCTAATCTGTATTTGTTTTTAAATTACAACCCCTTGGGGTAACCTGTTAAATCTTCCTTCATAAACTAATTTCACTGACACATTAAAATACTTTAGTTGATAGCAAAGTACTAAAGTGGGGAGGATACAGAACTATAATTTGGGACATGGGAGATATACTGCAGAGGAAGCATTATAAAGGAATAGAAAAAGAAAGCGTTCAAGATTCAAAAGCAAATGCAAAATACTTCTATCGTTCTGCATAGGAGTCACTATGCTAAGAGCACTAACCTTTAGTTGATATATAAGGTTACATAGGAGAAAAAGCAAGGGTAAAAAGGATATGGACATGGCAGAAGTTCCTCACTAGGAAGACGAAAATTAGACTACAAGATTAGTCCAGAAGTATCAGGTCTACTCACATCCCTGCCAACTCAGAAAGAGGACTTACAGGCTCTAATGCCAGTCAAGATGACAGAGCATCTCAGGATCTGAGAAAGGCAATAATCATAACCTATGTGCCAACTGCAAAGGACCAAGACCTCAGTACTCTTTCCCTTCAGAGCTCTTCCACTCAGAATGATGCTGGCAATAGGAACCACAACTCCATTTAGTTGAGGAAGAGAACTGTGCTAAAAGAACATGGAGAGAAAAACTCATTCTTCCCAAGCCAAGCAGGCTAGTAAATTATATAAAACAAAATTATATGGGGGCTGTCATTTGGGTATTAAGCTTCAGACAAGGTCATATATAGATTTTCCCTTAAGTCTTCAAGGTCCAGAGTAACAACTCAGACCAAAAAAAAAAATAAATTAAGTCATAAAACAGAGAAAACTGCCAGAAGAAATCCAGAAATGTATTCTGCAGTCAAACCCAAAAGAGTTCATTCAAGAAAAACAAGCATATTCACTGCAGAGGATGATTTCAGAAGCTATTCTTTTAAAAGTGAAAAAAAACCTGCATTCTCACCTGGCCAAGAATGCAACTCATGGTTTTCTGCAAACTGTCCCAATCTCTATCAGGGAACCACACCATCTCCAGACTGATGCTTTTTTCTCAACTAGCATAAGGTACCACCACATGCCAGGAAAACACTTATCAACTTCACTAAGTTCTGGGGAAATAACCAGTCCCTAAGTAAGAGAGCTGATAACACAAAGTGACTGCATTTGAAAAGTACACACATGCCCTGCTCTGCCAGGCCCTGACCTCGGTACAAATGATTAGGCCTGATGAGCCCCAAGCCTGTCTTCTCTTCAATATCTGAGTTCAGACATTACCTTACTAGAGGAAGAAGAGGAGGAAGAGGAGGAGGAGGAAGAGTTGTTAGAGGATGGAGACACTTTTTCTGGGCTCTTGGATTTCTCAGCCTTCCCAGACTTCTCTGACGATTCTTTGCTATCATTAGAAGGCTTTTGGGTTTTATCAAAGATGTTGATGCCCAGGATCTGAGCCACCTTGTCCAGCTCAGACTGTTTCTTTTCCGCTGCCTCTGCCTCACGCCGCAGCTCTGCCATGTCCTTCATGATGTTGTCCTGCAGTCGGCTCACCTCCACCAGGAGTGGGTCTTTGTGGCCATCTTTCTCCCGTCGTTTCTTACGGAGCATCTCTCCTGGTGAGACAGCAGCAGAAAGCATCATACGGCAAGTTAGTTAAGAGCATATGTCATTATTTAAACCACAATGGGAAGAAAAAAACAACAAAGTACTAGAACTAACAGGTTGTAGAATTTTTTTCCCAAGGTTTTTAAGAGCAAAACAGGTACTCATTTGTTTTAAGTAAAGCCTTTCTAGAGATAGATGAAGGAACCTCATAATCTCTGGTGGCCTTTTCTATTACGTGACTACATCTGATGATGATGATGACAATGAGGACAATGATGATGATGGTGGTGATGATAACAACTCTATCTAGAATTCTTCCTGAAACTGGGTGGTCTGAAACAGGATAGCTAAATGGTCTTTAAACCAGAAATGGTATTCTTGTTCATGTCTCGTTTAACTTGATTCAGAGGGTCATTTTGGCTTTCCTAGTCAAATTGGAATTAATCACAAAATTCCAGATTCTCTCTTTTCCCCACTACATTTTTTTAAGACCTAAAAATAGTCTTCTTTTCCCAATCACTCAGGTTTAGTTCTTCCTCATATAAGACTGGTTCTTACAGAGGTAATAATAAGCCTAATCTACTCTTATTTGGTCATTTATTCCAGGCTACACAGGGATACTAAGAACCTCGGTGAAACTCTTACCTACTCCACTGCAACAATGAAACTGTCAGATTCCAGTAGTGATGTTAGAGCAAGAGGACCTAGCTCTCCTAGGTGTCTAAGAATTCAAGTTTCTAAGGCAGTAGAATAAGGAATGACTTTATAACTCAGGCCCCAGGGGCAACAAATAAATTGTCCTATCCTCTCCCTAAATGCCCTCCAATTGGTTGGCTTTCCTCCTCAAACTGGGATAATGGCCTGGCTTTCACAGAACAGCTTCATTCTAGGGCAAGGAGCAATACCTTGCTGCTTATGAAGCCGATCCAGCTCAGTTCTGAGATAGTACATCTTCTTCTGCCGTGCATCCCGGTCACTCCTCAGTTTTTCCCTCTCTTCTATAACCTGTAGGGTACAGAAGGGTATGGTGCTTCCTCTCAATTCCAGCAGTCGACTCTATCTATTTCACTAACATCCCTTCCCCAAAAGTTCTCTTAACAATCTCAAAGAGATAAATATGCCTGCTTAGAGTTGAGTCCAGTATCTTTGGGCTCATACTTGAATTAATTTTTATTCTAACGAAGTAGTCAGAAAAAAAACTCATACCTTTCTCTCCCCTCCTCTCTCCAGACATTGTCCATTCAGTCAGCTACACTATTTGAGGAAGTACCCAGATTATTCCCAGTAAGTCCCTTTCTAAACTAGGAAGTTAGATCCAACAGAAGTTCACGGGAGACCAAGAGAACAGACCAAAGGGTCTGTGTGATTTCTGAACTTCACAGACCAATGTGAAATCCCTGCATCCGTTGGTCTTGGGTCTAGGGCTTATACAGGACTGTAGGGAAAGAATCAGTCACTCTAAGTTGGCTCTGAGTTTTTTTAAGTTCTGTCTCCACAGGAGCAGCCAGCCTCCATTTCAAGACGCAAAGAATATAAATTAACAACTGACGTTTATATAGTATTTGAGCGCTGCAGAGCATTTTACCAACATCTCCTTGGACCCTCCCAACAATATGATCATGCACCACAGCGACTCTTATCTCAGTCTTAACCATGATATGGCTGAGAGTGAGACAGATGTAAGTGATCTGGAAGACCGATACAGTATCAAATTTAGGCTCGGGTCTTCCTGATTTCCTAGCTCCAAATCCAGCGCTCTATCTACTAGCCCACCACCTAGCTGTCTCTACCTAGAGTACAAGACCTAGGCACAGAAATGAAAAGGCCTAGGAAAACGGAAGGGCAGGAATGGGGAAACACCCTGATTTTCTCTTCCCAATGTCTCCATACCTCAAAAATACAAAATTTAAAAAAAACCAAATCCAGTATATACATATATATGTATGTGTGTATATACACATATATGTATATACCTATACATATATACATCTTATATATATAAATGTGCTTATATATGTATACATACATATATTCCTAACCTAACAAAATTATTTTAGATCCATAAAGATCTACAAATGGCATTCAAATTGTGTTGCATATATTTTAGTTGTCCTTAACATTTATAATCTCTAAGCCCCTTCCCCCCAAGAAAAATAAGCCGGTCAAAAAACAAAACAATAAACTTCTCCCAAAAACAAAAGGCTGAAAGGCTTCTTCCATGACTTCAAATTTCCTGAGGTTTTCTACATCTCTACAATTCTCCTCCCAAAGGACTGGGAACACAAAGGGTCACTATCAAATGAATACGTATGTGAAAGTGCTTTGCAAACTTTGAAGAGCTACCTAAATGTGAGGTACTGTTACGCAGCCATCACTCCTGGTACTTTACTCCCTGTAAGGTCAGACAGAAAAAGCAGAAACAGCAGAGCTTATGTTTCCCAAGTCACATCTATTTTCTATGATCACTACTCAAAACGCATTAGAATGAAGCACAAAGATTCATAACTACTGCCCAGCCCCTTAGACAGAAAGCTTCTAATAAAATCATGATTATTTAAGACTTCTACTCTAAAACATTCTGCATTCAACACCATAAAAACCCAACAATGTAAATGGAGATTTTGACTTTGTATAAGGAAGTTAGAATCCCAGTTGAAAAGACAACTGTCCTCCCAAGGTTGGACCCAGAATCACACCCTGGAAGGACCACTCACCCTAAGGAGCAACATGTGAGGAAACCTAGGGGGACAGACAAACTTGGGAGAGGATTATAATCCCTGCAGCAATTGAAGAAACCAGTGCCTGACTACAACTCCCATCCCTAGAAGAAAACAAACACAAACTTGGTGCCCCCTGAGATGCCCACCATGGCCTAAAACAAAGAACCCAAGTTCACAATATTCAACCACAAGGCTAATCTTCACCTTCTGCTTCTGGGAAGCCCGATTCTTCTCATCTGAGATCTTTTCTGGATTGTATCTCATAAGTGGTGGAATGGGTAGTCGAACTGGCACCTTGGTAGAGTTGTTGATAACAGGGATGGGAACTAGCAGTGATTCATCCCTCTTGGCTTCAGCAGAGGTCACAGTGGGGATTACGCGAAGATTGGGGCGGCTAGGGGTGACTTGTTTAGTGATAGGCATAAGTCTGTGGGGATCAGTCATTGGATGGCCAGGTTGCTGGGGAGAAGGGTACATGGGCCAAGCAGAGACTGCATATGCCATGTAGTGTCTGTAGGCATCAAAAGTGGAAGGAGGCATAGCAGGTGTCTGGTAGTTTGGGGGGATTGGAGCTGCAGTGAACTGAGGATTAGTAGGAATCTGAAACTGGGTCACAGAGGAAGTACAATGTGGGAGTCTACTTGGGGGAGTTGGGGCTGAGGGAATCAGACATCTGATAGCAGATGACCGGGGCCCACTGCTAGCCATTTCTGGTCCTGGGATCTGGCTCATAGGGTGGTCAGACTTGAGAAATGGGGGGCTGTTCTTTGCCCTCAGATAAGGATCCACAGGAGAGGCTGCATGTGGCAGGGACACCTCAGGGGAACGAGTATCGCTCCGCCGTGCCTCCCTGCTTTCCAGCCTATGTGAGTCTGAAGAACTCCGATCAGACAAAGAACGCCGATCTACTGAGCATCGATCAGCTGAGGAGTGTGAGGACAACTTTTTTCCATGGAGTCGTTCCTGGGTGCGCACAGCCAACTTGCTGATCTCTGCCACTCCAATATCCAGCCCTATGGTTTTCAGCAAGTTATGGATTTTGGCATATTCTGGATTGGTTTCCTCTCGAGCATCCAGTTTCAGAGCTGATGACGGAGAGGGAGAGGAGCTTGCTCTCTGTCTCCGAGCTTCACTCCCAAGGCCTCTAAGGGACTCTGGCGGAGATTCTGGCTTTAAGTCCTCTTCTTCATTCCCATAGAGAAACTTTTCCTCATCCTCTATGTCAGGGAAGCTACGTCGCCTTTTTTCTTGGGCACTGGTAGGGTCTGCCAACATACCCAGAATTCGGGAAAAACCACTGCCATCTTGGCTGGCTCTCTCATGGGGCAACAAGAAATCTGTGTGACGCTCACCAGACTCAGCCTTCCCATCTATTTTCTCCTTGTGGCTTAGAAAACTCCCAAATTTCTCTCGGAGGGGGCTAGTATCCTTTGGCAGCCCAGAAAGAGGACCCCACTGATAGGATTCTTGGGGTTCCTTCAATGCAGTCTCTGTCATGGCTCCTTTGTTGTTTTCAACTTCTGAAGTAAAAGGGACTGTAACACTGCTTGGGGGAAGAGATGGATGGCCAGAGAGGAGAGGAAGTTCTTGGCTAGAGTTGGTACTGCTGGAAAAACTCTCCATCTGCAAAGAAAAATACCATCAATTTAGCCCCCAAGTAGATCCATGGCAGGATCCTACTTAAAATGCATTTATTCAACTACAACACTGTAAATGCTATAGTTTTATACACAATTCTCTTAACGTTCTTTTTATATGGAAGTACTCGTGCTCTGAGTTCATTTGTCAAGCATAATAAATAATGAAATCAAAAACAAAAAATAAAATGCATTTGTTCTTACTAAGTCAGTTGGAGAAAGTAAGTATAGATAAAAAAAAATTATTCTTAGGCAGGTATGGGAAGAGTGCAGGAGAGAAAAGGGTATTTTGAGAAGAGAAAACAAGCAACAGAGTAGACTGGTCCCAGGCTCACAGGGATATACTCAATTTTGCAGGCCTGACAGATTCTCTGTTAGTTCTCTCCAACATCAACTACTTGTAGGTTCTTACAAATAGAAAGAGCTAGATGCTTAATCACTGATGTGCTATTAACATCACAGATTCTCTAGGAGTGACCTGGATAGAATACCTCTTATTTAAGAAAACCTTTGCATCTATCAATATATACACTTTGGCTGAACAGTAAAACTAACACAGTAAAAACAGTTAGGTGAGCCCTTTAGGAAAATACCCAAAGCTATATCAAAAACAAAATTTAACAGTAAGAAAAAAAATGTACCCAGATTGGCTCAGGAGAAAGGAGGGACTGGGCAGATGAAAACAGAAATAGGATTCAGACCTGCAAAGAAGGTTCCACATCTACTTCTACTCGCTTCTTCAGAATGGACTTCTTGGGCATCATGGGCACATCCTCTGGTCGATGCACCGTATATCCTGGCTCTGACCCTGACACTCCAGAAATGGTACAACTGCTGCTGCTGCTATCTACCCCAACCAGATCCTGACCCAAGCTCCTGTTCCGCTCTTCCTCTTCCTCCCGTTTTCTCCTGGCAAGGTCTAGCTCCCGGAACTCGGGGTCCATGAACCGGGAGTTAGGGCTGTGCCTTCGCTGTCGGTAGTTTCGAGCACCTGAGACATAGTTAGAGTGGTCCCCACCCAAACTATGTAGCTTCTCAGTATCATCATAGCGGGACCGTTTGGCTTCACGGCTTCTTTCCTCAGATCGAACAGAATAGGAGACTTTGAGTTTGTCTCTGTCTCGAAGGAGATCATCATGACGGCTAACATGGGGGTTATAGTCAGACCTATGAAGGAAGGCCTCTCTTGTCCTGTAGTCCTCATCCAGTCGCCCCAGAAAAGGGCTAAGGGGCCCTTCTTCCCGGGTGGCGTACCGCTCAAGGCCCCGGGAACACTGGGAACTATGTGTGAAGATAGGACCATCAGCCAGGTCATCCCTGAAGAAAACAGAGAGGAATCACTGGATATAATGGATTTTAAGACAGTAAGGACAGAAGAGATTCCAGATGCTTCTGGAACTACTTCAGAGTATTCTAAAAGATAGAATATAACATTACAGGAAGGTAAAAAATAAGTAAGGACACATATCTGGTGTCATAGAATAACCGTTTTAAGGAAAATTAGCTACTCAGTGATTTCCACTGGCATCAACATGACTTTCCTACGAGCATTTAGATGTCTCATCTATGTATCATACTGCAAGTTTCCAAGTTTCAAAGATCCTCTGGCCTCTCCTGTCAGTTTTCTTCTGCCCTATCTGAATGCCCATAAAGCAGTCAGCTGTTCTTCAGGTGAGGACAGATTAGAGGCTCATCACATTTTTATCTCAAGGAAATAAAAAGGTAATGGAGTTTCAGGTATACAGTAAATAGAAACTAGATTAAACCTCTGGTCTGATCTATATCCCAGCTTCAGGTTATAAAGCAAAGCATTCTAACCTACTCTGGAAATCTCAGAAAGCACTCATCACACAAAGTGTTCTTTCCAAAATACTGATATGCACTTCCTATAAAGGCTATTAAATACCTCAAACATCAACTGTCACACTTCTAAGCTTTCAAAAGCACGACCCAGATCAGGACAGATTTCCAATGGCAGCTTAGATTTAAAGAAGGGAAGAGTATTTTGAGGTAAGGAGCAAATATAAAGACCCTCCAGCACTTCAAAAGCATGAAACTATTTAGAAATCTACATTTTAAAAAAACCACAAAAAATAAAGTGCTTACCTCTCACTCAGATCCAAAGAGACAGTACCCTAAAGTTAGGATGATCATTATTGGTGCCTTCTGCAGTTTCTACTAATGATTTTATATTTACTAGGCATGACTTCCTCTACAGGAACAAACATTTGACAAACATTTATTGAGAACCCTATGAAAAGCTGTCCAGGATAAAGTTTATCTTTACAGAAGAGACTGAAAATAAAACTGCTACCAGGGAAGAAATGTTCCTATTACCACCTCTTCCCTATATTGGCAAGGTGGGAGATATAGTAGGTGTAGTATATGGATTTGGTAAATTCATTTTGCTGCCAAGGCTACATCGTAGTCAGATCCAGAATACAAGATAGTGCTACACAACTACCAACAAATGTAGCCTCTTGATGCCTAATTCTATTACAGATTCTCTGAGTTGGAAGGAATTTCAGAAGTCCTTTAGCCAACCTATACTTAAACGTAAATCCATTCTCCAACCTTC
The DNA here is from genome assembly GCA_023548195.1 of Bettongia penicillata ogilbyi. Classification (NCBI taxonomy): domain Eukaryota; kingdom Metazoa; phylum Chordata; class Mammalia; order Diprotodontia; family Potoroidae; genus Bettongia; species Bettongia penicillata. Next base: position 5,697,162 of record JAJHZJ010000089.1, read on the forward strand.
CTGAGAAAGGGACAGCTAGACTTCCCCTGAATATCTTCAGTGGTAAAGGAAGCTATTTCTTGGATGAGGTGTCAGCATAAAGTATTGTCAATCTATATGGAGAAAAGTAATTCCCAGAGAGTTGGAATCCAGTCATAAGATCTCAGATTTCATCTCAACAAATGAACACACATACCAAAATTAGGTCATTCAGAAACTTACAAGTCTTTCCCAAACAAGTTCAACGAGTCAAGTACCCTCCAAAGAAGACAGTGATCATAAAGTCATAAACATTTTTTAGGTCTTGCTGTAAAGACCCAGACCCAGTTCTGGAAAGGGTACCTTTCACAAGATTTGGCAGGGTCTGGCTATTAGAAAAATGGTCTAGTTGGGAGTCCACATTCTTTACTGCTGATTGTCTATAGCACTATGGGAAATTCCTTTCTCTAAGCCTGGCAAAAACAAGGTAAAAAGCACTGGCCCTAACCTAGTTTGAAGTCCTTCAAACTAAGTATTGAGAGGTGCTGAAATAAGTTCTATGAATGGAAATTACATTGGAGGTACCATGACAGCAGAGAATTCCTGCTATAACCAGACTGATTCCCCCATAGCCAATGTATTCATTCCACACAACCAGTTAGAGTGTACATGCCAAGAAGAGGTTGCTATCCTGAACAGAAATGTACTTGGCAGGGTAGAAATGACCATCCAGGCAAACTATCCTGACATTAAATTCACAACTTTCATAACCTGGCCTGAACTTATCTTCTAGGCTCACTATACATTACTCTCCTTTCCAAACCTCTGTGCCATGACTATCCAGGCTAACTCACCTTCTGTTTCACACACAAAGCACTCTTTCTCTAATTTCCACACCTTTGTACTGGCCATCCTCTATACCTGAAATGTTTCCTTCTCACATCCAACTCTTAAAATCCCTCCCTTCCTTCAAGATGAAGTTCAAGCTTCACCTTCTATATAAAGCCTCTCCTGATCTTCCCCACCACTGCCAGTACTCTCCCTAACTACTTTGGTATTTATTTTGGACATACTTTCATATGTATGTATTGCTTCCTTGCAAGAAAAGTAAGCTCTTTAAGAATAGGTTTTTTTTTTCTTTGTACCCCTGGCACATTTATAGGGATTTAATACTGGTTGACTGATGCAATTTAATTGATACAACTTGATAAAGACACTGACTAAAAGAAAGGAACCCTAAGTTATCTGCGAATAATTCATTTATACACAAGCGTTGGTGGGACAGCTCTTCTCACCACTACTACCAGCTTAAAATTGGCTCACTGCCGAAGGATGTTCCAAAGATAACACAAGCCTTGGTAATCTCAAGGACCAATGACTAACAAACTGAGCAGGAAGAAGTCACAACTGTGTAAAAATATGGGTGGGATAGGGGGTAAAAAAGGAAGACAAGAGCCTTGTGGAACTTCTTGTTTTTTTCACCTTTTGCTAAAAAGCAGAACCGTCCTTCAATTAGTACATTATAATGGAAGAGTGATATTCTGAAGGTAAACAACAAAAAGTATGCAAATCACCTCCAGTGCACAGTAAAGTAAAGAATCACCACCTTTCCTAAGCTGACCTCTCACTTTCTGAAACAGAAGCAGCTGGGAGGAGTGGATATGTTTTCTATGCATGGCTTATTCATATACACTGAAGCCATGACTCCAGACCAAAGGCTTCAAAGCTAGAGTCATGTACATTTTTATCTTCCCTCATTTAATTTACCCACTTTAAGTGATACTTTCAGGTGAATGTTATTTAACAGAAACAATGTTCCTCTCATCCTTGCTTCACATTTGTTTCCAGCGCCCTCCTCCCCTCTTCATGTGCTCTATGCATTATGTACAGATATATTCTCCATCTAAAAGCAAATTCACACTTACTGCCAACCAATTTGTACACTTTCCACAATGTGCTGGGAATGGACATTGTCACAGACCCTCAAGCTTATATAATTCAAGGGAAATTGGGAAAACCAAAATGGCTACTTTCCTTGTATCCAAGTTTAAATTTAGTTCTCTCCAAAATATATTTCCCTTTCTTCAACACCTAATAGTTTCAGTATAGTTCTTTATATACTTAAAAACGTGAAGTTTTTAGCTGTCATACTTGATGTATTTCCTTAATATGCTATCTTCTATTTTCTTTTAATTATCTGTTATAAAAATTTGTTTTCATATAACCAAGCACAATGTTAACTCTATCTATAAAAGATATATACTAAGGAGTTCAAAAGAAGAAACATATTAATCATCAGCTTTTAATGCTCAATCCCAGTAAGAGTCAAGGAAATTAAAATTAAAACAACTTTGAGGTATCTTTTCACAACCATACACATTGGCAAGAATAATTAAAAGCATAAAACTCAGTGTTAACAGGATTATATAGAAAAAGTACACTTGGTGCTGATGAAATTGCAAATTTGTAGAATCTTTTTGGAGAGAAACTGAAAAAACACAGTAAAAGTTACAAAAATCATCATGTACATTGTTGGAGATGTACTCTGAAAGTGTTATCAAAAGCAAAAGAGCTGTTTGTTAAAAGATTTTCTGAGTAGAATTATATGTAATTAAAAAAAACCCAACCTACATGTTCGAAAGTAAATGGCTAAAATGTGGCATGTTGATAAAATGGAATAATGCAACGCAATTAAGATCAACAAGCATCTGAAATAAAAGGAAATCTGCAAAGGCCTATAAATGTCTAAATAATGAAAAGTGAAAAAAGCTGAATCAAAAGAATGGACCTCACACAATGATCACATTAGAAAAAGTTAATGAGAGTTAAGGAACAAGGAGTTCTAACAGAGCAACAGATGCAATGTTGATATATTTTCAATAAAATTAATTTAAATGCAAAGTATTATGTCAGTTTAACTATTTGAACTGTTGCTCAATGTTAAGTTTTTAATAAAATATTTAGTTGCAGCAATGTTGGAATTTAATGTCTTAAGGGGCCAGACTAACCATGTCTAAATTATGTCTGTCAGAAGGTGGTACCAATAACCAATGGATTGGAGAACAGCTATTATACATTCCCATTTTAGCATCATCATATATTAAAGATGAACTCTAAATGTACTATGATTTTTTACCCATTAATTTAACCTTTTATGAATCCATATTCTGTTTACATGTTTAGTCCAAAAACTTAAGAAGGGGACTTTAGTTCAGTATTCCAGGATTTGATGAAAAAGGACATTTAGTCACATTATTCAATCTTTTCCTGATCTTAATAGATTGTGATCACATTCAATCAACTTGGCCCCTTCCAAATTTTTACCCAAATAGATTTATCACAGGCAGCGTAGTCTTTATCAGTACCCTTCGTTCTTGAAGGCCTTCCAAACCTCAAGGCCTATTATACTGTCTGCTGGATATGGGTCCAAAATTTCAGTGCCAAGACCCAACACTTCAAACACAAGAACTTTAGCAATTAAGAGCCTCCTGTCTAAAATTACAAGCCACTACCATCACTCTTAGCTTTAGGAGAATCCTACCTGTCTATGTCACCAAGATTATCCACTGGAGACCCCAATCGATCATTAAGCCTTCGGGGGTCAGGTGAGCCAAGGCAGAATCGGTCATTGCCAACAGTAATCCGCAAGCTTTGTTCCACAGAAGATTCAGAACGAAGTCCAGGAGATCGCCTCTACAGGGACAAAACACAAGAGTAGGTTCCCTGAATTTTGATAGAGATGTTGAATATGGAATCAGAGAGGTTAGAAACAGGAGAACCAGAAAGTACCAACAGAAAAACCTCCCATTTCCCAGGAAGCACTATTTCCGGAGTAAGGAAAAAAAAATCACTGTATGATGTTTCCTCAACCCCAGATACTTTCAAGAACATTTCCCTGAAGGTAGGATATATCCCTTCCACCTTCCCAAAGTGTCTCCCCTTTTTTCTCTCCCCTGACCTTAACACCATACTCTTACTCAGACAGAAAAACAGTCCATTCCCTCATGACCAAAAACCTTGGGAACCCTCCTCCTGCTCTTTCATATCTACATCTTAGAGAACCACTCAAAGACATGCAAGTTCTGTCCCTGGGATTCAAGACAGACCTCTCAGAATAAAGGTCTACTGCTCAGCAAGCAGAACCCAAAGGGGAAAAGGGCCAAGAGTCTCGCCCAGGATCACCTTCTTTCTTCTCACACCCTTTCTGCTCCCTTTTCCCCTCTGAATAGGGCTGATTTCAGAGAAGCAGAAAAGGCCCAAGCAATACCACTTTCCTCTTCTGCTGGCACGAGCAGGGCTGTCTTTCCCAAGCCCCAGGGGGCGGCTGAAGCCCCAATGACTGCAGTGCCGCAGGTCTCCGAGGAAGGAAACCACGCACTGCCACTGCCAGGCCCTGTGGACCAGCGACACGGAAGGTGGCTCAAAGAAAAGAAGACAACGGGGGAGGTGGGGGCAGGTGTGGGGCCGAATTCCCCCCAAATCTCACCCAGAGCCTAGGGAAACACACCGCTCCATCACCTCCTCGATTCTGAGTCCCGACTCCCGTTATCCCTCGGGGGAGACCCCGTTATCCCGCAACGCTTTCTACGGGCCGGTAGGCCCGGAAGGGTGTCTACACTGCCTCCGCCCCGGCTCAGGCCCGGGAGAGGTGCTCCCTGCTCGGGACCCCAGCCCGGGGGCGGCGGGGCACGGGGGTGGATTACCCGGCTGCCGCTGTCCCCCGGATGGTCTCCGCGGCCGTCCCGGGCGAAGTCGGAGCGGGAGCACGAGCGGCTACTGCCGCGGAAGCCGCCGGAACCCGACGGGAAGAGGCGTCGGGGTCGGGTCGGAGAAGGCGAGGCCCGGCGAGAACAGGGCGGGGATCCCCGGCGGCCCCGCGGGGGGCTCGGGGACCCGCGGCGGCCCCAGGGAGGAGACGGAGAGCCGCGCCGGCGGCCGCGGAGAGAATGCGGCGGGGACGGGGAGCCGTGGCGGCCGCGGTGGCCCGAGGGGGAGCGGGGCCGGCGGACCGGGGCCCGGGAGGAGGCCGAGGACGACGAGGAGGAGGCGGGCGGCGGGGAAGCGCGGCGGACCGGCCCGGTGGAAGAGGAGGAGGAGCCGGCGCTGCGGCTGGGGCGGGAGCCGCCGCCGCCGCCGCTCTCCTTGGGCCGATGCGAGGAGACCGACGAGCGGCCGCCGCTGCGGTACATGGCGCCGGCGAGGGCGGCACGGGCCCGGCCCCGAGAGGGAGGCCGAGACCGCTCCGACTCGGCGGTGCCCTGGAAACCAGCGCCGCCGCCACCTCCGCCGCGCGCCGCCGCCGCGCGCGCCCCCGCCGCCGCCTCAGGGGCCCCCACGGGGGGCCGGCCGCGCGCGCCGCCGGGTCGTTGGGGCCAGCCCGCGACACGCCTCCTTCCTCCTCTCCTTCCCTCCCACCCGCGTCTCCGCGGGGATTAGTGGGAGGAGGGAGAAAAGGCGGGAGGCGGGCCCGCAAGAGGAGAGCTGACGCGAACGCCTCGCACCAGATCCTCTTTCTAGTCCGCCAAGATGGCGGCCGCGCGCCCCGCCCCTCGGGGCCGCGTGACTCCTCGGCTCCTCGGGCCCTCGGTTTGGAAGGGACGGGGGCGGGGCCAATGGAGGCGGGGTCGGGGAAAAGAAGGAAAGGGAAGAGAGAAATGGGTGGGGCTAGGCACCCAGCGAGGCCCCGCCCACACGCCTCTGGGTGGTCCTGGTCTTGTGGGAAAAGAACACTTGGAGTCAAAAAGCCAGAAGACCTCGCGTGTCTGACGCTGCAGTTCTTGCACATGGTAGGCACGTTCCGCAACAAGTTTTTTAAAGCAGAATTTTAATTATTTTTATGCCTTTCAAAATATAAAATTTTAATACGAAGATATTAAAATTTCATTAAGTGAAATTGGGAAATTATGGTCATGCCATCATAGATGTAACCTTTTTTGACATCGTACGGAAGCCTATGGAGCCCCTTCTTACCATGTTTTTAAAAGCAGAAAATACAAGACATAGGATTACAAAGGAAACCAATAATGCTGAAATATATTTCATCAATGGAGGGAATGTGGAAAAATTGAGGCACTAATGTACTCTTGGTGGGGTTATGAACTGAACCAACCATTCAGAAAAACAATTTGGGACGGTGCCCAAAGGACTGTAAAACATCCATTAATATGTGACCCAGCAATGCCCCACTAGGTCTTTATGCCAGAGAGATCAAAGGGGAAAGGACCTGTTTGTACAAAAATATTTATAGCAGCTCTTTCAGTGGTAGCCTAGAGTTAGAAATTGAGAGGATACCCATTGATTGGGGAATGACTTCACGAGTTGTGGCATATGATTGGGCTGGAATATTACTGTGCTATAAGAAATAATGAGCAGCGTGGTTTCAGAAAAATCTCTTATGAACTGATGCAGAGCGAAGTGAGTCGAACCAGAACGTTGGACTTTAGCAGCAGCAATATTGTGGAATCAGCTGTGAAAGAGTTAGCTACTCTGATCAAGACAATGAACCAAGACAATTCCCTATTTCTTTTTTTAATTTAATATTTTATTTTCCCCCAATTACATGTAAAAACATTTTTAAATTTTTTTAAATTTTGACTTCCAAATTCTCTCCCTCTGTCTTTTCCTTCTCTCCCTCTTTCCCTCCACTCAACTCTACTTTCCTTTTCCTCTTCATTGAGAAGGCAAGCAAGATCCAAGACAATTCTGAAGGACTCATAATGAAAAATGCTATACACTTCCAGAGAGAACTGATGAAGTCTGAATGAATATTGAAGTATATTTTTTAAAATTTTCTTTAAAAAAGAAATATAGTTATCAAAATATTTTTAAAAGCAAGTTCACAGGACTCCACCCCATCCACCCAGGTCAAGAACCCTGATCTAGAGTTTCAAGGAACCTCAAGAGGCGTGTAGTTCCAATCTCCTCATTTTATAGATGAAGGAACTGACACTTAGATCCACTAGTGTTTCTTAAGAGCCTACTTATACTTCCTAGCTGTGTGACCCTGGGCAAGTCACTTAATCCTTTTTGCGTCAGTTTCTTCATCTGTAAAATGAGCTAGAGAAGGAAATGGGAAACCACTCCAATAACGTTTCCAAGAAAACCCCAAATGCAGTCACAATTGTCAGACTTGACTGAAATAACTGAACAAACTATGTGCCAGGCAATGTTTAAAGTGTTAAGATACAAAGAAAGGAAAAAGATAATCTATTCTCACAAGGAGCTGTCATGTAAACAATTATGTGTACAAATATACAGGATTAATAAGGAAAGTGCTATGTATAAGGAAGGCATCTTTCAGGTGAGACTTTAGAGTGAGACCTCAAGGAAGAGGAGGCAGGGACAAGGAGGGAAAGGCTTCCGAGCATGTGGGACACCCAGGGAGATGGAGAATTATGTTTGAGGAACAGCAAGGAGGCCAGTTTCACTAGTTTACTTCATAGGTTAAGGGACAGCAAGGTATACTAGAAAGGTAGGAAGGGGCCAGGTCATGAAGGGCTTTAAAAACCAAACAGGATTTTATATTGGACCTTGGAGGTAATAGGGAGCCACTGGAGTTTATGGCATAAAGAGTGTAGCACAGTCAGATTTGTACTTTGTATTTTAGGAGGCTCAGTTTGATGACTCAGTAGAAGGAAAGGGAATAAATATTTATTAAGCATCTACTCTGTGTCCATCAGGGTGCTAAGCATTTTTACAAATTTTGTCTCCTTTAATCATCACAACCACTCTCAGAGGTGGGTGCTGTGATTACCTTCATTTTACAGATGAGGTAACTGAGGTTACATGACTTGCCTAGATCACACAGAAAACATCTGAGGCTAAATTTGAACTCAGGTCTCCCTCAGTGCTCTATTCACAGCACCACCCATCTGCCTGCCTCCTCGCTGTGGTGAATGCAGTGCAGTGGGAAGACACTTCAGGAAGGAAGACCACCTAGAGAGCTATTGCAGTACTCCAGCCTTAGGTGATGAGGGCCTTGTGGAGAGGGTAGCTGCCAGGTCAAAGGAGGATGTGGTGTGGGTGTGCAGGAGAGATGTTACTAAGGTAAAAACACCAGGATCTGACATCTGATTGGATATGGAAATGAAGGGATTTGCCCAGCGTCACCCAGGTAGTCATTTCATTTCCAGAATTCTCTTAACCTCTGCACCACACAACTTTAATATGTTATTCACAGATAAGTAAATACAGGGATAAGGATAGTTAATGGTCCTGTGATTTCACTGGTCTAGGAAATTCTCCAGTGAGAAAGCTTCTTTACCAATGCAGAATATTCTCTCAGCAACTTTTCAGCCTTAGAGAGTTGTCTAGAGCCCTGAGAAGTCAAAAGACTTCTCCAGTGTCACAGGCAGTATGAGTCAGGCATGACCTGAACCCAGGTTTTCCTGGCTTTGAAGTCAATTATCTGGTCACGACACCATGCCTACATATGCATGAGGAATAGACAAAATAAATAGATAAGAACTAGGGGCACTCTAACCCCCTGGGGAGAGTCACAAAAGGCTCCTTGAAGGATGCCCATAGCTGACACAGTGGACTTGGGGATCAGGAGGACCTGAATTCAAATCCTGCCACAAATATTTCCTGCTGTGCGATTCTGGACAAGTCACTTCACCTCTTTCTGCCTCAATTTCCCCATCTGCAAAATGAGGACAATAATAGTATCTCCCTCCCAGGGTTGTTGTGTGGATTGAATGAGATAATATTCCTTAGGAGCTTCGCAAACCTTAAAGTGCAAGATATCCTACTCTCTGGGTTGCACATGCCTAGTTCCCTCCATTATTCCTTCCTTAAAGACTCTTCACTTTCCTCACTGTCCTGATCTCTCCTTCTTTTAAATGTACTTGTCAATTCCCTTAACCCACTTCTCCACTCCAACATAAGTAACTAAGTTGTGCAGTGGGCAATGGGCCTGGAGTCAGGAATGTCCGAGTTCAAATCCAGCCTCAGACATTTACTGGCTATGTGGCCCTGATTAAGTTATTTAACCTCAGTCTGCCTCTGTTTCCTCAGCTGTAAAATGGGTATCACAATAACACCTACAACCCAGGGTTGTTGTGAGTTTCAAATAATTAATACCTGAAAAGAGCTGAACACAGTCCCTGGCACATGATAGGTACTTAATAAATTCTTATGCCTTTCTACCTCAGCTCCACACACCTTTAATGCTGCCATCCCCCACAATTATTCCCTTTTCATGTTTAAGAACTCCAAAATTCTTATATCTGATTTTAAATTTTAATTTTTTTTCATTGACTTATGCTTTATTCCTCCTAAATCTACTCTTTGTCCTCTCCACAATCTCCAATTCCTCCATTCCTGTGCACTCCTCCAGGCCTGCTGTACAAGTTGCATTCCTCCTCTTACCCTATCTCAACCCCTTAGTCAACCAGTTCAGTTCGGAATCTTTTGTTCCCTGGTCCTACAGCTGATCACACTTTGTCGATCTCCAATCCTGCATTACTCCTACCATTATCTCTTTTTTTGCTTCTATTCGTATAGTAATGAATGGAGCTGGAGGAAATCACAAAATGGGACAAATAGGGCCCTCACTGAAGCAAAGCAATCGCTCTGCTTTCCCTCATTTTCCATCATTTCACCATTCCACTCTCTATCACAAATGGTCCAAACCTTCTCCTTTCTCCTCAAATTTCCCATAGTACCTCTTCCATCTGCCTTCTCAGGTATCTCATACTTCAATAAAAATAATTGAGATCATTGGGGAAAAAAATGAGGGCCTCCTATGGGAGCTCTCCCTTCCCCCTCCTCCTCCTCTCATATCCCTCAGGCATCTTCTCCCCCATCTCCTCCATCACTCCTGACTCAGATGAAGAGGTGACTCTTCTCCTTGCCAAAGCTAATCCCTCTAATGGCCCTTGATCCATTCCCTCCCATCTCCAGCAGATTGCTCCTACAGTCATTTATGTTCTTTCTCTTCAGTCAGTCCCCTGCATACATAGTACCTCCTTCCTTGTTTATAAACATGCTCATTTTTTTTTACAGACTTTTTTTCTTACAGACTTTTAAAAATGTCAATGACTAGAGAGGTTCAAATACAGAAATGCTCTTTAAATATCTTCCCAGGTAGGCAGTTTTTATTTTTATTTTTTATTTATTATTGTCCGGTATGTGCTAAGGACTGTGTCTGGCTCCACCACTGCACCCTGTCCAAATGGTGATGATGAACCAGCAATATTAGAGTCAGGGCACAGGGGAGAACACCTCTAGGAGGGTCACATATTTCCTTTGATGTGTGAGGGTAATGATAAGCAGCAGCAACTCCAGGAACATCAGGGCCGCAGGGACACTGGGCACAAGCAAAAATTCTTCATCACACATGACAGATTTGAGATCTATTGATAGGCTGTTCCTGAACCACAACCCACTCAGTATTTGAAAGCTTGCTGGCATGCACAGCTAAGTGGCCCAGTAGATAGAGCACTGGCCCTGGAGTCAGAAGGACTTGAGTTCAAACTCAGACTCAGATATTTACTAGCTGTAAGTCACTTTACCCTATTTGCCTCAGTTTCCTCATCTGTAAAATGAGCTGGAGAAGGAAATGGCAAATTACTCCGGTATCTTTGCAAAGAAAACCCCAAAATGAGGTCATGGCTGAAAACGACTCAATAAAAGTAAATATACATTCACCATATCTATGTAGCGATAGTTTCACTTCTTTCAAGCTATTAGAAAGCAAGGCACCACCCAGAAATATAGTCTCTATGGTTCCCCAAAATCCTTTTTTAGGTAGGAGCTGTATAAAGCTTGTCAGGGGAAAGCCTTCCAATTGCGTGAGACCTGTGCTATGTCTTTACAAATAATCCGAAGTGTTTGCCCAGCCACAATTGTCCCTCTTGCTCAAATTTCACCAACTTTCTAGATTATGCCTGTTTGTTTATATAGTGGGAGAGATCAATAGGTGAAGTGTGAAGCTATTTGGGGGGAGAGGGGCTCTACCTTTCAGAAGGTGGTATCTAATTGCCTCAAAGAGAGAGTGAGCATAGAATAGGGTAGATTCCCTTCCCCTAAATCCAATTTATCAAACCTTTGGGAACTCTACCCCTTTGAGCAGATGCTGATCTGGAGTTTTCTATATGGAATTCATCCTGTACAGAGGGCAAATAGGACTAATTCTCCATTTTAGGCACTTAGTAAATTTAGATAACACAGTGGATAGAGTGTCTGACCTGAAGTCAGGAAGCTTCGCCACTCTGGGCAAGTCACTTAACCCTATTTGCCTCAGTTCCTCAACAGTACAATGATGTGGAAGAGGAAATGGCAAACTACTCCAGTAGCTCTGCCAAGAAAACCTCAAATGGAGTCACAAAGTGTCAAACACAGCTGCAACAATTGTTTCCCCCAGGCTATAGAAATCTGTACAGTTGGACAGATCGGTATTAGCATCATTAAACCCTTCTCTAGTGACTAATAGGTGTTTTTGAATTTCTCCCTCAACTACTCCAGTTCCTCAGTGAAGAGTCTACCACAACCAGCTCCTTCAGGAGAGAGCATCCTCCTCCTCTTCCTCCTTTTTCTCTTTCCCCTCCCAGGACTCCTCTCTGTCTCATGGCTCTAATATCAAAAGGAACATGAAACTCTGGATGAGAAACCAAGGGTGGGTTCCTGTCTGGGGTTCCTCAGTCCCCATCCCCACTAGGAGAGACCCTCTCTTCACTTGAATAGCCACTAGTGTATGACTCATCCCTCAGTTTTCATTGTACCATCCCCCAAAGTCCAGTTACCTGTCTCTAGCTACTGAATGCAGAAGGATCAATATACTATCGGTCTTATTCTGGCAGTTCAATTTATCAGTCTCTTAATACACTTTATTAAATACCTACTATAAAAAGAGACAATAGACCTTCAAAGAGCTTATTTCCCCAGGGAAGGTTGACCTTGGCTCTTTCTTTACCCTCCCAGATAGCTTCCTCTAACACCCATCTAGCTAATTCTTCTGCCTCCCCATTCCAAAGAGAGTACTCCCAATAAACAATCTTGAGGTCTCTTTACAATGGGGAGCCAAGCCTAGTCTTGGCATCTGATCACATGACCCTCCTCTATTTTTGCTGGGCTTTTCCAGAAGGTTATTGCATCTCCACCCCTGCCTGAAGGAGGGGTGGGTGTGGTCTGAAATGGAGAAAGTCAAAATGGATCTGTGGTAGGATCAGGTCCATATATAACCCTAGCTTTCCTACCTGAGAAAGAATGGAAGGCAAATTCTTAAAAAAAAATCACAGGGTCAAGAGATGGAAAATCATATGTGGAAAACAGTAAGGAAGTCAGTGTTGCTGCATCGTAGAATGTGAATAGGAGTAAAGTATAAGAACACTGGAGATATAGGAAGGAGCCAGTTTATGAAAGGCTTTCCTTTAAAAACGAGGAGAAAACTTTAAATTTGATCATGGAGATGATAGGAAGCTACTGGAATTTTTGGAATGGGGGAAAGTAACCTCTACTGTAGAAAGATCAATTTGTGGAGACAGGAACCATAATGATAAGATTTGGGGTACTCGGGACCCCAAAATACTGACACACCAGGTCCTACCAAATGAATTCGACTCAAACTTTCTTCCAGAAAAAGTAAAACAAAGTTTATTAAAGGTTTTGCATATAGGGTTGATTCTTAAGGAGGCTAAACATTGTGACACTTGTATTAACAAGCTGGATGGAGTCTGAGCTGGATTGATTCTGAGTACCTTCATGGAGGTGAGATGGAACACAAAGACCATGGGAAAGATCTAGAGGTGCTCTAGAAGTCTGGGAGGAGGGCCTAAGGAGGATTTTGAAGAGGCTGGGGTAATTAGTGATGTAATCAAGGGTAAGAAATAGCTGGAGGCAATTGGAAGGTATTAGCCGGTAGAGGGCTAGGGTGGGAAGTCATCCAGAATTAGATTCGAGTATGAAAGGAAGATTAAGTGGAAGATTCAAGGAGTTCCCAGAGTCTTTACCCCATCAACTTTAGAAACTGAGTGGAGGATGGACTGAAGTGGTGAGATACTAGGGAGACCTAGCATCAGCTACTGTAACATTACAGGGGTAAGATGATGAAAACCAGGTACCAGGGTGGTGGTAGTCAGAGGAGAGAAGGGTATGTAGAGGAGGGACGTTTGGAAGGGAGAAACAATGAGACTTGACCATATTTGGATAGCAAGGGCGGGGTGGTGAGAGTATAAAGAATTGAGAATGACATTTAGCCTCCAGCCTGGGTGACTGGGAGGATGGTTGTACTCCCAACAATAATAGAGAAGTTAGAAAGAGGATAAGGTTTTGAGGAGAAGATAATGAGTTCAGTTTTCAAATTGTTAATTTTAAGATGTTAATGAAATATTTACTTCTCGATGTCTCATAGGTAGTTGAAGATGACAGAATTTGGATTGAAGAAAATATCAAGGAGAAGAGAACGCTTAACAATGTCAGTGGCTACAGAGAGTTAAGAAGGGTGTGTGTTCATCCTTCATTGCCAAAGAAGACCATGCCATCAGACAAATGATGACTTGCAAGACTTGCACTTGACTTTGTTTTGAGTGAGGGCTGTGCAGGTCACCAGCCTCACTTCTCCTCCAGAGCCATCTTGGTCCAGTGACCAGATAGTCATCAGGATGACTGGAGATGACCTAAGATTAGGCAGTTTGGGTTAAGTGACTTGCCCAAGGTCACACGGCTAGTGAGTGTCAAGTGTCTGAGGTGAGATTTGAATTCAGGTCCTCATGACTTCTGCACTGGTGCTCTATCCACTGCACCACTTAGCTGCCCCATCAAGAAGGGTACAGATTGAAACAAAGATCATTAGAATTGGCAATTAACAGATTATTGGTAACTTTGGAAAGCAATTTCAGTTGAATGTTGAGGTCAGAATCCAGACTTTAGAGATTTTAGAAGACAGTGAGAGGAAAGGAAATGGAAATACTGATTGTAGATGGCTTTCTCAAGTCATTTAGCCAAGAAAGGGAAAAAAGAGAGAGGACTATCACTACCTGGGCAGAAGGATCAAGTTTGGGGTTTGACATTAGCATGTTTATATGTAGAAGGGAAGCAGCCAGTAGATTGGGAGAGACTGAAGATTAGTAGTAAGGATAGAGGGGGCAATCTGCCAGAGAAGTCTGGAGAAAATGAGATCAAAGGTGCTAGCCTTGGCAAGGAGTAAGACCACCTCTTCATGTGAGATGGATGGAGGAAAATACAGTGGAAGAAGGCATCTGAGTGATGTGAGACAAGGAGGAGGGGGGAAGAAGGAATTCTCAATTTTTTTGTCATCAAAATATGAAACAAAATTGTCAGCGGGGAGGATGGGGGGTGGGGGTGGAGGGTGAGAGAACCATGAGACACTTGAGGAAGGTGAGCATGTAGTAATCTTGAGACAGCTATTTCCAGGCTTACCAGCTACCTCAGGACTTAACAGATCTGAAATCACTGAGAGATCTGGGTTACTAGTAACAGAAAGTGATCTCTGTATATACTACAACGCTTTTTTGAGCAGAAAAAAAAAACCCATCTCCAAGAGAATGATACCAAGCCATGCTTTGGCTCACCAGAAGATATAGACCTCAGGGGAGTTGTCTGAGCAGTGCTGGGTTGAGATGAAAGTGAAATGATTGTTCAGTAGTACCACAAAATGTTTCATGTTTGATGCTCTATCAATCTCCTAGGAGAGTATAATATGGATGACCTTCTCTTGTTTAAAATCCTTGTCAATACATTCTTATGCATTCTTTGTGTTTCCTTTAGAGGAAATATAAATGTCTTTCCTACCTATTTTGTGAAACAGAAACCCTTTTGTTGAAGGGACACTGATTCCTTACAGGGAGGAAGACCCTAGCTTGAACCATACCTTTAACTGATTTTGCCCTGGGACTCTAGAGTGAGGGAGGAAGATGTAAAGAGACAAACAATGAGAAAAAAAGGTGCATCCACCAGTAAGTCCATACTTTGGCTCTTTTTGGAAATTGGGGGAAAAAATTGGGACATTTGCCCATCTCCAGTCTTGTGATACCTGTCTCATTCTTCAGGGTTTTTCAAAGATCTCTGACCAAGGCTCAGCAATCAACATCTTCAAGCTCTTTCACTATTCTAGGGTTTAGTTCATCCAGGCCTAGTAACTTAAAAGCACTGAGGACAGACAAATACTCTTACTGTCCTCATTTATCTCAGACTGCAGTTCCCTGTTAACCATTTTTTTCCTGCCCTTTCTAGTCTGAAGCTCTTTCTCCTTGACAGAGGACACTGAAGCAGAACAAGATTTGAATAATTTTGCCTTCTTCCCATTATCCATTATTGTCATTCCATCCACTATACAATAAGTCCTTTATCTTCTTTGGTCAACATTCATGTCAAAGTCAACTGATTCTGATCTTTAACACTCCTGACATTCTTACAAGGTCATGTTGTGTTTTTTATGCTCACTCTCTCTTCCATCTTTGGTACATTTTTTTGAACCTGAGTTGCTTTGATGAACTACCTGTGCAGACACATTGGTCTCTTTATACTACTCCTTTACTTTGTTAGAATCTTTTGTATAGGTGTTGTCAGAATTTCAGTCTTGAGAAATTTCCATTCCTCTTAATTTCCATATAGAATGGAATCTAACCTGTCTTTTTATTTTCTGAATTCTTCAAAATCTCTCCTAAAACCTAAGGCACAAAACAGACTGTGCCAAACTTTTCTCTATGTTGGATTATCAGACATCATGCTCCTTTCTTCCCAAGTTTCCCATCATTTCCATCAGAGAGATCCAAAATGACAATTTTCCCTTGTAGCATCTAAAGGATGAAGTCATCAACAAAACAATTCAAGAATTTCTGAGCTTTTCTGCTTTCAGCACTAGGAAACCATCAGCAAGTGTTCAGATAGTTGAAGTTTCCCATTATTTTCTTTCTTTCCTCTGCACCAGTTTTACATTTCCTGGAACACATCATTTTAATTCCTCCTCTTGGCTAGATAATTAGGATATACAACCTTCATACTACCACTTTCATTCTCCTTCCATTGATCCTCACTCAGATACTCTCCCCCATGCTGCTCTGATAGATGGTGACAACCTTTCCCAGGCCACTGCATCAAGAAGGCCCTAACCACCATATTCCGCTCCATTCTGTCCATCTCTTCCTTGCTGCCTTCCCTCCTTCCCCCAAGTATGATCAACTCTACTAGTCTTGTTGAGTTGTTGTTGTTCAGTAGTGTCTGATTCTTTGTGACCCCATTTAGGTTTGGTTTTGTTTTTTAGCAAAGGTACTAGAGAGGTTTACCATTTCCTTTTCTAGCTCATTTTATAGATAAAAAAACTGAGACAAACGGAATAAAGTGACTTGCCCAGGGTCACAAAGCTAATAAGTGTCTGAAGCCAGATTTGAACTCAGGAAGATGAGTATTCGTGACTTCAGGCCCAGCACCCTCTCCATTGTACCACTTAGCTGCCCCATTGCTCTTCAGTAGGACATATCAATATATTAGGCAGCTAGGTTGTACAGTGACTATCAGAGCTCTTTGCTTGTAGTCAGGAAGACTCAAATTCCTGAAGTCTCAGAAACTTCCTAGCTATATGAGCCTGGGTAAGTAGGTCAATTCCCTCAACTATAAAATGGGGGTCATAATAGCAACTACCTCCCAAGCTTGTGAAGATCAGATGAGATATTTGTAAAATGCAGTAGTCATTTAATAAATGCTTGTTTCTTTCCTTCCTTTGGACCCACTCACCATCCCTGTAACTTTTCTGGCCCTAAGTTCCCCTGTACTCTACTTTGCATTGTCTCCCCAATTAGAATGTAAGTTCCTTAGGAACAGAAGGGGTCTTTGTTTTGGTATTTCTGTCCCTAACATAGTTCTTGGCATATAAAATCTGCTTAACAAATGCTTTTTTTTCATTCATTCATGCTTCTACCCAGGAATATATCTACTTGATACATAACAATGCTCCACTGTCCCATTAATCTAACTCTTTTCAATAGGGAAGTATAGCTGAGGCAAGCTTGTCTTATTCATATGCCCCTGGACTTTTCACAAAAATAATATTCTCTATCAAAAATGCAGCAGGTTCAGGAGGCTGAAAGTAACAAATTGGCAAAAAGGTAATTAATTGTTGCAGGTGATGAGACATTCAAGAAATAAGAAACTGGACTGCTTTTTGGTGACGTGCCAGAGTGGTATTCCAAAGGGACAAGGGCAGTGTAGCTTTCATAATATCACTTTTATTCCCCAGTTTCCACTTTTGGGTTCAAAATAGTGATAACAACCAGTATACCGGTAGAGAGTACTTTTGTCCACTAAGTAAAGGACTGACTCTGTCTCTGTCTCTCTCTTTCTCCATTTCTCCCTCTCCTCCTCCCTCTTTCTCCTCTTCTCCATTCTTTCCTTCAGTCTCCTCTTCAATCCCACCTCCCAGGTACCCACTGATCAGAGCTAGCAACTTAGAAAGTCTAGAAATTCCTAGTGAGGTTAGTACCATGGTCACCTAGATGGGACACTTACCATAAGAAGCCTGGAGAAGGACATATTTCCCAGAGGAAGATGTCCATGGACTGTGGAAAATCATGCCCAACATACATAGCGTAGATGGTGAGCTTGCTGTATGGTAGGAGAAACTTGGAGGTCCTTGAAGGAAGCAAAAGGAGATGTCAGAGGTAACAGAGGTGACCTTGGACTTAAGAACCTCCATTTAAGAAGGGGGATTCTGGGAAGATATAGGAGTAGGTCAGAAAATTCCAAGCTCTGTAGATTTCCTCCACAAACAAGAGAAAATAGCATCTCAGGGTGAACTAGAGTGGTGAAAAAACCCCATGAAAGACCCCAGGATGGAGGTTCCACCTGAGTAAAGTGCAAATATCTGCAGGCTATCTCCACTACTGGGGGCAGCTGGGTTGGGAGGGAGGTAGCCTCAGCCATAGGAATTCTCACCTCACAGACAGTGTGGGGGGTCAGACATTTGAGCATGGAAAGATTAAAAGACCCTCTGCTGCTGAGGGAAGCCAGGTCCAGCTGCACTGGCGAGACAAAGTCCTAGGCTGTGACTGAAGGCAAGAAGGAACCAGCACACATCCCATGAGTGCAAAAGCTGTGGAGTGGTATACTGATGGACACTTACAGGAGAACCAAGTTCTTGGTTACAGCCACTGGAAGGTTCTCAGGAAGCAAAAACATTTTCAGCATAGTGTGACTGGGGATCCTAGCTGTGGCTTGGAAGGGTAAAAGACTGTTGAGATTGGGTCCCAGGAAAAGTTCAGAAAATAACAGTAAGAAGGACCTAAGGCCAGAGGCACTATCTCCCACACCCCAGGACTGATTTTAATAATAAACTGCCAAACATTTAAAAAATCAAATAAACATGGGCAAGCAAAGAAGAAAGAACCCAACCACAGACAGCTACTATGGGAATAGAGAAAACTAGGGTTCATTTTCAGAAGAAGATATTAAGCAAAAAAAAACCTGTCCTACCCCAAAGGGTAACATCAAATGATCACCTGCTGAAAAAGATTTCTTGGAAGAACTTTAAAAGGACTTTAGAAGTCAAATAAGAGAGACTGAGGAAAAATTAGAAAAAAAATAAGAACAATCCAAAAAAGCCAAGAAAATTATGAAAAGAAAGTTAACCAACTGGAAAAGGAGATCCAGAATCTTAAGGAAGAAAACAACTCCTTGAAAACTAGAATTGGGCAAGGGGAAGCAAATGGCATTTCAAGATACCAAGAAATAACAAAACAAAATAAAAAGAATTTTAAAAATAGAAGAGAATGTGAAATACCTCAAAAGAAAACCAACTGATCAAGAAGAGAAAAAAATAAGATTAATTGAACTACCTGGAAGCTTAAAAAAAAAAAATCTTGATACAAGAATAATTAAAGCAAATTGCCCTGAAGTTTTAGAACAAGAGGGGAAAGTAGAAATAGAAAAAAAAATTCACTGATCACCACCTGAAAGAAATCCCAGGATGAAAACCTACTGGAATATCATAGCCAAATTCTGAAACCCCCAGTTTAAGGAGAAAATATTATGAGCAATATGAAAAACCAATTCATATACTCTAGAGCCACACTTAGAATTACACAAGACTATAGGTCTTGGAACACTATAAATGGAAGAGCAAAAGAACTGGGGTTGCAGCCCAAAATAACTTACCCAGCAAAGTTAAGAATAATCTGGAATGGAAAAAAAATTAACATTTAATGACTTGACAGACTTTCAGGATTTTGTCTCAAAAAGACCAGAACTTAATAAAAAATTTGACAAATAAGATACAGGAGAAATATAACATAAACATCCAAGAACAATTACAAGGGATTCAATAAGATGAACTGTTTACTTTTTATATGCTTTTTATATGCATATGCTTAAGATTGTCATTAGTAATTGGGCAATTCAAAAGAAAGATTGGGGAAGAGCTAAGTATGATGTGGTGATTCTAAAAAGCAAAATTGTGTAGGAAAAGCTAAAAAGAATAATCATCTCATACAAATGAGGTGCAAGAGGACAGAACTGATACAGAGGAATCAGTCTCTCTGATACAGGGATGGAACTCTACTCTTATCAGATCTAAGTTAAAGAGGGAAAAAACATACATCTAGAAGGATATATAAGTCTTCTAAATTCATAAAGAAATAAGAAGGTAAGGGAAAAGGATGGAGGGGGTATAGAAGTGTGTGTAGATTAAGATTTAGGAGGGTGGGGGAAGAAGAAAAGGGAAGTACTCTTAGAGAAGTGAATAGAATAAGGGAAATAAAGGTAAGTGGAGAGTATAAAGGAGAGATTCTTTAAAAGGGTATGGAATAGGGAGGTAATGGTTAGAGGTAAACTAGAGAAGGGATAGGGTAAAAACAGAGGCTGAGAAGGACAATAGTGAGGAAAAGTAGGATGGAGTGAAATATACAAATAGTAATTATAATTTTGAATGTGAATGGGATGATTTCATCCATAAAACAGAAAATAAAGAATAAAGAAAGAAGTTAAGGAAATGAATAAAAGTGTAGACAAGTTAGATGTGATAGATAGAATTGAATAGAAATAGAAAGAAATGCGTATTTTTCACAGCAGTACATGGTACCTTTACAAAAATTGACTATAGATTAGGGCACAAAAATTTTATAGTTAAAAGCAGACATATTAAATGCTTCCTTTATAGACCAGAATGCAATAAAAATTATATTTAGTGAAGGACCATGGAAACATAGGGAAAAAAACTAATTGGAGACTAAACAATCTAATCTTAAAAAATGTATGGTTTAAAGGACAAAATGATATAAACAATAGTAATTTTATTAAAGAAAATGACAATAATAAAACAGCATATCAAAACCTATGGGATATAGCAAAAACAGTAATAAATGGAAAATTTATATCTCTAAGTGCTTATATCAATAAAAAAGAAAAAGAGCATAGTGAAGAACTGGGTAGGCAATTAAAGAAACTAGAAAAAGAACAAATTTTAAATCTCCAAGTAAACAGTAAATTGGAAATCCTAAAAATTATAAGTGAAATCAATAAAACTGAGTGTAAGAAAACCATTCAATTAATAAATAAAACTTGGAGTTGGTATTATAAAAAAATCAATAAAATACATAAACTATTGGTTAATATGATTTTTTTAAGAAGAGAAGAATATCAAATTACTAGCATCAAAAATGAAAAGGGTGAATATACCACTAAAGAAGATTAAATCAAAGCAATTATTATTATTTATTATATAATTTATTATTATTATTACTATAAAGCAAGGAGTTATTTTGCTCAATTATATGCCAGTAAATTTAATGACAAGTGAAGGAAGAATATTTACAAAAATACAAACTATAGAGATTAGAAGTAGAGGAAACAGAATATCTAAATAGACCTATTTTAGAAAAAGAAATTGAACAGGCCATAAATGAGCTTCCTAAGAAAATAATGCCAGGGCCAGATGGATTTGCAAGTGAATTTTTATCAAACATTTAAAGACCAAGTAATTCCAATATTAAATGGATTATTTGGAATAATAGGCAAAAAAGAAATCCTACCAAATTTCTTTTATGAAACAAATATGATACTGATATCTAAACCAGGAAAAGTAAAAACAGAGAAAGAAAATTATACACCAATTTCATTAATGAATATGGATGAAAAAATCCTAAATAAAATACTAGCTAAAAAATTACAACAATATATTACAAATGTAGAGATGGTTTAATGTAATTACTTATATCAGTAATAGAAGTAACAAAAATTATATGATAATATCAATAGATGCAGAAAAAGCATTTGATAAAGTACAACATTCATTTCTCTCAAAAGCACTTAAAAGTATAGGCATAAATGGACTTTCCCTTAAATTGATAAAAAGCATTTACCTAAAGCCATTATCAAGCATTATGATCAGGTGTGAAACAAGGATGCCCACTGTTACCAATATTATTCAATATCATACTGGAAATCCTAGCAATAGCAATAAGAGAAGAAAAAGAAATAGAAAAATCAGAATAGGGAATGAGGTAATAAAAGTGTATCTTTTTGCAGATGATATGATGATATACTCGGAAAATCCTAAAGACTCAACCAAAAAATTAATTAAAATAATTAATAATTTCAGCAAAGTAGCAGGATATAAAGCAAACCCACATAAATCATCAGCATTTTTATGCAATACAAACAGGATACTGCAGGAAGAAATAGCTAGAGATACCCCATTTAAAGTAACTCTAGACAGTATGAAATACCTAGGAATACATCTACCAAAACAAACCCAGGTTCCATATGAACAAAATCTCAAAAACTTTGTACACAAATAAAATCAGATTTAAATAAATGAAATATTCATTGTTCATGGATAGGCAGGGTCAACATAATAAAAATTACAATTTTACCAAAATTAATCTATATGTTCAATGCCATTCCAATCAAACTATTTTATGGAGCTAGAAAAAAATAATAACAAAATTCATTTAGAAGAACAAAATGTCAAGAATATCAAAGGAACTAATGGGGGAAAAAAATCAAACTAACTAAAGGAAGGAGGTTTAGCAGGACCAGATCTTAAACTATGTTATAAGGCAGTAATTATCAAAACTATCTGGGACCGACGAAGAAACAGAAAGGTAGGTCAGTGAAACAGACTAGATATACAATATCCAGCAGCAAATGAACATAGTTACCCAGTGTCTGACAAGTGTAAAGACTTAAGTTTTTGGAATGAGAATCCACTATTTAGTAAAAATTGTTGGGAAAGATAGAAAGTAGTCTGGTAGAAATTGGACAGGGACCAATATCTTACATCATTTAGCAAGATAAGTTCTAAAGGATATATGACATAGATACAAAGTGAGATATTATAAGAAAAGTTGAAGAACATGGAACATATTACCAATCAGATTTAAGGACAGGTGAGCAATTTATGAACAAACAAGAGGTAGAGGGTGTTGTGAGATGTAAAATAGATAATTGGGGTTACATTAAATGAAAAAAAATTGTACAAATAAAACAAATTTAGCCAAGATCAGAAGGAAAGCAGAAAACTGGGGGTAGGGAGATTTATAAATAGCTCCTCAGATAAAGGTCTCATTTCTCAAATATGTAAAGAACTTTCTCAAATCTATAAGAATACAAGTCATTCCCCAATTGATAAACGGTCAAAAGATATGAACAGGCAGTTTTATGATGAAGAAATCAAAACAATTTATAGTCATATGAAAAAATGCTTTAAATAATTCCTGAGAAGTGCAAATTAAAACAACCTTAAGATAGCATTTTATACCAATCATATTGGCTAAAATGATAGAAGGGGAAAGTAACAAATATTGGAGGGGATGTGGAAATATTGGGACTTTAATTAATTGTTGGTGGGTCTGTGAGCTGATCCAAGCATTTTGGAGAGAGATTTGTCCAAAGAGTTATTCAACTGCCTGTACCCTTTGATCCAATAAAAATACTATTAGGTCGGTTTCTCAAGATGATTAGGGAAAATGGAAAAGATTCTACATTTCCTAAAATATTTATAGAAACTATCTTTGTGGTGGCAAAGAACTGGAAATTGTGGGGATGCCCATCAACTGGGGAATGGCTAAACATATTATGGTATATATTCATGATGGAATATTACTTTGCTTCATAAGACATGATGAGCTTAATGATTTTAGGAAAGCATGGAGAGACCTTCACGAAATAATGAAGAGTGAATTGAGCCGAACCATGAGAACATGTAATATAGTAGTATAGTTTTAAGAACAACTTCGAGCAAAAATTTCTGAGTATAATATTTACCAAATTAACCTCAAAGATCGTATGAAGGAAAATGCTGTTTGAATCCAGAAAGGAATATTGCTGTGGAGCGGATTGATTCAGAAAAACATGAAAAGACTTGGAGTTATGAAGGAAGATGCTATCCACCTTCAGAGAAACAAATGATAGGAGGAAATAAATATATATGTGTGTGAATGTATATGTGTGTGTGTGTGTGTGTTAATAGTTACCTATGTATGTGTATATATTCACACTTAATTGTAGCCCTTTTTGGCGGGGGAGGAGGAGAGAGGAGGGAAGGGAAAAAGGTAAAAAGAGCGTAACAGAGAAGAAAAGAAAACCTACAAGGAAGCGAAGAAAAGCTGGCAGCTTAGGAAACAATGTGTAGTATTTATTATACAGGTTTTCTTGAAATGGAAATGTATTGTTTCATATCGAATCCTCTCTTACTGTCTGCTATGTACGTGGCAATTTTTTTCTTTTCTCATTTTGTATTTAAACGTAAAATAACTTTTTTAAAAAAAGAAAGTATACAATAAAACACATACAAGAAAAAAAAAGAACCTCCATTTAAGAAGGGCACCCAGGTCAGCAGTCTCTTCATTTCTCCCCATGCTGCATGCCTGCTGACTTTTCCATCATGCCCTTGCCCTTGTATCTTCCTCCCCTTTCTTTTCAGTGTTGCCTTCCCCATTAGAAGGTAAGTTTCTTGAGGTCAGGGACTTTCTCTTTGCATATATACACATACACACATATAAATATACCTATATATGTGTATATGTATGTATATATATGTATATGTGTGTGTGTATTTTCTATCACTTAGCACAGTGTCTGGCACATAGTAAGCACTTACAAAACTCTTGAGTTGTTGACTGTCTTTTTCAGAGGCAGAGTCAGGTTGTCATTTTTCTATGAGATGAGACTGAATTTTCCTCATTTTATGACTTGATATTGAGAAGGAGGGAGAAATAATTGATAACTCTTCTTCATAAATTACCTCTAGGGGAATCAAGTCAATTCAAGCCAACAAGTATATAAGCACCTTGCAGGCAGGTGCAGCCTATTTTCTTATTCCTAGCCCTAATGCTTAGCACTGTACCTAGCACAAAGCAGCTGCTCAATAAATGTTTACTGACTGACTGTTAAGGGATGTGGGACAGTTAGGTGACTCAGTGAATACAGCACTACCCCTGGAGTTAGGAGGGCCTGAGTTCAAATCCAGCCTCAGACACTTGACCCTTATTAGCTGTGTGACCTTGGGCAAGTCACTTAACTCCAATTGCCTTGCCTTCCCCCCCCTCTGAAAAAATCTTACTATGTACCAAGTATCATCCTACCAGGGTTAGGTCCCTTCTTAGGTCCTTATGATTGAGTGGCATAATCTTCCTGAGCTATAGAATTCCTGCTTCTCTATCATCTTCTGGAGCACTAATACAAGCACCCACATCTCTGTGATGATCACAGGCTACATTGGCACTAGCAACAGTTTGAGGCTGAGTTGCTCAAGGTGTATTTCTACACAGAAAAACTGGGAAGCCTACTTCTGGGAGAATCCTGAGGATATATAATTGATATTAAGAGGCTCCGTGGAACTGGAATTCTAATCACTGGTTCCCTCACCATGAAAGAATCACAGCAGATGAAGATTTATCTAAAAAAGGTTCCCCAAGCCATTCAGAGTACCTTGGAACCTTGATCTTCTGGCTTTGAGAGAATGAGTCAGAGCTTACCCCTTATATCAGGTGTCCCAAAATTCTCAGTGCAGTTAAGCCTTAGTAGTTTAAAACTGCGCTAAGACTTTTGTCACAATTCATATCAAGAAAAGGTATCACATGCTTGCTTAGTTTCTTATTGGTAGTCATGCTTTTCAACTGGCCTTGAAGATTTTTGGAACACTAACCAGGACACATATGGCCCAGTCTATGGGCAGTTTTTCAAGTATCTCAGCTTTGGCACACATTCTAGACCTTCAGTGGCTCCTGAAGTAGGTGGCTGCTGTTTGAGGCAAAATCTATAAGGGACAGATTTTTGTAGTTAGCCTCTGATCTATACAATCAGTGACCTCAAGAGACATTAATAATCTTAGGGTCAGTGCTTTGCCTGATTTAGTTACTCATAATTATCCTAAGAATGTCCTTGGAAGAAGCTAAATTTATCATAGAGTATTTGTTCATTAGGAACGGAGGTAGTGGGGGAGAGGAAAACAGATTAAAAAACCCTTTCTCAAAAGTTACAAAGAGAGAAAAAACTTTTGAAATTTTAGTATGCAAACATTGAGGTGACAAACACCTATGCTTCAAAGAAAACTCAGCTCTTAGCATGCAAGCAAAAAGAGTTGCCTGGAATACAGAATACAAATTTGCATTCTGCTCGGGAAAGGCAGTCTTCCAAATGGGAGTTTCATGTGCAGTTTCTGTATACAATAATTAATAAATGCATGGGCTTGTTTAGCCCATTACAACTTCCCTCCCACAGGTTGAAATTAATGCATGATGATTTATGCATATTTGTCACAAGGGTTTTGTTTTATTTTTTTTGAGGACAAGGAGGTGAGATAGAGAAAAAAATGGTTTTTTTTTTAATTAAAAAAGTTATTTAAAAAGAAATGCATATATAGTAACACCTCAGATAGTGAGGTGAGTCAACAGCAGTCAAAATAAGGGAGAGACTAGCTAATGAAAAGGCCATAAAGTCCCATAAAGGGACAGGGGAACCTCCTGACTGTCTTCCTATGTCCCAATTGCCAATCAGGTACCTGGAAGCCATTTTGCCCTCCCTCCATTTTTAATTTAAAATAATCTTGATTCCTTCCCTTCTCCCTGCCCCCCCCACTTTCATCAATATGATAAATATACTACAATTAGTTTTAATTTTTGAAGTTTAAACTTGGTGATCTATACCTAACACAACTAATTCTGGACAGGGCTCTGGTTATTCATTCAATTATTTATTCAGGAGTTAATATTTTCAAAACACATTTCAAGGCTTCAGTAAAGAGTGGAAAAATTGATACATAGTAGCACCTCATTTTATGTATTTTCAACTGTCGATCAGAATTTCTCTCTGACTCAGATCTGACCAACAGCAGCTTCAATGTTTAATGCATAAAAATGCAAAGATAAATAAGATGGAATATTTGTCCTCCAGGAGCTTACCCTCAAATAGTCAATTCTAACTCCAAGCCTATGTAATCTCAAGAGACGTTAGAGAACCTGAAAGAAATTTAGCTAGAAAACTGGGATGGGGGAAGAGGAGGAAGGGAGGAAGTTCTGCCTTCTACTCCTGCTTGACAAATTGTAACTCACCACACAGCCCTTCTTTGCATCTGCTCTGGGGGAAACATCTGTTTTCAAACTGAACACTTAGTAATGGATACAACCCTGGGTCTGGAGTCAAGACTCATCTTATTCATCAGACGCTTAAGCTAGCAGCGTATCCCTGGGCAAGTCACTGAACTCTGCTTCAGCTTCCTCGTCTATAAAATGAACTGGAGAAGGAAATGGCAGATCACTCCAGTATCTCTGTCAAAAATAAACACCCCAAATGGGGTCACAGAAAGTCAGACATGACTGAAAAAGAACTATACAACAACTTCCCTCAATCAGGTACAACATAGTTCAGAGGCAGGATAAATGATCCTGGCTTGGCTGAGGAGAGAGGGCTAAAAAGATACGTTATCTCTGACTTAGGGCATAACTACAGCTCTCATCCATCTATCCATTCACCCTTTCACTTAACATAACTCCCTTCCCCCAAACTGCTGCTGATCTATTTGTTATAAGGGCTTTGTTTTTCTTTCCTCCACCCTTGGGAAAGGAAAACAAATAAATGCTTGTTCATTTAAAAATTTAATGAAAAAATAAAATTGTTTATGATCTATTAGGAGATTGAGAGAATGGAGAAATGAGATGGGGACAAATCGTCTGCTAATATTTTCTCTTATCCTTCTCAATATTCCTCTCCTGCTCAGGCCTCACTCAAACTTTATTGTGCCTTCTTGATGAATACTTTGGAATTCTCACCCATTTACCCAGGGCTAAAAATGAAGCATCTTCGAGATGTCCAGAGCAGAGGGTTGAGGTGAATTTGAGGGCTCCATCCTACCTTCCAGATAACCAGAATCCCACAGCAATATGATAACGGAATGACCATGGCCAGTGGGGACCAGGACAGAAAGGATGGTTCTACAAGTATTTATTATCACCTCCTAGGTTGGTTATTCACCCATAGGCCCTGTGCTAGGCACTGGGGATACAAATTCGAAAGTAAGGCAGTTCCTGTCTTCAAAGAATTTATGTACCACTAGCTGGCTGAGAATAGAGTTATGTGTTGCATTCCTGCTACTGATGAAACATATCAGAATATCCATTTTCTTGTATGCCAGTGGCTAAGAGGTATCATTTTTACACCTAAAGGATAGTAAAGAATCTTTTATTTTATTGTTACTTTGAATGCTAAGAGGCAAAGAAAACTGACATCACTTTTGCTCTCAGAATTACTTTCCCTGGATAGAGTATGCTGTGGCTAATAGTCATTTCTAAACTTCTTGGTATGGCTACTTGTGACACCACATGTCATTGCCTATATAGAATGGGATGACTTGGTCAGACCTTGAAACGATAGAGCTGTCAAATGAGTCCTCATGGTTTCTGAGAATTTAAAATCTTCTCCTATTGCAGTTGGACGCTCCTGATAGGTCAGCAGGCTGAAGGTTTGGGTTATCAAATTATAAGCTGTCTTCTGGAAACTTCTCTCTTGCCTACCACCCTTCAGATTCCCACTGGCCAATGGAAGCTCTACCAGTTCAAATATAGACTGCTAAAGCAAGGTTCCTAGAACCCTGGAATTGAAGACTGAGACTGTTGTTGGTCAGATCTCCCTGGTAAGAGAGAGAGTTCTGACCAGAACAGTTGAGAATGCATGAAACATCATCTTGGCCACCACTAGCTGTCTCTTCTCTGACCAGCAGTATGTTCCAATAAGAGGAGATCCCAAAGTCATGACTGGTTGGCTATAAAGAGGCTTAAATTAAGTGGAGTCAACAAACATTTATTATACACCTATTATGTTCCAGACACTGTGCCTTAAGTATGACTGGGGCAAATTCAGTTTGAGTAATTGGGGAGGTGAGAGGGGAGAGGAGAGGGTAATTCTGGAGCAGATATCAACCTCATTCTCACCAGCAGGTGCAAGTGCTGTAGCAGGGGGTACTCCATTTCCTCTGACTCTGTGTTTCCTATATGGGGGAGGCAGGTCCATGACCAAGAATCCCTGGGAGTGGTAGCTGGGATCTGAATCTGTACCCCTGAGGACTGACATAGGGCTCCATGATACCTCCATAGAGATAGCCCTGCCAAACTCAATTGCCCAGGGAAAGTCCCATTTTCCCTATGCTAGAAATAGGTCTGAGAAGTCCTTGTTTCTGAGTGGAGAGTCCACATTTGGGTTTTTATGCTCTAGTCAACATTATGTCTTTCACACCGCCCATGGTTTGGTGGCATAGCCCTGGGAAGGTAATCTTCTGCTCTGACAAGAGGAAGTTTAGTCCAGTGAAATAAAGTTGGAAAACCTGGGTTCAAATTTCATCTCTGATATTTACTACCCATGTGCCCTTGAACATCAGTTTCAGTTCTAAGAATCTGGTCAGGGACAATGATGAAATGGTTCAAGATGCAGTAGGTGATGTTTATGACTGGTCTATGGTGGGCAACCAGGGTAAATGCTTAACAACTGACTTGGGAGGAGGTGAGGAATGGAGCCACAACACACTCTCAAGTTGAATTTGTGTTATAAACATTTTCCCCATCACTTTCTTAAGTCTAGACAATCAACAAAATAATTAATCAAGCCCTGAGTTGTAGCACTTTTGCATTTCTGAGGTGTAAATGTTCTCACCCAACCGAGTAAAATTTAACTCTGGTATTTAGAGCAGCTCCAACACACCCCTTCCCAATACCTCCCAGGTTGCTGTGTGAGGAAGCACCATGTCTCAAGATCTTATAAGGAGAGACAGACAACCAACCTCCCTAGAAAAAGAAAGAGACATAGAAACAGAGGGAAAAAAGAGCTACTATTTAACATCATCAGCTTCCTCAGTTTCACAGACAATTTCTATGGATACCCCTATGGAAAATGTTAACATTAAAAGTAAAAGGGAAGATTCTATAGAATTTCTATTTTCTAAAATCTGGAGACAATTTGTGCTTTTAAAAAAATATTTAAAGGAATAAACCTTTAAAAAAAAACCAGCCAGTTTATAACAATGAGAGTTGTCCAACAGAAGAATGGTTTATGTTCGGAGTAAGCAAGCTCCTTCCCTGCCTGTCAGTGTTCAGTGAGAGTTTAAAGGACCCTTTGATAAAGGTTTGACTAGATAACCTCTCATATGCCCAAGACTCTCAGATTTCAGGATGTGGTAAACACTGCCCTAGATACTGAAGAAAATAAAAAAAGAAAAGAAAAACTAGGGAAAAGAATTCATGGTCCCTGTCTTGCCCTAACAACACTATCAGTTGAGACAAACCTAACATATGAAAAAGAGATAGAAGATGTAAATTTTTTTTAAAAGATGTGGAAATATAAATTAGGTGTGTCTCTACAAAGAGCCCTGGTTAGCAGAAAGGAAGTTGTAACAAATTAAGACTTTGCTTATACTTCTATTGCTGTGACTGATTATTAGCTTGAAGTAAAATTAATATTTTTTCACTGATGTCACTAATGTCAAGGAGTAAATAGGCTAAGCCCTCTCTGCTTTTCTGGCCTCAGCCTTTTTTTCTTAATTTCTTAATTTTTACAAGCATCTCCTCTTCTCCCTATCTCTCCTTCCCACTGCCTTTCTTCCACGGTGAACAATTGTTTTAAAAGAAAAACAACCCCCTCATAACAAATATGCATAGTCTAGCAAAACCAGTTCCTATACAGACCATGTTAGAAATATATGTCTCATTCTGCATTTTAAACCCATCAAATAAGATGTTTGTAAGGGACTAAGCACAGTGCTTAGAACATAATAGGAACTTAATAAATGCTTGTCATCATCCCTTCCCTCACCACATCTCTACAAGGAAGTCTTGTTGACTTTCATCTTCAGTCCTCCAGACTCCTGGTTAACCATTGCATTAGCCAGAGTTCCAGAAAGTCTTTTGAAGTTGTTTTTCTCTATAATGTTATTGCCAATTATACAAATTGTTCTCCTATTTTTGCTCACTTTACTGTGCATCAGTTCATAGAAATCCTTCCAGTCTCCTCTGAAACTGTCTGTTTCATCACATCTTCTATCACAATAATTTTCCATTGCATTCACATACCATAATTTGGTTGGCTATTTCCCAACTGATGGCCCCTCCTCTTAGTTTCCAGTTTTTTGGCTACTACAACTAAAGCTGTTATAAATATTTTTGAACATATTGAACCTTTTCCTCTTTCTTTGATCTCCTTGGGATATTGACCTTATCGTGGCATAGCTAGGTCAAGGCTATGCACAGTTTAGTAACTTTAGGGGCATAGTACCACATTGATTTTCTGACTGGCTAAGC
Organism: Bettongia penicillata ogilbyi; assembly: GCA_023548195.1. NCBI lineage: Eukaryota > Metazoa > Chordata > Mammalia > Diprotodontia > Potoroidae > Bettongia > Bettongia penicillata. The sequence continues at coordinate 5,727,851 of JAJHZJ010000089.1, forward strand.
CAATTTGTAGCTCCAGTAAACTTTCGCTACCGTGCCTGTTTTCCCATAATCCCATCAACATTTGTAATTTCTCTCTTTGTCATCTTTGTCTATCTAAATTATGAGGTAAAACCTTAGACTCACTTCAATTTGTATTTCTCTAATCACTAGTTATAAGTGGAGAATTTTTTCACATGGTTGTTGATAGTTGGAATGACCTCTGAAGAGACTTTTCATATCCCGAGACTGAGTAGGAAGCTGTCTCTTATTTTAATTGATGCAGAACTCTACTCTATTCCACCCTGCTTTGAAGAGGCAGGAGGGTAACCAAAGAACCACTCAGGGGTTGCTGTACCATACCAAAATACCAAATCTTTTCAGTACTAGGTCACCACATAGCCATAAGTAGAGCCTAAAGCTGTCTGAGCATGCTCCATGGCATTAATGGCCTTTGTTATATAAGTAGAAGCAGATCTTTGATGCATATATTTCCTTATTATTCTTCCTTACCTCTGGGGACATTAACTTTGGGATTTTTAGCTCCAACATATGCATAAATATGGGCCCTTGCCCACAGGATCACAGATTTAAAGCTGAAAAAGACCATCAGAGATCATCTAATCCCACCCTTTCAGTTTACACATTAAAAAACCAAGTTCTATATAGTCTAATTTGACTTTTCCAGGCTTACACAGATAGCAAATAGCAGACCAAGATCTGAACCAAGGTTCTCTAACTCCAGATCCAACACTCTTTTTGTGCTATTGCTAGTAAGTGCTGAATAGAAGTTTATTGAATTAAGTCCAAAACTGAAGCTACAAAAATATGATTCCTGTCCCTGAAGCAGTATGGGATAGTGGAAAGAGCACTGGGTTCAAATTTGCTTCTAACTCTTACTACTCTGGGAGAGTCACTTAACTTCGAGGGTCTCAGTTTTTTCACCTATCAAGGGGTTAGACCAGATGACTCAGATCCCCTCCAATTCTGGGTCTATCTGGTCTCTGGTCTATGATCCTGTGATCTTGGGCAAATAAATGAGCCTTCATGGATCCCAGTTTGCACAATTACAAAGTGAGGAGGTTAGATGGACAACTTTTGAGGAAGATAGGAGGTATAGTAGATAAAGTGCTAAGACTATAATCAAAAAGACTTGAGTTCAAATCCAGCCTCAGACACTTACTAGCAGTGTGACCCTAGGGAAATCACTTAACTTCCTTCTGCCTCAGTTTTCTCAACTGTAAAGTTATCTAGAGAAGAAAATGGCAAACTACTCCATTATCTTAGTCAAGATAATGTGACTCAAATGGGGTCACCAATAGTCAGACACAACTGAAAAACAACTCAGCAATAACATAGTATTTAATAAAGGCTTATTCCCTTTCCTTCCCCTTCTGCAGTCCCCTTCCAGTTCTACATCTGTGACCCCATGAAATTACTTTTTATTGTCAGCATTGTAATAGGCAAGTGTGACAATGCACAGATGTGAACTAGTAATATAATAATATAAGAAGGAATGCTACCTTAGGTCAATCATGGATTCTGAATCTGAACAATTGGGAAAATAATGACTGAAAAACAAGGAACCTCTGCAAAAGAAGAAAGAGCACACAGTAGGTCCTCATTGAATGATTATTGACCAATTGATTGGTTGAAGGGTATATGGTAAGAGAGGGAGGGGGGCTTCAGGCCTGGCTGAATTTGATGAACCAAAAATATTAAATATATTAATATAAATTTAAAATAATGCAATATAAATGTAACTAGTGTTTTAAATCAGTGCTTTATCTACTGTACCACCTAACTTCCTCAGAAGCCATCTAGTCAATCCTAGAATTCTTCATTTTGTAATAATGGAAACTGGGATCCAGGAAGGCTAATTTATTTGCCCAAGGTCATATATCCTATGTAGAAAGGAAGAAAAAGACTACTAGAAGATAATGTAATATAAATATAGTAAACACAAATAACAATAATATATTATGAAAATATAAAAAAAGTTTCCAGAAAAGAAAAAAGAAAAACTGGAGATATAAAGGTAACTCAGGTTTCAAATACGTAGCATTTGCATAAGACTCAATGTTGTGTGCTTATAGGAAAGATGAAGTTGGTCATGAGAGAAGAAACATTCTTGACTCCTTCTAGAATTATACACATGGTTCCAGATTCTTTTCAGTACTGACTTTGGGGGAAAGGGAGAAAAAGCTTTGGAAGACTGACATGCAGAGGAGTCAGTGTCTCAACATGGCCCTGATTTCTTGGTTACCTCCATGAAGCTCAGGGGAAATTCCCCTTGGGTGAGATAGGGATTCTCTCTGGAGTGAACTAAGATTTTTTGCTCCCAGTGAGAGAGCTCATTTACTCTGTTCATTTTCTGGCATATTCTGATCCTGTATAATTTCACTGATTTCCATTTGCTATGTGTTCAGATAAATGGATTTACTCACTACTTAGCATTTGTTTTGGTATTTTGTATAACTAGCACTGGTAGGTAGGAAAAGTTAAGCTTAAGAACATAAGCTTGGGGTTACCCCTTTCCCTTTAGGGGATAATGATCAAGAAAGTTCCTTTAATCTAAAAAAAAAGTCATTCCCCTAGACCAATACTATTTGGGGCATCAGAGTGATATAATTACAGGGCGTTACCTTTCCGTCTCAGAGGAAAGTCAAGCAGCCAGTCTTATAGTCCCTTCTTCAGCTCCCCTCTAAGCAGCAATCAATGTCTCCCTTGGAGAGGGGAGGGATGGTCAAGATTCCAGAAATATCTATCAATATCTCCTCTGAGTTACATTTAGACAACCTATGTGGACATATGGATCTTACATGGACAACACATACCCTATATAGAAAGAAAGAAAGGACTACTAGAAAAGTTAAAGAACAAAAGACTGGAAAAAGGAATTAGAAAATAGGAAGAATAGACCTGGGAGGGGGGAGGTAAATAAGGGAACCCATAAAAGACATGTAGAGATGAAAGTTTTCCATCACTGAAACTAAATAGGGAACTTATAGGAGCTGGAGAAGGTGGAGGAGGGTCCTGTTATATTCCTTAACCCCTTCTCCCATCCACAGGGCAAAGCAATCTCTAGTATATCTCTATCCAGTAGTGTATGTAAAGTGTATAGCAATATTGCTTTGATTCAGGCAGTCAGAGCCCTGTCTGTTGGTCTTTATGCAAATTTCTCTGCTTGTCTTTTCTTTGCTGGTCAGGGCACTGACCTGAACTAGTGAATGGAATTAAAAGTAGCCATCTTTGTCTTAAGAAAAGCAGATCCAAGAACCTGTGCGAGCAGGTCATCATGGATGTGTCCAGGTGCTTACTCTATTACATGGGGTTAATAATAGCAACTCACCTACCTCCCAAGTTTGTGGTGAGGCTCAAATGAGATAATAAATATTGAGTGCTTTGCAAACCTTAAGGAATTATACAAATATGAACTATTATTATCCCTTTTCCCCTTTATAAATACTTTGACCTGTTGACAATACCCCATTTACACAATACTCCCTGGTAGTAAGCACCCATCACTAGAGTAAAGAATAATTAAAACCAATTGTATACTGAGACTCCTAACAGATCCTTTGCTCATAATCTCAAACTTAAAGTCATTACATCTGGTTCCCCAACCCTAGAGTGAGCCAAGGTGAAAGGCTTATATACTTTTTCTAACCTGCTCCATCCATAATCCAATAACTACGTTCAGGTTGCTGCTTCTGTTTTTTCATGATAGTGTGGCTAAGTTTCCTTTTGGTTCCCCATACACACAAATAACCTCTAACCCCTATTCTTCTGACTTGGAGATATTTGGTTTCTCTTTGTGTTCCTGTCTAGCTTTGAAAGAAACCTCTCCACATCTGTCATTCACAAGTCTCCCTGCTTCAAACTCTCTTGAGTTTTCATTCTTTTGACTGCTTGGCATATATATTTTGGCTCTACATTTAAAGCTCTTTTTTCCGCAAGCAGATTTAGGTGTTTGCACAAAAGATTATTATTTTAAAAAGTCAAGGATTTATCCAAAGACCAGAATTTACACTTAAAGGGATTGAATTTGTAGGCCACACTGGGCCCAATCTCATAAGCATTCTTTAATCTTGGGTAATAATAATAGCTAGTACTTCTATAGTGCTTATTATGAGCCAGGCACTGGCTATTAGGTGCTATTGTTAACCTTCTTATTATACAGCTAAAAATATTGAAGCAAACACAAGTTAAGTGACTTGTTCAGGGTCACAGAGCCACCAGTAAGCATCTGAGGCCATATTTGGACTCAGGTCTTCCTGACTCCAAGCCTAGCACTATATCCACTGCACTAGCTAGCAGCTTTGATAAGGGTCATATCATACTATGACTTTACACAACTCTGCCTCACTTAAATCCAACTCACACAAAAGTCAAGTCTGATCACTTGTGACATCACTAGTTCTCTTCAGAAATAAAAGATGAACAATAATCATATTACATATACTCTTATGATCCAATCTCCTATAGAGCCAAGTACATATAATTAGGAGAAAGTAAATCTGTAGCCCAGAACCCTATTGTCATATTTATATAGATAAGGTTCAAACTTGGGGGCACCTTTCAAAAATCTCTCCCTTCAAAGTAAATGAAGATATTAATCGCAAAAAAACTATTAATAACCACATGAAAAATGCTCTAAATCACTAATTATAAGAAAAAAGCAAATTAAAACAACTTAGGTTTCACTGCACATCAGCAAACTGGAAAAGATCTAAATAATGTTGGACATGTGTGGGAAGACCATTACATTCTTGGTAGAGATCCAATCATCATTAAAAACAATTTGGAATTATATGAGAAAAGTAAATTATACTATACCTACTGTCTGGCCCTAAGATCCCATAGCTGGGTATATATCCCAGGACAAAAGGAAAAGTTTCATATGTAATAAAATATTCATAATCATAACAGCACTCTTTATGATAGCAAAAACCTAGAAAGAAAATGGATACCTATTCATCTAGAAATGGATGAGCAAGTGTAGTATAAGAATATAATAGAATACAGTTGTGTCATACTCAATGATGAATATGAGAAATTCAGAGTAATATGGGAAGATTTGTATAAACTAATACAAGACAAAGAAAATAGAACCAGAGAACAATATGTACAATAACTATAACAATGTAAACAAAAAACTCAACTGAAAGTCAATTAATTTGCAACAATCTGGCTTAGTACCAGTAAAGAGATGATGAAACACACTTTTTTTCTTTTTGGTAGAATGGTAGAGAACTATAGGAGACTATCACATATCAAGCTTTGCTTAAAGTTTTATTTGTTTCAAGGGAAGGGAAGTAAATAAGCATTTATTAAATGCCTGCTGTGTGCCAAGCACTTTACAAATATCTCATTCAATCCTGACAACAACCTTGAGAAGTTAGGTGCTATTATGATCCCTATTTTACAAAGGCACACAGATCAAAGTAACCCACCCAGGATCACAGTCAGTAAGTGTTTGAGATGGGACAAGAATTTGAGCCTTCCTGATTCTAGGAAGATTGCTTGATTAGCAAGGGTTAGTTGGGCCTGGTGCGGTCATATCAGGAAATGACTCTGTTACTACAAAAAAAAAAAAGACATTATTAAAATTTCAAAAAATAGAAACCTCTCATTGACTTGTGTCTTCAGCCATGGTTTCTCCTAGAAACACAATAATATGTTGTTGTTCAGTTGTGTCCAAACTTTTGTGACCCCATCCAGTGGATCTATTTTGTCAGGCCATCAAGGGTTAAGTGACTTAACCTAGAGTCTTATAACTAGGAAGTATCTGAGGCTGGATTTGAACTCAGGTCTTCCTGACTTCAGGCCCAATGCTCTATCCACTGAGCCACTGGCTACCATAAAAATAGCATTCATATCTAAGTCCATACAGAAAAGACAGGCTCTCAACCCTGCAAACTCTTAGCCTAACAACAGATGAGATACTTGACAGGCTTTATTCTACCTTTGAAGGGCTCTGACTTGGTTAGACAACATCTGGAGTTCTCTGTTCAGTTCTGAATACAATATTCTAGGAAGGATATTCACAAACTAGAGAGGAACTAGACTAAAACAACCAGAACATGGTGAAGGACCCTAAGTCTATGCCACTTGAACAAACTGAGGACTCTGAGATTACAGGAAGGGAGTGGGAGGGAGGAAAGTACTTGAAAGGCGGTCATGTGGAAGAGAGATGAGACTTATTCTACTTGGCCCCAGAAGCGGGAATCAGAAGCAATAGATGGGAGTTTAAAAAAAAAAAGTAAAATTTAAACGATGTCAGAGAGGAAAGTTTTATTAAAAACTAGAGAGATCCAGAAGTAGAATAAGTTGCCTCACTGGAGGTCTCCTTTAAACACCATTAGTTGGGTGTGTTATTAAAGTGGGGATTCTTTTCCCACAGTGGGTTGAATATAGGGGTCTTGAGAGAAAGTCTGCTTATCTGAACAACCTTCTCCCAGTGACTCAGTAGAGGTAGTTAGCTTGATAGATAGAGAACTGGGCCTGAAATCAAGAAGACCTGAGTTCAAATCAAGCCTCAGATATTTACTAGCTGTGTGACCCTGGGAAGACACTTTAACTTCTGTGTACCTCAGCTTCTCTGTCTGTAAAATGGAGATAATAATAGCACCTCCCCTCAGAGCTGTTGTCAGGATTCAATGACATAATATTTGTAAACCGTTTAGAGGCAGGCAGCTAGGTGGCACAGTAGACAGAGTGGCGTCATCACTTGTTCTCCAGGACTAAGCCTGATTATTGCAATTAATTGACTTACAGTTGAGTTTTTATTTACATTATTGTAGTTACTGTACTCTGGTTCAGCATACTTTGCCCTGCATTAGTTTACACAAATCTTTCCATATTTCTCTGAATTTCTCATGTTCATCATTGAGTATAGCACAAACTGTATTCTATTATATTCTTATACTACACTTCCTCATCCATTCCTGGATGAATAGGCATCCATTTTCTTTCTAGGTTTTTGCTAACATAAAGAGTACTGTTATGATTATGAATATTTTATTACATATGGAACTTTTCCTTTTGTCTTGGGATATATGCCCAGCTGTGGGACCTTAGGGCCAGACAGTAGGTATAGTATAATTTACTTTTCTCATAGAATTCCAAATTTTTTTTAATAATGATTGGATCCCCACCAAGAGGGTAATAGTCTGTCTTCCCGCACATGTCCAACATTATTTACATCTTTTCCAGTTTGCTTATATGTGGAGAAACCTAAGTTGCTTTAGTTTTCATTTATCTTACAATTAGTGATTTAGGGCATTTTTCATATGGTTATTGATAGTTTTGCATGACTTCTCCTACTCTGAAGGGAGAGATTTTTGAAAGGTGCTCCCAAGTTTAAACCTCATCTATATAATAGGGAAATAGGGTTCTTTAGCTTTCTCCTAATTATAGGCTCTGTAGGAAATTGGATCGTAAGAGCATATGTAATATGATTGCAGTTCATCCTTTATTTTTAAAGAGAAACAATGAAGTCACAAGTGATTAGTCTTGACTTTTGTGTGAATTGGATTTAAGTGAGGCAGAGTTGTGGAAAGTCATAATATGATAGGATCCTTACCAAGGCAGCTGGGTAGTGCAATGGATATAGTGCTGGGCTTGGAGTCAGAAAGACCTGAGTCCAAGTCCAGCCTTTGACTCTTATTAGTTGTGTGACCCTGGGCAGTCATTTTACCCTGTTTGCCTCAGTTTCCTCATCTATAAAATGAGCTGGAGAAGGAATGGAAAACCACTCTGGTGTCTTTGCCAAGACACCCAAATGGGGTCATGAAGACTCAGATATGACTGAAACAACTTAAATAACAACAACAAAAAAATAGCACAGAGTAGGTACTTAGTAAATGTTTGTTCTCTACCCTTCTTTCCCTCTCCTCTCTTTCTTCCCTCCTTCCCAAAGGTGGTAGCTGCACAGGTGCAATGGCTGAATGCCCAGGTATCTCTAGATAGGGAACTGTGTGGCTCCAGAGATGGCAGCAGCCAGATTCAGTATTGGAGAAGTGGGAAGTTCTGGAGCAAGGCTCCTAGAGAAGAGTAGATGTATTCTTCCAGCAATGGACAGCTCCAGGAGCAATCAGAGGAACTGGAGCTAAGGAGAACCAAGGGAGGAGAGAACTGGGACCTCATTTAGTAGCTTTTGCCAGAATCCTGGCAATGCCACTTACTACCTAGATGGACAAGGGAAAGTAATGCTTTTCTGGGCTTAAATTTCTTCATCTGCAAAATGAAGGAGATGAACTAATAGATTTATAAGAACTTTTCTAAGCTTAAAATCCTAAATCCTCAAAATCCTAATGGAAATGAAGGACCAAAAGTCATGAAGCCAGGCACAGACAGAAATTCAATGTTTTCCACATGCATTTAGTACTCTGTTCACATTATTTTCACTTTAGCACCAATGCCATTAAGGAACTAAATATCTCTCCTACAGGCTTCAGGGACCTTCCTCGATAGTCCTTCCAAGGCCACTCTTGAGAGTTATCTCTAGAAGAATAATTTCTTTTTCTAAAAGATATTCACTTTATTTTTTAAATATTTTATTTTTAATATTTTAATATTTTATTTTTCCCCAATTACATATAAAAACAATTTTAACATTTTTTTTTCAAACTTTGAGTTTTAAATTCTCTCCCTCCCTTCTCTCCCCTCACTGAAAAGGCAATTTGATATAGGTTATAAAGTGCAGTCATGCAAAACACATTTGCATGTAAGTCATGCTGGGAAAGAAATTATAGACAAAATAAAAAAACCTAAGAAAAATAAAGGAAGTAAAGAAAAAGTACCTTTGATCTGCATTCAGGTTCCACCAGTTCTTTCTCTGAAGGTAAACAGCACTTTTCATCATGAGTACTTCAGAATTGTGAGAAATACTTCATTTGGATCCCTACTCTATTCCAATCAGCACTAATCAGTTTGATATATTACATAAATCATACAAGGATAGACAAGCTTTTATAGTGAGTCTCAGACTTTAATATAATGTTCACTACTTGTTTACCAAATTATGCAACTCACTTGCACAACCACAAGAATGGTGACAAAAATATCTCCATCCTGTTTTACTCAAATTCCATATCCAAACCCAACATGGGTGGATGCTTTGATGCTTTAGAAAGTCCCCCAATTTATTTTTGTACCTCTGGACCTCTCTTTCTTGTCCAGCACAAGTAGGTGACCATCTTATGATCATTTAATCAGTGCAAATGTCCCATACTTCACCCAACCTGTGACCCCTAGCCCCTGCCAATATGTAATTTTTGACCTTCAAGAGCAAGATCTATCAACCAGTGAGACTGTGTTTTATCATGCCACTTTCACATATTTGGGTATCAAACCCTATTAAAACAAGGCCCCAGAAGAAGGGGGCACCTCAGATTGTGAGGAAGGTCTGGGGTCCACTTCATTACTGGGGACCATGGACCCTTTAACAAAGGGCCATTGTGTCAGAGCTTTGCCTCAGTCTCTTACTGCAGGTTGGACAGTTTAATCCCCATATTGTCTTGAATCAATGTATTTCTGAGAATAGCTAAGTTATACACGGTAGATCATCATACAATATTCTGTTACTGTATACAATGTTCTTCTGGTTCTGCTCATTTCACTTTGCATCAGTTCATGTCTTTCCAGGTTTTTCTGAGAGTATCCTGCTCATCATTTCTTATAGCATAATATTATTCCATAACTATCGTATACAACAACTCATTCAGCCATTCCCCAATTGATAGACATCCCTTTAATTTCCAATTCTTTGCCACCACTAAAAAAGCTGCTACAAACATTTTTATACATATAGGTTCTTTTCCTTTTTGTTTTAAGAAGAATAATTTCCTTCAGTAACATCTCTCCTCCCCTGCCCCAAGGAAAAATGTCAGGAGACTCCATTCCTAGCGCATTCCCCATCCTTAAGGCTTATTCCATTGTTGGTGACCTCTTAATTGCTGACCCTGGCAAGAAACTGTGGGTAGGGCTAACACATGGGTGTGTCAGGGACTCCCACAGAGTCTGTCCTCTTGCCCTCTAAGGTGCAAATCAACATTCTCATAACTGCTGAACAAAGTGCAGGTAGAAGGGAGAATATGAGCCGGGAAGAGACTTGGGACCCGAATCACCTTCCCCGAGGAAGCAAACAAGGTCATCTTTCAGCGAGAGAGGATGCACTAGCAGCTGGGGGAAAGCCTCATATAGAAAGTTGCATTGAACCTGATCTGGCAAGAAACTGAGGGAGAGGTGAGGAGCAAATTCAGGTACGGGAAATGACCAATGCAAAGGCAAAGAGATGGGAAATGAATGGAGTGAGAGACACTAAGAATGATGTAGCTGGTGTGGTGAGTATGTGGAACAGACTAATGTGTAATAAAGCTGGAAAAGTAGGTTGCTGCCAGGTTGTGAAGAGCAGTTTATACTTGATCCCAAAGGTGATAGGGGCTACTGGAGTTTATTGAGTAAGGGAGTGACACGATCAGAGCTGAACTCTTAAAAAAATCACTTTCAATATATATATTACCATATATAATAATATTATATATTAATATAATAATAATATTAATAATTTAATTAAATAATAAATAATTAAATACAATATTAGTGTATTAAGCATCTGTTCTGTGGCAGGCACTTGTTAAGCACTTTGGCAACTCTGTAGAGGGTAGATTGGAGAGAGAAGAGACCTAACACTAATTAGGAGGTTATCGAAGAGTCCAGGGTAGGAGTGGGGAACCTGCAGCCTCGAGGCCATACGCAGCCTTCTAGGTCTTGGAGTGTCTGTTGACTGAGTCCAAGTTTTATAGAACGAATTCTTTTATTAAGGGGGTCAGTTCTGTGAAGTTTGGATTCAGTCAAAGGGTCACCCTTGAGGACCTAGAGGGCCACACGTGGCCTCAAGGCCACAGGTTGCCCCTCCCTGGTCTAGGTGAAAGGTAATGAGAACAAGTATTACTTTGGTGGCTGTGAGTAGGAAAAAGGGGATGCATATTAGAGATGTTAAGAAGGTAGAACTGGTAAGATATGGTAACTAGTGGGATATGAGAGGTGAAAGAGAGAGAAAGAGAGAGGAGAGATAGATAAACAGAGAGAGGAGAGAGGCAAACAGAGACAGAGAGACAAAAATGAGAGAGAGATAAAGAGAGAAAGAGAGAGAGAGAGGAAAGAGAGTCAGAGACAGAGAGAAGGTTTTAGAGAATAATACTGAAATTGTGAACCGGGGAGAGTGAAACGATGGGTGATGCCCTCCACAGTAACAAGGAAGATCTAAAGAAGGGTGTGTTTTGTGGGGGAAAATGTGTTCTGGATGTAATGTTGTATATATTTGTGTGTGTGTGTGTGTGTATGTGTGTATACTTACTTCCTTTCAATGAAATATAAGCTTCTGAAGGAAGGGATTTTTTTTCCTTGGGGCCCTTGTATCCATGGTAACTAGCAGGTACTTAATAAATGTTTATTGAATGAATGCATGAATAAGTGGGTCTATTCCCAGCCCTAGCATCTGTAGGAATCTGAGCTACCCTGCTGCTTCCCAGTACCTCCCTAGCATGACAAAGAAGAGAGAAGGTCAGTTAGCCATGAATTAAGAGTCCCCAAGGTGTGTGTCTATTTTGAGGAGGGAGGAGAGGTTGATTTCAGTCATCAAGCATTTACTGAGTACTATGTATTGTACTAGGTGCTGGGGATACACAGGCAAAATCAAGTTTATTGAAGGGCTAAAGAAGTTATACTCCCTTTGCACTAGCCCATCCAAATCTGAATAATAATAATAACAATAATTAACATTTATAAAGCACTTTAAATTTTGCAAAGTACTTTACAAATATCTCATCTGATTCCCATAACAACCTAGAGGATAGGTGCTATTATTATCCCCATTTTACAGATAAGGAAACTGAGGCAGACAGAGGTCCAATGATTTGCTCAGGTTCAAATCTGGCCTCAGACACCAACTTTGTGACTCTGGATAAGTCATTTTACCCTGTTTGCCTCAGTTTCCTCATCTGTAAAATGAGCCTGGAGAAAAAAATGGGAAACCACACCAGAATCTTTGCCAAGAAAACTCCAAATGGAATCAGGAAGAGTCAGACACAACTGTACTACAAAAGGTGGATGAAACAAGTGATAACAGCTAAAATAGGATTAGATATACATTAGAGCTGCAGGGGACTTGAGAGGTCATTAAATTCAACATCTTCAGTGATGATTCTTCAGTGATGATTCTTCAATGGAAGCCTTCAATGAAGATGAAAAGGACATCAAGGTCAACTGCCATGCTGATGATAAATTGTTTAACTTGAAAAGGCTACAAGCCAAGACTAATGTACAAGGACAGTTAGTGCATAACTTTCTGTTTGCAGGTAATTGTGCACTCAATGAAACCAGGCTCAGCTCAGATCCATCAAAGTATGAACTGATTTTCTGATACTCATGCTAATTTTGGCCATACAATTAACACCAAGAAAACAGAGGGTCTCTACCTCTCAGTACCGAACCATCCCTATGTAAAACGATAGGTTACAGCAAATAGAGAAATTCTGAACTCTTTGGTTAAGTTCACTAACTTCGGCAGTATATTTTCCAGGGATGTACACTTAAGATGATGAGGTTGACTACACACATTGCCAGAGCTAGCTCAGTGTTTGGGAGGCTGCAAAGGAAAATGAGGGAGTGAAGTGGTATTAGGCTTCCTCCAAAGTGAAAGTCTACAGACCAGTTCTCCTGACCTCATTGTGGTATGCCTGGACAGTCTACCAGCGCCATGCCAGTAAACTGAATCGCTTCCTTTTGAATTATCTTAAGAAAATTCTGCAGATCTCCTGGCAAAAATAAGGTTCTGGGCATTGAGGTCCTTTTTCAAGCTGAACTGCCAAGCATTCAAACTCAAATGCAGAGAGTGAACTCCGATGGGCTGGACATGTTGTTCCAGTGCCAGATGTATGCCTAAAGGCAATTTCACGGAGAATTCACAACACAAGCGCTCAAATGGAGGTCAGAAGAATCAATGCAAGGATATTCTCAAGTTATTTCTGAAGAGCTCTGGAATCAATTGTGAGACATGGGAGACACTGGCACTGCACCATCCAGCATGGTGTGTCTGTATCAAGGAAGGCTCTCTGCTCTATGAGCAGAATTGCCGTAGCTCAAAAGAAACATGAGATGCGGTAATTTAGACATCTCCTCTCCAAACGTTCCCATGGACTATTTGTGTCCAATGAGTGGTGGAACTTTTTTGTATTGGTCTGACACGCTATAACTTGACCCTAACATAGTGATGCCATTTTGGTCCTCTACGGATCAAGTTCAACACCTCCATTTTACAAATGAGGAAACTGAGGCTAAGTGAGTTGGATGGGGTCCTACAGAGCCAGTCTCACTGGCCCCAGCTCCAGCCCTCTGTCCACCACAGTGCACTGCCTCTGTTCACATTTAGATGGTGCTTTGAAGTTTTATAAGCACAGAGAACATCTCATTTGAACTTGCGGACAGACTCATGGGGCTGGTCTGGACCAGCGCATCCTCTGCGGAGCTAACTCCTGGATGGAGAAGCCTTGGCAGGGCAGATCACAGCTGTTCTGCACTGCATAGGCTTGGCTGTGCTGGGGCACTAGGGGGCCAGTGACCGGTGGAAGGGGGGCAGGTCACGGAGCCATTGGACCGGCCTTCTTGGCTCCGACCTCGGCTGTTTCCATGGGCCACCCTGCTGTCGGGACTCCTCCCAGGTGGCTTCCCCCCTTCGGGCGTGAGCCAGTTTCGAGGGGGCACGATTCCTTCACGAGGGGGAGCGCAGCATTCCTGCGGCTTGGAGCATCATTTATCAGATGAAAACACCGCGGTTGCCAGAGGCGGGTCCTGGGTCGCGCCAGAGTGAGAGGGGATCCCGTCATCCCTGGAAGCGGACTGGGATCTCCATATGGACTCTAAAAGGACGCCCGCAGGCTTCTGTTAAAAAAGCCAAACCTAGAGGGAGGGCGCGCGCACGTCGGGGGCGCGCACGTACGGAGGGAGCGAGCGCGTGCACGCACAGAGTAAACCGGAGCGTCCCCGTGAGAAAGGCTGAGGCAGAGCGGACTAGGCAGTCCTCCAGCCATCGGGGGGCGCCCGTGGTGGCCAGGCAGCACCTAGTGCTTCGGTAATCCGAGCCCGGCTGGAAGCTGTCGCCTCGGGTCAGGAGTTCCTGGATCTTGTTGGCGGGGGAGGGGTCCAGCCAAAGAAGAACCGCGCCGGAGGGAGCTTCCCCCTCCCCTTCCCCTTCCCCTTGAGGTACCGCGTGACCCCAGATGGGACCGGAGTGCAACGCTGGGGGGATGCGGGGGAAGGGGAAGGGAAGGGGGAAGGGGAGGCGGAGTGACGGGGGTGGAGGGGGGATGGGGGAGAGACCCGGCCCTAGGAGGGAAGGAGCGCTGGTTAGTCTAGAGCAAGAGGACGTGGGTTCGAATCCCAGCTCCGCTGCCTCCCGAGCTTTACCTCTCTGGGTTTCAGTTTACCTATCAGTAAAACGTGGCAGTTGTACTAGAGGTCCTGTAAAATCCCTTTTGGTTCTAAACGTTGAATTGTGTGTGTGACACCCCAATATTCCTGCCCTCCAACTTAACCTCCCATCCCCCTACTTGCACCCCCATCTACCGAATTTGTTTAAACCCCAGATCCTCCAAATTTGTGTCTCCACCCACACAAGAACTATGACTAGTGCACCCTAGACACCTGAACCCCCCTATCCATGCCTTCTCAAACCCACACATTCCTGTCCCCCCCAATCTGTAGCCTCTCAATCCTGGGGCTCCTTGACTCCCATAATCTGTACCCCTTCTAGGATTCCCTGACCCCTATGGTCTGTCTTCACTGATTACAGACACAGGGTTCCCTGCTACCTGTATGCCAGGTGTGTCTCCCCAACCAGGACCTCCCCTGCATCTCTAGCCCCCTATTTATTCTCCCTTCAGTATCCCCGCAACACCTAGCCAACAACACCCTAATTCTGGGGTCTCCTCAGACCATCCCCCCATATGGGGATTTTCCTATCTGCCTAGATTTCCAAATCTCTCCTCTAATCTCATTCTCTTTATCCTCCTTTCTACAGGTGTAGCCAGGATGGAGAGGCTGTTGATAAAACTGTGTGGTTCCAGCCCAGACAAGCCATTCCCACTCTGGGAAGCAGGTGCTGTGGGACACTGCTTTACCCAGCTGGTACTCAATTCCCTGGCTCATGTACTTCTTGCCCTAATCAGTGCCTGCTACCTTGGCACTCCCAGGTGAGTAGAGAAAGGTGCATGAAACCCTTCCATGGTACAAGCCACCATCACCTCCTTCTTTTTATCTATACCCCCCATCCCTCCAGCATTGTTCTTTTCATTTCCACTATTCCTATCTTGTGTTGTTTCCATGCTAAATTGTTTCTTGCATTTGCAGCAGATTTGAGGAAGGCATTCATTCCAGCCTTATTTTCATTGCCTCAGAGGTGTGCTTTTTGGGGGAGCTCATCATGACAGCAATATGGAATATCAAGCCAGTTTCTCACTAATATAGCCCCAGTGCTCTTGAGCTAAGAGTATTTAGAATCTGACACACAGAGATAGGTGATAGGTAAAGAAAGGGACAGGACATAAAATCAGGATTCTGGCAAGCTTGTAGACTCCCCCTAGTTCCGCATAAAAACATTGTGTAAAAGCTAAAGTGACTCCCCATGTCCTGAGTGCTTAAGGGTAATGGGGTGAGGAGAATGGTACACCACACCGAAAAAGGAGGTGAGATACGATCTCTAAAGAAACTGCTGGACTGAGATCTAATCTCTTGAGGGAGGCACAGCCTTTGATCTGGGGAGACTAAAGTCTGGACAGGAAATATGTTCTTTACTTCAGAAAGCTTCTAAACCAATGTTTGTCCTGACTTTAAGAAAGGGACCCCAGTCCAATCCATATATACTGTAGGTGAGTAAAGCTCTGCAGATTCTTTCTTTGAGTTTATGAAGATCATAGATTTATGGATGGAGAAAACTTTACAGATCTCTGAATCAAACCCTTCAGTGTAGAGATAAGGAACTTTGGCACTGGAGATTTTAAATGCTTTGTTTAAGATCACACAGGTAGTTAGTAAGTAGTAAAGTTGGGATTTGAACCAGGGTCAACTCCAGACCCATTGCTCTTTCCATTGTACCAAGCTGTGACTGTAGTTAATTTCTCAAAGGGCATGGCAGATCAGAAAGAATGTCAGTACGTCAAAAATCTGAACTGATCCTCCACATGGTATATAATGAAGGCAAGAGTATTTTAGGGTGCTTGCTGAAAAGAAATATGTAAAGCTCTCAAGTGTAAATGTGGAGGCAAGGATTATAGTCTCAGCCAGACCTGCACAATTTGGCAGTAGGTAGGGGCCAAAATTAAAATAGGCTAAACTTCTTCGGGCCACAGATATGTTAGACTAGAGACAGACTGACAATGGTTGGCAGAAGCATTCGTGGGGCAAGTGACAAACATGAGAGAGTACACACTGGCAACCCTACATTGTTCACAAGCCACAAGCAGCCTTCGGGCCTAATCATTAGAACCATGTATATACTTTGTTTGGGGGGGTGTGCGTGTTGGTGAAATATGTGTAAATCAAAATATCAAACTAGGTGTCAAGTACCCAAGTTATGTTTACCATTCACAGGACCCCCTGAGTGAATTATATCTATCAATCAAGACCATTTATTAAGTGCATACTATGGGTCAGGCACTGTGCTAAGTTCTGGAGAGACAAAAAAGGCATAAGACAGCCCCTGTCCTCAAACAATCTCATAAGAGGAAACAATGTGCACACAAATGTATACAAAGCAAGCTATATTCAGGATGAATAGGAAATAAAGAGAGAAGTCACTAGAGTTAAGAAGGGTTAGGGAAGGCTTTCTGATATTGAGACTTAAAGAAAGTTGGAGTAGAGGAGGGAGAGTGTTCCAGGCATGAAGGAAGGACAGCCAGAGAGAATGGTAGGAACTAAGAGATGAATTGTCTTGTAAAATGCAGAGTCATCCTGAATATATGTGTTGTGTGACTTAGGGTATAAGTGGAAAAACAGAATGCTTTGCTATTTTCACTATGACTTTGGGGAGGTCCCTTCCCCTTTCTGAGATTCAATTTCCTTCTGGGTGAAATGAAGGGGGTAGGACTAGACCATCTCTATGGCCCCTTCCAGATCTGAGATTTTATGTTTTATGAATTTTTGCATGTGGGCTTTTCTTCTGATTGAGTACAGCTGAAGATCCAAGTTACAAGACAGTTTGTTGAAGAGGAAGGTTGTGTTAGAGACTGAGTTTATACATTGAAGAGTCTGGGGTGAATCTTGGAAGGCCCTGTGGCCGAGGAAGCTCAGATGTAAAGTGCAAAAGGTGACAGTATTAACTTACCTCTTCCTTTATCCCATCTCCAACTTCTCTAGGTATCCAGATTCCATTCCACGTTGTAGCCCTGGTTGGCGTCTTCGACTTATTGTTTCCCTCCTGTTGTCGATTCTTCCATTACTTGACCTGCTCCCAGCTGCTATCCCCTCAAAGTCAGTCCCTGGTCCCCTGGCATTAGAGGTCCTGGCAGGAGGTGTCACAGCGATTGCCTGGATCATTCATAGTTTGGCACTGCGGGCATTGGCTCGGTCTCACAGTAGACTTTCTCGTGGGCCTTTGATTTTGGCCCTGCCTGCCCTCCTCCCTGCCCCCGCCATGGTGCTAACCCTGATGTGGCACTGTCAGCATGGGACCCTCCTGACCCCACTCCAGCTAGCACCCTTCTTCCGACTCTGCTTTGTAATCTTGCAGCTGACCATGCTTCTGGCCTATTTGCTGGGCTGGGCAGTACCTGGCGACCAGAGGCAGCAAAGGTCTTGGGCCTCTGACAGTCTTCTGCCTGAGCCACAGAGGCTGGAGATGGCTGAGGATGGGGAGAGTTGGCTCTCACGCTTCTTCTACATGTGGCTGGCTCCCCTAATGGCCCGGGGGGCCCGGGGACAACTGCAAAAACCTCAAGACACTTGTCTGCTCCCCTACAGGCTACAGACAGCCTACCTTGCCCGCCTTTTCAGGGCACACTGGAGGGAGCGAACCAAGCTGTGGCAGGTCCTGTATAGAGCTTTTGGACAACACTACCTCACATTAGGACTCTTGAAGCTGGTGGGGACCCTTCTAGGCTTCTCTGGTCCTTTGCTCCTTTCACTACTGGTTGGTTTCTTGGAGAATAAACGGGAGCCACTGAGTCAAGGAGTGCTCTATGCAATGGGGCTTGCAGGTGGAGCAGTCCTGGGTGCTTTGCTGCAAAACCAGTATGGGTATGAGTTGAGGAAGGTGGCATTACAGGTTCGAGGAGCTGTGCTGGGGGCTGTGTACCATAAGACCCTCCAACTGGGGCCAAATCGCCCCTCTGCTGGTGAGGCACTGAACCTCTTGGGCACTGATTCTGAGCGCCTGCTGAACTTTGCTAACAGTTTCCACGAGGCCTGGGGCCTGCCCCTGCAGCTATCCATCACCCTCTACCTGCTCTACCAGCAGGTAGGCCTGGCCTTCCTAGGTGGGTTGGGCCTGGCACTTCTGCTTATACCTCTTAACAAAGTCATTGCCACCCGCATCTTGGTCAAGAACAAGTCTATGCTCCAGCACAAGGATGCTCGAGTCAAGGTAAGGGGGCAAGACCCATGGATGATGCTGTCATGGTATAAATTGTTCAGCTTCCCCTCCTTCCCACTTACTTCCCTTCTCATATCTGTAAGGCTCTTCAGAGTACTTTCTTCTCAATTATTTAGTGTGATCCTCGTGATAGCTATATTCCCTGGCCAAACCTTCTCAGTTTCCAAGTGCCTCAATAGCCTGTGCCCACTTTATCCATACTCACTGGCATATATGTGGGATATTTGTGCCTTCTGAAAGCTCCAAACCGTGGATCAGAGTAGTTTCTAGTCTCTACCTCTCTTTCCTCCCCTATTTGAATGTCTCTTGACCTTTTGTGTGTCCTGCGACCCCATCTCCATCCCATCTCCAGCTTGTGACAGAATTGCTCTGTGGCATCCGGGTCATCAAGTTCTGTGGGTGGGAGCAAACTCTTGGCTCTCGAGTGCAGAAACTCCGTGCTCAAGAACTTCAGCAGCTCCGAGTCATCAAGTACCTGGATGCAGCCTGTGTGTACCTGTGGGCTGCGCTACCTGTTGTCATCTCCATTGTCATCTTTATCACCTACGTCCTCCTGGGCCACCAGCTTACTGCTACCAAGGTGAGGATTTGCACATTGGAGGACTCAGATGGGGGCCTTGACGGGGGAAGCATGATGGGGAGTGATGGTCAATGTGAAAATGGCAGGGTCTGCTATGAGGGGTTAAGTGTGAATGGAAGTCAAGGTTCAGGAGACCCCAGGGAGTGGGGTTGGGAACAACGGAGTCCCCTTCCTCCCTGCCTGGGGAGATTCCTGAAGTGACATCTCTCTGGTACCCATCTTATATATTAGCTAATTGACAAAAACAAGTTATTAAATTCCCTGAACCTCAATTTCTTAATAATTACAATAATAACTGGAGAAGAAAACAGCAAACCACTCCAGTAGCTTTGCCAAGAAAACCCCAGATGGACTGACAAAGAGTCAAATATGACTGAAATGTCTGAACAACAGATTCTCGTTAATCATACTTAATAATAGTATATTATCAAATATTATTAATTATTACAAATAACTATCATTTGTATCTTGCCTACCATGCACCAAATACTATTCTAAGTTATTTACAAATATTATCTCATTTGATCTTTACAACACCCCTGTAGGGTTGTTATCCCCACTTTACAGTTGAGAAAACTGAGGCAGACAGTGGTTAACTGACTTTCATTTAATAGTATTTTTTTCCAATTATATGTAAAGATAGTTTTCAGCATTCATTTTTATAAGATTTTGAGTTCCAAATCTTTCTGCCTCTGTCCTCCTCCTTATCTTTCCCCAAGACAGCAAACAGTCTGATACAGGTTATACATGTACAGTCATGTTAAACATAGAATGACTTGCCTAAGGTCACACGGCTAGTAAGTATCTGAAGTTGGAGTTGAACTCAAGTTTTCCTGACATCAAGCCTAGTACTTTATCCGTTGTACCACCTAGCTTCTTTCTTCATCTTTAAATTGAAAGTGTTGAATCAAAAAATGAATAAACATTTATTAAATACTTACTATGTGCCAAGCATTGTGATAAAGATACAGATATAAAAAATAAAGACAGTCTCTGCCTTCAGAGCTCATATTCAAAAGGAGAAGACAGCACTAAAGGGGAATGTTGTGCAGGGAAGGGGAATTTGATTCTGAAATTTTTGGTGGTAAGTATGGCCTTAAAGGATCGACACATTCCATTCTAGGAAGAATGAAAGATTTGATTTGATCATTGGTTCATGATTCCAGAAAGAGGGGGTAGAGGGGTGGTGGAGGAGAGAGGAGGAGAGAAGCAATCACCAATCAAGAGAGTGGAGTCCGGGGCAGCTAGGTGGCACAGAGGGTAGTGCACTGGCCCTGAAGTCAGGAGAATCTGAGTTTGAATACAACCTCAGACACTTACTAGCTGCATCACCATGGGCAAGTCGCTTATTGCCTGATTACCTAAATCACTGCAGGTGACATTCATTCTTCTTGTCCCTTTCATTCCAAGGTATTCACAGCATTGGCACTGGTTGGCATGCTCATTCTCCCCCTCAACAATTTCCCCTGGGTGATCAATGGGCTTCTGGAGGCCAGCGTGTCTCTGGAGCGCCTACAACGCTTCCTCGATCTCCCAGACCATGATCCTCAGGCCTACTACAGTCCAGGTATTGTAGAGAAGACAATAGGGTATGGGGTGGGAAGAGAGTAGGACCTAATACCAGGCAATGGGATTAACAACTGCTGAGAAGAGACAAAATTTGGTTACCACTGGGAATTTGGGAGTGAAGCTGGTTGAGGGAAGAGGTACCATTCCTTCAACAAGAGATGACTATGGCATATGGTGGCTTCATCCTGGTCTCAGATTTGTAACTGTGGACTGGTCAGTGAAAGGGAAAACAGCAATTGACTTAAGAGTCAGGAGATCTGGGTCTGCTCTGAATCCTTGCCTAAATGGGAATCAATTCCTGTATCATCTTGTTAGAATCAAATAAGGTAAGAGATATGAAAGTACTCTGAGGACTATAAAGTACAATAGGAACATAAGCAATTATGCTGGGAACCTGGGGGGAGGGAGCAGGAATGCTGGCTAGATCTTGGAGGTCATCCAGACAGGACAGAGCCGACCCCTATAGGTCCGGGCATATGATGAAGAGTCACAACTTGCTTCCTCCTTCTCCTGTCTCTACTGCTAGAATGATGGTGAACAAGAGGCTACAGATGGTTTAGTGTCAGGCAGATTATTTGTGGGCGGGGAACCTAACTCAAGTAATAGCCTTCCCTTTCCTTTCAGATCCCCCCAGAGAACCACTAACAGTGCTGGAGCTCCATGAAGCCATGTTTTCCTGGGACCCCATTGGAACAGGCCTAGAGACCTTCATCACTCACCTCGAAGTGAAGAAGGTCAGTGAGTCGACTCCTTGTCTTAAACCTCCCCTGAGTAGAAGTCCCTGAACTGAATACTCTGATGATTCTCAGTTTTTTTGAGAGTGGAGGAAAGAAAAATGGTTCTTATCCTCAGAAACAGAGCTTGATGATTCTTCAGTTGCAGACTTCAGGATATTCCCAGTCTGATCAAGGAGGGAGAGGAAATATGGTGCTGGCCTTTAGAGGGCTTCTAGTCAAATGGAAAAGACAGGATAGAGCTGTAGACACAGAAATAGAAAAATAAGGTCAGAACTAGTGAAAGCCAGGTAGCTCTAAAGACATGGTCTTTATAAATGTTTATCTTTTAGGAATATGATTGATTTTTATTTTACCAAATAGAATAGGGGGTAGAGGGGATACCATTAGGGTATCTGGGAAGGGGCAAGACAGGCTACCCCTTTTGCAACCTCCAAGCTTGCTGGTCACTGATGGACATTTCTTTCAGGGTTCGCTGGTAGGCATTGTGGGGAAGGTGGGCTGTGGAAAGAGCTCTCTCCTGGCTGCTATCTCTGGGGAGCTCCACAGGTAACCCCCTCAGAGTCTCAGGTACTTCTCCCCCAATCCAGTGCCAGGCTCTAGCTCTTCTTCCTCCACCATCCTCTCCACTCCCCTCACTCTCCCCACTTAATTCTTCCATCCTGATGCCCATCTTATCTTGCATGCCAAATTGAGGTGAGAAGGGGATTGACCAGAAGAGGCCAGGATCTGTGTAAGAACTTGTGGGGGAAGCAAACTGGAATCAGGTTAGGGTTTGGGAAAGGGGAGGGGAAGGAAAGCTGGGAGATTGGAGGCTATAAAATGATAAAGGATTCGTCACTCTGGCCTCATCCAAGGATGTATAGTAGAGTTAGCAGCAAACTGACGGATGCTCAAAATGTGAAGTTACATACACACAAATGATGCATGCATCATCACCCTCCCTTAAAAAAAATGCAGCCTATAGATGTGAAGACAACACTCCCAGACTAGTTGGGTACTTGTATCGAGCTTTCTCTTCTGTAGATGAATGAGTTGAAAGATTCCAATTCATTGAGTATAGTAAAGTAATCTTATCTATGTTAGATGCAAAGTAATATTACACCAGGCGGTCCAGAGTCCTCGTCTGCCTTCTCTCTGCATTCACATGGTAGCAAGTGGTAGTTAGGGCCAAACCCATGGTCAGGGAGGTTTCTCCCTGTGTGTGCAAAGCTGACTGACCAAGCCAGAACCCGCATTCTGGGGGTTATATTATAAGTAATATTATTTTATACATATCTCATTTGATGCTCACAACAACATGCTGTTATTATTCCCATTTTATGGTTGAAGAAACTGAGGCAAAAAGAGAGTAAGTGATTTGCTCAGGGTCACACAGCTATCAAGTGTCCGAAGCTATATCTGAACTCAGGTCTTCCTGATTCTGGACGTGTGACTTGTCACGCAGCTAGTAAGTGTCTGAGGTTGAATTTGAACTCAGGTCTTTGTAACTCCAGGACCAGTGCTCTATCCATTGCTTCACCAGCTGTCTCCAATATAAGCAACATATTTCTAGATAGAAGGCAATGTGATCCAGTGGAAAGGGTACTGAATTAGGAGTCTGAAGATTTGGGGTTTGAATTTCCACTCTACCACTGTCTCCTGTGTGACCTTGGGCAAGACATTCCAGGAAAATTTTCCTAAGGGAAAAGGATTTGGGGCAACTAAGTGGTATAACGGATAGAGGACTAGCCCTGGAGTCAGGAATACCTGTTTGAATACAGTCTCAGACACTTACTAGCTGTGTTACGCAGGGCAAGTCACTTAACCCAAATTTCCTCCAGAAAAGAGAGAGAGAAGAAAAGGATTTAGAATTGGAATTTGGACAAGTATGGTAGGACCCAGAAGGGAAAAGTTATTCATGCTTCACTCCTCCTCCTCCGCCCACACCCACTCTGACTTCCTGCAGGTTAAGTGGTCAGATCTCAATAGCTGGGCGATTTGAAGGGTTTGGTCTGGCCACCCAGGAGCCTTGGATCCAGTTTGCCACCATTCGGGACAACATCCTCTTTGGGAAGGCATTCGATGCTCATCTCTATTGGAAGGTGTTGGAGGCCTGTGCCCTCCATGATGACCTTGCTGTGAGTGTCCTCAACCCCTGACAACTTCTTTCTTCTCTAGGAAGGGCCTTCCCCAGTCCCATCCCTCTCCCTGAAGGCACTCCCACCAGATTCACCATGGGGCCCAGGGAAGTAAGGTGGGCATTTTGGTGTCTCATGTACCACAGCATGTGTATTCCTGGCACCATAATACTAGAGGCCTTCAGGGAGTTCTGCCCCACTTGCTGGACTGATCTTCCAGGGCCACTCACTCCAAGTGAGGGTAGGAAGTACCAGGGTCTACCTAGGGATGTGGGACCAAGCTCTTAGGATTTTGGGGGATGAAGGGAGAGGAGAAGGATAAATTCCAGAACACTCCCCTCATCACCTCGTTATGTCCCCAGGAGCTCTAGGATCCTGTCCTTATCACCTTGCTATCCTTATCTCCGAATGCTCTCTAGGGCTGGAGGGAATAGGGTGTGCCTATTTCCAAAGATGCAGGTGCCTTGACTGCAGGATATCCCGTGCCTGTGGGCATAGGTTCTGCTGGCCCAGTGACCTGGGACAAATCACTTTGCATATGTTGATCTGCGTTGGTACCAGTGAAGTTACCAATCCAGTCTGAAAAAAACAAAAAAGACTGGCTTTACAGTCAGAGGACCTGATTTCAAATCCCCCCTCTAATTAATTACCAATACTGTTCTCTCCATTTCACAAATGAGTATTGTTGTCCAGCCTTTGTTTTCAAAGAGGACCGATGACATTATGGGTGATGTCTTGACTCATGTGTGAACTGCATTTAAGTGAGGCAGAGACACATAAAGTTATCAGTCTCACTCTTTCTTCCTGAGTCATTAAAATCCAGTGGCAAGACAAAGATGGCTGGTGATGACCTGGAAAACCTTGGCATCTTCAACGCCTGACAAATCTCTGAGCACTCCACAATGCCTATTCAGGTCATCTTTGTGGCTGTTGGAATAAATTGCTCTCATCTACCCATTTAGCAAGGGGAAGTCTTCATGCACATGGGGTAGACACCCCGCTAACTCATCAACAGGTTTGAGTCCTTTCGGTTACCTTCCAGCTGTGTTAGCCCGTCTACAAAGACAGTTTGCTGGGGTGTGACTGCTGCACATACTACAGCTTCTTGGAGCCACAGGTGGTAGTTGGGTGACAGGTGGATACCACAGGTGGATGAGCAGCTCTAAGAACACCTCATGGGGTGTTCAGGGAAGACTAGCACTAATGAGTAGCTGGAGGCTCAGAGAAATAGATGACTTTTCTATAGTTACATGGCTCATAAGTAATCAGAAGTAGGATTCTAGTATAGAAGGTCTTTCCTGACCTGTGGAATAAAACAGCTTACATTTCTATTAAGCAGCTTTTAATGTTTACTTTAAAGCACCTTTCACTTGAGATATGCTTCTTTGATACTAATGGTAGCTCTGTGATCTAGGCAGGTGTTGATCCGGTAGATATCTGTATGACTCTCTCGCTTCATTATTGTGGGCACATCTTCTACCAGTGCAAATCTCAGCACATCCATATCTTTTTATCTCATGTGCTTTTCTTTCATAGCTTTCTATTCATCCTGCCCAAGGAATATTTTCTCTTCAAGTGCTATCCCATTTTACAAATAAGGAAGCAGAAAAATTTCAGTAACTTGCCCAAGGTCATACAAGAAGATATTATAGATCTGAGACTCAGACCTTATAGGCATTATAACTCTAAATCTATTGTTATTTTTGCACTCCATCATATTGCTATTCCAACAGATCCTGCCTGATGGAGACCAGACAGAAGTGGGAGAGAAAGGTGTAACCCTCAGTGGTGGACAAAGGGCCCGTATTGCCCTTGCTCGAGCTGTCTACCAGGTGAGCAGAGGACAGGAGAAGGTTGGGGTCTGGGAGGGTGTTGGTAGGCTTGAGAAGCACTGACAGAGTGAGGTTGACAGAAGGGAAGTCTGCATTACCATCCAGTTCCTTTTTCCTTCCCTTCTTATCATCCACCCCTCTCCCACTGTCCATTTGTTTTTACCTTTTGCAACAGAATGGTAGCCCAGTGTCTGGCATATAGTAGGCACTTAATAACTCATAATCAAATTGAATTAGACATATTATATGGTTGGGAGAGGGTTTCCTACACCCAGCAAAAACTGAGTGCTGGTCCAAGGTCACTTAGCTATCCTTGGCTTTAAGGCAATCTTCTCAAGTCTAACTTCTCTTTCTTACTGCATTAGTAACCCTTGCTTCCCTCAGTCTTTCTGGGAATACGTCCCCTAAGAGGTTCTCAGAGGCCTTGAGTCCTTTGAGTCATTACCAGTCCCCCACCTCCACACATGACCTCTGCCTTCACTTGGTAGCACCTCTTGCCATCCTCTCTTCCCAGGAGAACAAACTCTACCTCCTAGATGATCCCCTGGCTGCTGTGGATGCTGATGTGGCCAACTACTTGCTGCATAAGTGTATTCTAGGCATCCTGGGACACACTACTCGACTTCTCTGTACCCACCGAACAGAATACCTGGAGCAGGCTGATGTTGTGCTGCTGCTCGAGGGAGGGCGCATCATCCAATCAGGTACCCTTGAGGTTGGGGGCAAATGAGGCCATGTGTGGGTAGCTACTGAGTGTCAGCTTTCCTATTGGGCTGGAATCTAATTCACATTTCATGAGTGCCTATGCTGCGCAAGGATCTGAGGAGAAAAAGACAAAAATATTTTAAGTATTTCTTTGCTGCTGTTTAGTTATTTTCAGTCCTGTCTGATTTTTCATAACCCCATTTGGGGTTTTCTTGGCAAAGCTGCATAAACAGTCCCCTAGAGAAAATTGAGAAGGAGCTGTCCAGCAGGTGGGAGGAGTCACAGGACCCTGCCAGGAGTGTCACAAAAGCTAAGGGAAGAAAATATTCAGGAAGAAGGAGAATGAGGTCCCTAGTGTCAAAAATTGCTGAAAGATGATTATTATTATGTAACTAGCAGTTAGTGCCAGGTATTGGCTCAGTGCTTTAAAATTATCTCATTTGATCCTCACAACGCCTTGTGAGGGTTGGTTCTCTTATCATCATCCCCGTTTTACATTTGGGGAAACAGACAGACAGTGGCTAACTGACTTTCCCAGGGTCACACAGGCAGTAAGTGTCTGAAATTAGGTTGGAACTCCAGGCCTGGTGCTCCATCCATTACACCATCTACTTTGATTAAGAAGGATAAGGTAAGGAAGGCTAGCAACGAAGAGATTGTTGGTAACCTCGAGTGATCACTGGTGCTCTGGAGATGAGGACATCTGGACTCTGGTCTTAGCTTTACCACCAGGATTGCCTGGGTGACTGGGCAAGTCATTACCCCTTTGGGGATTTCCATTTCTTCACTTTTATTATATAATGTATAGAATCATTCCTAGGTTCCTAGGACTGGGATGAGCATGCACTGAAAGGATGGATAGGAAAAGTATAAGAATTAGTGAAATATATGAATAGAATTTCTTCAGGAGAAGGAGAGATAGCTTTGGGACTTGTGGGTCTGATTCCTTGGGACCTTAGGGAGAGCTGAAGCTCAGAAGTGAGATTTCTCATAAAAGGGCTTGTGGAACAGGTTTAAGAAATTATGAGATATATATAATTGATATCATACTGCTTGCCTTCTCAAGGGGTGGGGGAAGGGTGGGAGGGAGGGAGAGAATTTGGAATTCAAAATTTTAAAAAAATTACTGTTAAAGATGTTTTAAATGTAATTGGAAAATATTTATTTTTTTTGTGGTTTTATTTGTTTATTTTTGGATTTCAACATTCATTTCCACAGAATTTTGAGTTCCAATTTTTCTCCCCATCTCTCCCTTCCCTCCACCCCATAACACCT
The DNA here is from genome assembly GCA_023548195.1 of Bettongia penicillata ogilbyi. Classification (NCBI taxonomy): domain Eukaryota; kingdom Metazoa; phylum Chordata; class Mammalia; order Diprotodontia; family Potoroidae; genus Bettongia; species Bettongia penicillata. Next base: position 5,755,294 of record JAJHZJ010000089.1, read on the forward strand.
TGCATTCTGATCACCCCTTCCCTCAATGTGCCCTCCCTTCTATCACATTCCACCCTTCCCTTATCCCCATCTTCTTTCTTTTCTTGTAGGGCAAGATAGATTTTTATAGTCCATTACCTGTATTTCTTATTTCCTAGTTATATGCAATAACAATCCTCAACATTCATTTCTAATACTTTGAATTCCAACTTCTCTCCCTTCCCCCCTCCCCACCCATCCCCACTGAGAAGGCAGGCAGTTCAATACAGGCTATCTATGTGTCGTTTTGCACAAGACTTCCATAATAGTCATGTTGTGTAAGACTAACTATATTTCCCTCCATCCTGTGCTGTCCCCCTTTATTCTGTTCTGTCATTTGAACTTGTCCCTTCCCAAAAGTGTTTACTTCTAGTTACTCCCTTCCCCTATTTGCCCTCCCTTCTATCATCCCCCTCACCCCACTTTTCCCCTACTTTCCTGTAGTGTAAGATAGATTTTCATACCAAATTTAGTGAGCATGTTATTCCCTCCTTAAGCCATATGTGAAGAGAGTAAGCTTCACTTCCCCCCTCTCACCTCCTCCTTTTTCTCCTCCATTGAAAAAAGATTTTTCTTTTCTCTTTTATGGGTTATAGCCTGCCCCATTCCATTTCTCCCTTTCTCCTCCCAATATATTCCTCTCTCACCCTTAATTTTATTTTTTTATAGATATCATCCCTTCTAATTCAACTCTACCTATGCTCTCTGTCTATATGTGTGTATGTGTAATCCCCCCACCTACCCAATACTGAGAAAAATCTCAAGAGTTACAAATATTATCTTTCCATGTAGAAATGTAAATAGTTCAGCTTTAGAAAGTCCTTTATGATTTCTCTTTCCTGTTTAGCTTTTCATGCTTCTCTTGATTCTTGTGTCTGAAAGTCAAATATTCTCTTCAATTCTGGTCTTTTCATCAAGAATGCTTGGAAGTCCTCTATATCATTGAATGACCATTTTTCCCCTGAAGTATTATACTCAGTTTTGCCAGATAGGTGATTCTTGGTTTTAGTCCTAGTTCTTTCACTTTTGGAATATCTTATTCCAAGCCCTTCAATCCCTTAATGTAGAAGCTGCCAGATCCTGTGTTATCCTGATTGTATTTCCACGGTATTTGAATTGTTTCTTTCTGGATGCTTGCAATATTTTTTCCTTTACCTGGGAACTCTGAAATTTGGCTACAATATTCCTAGGAGTTTCTCTTTTTGGATCTCTTTCAGGAAGTGATCGGTGGATTCTTTCAATATTTATTTTGCCCTCTGGTTCTAGTATGTCAGGGCAGTTTTCGTTGATAATTCCATGAAAGATAATGGCTAGGCTCTTGTTTTTGATCATAGCTTTCAGGTAGTCCCATAATTTTTCAATTGTCTCTCCTGGATCTATTTTCTAGGTCAGTTGTTTTTTCCAATGAGATAGCTCACATTATCTTCTATTTTTTCATTCTTTTGGTTTTGTTTTGTAATTTTTTGGTTTATCATAAAGTCATTAGCTTCTCCTAGCTCCACTCTCATTTTTAAAGAACTATTTTCTTCAGTGAGATTTTGAACCTCCTTTTCCATTTGGCTAATTCTGATTTTTAAAGCCTTCTTCTCCTCTGGCTTTTTGGACCTCTTTTTCCAATTGAGTTAGCCTATTTTTTTTATTTAACTTTTTACATTCATTTTCACAAAATTTTGGGTTCCAAATTTTCTCCCCTTTTATCCCCTCCCCCCACCCCAATACACCGAGCAATCTAATTTTCCCTATCACCAATCTGCCCTCTCTTCTATCATCCCTCCCTTCTCTTGTCCCCATCTTCTCTTTTGTCCTGTAGGGCCAGATGACTTTCTATTCCCCATTACCTGTATTTCTTATTTCCTAGTAGCAACAACATTACTAAACAGTTGTTCCTAAAACTTTGAGTTCCAAATTCTCCCCATCCCTCCCTCCCCACCCATTCCCTTTGAGAAGGCAGGCAATTCAATATAGGCCCTACCTGTGTAGTTTTGCAAATGACTTCGATAATAGTCATGTTGTATAAGACTAACTGTATTTCCCTCCATCCTATCCTGCCCCCCATTGTTTCTATTCTGTCTTTTGATCCTGTCCCTCCCCAAGAGTGTTGACTTCAAATTGTTCCCTCCTCCCATTGCCCTCCCTACCATCATCCCCCCCACCTTGCTTATCTCCTTCTCCCCCACTTTCCTGTATTGTAAGATAGGTTTTCATACCAAAATGAGTGTGCATTTTATTCCTTCCTTTAGTCGAATGTGATGAGGGTAAACTTGTTTTTTTTTCTCAGCTCTCCTCTTTTTCCCTCCACTAAAAAGTCTCCTGCTTGCCTCTTGAATGAGATATAATTTACCCCATTCCATTTCACCCTCTTTCCTCCCACTACATTTCTCTCTCACCATTTACCTTAATTTCTTTTAAGATAGGGTCCCATCCTATTCAATTCACTCTGTGCTCTCTGTCTCTGTGTGTGTGCATGTGTGTATGCGTGCACACGTGTACATGTGTGTGCGTGTATGTATGTGTGTATAATCCCACTAAGTACCCAGATACTGAAAAATTTTAAGAGTTACAAATATTGTCTTTCCATGTAGGAATGTAAACAGTTCGCCTTTGGTAAGTCCCTTCTGACTTCTCTTTGCTGTTTACTTTTTCATGCTTCTTCTCATTCTTGTGTTTGAAAGTCAAATTTTCTTTTCAGCTCTGGTCTTTTCATCAAGAATGCTTGAAAGTCCTCTATTTCATTGAAAGACCATATTTTCCCCTGAAGTATTATACTCAGTTTTGCTGGGTAGGTGATTCTTGGTTTGAGTCCTAGTTAGTTCCTTTGACTTCTGGAATATCCTATTCCACGCCCTTCGATCCCTTAATGTAGAAACTGCTAGATCTTGTGTTATCCTGATTTTATTTCCATCATATTGGAATTGTTTCTTTCTAGCTGCTTGCAATATTTTCTCCTTGACCTGGGAATTCTGGAATTTGGCCACAATGTTCTAGGAGTTTCTCTTTTTGGATCTCTTTCAGGCGGTGATCGATGGATTCTTTCAATACTTATTTTGCCCTCTGGTTGTAGAATATCAGGGCAGTTTTCCTTGATAATTTCATGGAAGATGATGTCAAGGCTCTTTTTTTGATCATGACTTTTAGGTAGTCCCATAATTTTTAAATTGTCTCTCCTGGATCTATTTTCAGGTCAGTTGTTTTTCCCATGAGATATTTCACATTCTCTTCCATTTTTCCATTCCTTTGGTTTTGTTTGGTGATTTCTTGGTTTCTCAGAAAGTCATTAGACTCCATCTGTTCCATTCTAATTTTGAGAGAACTATTATCTTCAGTGAGCTTTTGAACCTCTTTTTCCATTTGGCTAATTCTGCTTTTGAAAGCATTCTTCTCCTCATTGGCTTTTTGAACCTCTTTTGCCAATTGAGTGAGCCTATTTTTCAAGGTGTTATTTTCTTCAGCATTTTTTTGGGTCTCCTTTACCAAGGTATTGACCCATTTTTCATGCTTTTCTTGCATCTCTCTCATTTCTCTTCCCAGTTTTTCCTCCACCTGTCTAACTTGATTTTCAAAATCCTTTTTGAGCTCTTCCATGGCCTGAGCCCACCGGACATCCACCTGGGATGTCTGGGATACAGAGGCCCCAACCTCCACGTCTTTCCCTTATGGTAAGAATAGTTCCTCGTCATCAGAATTGAAAGGTGGGAACATCTGTACCCCCTCAAAGTAGCTCTCTATAGTCTTATTTTTCTTCCCTATTCTGGGCATTTTCCCAGCCAGTTACTTGACGTCTGAGATTTCTGTCCACCCCCGCCTAGATCCACCCCGCTAGTGCTTGGGGTCTGAGATTCAAATGGGCTTTCCGCGGCAGGCGCGGCTGCTAGTCAATGTGAGCTTAAGTTCTGGTGCTGGGGTGGGGGCAGGGTCACCTCCCAGGCTCAGTTCCCTCAGGGGCTTTATGCAGAGACCTTCGGTAATGGCCCTGAACTTCTGCCTGCTGGTCCGGGAGTCCCAGGGGCCGCCGCTGCTGCCTCTGCTGCTGCCTCTGCTGCTGCCTCCCGAGGGGCCGAGTCACGGAGACACCCCGCTCCCCTCTCGGCCAGCCCAGATGTCTCTCTCACTGACCTGTAGTGTCTGTGGGCGGAGGGACCTTTGCGGCCGCCGGAGATTCCGTCCCTGAAGCCTGCTCGGATCTCCTCCTCTGGGGCCATGGCCAGGGCAGCGCAGGGGTGGGCTCTGCTTTCCGGGGTGTGACGGACCTTTGGGGTCGGCTTTCCAGGGCTCTCTGGAACGGAAATCTTTTCCACTGTGTTTCTGCGCGCCTTACAGTGCTCCAGAATTCGTGGGGAGTTCTTCTTGCAGGAAATATATGGGCTGTGGGTTCAGAGCTAGCATATGTGAGTCTTTCTACTCCACCATCTTGGCTCCACCCCCCGAGTTAGCCTATTTTTAAAGGTGTTATTTTCTTCAGCATTTTTTGGGTCTCCTTTAGCAAGCTGTTGATTCACTTTTCAAGCTCTTCCATGGCCTGAGTCCATTGCATATTCATTTTGGAGATACTGGATGCAGAAGCCTTGACTTCCTCTGACAGTATGGATTGTTTTTCCTCATCCGAAAGGATGGAAATAAATACCTGTTCACCAAGAAAGTATCCTTCTATGGTCCTATTTTTTGGGGCATTTTCCCAATCAGTTATTTGACTTCTGAATCCTTTGTCAAGAGGAGGGTCCTAGTGCTCCTCCTCACCCCAGGACCATGCTCAGGGCTGAGGTTCAGATTAGGTGCTCAATTCCTCTAGGGGCTTTAGGCTGAGTGCTTGATAAATGAACACTGAGGCTGCCACCGCTACCACTACTGCTGCCATCGCCTGGGGCCAGTGCTGGGGGGGGACCCTGCTGTCCTCTCACCCAGTTGGGAAAGCCCTCTTACTGACCTTTGAAGCATTCTTTGGCACTTGTGGACTGAGGGATCTGAGACCCTACCTGCTGGGGATTCTGCCCCAGAGGCCTGTTCTAGTCCTGTTCCTCCCAGTGCTGCCAGGCCAGGGCTGGGCTCTGCTCCGTTCAGTGTCCCATGGGATAGATCTTTCCTGTTGACCTTCCAGGTTACCTTTGGCTGGAAATCTGTTTTACTCTGTCATTCTGTGGCTTCTGCTGCTCTAGAATTTGTTGAGAGTCATTTTTTACAGGTATTTTATGGGCTATGGGGGAATAGCTAGAGTTTGTGTGATTTTCTACTCTGCCCATCTTCTCTCCACCCAACTGGGAAATATTTAATGAAATAAATAAAAATATATTTAAAAAATCAAAAAAGAAATTATGAAACAACGTGGCTTAGTGACAGTAGATAGAATCCTATACTTGGAGTCAGGACCTTGTTGTTTTGATTGAGTTCTTCAATCATGTCTGACTCCTCCTGACCCTGTGGACCATACAGTCCATGAGGTTTTCTTACCAAAGATACTGGAGAGGTTTGCCATTTCCTTCTCCAGTGGATTAAGGCAAATAGAGGTTAAGTGAATTCTTTTTCTTTTATGCAGTGTTTATAATACCATATTGTAAAATTTGGATTGATATTATACAATACTATACGTATATTTTATATATTTCCGGTTTCGAAATTGTTTCTGTGTTATATGCTAGCCTTTGCATGTCATTTCCAGCTTCTGCAAAGCTCCCAAAAGATTCCCATTTAATTTCTTATGTTGACCCATGATATGTCAAAACCACCATGGGGAAAGTCATGATGTGGAAGGGATGACTATACATTCTTATATTCCATTAAGAAGGGCATTAGCCACAAATATGGTACTGAAACCTAAACTGGGAAGAGCCAAAACAGAAAGAAAATAATAGACCCAATTTCTCTAATGAAAATAGATGCAAAAATTTTAAATAAAATATTAGCAAAGAAATTACAACAACTTATCTCAAGGATAATACAGTATGACCAGGTAGGATTTATATCAGGAGTGCAGGGTTGCTTCAGTATTAGGAAAGCTATCAGCATAACTGACCATCTCAACAATAAAACTAACAGAAATTATATGATTATCTCAATGGATGCAGAAAAAGCATTTGACAAAATACAATAACTATTTCTATTAAAAACATTAGAGTCATGGGAATAAATGGAGTCTTCCTTAAAATGATAGGTAGCATCTATCTAAACCCATCAGCAAGCATTATGTGTAATGAGGATAGGCTAAAAGCATTTCCAATAAGACTGGAGTGAAACAAGGGATGTCCATTATCACCACTGTTATTCAGTATTGTACTAGAAATGTTAGTTTTAGCAATGAGAAGAAAAATAAATTGAAGGAATTAGGAGAGGCAAGGAAGAAACAAAGCTTTCACTCTTTGTAGATGACATGATGTTGTACTTAGAGAATCAAGTACAAAATTACTTGAAACAATGAACAAATTTAGCAAAGTTGCAGGATATCATATAAACTCACAGACATCATCAGCATTTCTACATATTACTAACAAGCCCAACAGCAAGAGATGGAAAGAGAAATTCCATTTAAAGTGACTGTAGACATAAAGTATTTGGAAGTCTACCTACCAAAGCAAACCCAGGAGATACATGAACAAAATTAGAAAATACTTTTCACACAAATAAAGTCAGATTAAATAATTAGAAAAATATCAGTTGCTCATGGGTATGCTGAGCTAATATAATAAAAATGAAAATTCTGCCTAAATGAAATTACTCAGTGCCGTACCAATCAGAGTACCAAAAATATTTTATAAAGCTAGAAAAACAATAATAAAATTTATCAGGAAGAATAAAATATTGAGAATATCAAGGGAATTAATGAAAAGAAGTGCAAGGGAAGGTGGCCTACCTGAACCAGATCTTAACTTGTATTATAAAGCAGCAGTCATCAGAACTACTTCTTACAGGATAAGTAAAAGAAATCCACTGGTAGATCAGTGGAATAGGCTAAGTACACAAGACAAAATAGTCAGTGACTTTAGCAAGCTACTATTTGGTAAATCAAAAGACCCAGCTTCCGGGATAAGAACTCACTATTTAACAAAAACTGCTAGGAAAACTGGAAAATAGTATGGCAGAAACTAGGCACAAACTAACATCTTACACCCTATTCCAAGATAAAATCAAAATGGGTACACAATTTAGATATAAAGACTGATACTATAAGCAAACTAGGAGGACAAGGAATAGTTTACCTATCAGATCTATGGAGAAAGGAAGAATTTATGACCAAACAAGAAATAGAGAACAATTATGAAATATAAAATGGATGATTTTGATTACATTAAATTGAAAAGGTTTTGCACAAATGAAGCATTAGAAGGGAAGCGGAAAGCTGGGAAATAATTTTTTACTGCCAATGTCTCTGACAAAGCCTCATTTCTAAAAGATATAGAGAACTGAGTCGAAATTGTAAGAGTACAAGTTATTTCCCAGTTGATAAAGGGTCAAAGGATACAAGCAGACAGTTTTCAGAGGAAGAAATTAAAGCTATCTATAGTCATATGAAAAAAATGTTCTACATCATTATTGATTAGAGAAATACAAATCAGAACAACTCTGAGGTATCACATCACACCTATCAGATTCGCTAACATAATGAAAAAGGGAAATGATAAATGTTGGAAATGTGGGAAAATTGGAAGACTAATGCTCTGTTGGTGGAATTGTGAACTGATCCCACCATTCTGGGGAGCAATTTGGAACTATGCCCAAAGGGCTGTAAAACTGCATACCCTTTGATCTAGCAATACCACTTCAAGGTCTGTATCCCAAAGAGATCATAAAAATGGAAAAAGACCCATATGTACAAAAATATTTATAGCAGCTCTTTTTGTGGCAGCAAAGAATTGGAAATTGAAGGGATGCCCATCAATTGGGGAATGGCTGAACAAATTGTGGTATATGAATGTAATGGAATACCATTGTTCCATAAGAAATGATGAGCAGGCAGACTTCAGAAAAGCCTGGAAAGACTTAACATGAATTGAAGCTGAGTGAAGTGAGAAGAACCAGGAGAACATTGTACAACAAAGCATAACAACCACGTTGTGTGATGACTGACTGGCAAACTTAGCTCTTCTCAGCACTGCAAGGATCTAAGACAACTCCAAGACTCATGATGAAAAATGCTGTCCATATCCAGAGAAAGAAACTTGGAGATGGAATGCAAACAGAAACATATTATTTTTCTCTCCTTTTGTTGTTTTGTTTCTTCTTTCTCGTGGTTCCTCCCATTAGTTCTAATTCTTCTTTATATCATGACTAATGTGAAAACAGGTTTAATATGAATATATAAGTAGAACCTATATCAGATTGCATACCCAATTGCAGATTGGGTGGAGAGAGGAGAGGAAAGGAGAGAAAATTTAAAACTCAAAATCTTGTGAAAGTGAATGTTGAAAACTGAAAATAAATAAATTATTGAAAAAATTTTTAAAATAAAATTACAGGGACAAAAAAAGGGTGTCAGCTTTCAGGAATAGGAGAATAATAGTTCTGCTGGGCATTTAGGTGGCACAGTGGATAGAGTGCTAGACCTGGAATTAGGAAGACCTTCGTTCAAATCTGGCCTTAGACACTTACTAGCAGTGTGATCCTGGACAGGTCACTTAATCACTGTTTGCCTCAGTTTCCTCAATTCTGAAACGAGGATGATACTAACTGCACCCACCTCCCTGGGTTGTTGTAAGAATCAAATGAGATAATATTTGTAAAGCATTTAGTTTTACATAGTAAAGGCACATAGTAGGTGCTATGCTATATAAATGTCTATTCTCTTCTCCTCCCTTCCCTTCACTGTACTCTGTCCTTGACATGTGAAGTATTCAGGTCCAGGTGCCTGAGTTTCAGGAGGATGCTGATAAGTTAGAGAGTGTCTCAAGGAGGGCAATATGGATGGTGAAGAACCTTCTGTCCATATCATATAAGTACTGGCAGAAGGAGCTGTGTGTGTTTAGCCTGTAGAAGAGAACCCTTGAGGTGGGGCATAGGGATAAAACAGTTTTGTTCAAATCTTTGAAGGGCTGTTTGTTATTTGGAGTCAGGAGTAGATGTTCTCTGTTTGGTCCTAAAGGAAAGAACCAGGAGAGGTGGGAGGAAGATGCCAACTCTAGACTTCATTTAAGAAGAAGAGCTTCCTAAAAAAAATAAAAGCCATGTCCTGCCTGAGGAGGTAGTGGGTGACCCCTGGTTGGGTAGGGTATAGTGGAGATTCCTTTGGTGTGCGGCTTGGACTGGATTCCCACACTCATGTTCTGTGATCTCTCACAGCTTGGTCGTGAGGTCTAAATGAAACCATCTAAAGCACTTCACCAACTTGAAAGCCCTGTAGAGAAATCAGCTGTTGGGATTAGTTTTTATTACTATGTTATTATTTTTATCGTCATTATAATTTTCTATCAGTCAGCAAACATTTATTAAGCACTTACTATGTCCTGGGAAACACAAAGACAAAAATGAAGGAGTCCCTACCTCTATGTAGTTTATAATCTATCTTGAAGAAGATTGGGGTATACTTTATATAATAATCATGTCTCTGAAAGAATATTTAACTGAACAAATATTTATTGAAATTGAGGTGGCTCACTGTGCAGTGCGCTGGGCCTGGAGTCAGGAAGACTTGAGTTCAAATCTGGCCTCAGACAGTTCGTAGCTCTGTGATTCTGGGAGAGTCACTTAACTGCTGTTTGCTTCAGTTTTCTCATCTATAAAATGGGGATAATCTTAGCACCTCCTACTCAGGGCTGTTTTTTGTAAGAGTCAAACAAGGTGATAATTGTAAAGAACTTAGCACAGTATTCTTATGGTTATTGGTCAGTGATTTTTCAGTCATGTCCAACTCTTGGTGACCCCACTTGGGGTTTTCTTGGCAAAGATACTGGGGTGGTTTTCCATTTCCTTCTCCAGCTCATTTTACAGATGAGGACATTGAAGCAGCCAGGGTTAAGTGACTCACCCAGGGTCACACAACCCAGAAGTATCTGAGGCCAGATTTGAACTCAGGAAGATGAGTCTTGCTGACTCCAGATCTGGCACTCTATCTACTACACCACCTAGCTACCCATAGTAAGCACTATGTAGATGTTAGCTGTGTTGTTTTTGTTTCTTTGTGACCCATGGACCATTGCACACCAGACCCTTCAATCCTGCACTATCTGTCAAAGTCTATCCAAGCTCATGTTCGTTGTTTCCATGACACTATCTATCCATCTCATCCTCCGCTGTCCTCTTTTCCTTTTGCCTTCAGCCTTCCCAACATCAGGTTCTTTTCCAGTGAGCCCAGTCTTCTCATTATACGGCCAAAGTTATTTAAGCTTCAGCTGCAGTATTTGTCCTTTCAATGAAGAATATGAATTAATTTCTTTATGTGTTGACTACTTTTATCTCCTTTGCTGTCCAAGGGACTCTGAAAAGTCTTCTCCAGCACCACAGTTCAAAACTATCAGTTCTATAGCACTCAGCTTTCCCTATAGTCCAACTCTCACAGCCATCCATTACTACTGGGAAAATCATAGCATAGACTATTATATTTTTATTACATTTATAAAGTGCTTTGAAAATCTTAAAATATTCTATAAATGTTGGCTATTATTATCATCCTTTTTTGAACAGTTAATGTAGGTGAGACATCCTGCATGCTACAGGGGATACAGAGATAAGTAAGACACAATCCCTGCCCTTAGGAAGCTAATAGGTGTTTAAGACATACATAAACATCAGTAGTATAAAGCAGAATGTGATAAATGCCATAAACAAGGAATGAAATACCATAAACAAGATAGAGTTCAGAAAAGGAAAAGTTTACTATCACTTATGGAAGACTTCCCCCTCTCTTGAAGTCAGAGCTCTTTTATTTGGGTGGTGGGGAAGACAGTCAGGGTTAAGTGACTTGCCCAGGGTCATACAACTGGTAACTATCCAAAGCTGGATTTGAACTCAAATCCTTCATGTCTGGGGGTTCCATCAACTGAGCCACTTGACTGCTACTGAAATCAGAGCTCTTATGTACATGTCTTAATCAACTCAGTATACTGTAAATTCCTGGAGAGCAGCAGCTGTTTCGTTTGGAGTTTTTTGTCTCTCTAGAGCCTTGCACAGAGCAGGCACTTGATAAATGCTTGCTGAGTTAAACAGAATGGAAACTCTTTAACCTAGCTTACAGAGCCCTCTGTCATCTGGTTCCAACCTCATCGAACATTCACCCCAGCACATTCTATACTCTGCATTCTATTCAAACTAGGCTTGCTAAGTGAATCCCTGGCATGACCCATGCTCTCCTGTCTCTCCCTCTCTGCTCACTCTAGAATTTCCTCCCCTCACATTTATGTCCACTGACATCTGGCCTCTCCTCCCTATTTGAATTTGAGGAAGTTACTTCATTTATCCCAATCTTGTCCTCTTTCCTCCATATGAGACATCCCTTATAATAAAGACTAGAAAATAACAAAAAACTTTTGATGTAACATATTGAAAAAGTCTGATATTGTATGCAGTATTCCACACCCATAGTCACTCACCTTCTTTTACAAAGAAAGCAGGGAGGGAGATACTTTCATATGTGTCTCTTCTCTGGGGCTAAGACATGGTTATTGTAATTGTGAAGTATTTGGTTTCTATTGTTTTGGTGTTTTCCTAGCTATTTGATTTTAAATTATTTATTTAATATTTTATTTTTCCCCAATTACATGTAAAAATACTTTAAAATTTTTGAATTGTAAATTTCTTCCCTCCCTTCCTCCCCTCGCTTCTCATTGAGAAGGCAAGCAATTTAATATAGGTTATACGTGTTCAGTAATGCAAAACATTTCCATATTAGTCATGTTGTAAAAGAAAACATAGACCAAAAAAAAAAAGACCCAAGAAAAATAAAGTTCAAAAAAAGTATATTTTGATCTATTTTCAGACACAATTAGTTATTTCTCTGAATATGAATAGCATTTTTCATCCTAAGTCCTTCAGAGTTGTCTTGGATCATTGTATTGCAGAGAATAGCTAAGTCCTTCATGGCTGATTATCATACAGTAGTGCTCTTATTGTGTGCTGTGTTCCAGTTCTGTTCATTTCACTTTGCATCCATTCATGTAATTCTTTCCAGGTTTCTCTGAGAGCATCCTGCTGATCATTTCTTATAGCACAATAGTCATAATACAACTTGCTCAGTCATTCCTCATTTGATGCAGACCCTCAAATTCCAATTCCTTGTCACCAGAAAAGAGCTGCAATAAATATTTTTGTACCTATAGCTCTTTTTCTCTTTTTGTTTTTTATCTCTTTGGGAATATAGACCTAGTAGTAATGCTGCTGGGTCAAAAGGTGTGGTTTTATCGCCCTTTGGGCATAGCTCCAAATTGCTCCACAGAATGGTTGAATCAGTTCACAATTCCACCATAAGTGCATTCATGTCTCAGTTTTCCCACATCCCCTCCAACAGTTGTCATTCTCCTTTTCGGTTCTGTTAGCTAGTCTGAAAGGTGTGAGGTGGTACCTCAGAACTGTTTTACATTGAATTTCTCCAATCAGTTGTCTTTTAGAGCATTTTTTTCACATGGCTGTAGATTTTCTATGATTCTGTTGTTTGGGTTTTTACTTACATTGCTGGAGTCATTGTGTATATTGTTTTTCTGCTTCTAATGACTTCATTTTGTGTCAGTTTGTATAAGAATCCCCATGCTTTCCTATGGTCGTCAGTCTTTCTTATAGCTCAGTAATAATCATGATGGTGGTGGTGGTGGTGGTGGTAGTAGTGATGTTGGTGGTAGTAGTGATGGTGGTGGTGGTGGTGGTAGTAGTGATGTTGGTGGTAGTAGTGATGTTGGTGGTAGTAGTGATGGTGGTGGTGGTGGTAGTAGTGATGTTGGTGGTGGTAGTGGTAGTAGTGGTGATGGTGGTGGTAGTAGTGATGTTGGTGGTAGTAGTGATGGTGATGGTGGTGGTAGTAGTGATGGTGGTGGTGGTGGTAGTAGTGATGGTGATGGTGGTGGTGGTAGTAGTGATGTTGGTAGTAGTAGTGATGTTGGTGGTGGTGGTGGTAGTAGTGATGGTGATGGTGGTGGTAGTAGTGATGTTGGTGGTAGTAGTGATGGTGGTGGTGGTGGTAGTAGTGATGTTGGTGGTAGTAGTGATGTTGGTGGGGGTGGTAGTAGTAGTGATGTTGGTGGTAGTAGTGATGTTGGTGGTGGAGGAGGAGGCAGTAGGGGTAGCTTTAAAGTTTGAAAAGATCTTTATGCATATTATCCCATGATCCTCCCAACAACACTGTGAGGCAGATGTTAGCATCCCCATTTTACAGTTTAGGAAACTGAGGCAGGGAGAGATTAAGTGACTTGCCCAGAGTAACACAGCTAGTAAGTATTCAGGGAAGGGTTTGAATTCAGGCCTTCCTCAGAGACTCCAGGTCCAGTGTTTTATTCTCTATGTCGCCTAGATGCCTCATTTGCACACCACACCTTATTTAGCTATTCCCCAATGTATGGGCATCTATTTTGTTTGCCTTAGACTTTTAAGACTGTTTTTAGGACTAGGCTGGCCTGGGACAGCTTGGTGGTACAATGGATAGAGTGCTAGGCCTGGAGTCAGAAAGACCTGAATTCAGATCTGGTCTCAGATATTTACTAGCTGTGTGCCCTGGGAAAGTCACTTAACACTGTTTGCTTTAGTTTTCTCATCTGTAAAATGAGCTGGAAAGAGAGATGGCAAACCATTCCATGATCTTTGCCCAGAAAACCCCAAGTGGTGTCACACAGAATCAAACACACTTGAAAAACTGAACAACAGCAAGGTCTCTGGAAGCAGTGAGAAGAACTAGATGACTCTTAAAGGCCTTGCCCAGCCCTAGGAGTCAAGATAGCAGCTGGATCAGGGGCCATTAGAGGGCACAAAATGTTAAAGCACCATAAACATTTTTTGAGCATCTACTGTTTAGAACACCCTATTAACTAAAAGCTGTAATCCATCGGTAACTGGGCCTAATATCTTCTGACCACCATTCCATCCTCTAGGACCACCCTCTGAGATTCTGCCGTTGGTACAGGCTGCTCCCGATACCCAGTCTGAGGATGCACAGAAGACTGAATCAGGTGTGCCTTTTCATAGTCACCCCTTACGTTCTTTCTTCTCTCTAACTTCCATGGTCAGTACCTCTGAGATTTTGAGACATTGCCCTTCTCTTTCCTTCCTCACGGTCATCCTCCTACTGCAAGTCCTCCAAGTGTGACTCCTCTTCTTGTCCTTCTACATCATTGTAGCAGCAGCCTCAGGGGCATGGCAGCCAGAGAAGGAGAGTGAGGAGCCCAAGGAGGTGGGCCCCAATCCGAGCCGGCTGCTCCAGGACGAAGCTAAGAAAGAAGGGGCCGTGGCCTTGCAGGTGTACCAGGCTTACTGGAAAGCTGTGGGTGGGGGTCTCTCCCTGGCCATCCTCTTGTTCTTGCTTCTCATGCAAGGTAAGAGCATATCTATGAGCCCCCAGCTCTCTTTATTCCTTTGCCCCTCCCTTTGTCCATCATTCACATCACATAGGCTAGACAATCTTAGCTCTAGAGGCCCTATCTACCAGGATGCTCACTCCCCTCCTGTATAGATAGTAATGCATTCTTTCTCTCTAGGGGCTCAAGGGAGTGACCAAGGGTTGATGCATTTCTCTAGTCTGTAGTTTCTTCCTCTGACCGTTGGGTTATTGGATTTAGAACTGAAGGGAGCCAATGAATGATCAAATAAGGATTTATTAAATGCTAACTGTGTGAATGAATGAATGAAAAAGCATCTAGGTAGATACCAATAGGATACTAACTAGGGAGGACAATTCATAAAGTTCATAAGAAGTCCTATAGGTGCACTGATGAAGGGGGGATGGCAGGGTCCTAGGGTCTATCCCTTATGTCATTAGGTCAGATGATCCTAGTGCCTGGGATCTGTAGGACACAGAGGCAAGGCAGATGGTAAAGCCTAGAGGACTTTAGGAGGTAGTAGCAGAGCAGTTGGTAAGGCCTGGTGGTCCTCCCTCTCACCAGAAGGAATAGAGTTGGTGACTCATGTCTATTCTGAGCCAATAAGGCCAACCTGATAGGTTCTGGGTTCCTACACTAACAGGGTGGGAAAGGGGAAGCAGGGTGCCTTCAGGGGTCACAGGTGTTCCTACATCCCAGACAGACCTGGATTCTGGAACTGGGAGTGGAGGTGGAAGTAAGGAAAGATGCCCCTTTGATGGCATCTTCCCACCTCATAGGCAACTAGGTAGTCCAGTGGATAGAGCATTGGGCCCAGAATCAGGAAGATCTGAATTCAAATTCAGCCTCAGACACTTCCTAGCTGCATGACCCTGGGCAAGTCACTTTGCTTCTGCCTGCCTCAGTTTCCCCACTGCAATATTTACATATAGTATGTATTAATATAATTACATGCTATAATAAATACATTCCATAGATATTATGTTATTCATATGTATTATTTATAATAATAAATTATTACAGACAATAATAATCTCACAGGGTTCTTGTGAGGATAATAATAATAAAGCACTTCGCACAGTGCCTGGAACATAGTGGGCTTTTAATAAAAGTTTGTCCCCTTCCTTTCACCTTCCCCTGTGCCAGATGTGCCAAGATCTGCTTGGATTTGCAAAGCACATCATCTATTCCAGTCTTCTTTTCTAAATGAAGAAACTGAGGCCCAGAGAATTAAGTGACTTGTCAGAGCTCATACAGTACTAGTCAGTGGCAGAGTTGGAAATTAGTCTGATTCCAGGAATGCCCTCTCCATTATGCTGTAATGCCTCTCTGCCTGGAAGATTGCCATGAGTTCATTGTTTGTATGACTTAAAGGACTGTCAGAAAGTCAGTCATTATTGCTGTTCTTATTAGACTCTCTGGAAGAGAAAGGTGGTAGCTTTGGCCTGAGCCCCAGCACAGATCTTCCCAGGGATACAGGGAGGAAAGCCTTTCCAGGATTCAGCTTGCTGTCCCTGCCCTTGCCTTCCTTAGTCATCCTTGCATTTCCTAAATTTGGGACTGCTCCCTGCTTTCTCCAAAGTGGCACACGGGGCTGGAGAGGAGACACCAGGGGTGAAGAGATGAGCAGACAGGCCAGTAGGACGGGGAAGGAGCTAGAGAACTGTGGAGGCAGGGTCTGGAGCCGTCAGGGCGGCCGAGGGAGGAGTGATGGACGAGAGGAAAGCTGAGTAACCCTAGAAACATACAAATGACAGTAGGGTGGCTTTTCTTTCCCCTCTTTTTCCTTTGCTCTGTTCCCAGGGACTCGGAACGCTGCTGATTGGTGGCTCTCTCATTGGATCTCCCAGCTGAAGATAGCAGAGAATGGCTCCCAAGAGCTGCTGCACATCAACAACCAAGCCCCCTCGCTGCTCTCCCCACAGCTGCTTCTCTTCTCCCCTGGAGGCCTCTTGTGAGTGGGCTAGGGGGCCCTGAAAAAACCAGAGTCACACCTGGGGTCAGCGACTAAGTTTGAGAGGGGATCCTGATGGCTTTTGGGGGGTGAAGGTGTGGAGCCTGAGGACCATGGATGACACAGTCATGGATCCCACTTTCTCTTCCCTCTGTCCAGTGCCCCCGTGTCACCCTGGCCCAGAGCCACCCCAAATAGCTCCCTGGATGTGCAATTCTACCTGACTGTCTATGGGGCCATTGCCAGTGCCAATTCGATCTGTACCCTCCTGCGGGCAATACTCTTTGCCACTGGCATCCTCCAGGCAGCGGCCACTCTACATCAGCGCCTGCTATACCGTGTCCTCAGGGTGAGTGGGTGGAAAGATCTTATGGGGGGAAGGCTGGGAGAGACACTTTTGCCAACCTTCCCTCAGCTCATGAGGGCCATTGCTCTGGCTCTACAGTGCTTTGTCTGCCTGGTATCGCCAGCATGCCAAAGTTCCTCTCTTTTCCCTGGGCAGCTTGGAGAAGGCTGTCCTTTGGAGTAAGGTGCTCACTCTTCTCTGTCACCTAGAAGCAGCATATTGTAGATGTTAGATCTGGAATCATGACCCAGCTTGGACACTTGCCTAGTTGCAAGGCCTTGGATGAGTCCCTTAATTCTTTGGAGGTTAGAGAAACCACACTGGCTCTTTAATTAGGGCAAGATGCTCCTAGTGTGGGGATTTTCTTTTCTGTGGCAGTCCCTCAACTTCTCCGTGAGTCTTACTCTTAGAGAGGTGTCTGGGGGCCCTGAGGAGTTGTGACTTACCTGGGGTGGCAGACGAAGGATTTGAACCAAGGTCTTTATGACTCAGAGGCTGATATTGTAGCCACTGTATCACTCTGTTTCTATTATAATAATAATTCATTTTGCAGTGCATCAGGTTTGCAAAATACTTAGGGTCCTATGTGATACTCATAACGCTATGACATAAGCGCTGTTATTATCATCTTCATTTTGCACATGGGGAAACTGAGGCTCAGAGAGGCAGCCTGACCTGCTGAAGGGTCACACAGCTAGAAAGGGTGAGGCCTTCCTGACTTCTAAGTCCAGGGCTCTCACCACTAGCCAATGTAGCCTCTCAGTGAAACTTTCTGACCCTTAATTCCCTCATCTGTAAAATGGGAATGCTCATATTCATACTACCAACTTCACAGAGTGGTTGTGAAGAAGACACTTTGGTGGAACAGTGCAATAGACCGGAGAGTTACTGCTTTTGTGAGCAGATGGACCAGGAGTGACCAACTGAAGCTACAGTTGGGAAGAGGTTAGAAACCTTAGGAGGTCAACTAGGCCAGTCCCCTGTCTCCAGATAGAATGACTCCTTCAGGGACTGAGAGCTTTTCCTGCTCCTAATAAATTCCCTTCCGGAGAAGGAGGCTCCATAGCCTCCCTCCCCTTCTCTGAAGCTCTTGCTTTTCCCACAACCTGCTGGTCAGAAGATCTTGACACCTACCTTCATCTCACTGCAGTGGAAGGTCTCTATCTTCCAGAGAGGTCAGCTCTCAGGAAGGACTTCTTCGAAAGGAAAGGGTGGGAAACAGTAACAGAGAATTTTTTTTTTTAATGTTGTATTAATGCCTTTTGTTTTTACATCACAATCATGTTCCCATATACTCTTCCTGCAGAGGAATTAAGCACATTTCATCATTTGCCCTCCAGGGACCAGATTAACTGTTAACAGTTAGTGGGAATTTGGGAATTCAGCTGGCTTTTAATCATAGCTCCTTTCTCCCTGAGGAGATTTAAGAACAGCTCAAGGGTCTGATTAGAGGCAGGAAGATGGACAGGCCACTTCCAGAGGTCCTACCAGCTAGAGGAGATTCCTCCCCTGCCTAGCAGATAGAACTTTTTCCTTTACCCTGCCCTATCTGCCACCAAAGGGCTTTCACCTCCTTACTATTCTACTTGTCTTTTCCTCAAGGGACCCCACCCCCACCATCCCTACATCTACTCAAAGCTGTCTTATGAGACTCCTTTCTCTTCCAGTTCTCACCCTCATGGCAGGGCTCATAACTAATTCCTTCCCCTGCAAGATTCTTTTTCCACCGAGTTTCCTGCCCTAAGCTCTCCTAACATCACCTGAGTTCACTGCCCCAAACACGGCCTCCCTTTGCAGGCTCCTGTGACATTCTTTGACTCCACACCAACCGGCCGGATCCTGAACCGCTTCTCATCGGATGTGGCTTGCGCAGATGACAGCCTGCCCTTTGTTCTCAACATCCTCTTGGCCAATGCAGTGGGACTGCTGGGGCTGCTCACTGTCCTGGGCTTGGGGCTGCCCTGGCTGCTGCTGCTGCTGCCACCCCTCGGCTCCCTCTACTACTCTGTCCAGCGCCACTACCGGGCTTCCTCGAGGGAGCTGCGGCGCCTGAGCAGTCTCACCCTCTCCCCACTCTATACCCACCTCTCTGAGAGCCTCGCTGGGCTCAGTATCATCCGGGCTGCTTGTGCCACCTGCAGGTGAGGGCTCATGCTAGGCAAGACTGTATCTTTACCAGGAACAGGTCACATCTAAAGAGAGCCCATCCAGGAATTTTACTAGGGTGAGACAGACTGCACATGGTGGGATCGAGGGGATGAGACCCTTAGAGGGAAAAGAAATGGTGCTGAGGAGACACAGTGGGGAAGGGCTGTGGGATCCTAAAGAGAGAAGGAAGAGTCTGGAGAGATAATAAGTGTGGAGGGGAAGATATCGAAGGGTCCCTGGGAGACAAGGGGCCCGGGGGAGTTTAGGGAGACTTCTGTGCATAAGCCAATTATCACCTCTCCTATGCCAAACCCTATGAGTAAGCGGATTCTAATCTTAGACATGAGGACAGGAAGGAGGTGATCCACCCCCTGAGGTTAGTCCTTGGCACATGGGTAGGAGAGAAAAAACTCAGCTCTTGGTCCTCAGGTTTGAAGAGGAGAATGAGAAGCTACTGGAGCTTAACCAGCGCTGCCAGTTTGCTGCCAGTGCGTGCCTGCAGTGGCTGGACATACGGTTGCAGCTCATGGGTGCCACTGTGGTCAGTGCCATTGCCGTCATCGCCCTCATCCAGCATTACCAACACCTCGCTAACCCAGGTGCCACCTTTGTCACTGTTGGCCCTGTCCCTGTCCTAGCTGAGACCTGCCCCCCAACTTTGCCCTGTGCTTCTCTTCCTTATTAATGAACTTTCTGCCCTAATTCCTACTCTTACATATCCATCTCCATTACCTGCACCTCCTCCCCCAGGCCCTGCTTCCGGTCCCCTCATCCTTAGTCCCCTGTACATACCTCCCCTGTTACAGGAACTAGCCTCTTGTGGTCTCCCCCTGGGTCCTTTTGTTCTCAGCCTGCTTCATCTCATTCTGCCATATGTATACACATACACACAGTTTTTCACAAGCCAATTCAAGAAATATTTAAATACCTATTTTGAACAACTTTTTGTGCTAGGTGTTGAAAGTATTAAAATGAAATAAGTCTTCTTCACTTAAGAAACTTCAAGTCTAATACATACAGACATGGAGCCCCTGCTCCCCAACCTCCCTGGAGGGGGCCAGGGCAGCCCCAAGCCTGGGACGGCCAGCAACCCCAGCAGTCTCACCACATTCTTTTTCTCCTTAGGACTGGTGGGCCTGTCGCTGTCCTATGCCCTGTCCCTGACGGGCCTTCTCTCAGGCCTGGTGAGCAACTTCACACAAACAGAAGCCATGATGGTGAGCGTGGAGCGACTGGAAGAGTATTCTTGTGACCTGCCCAGTGAGCCCCAGGGCCAGCACATACAGGTATAGGTGATTGGATGCCCCATCCCTTCTCTCCATCTCAGAGCCAAAAGCCACAGCCCTACCCCCATCTCCCCAGTATGATCTAGTTTCAGTCCTACACAGTTCACTCTTCGAGGAGCAGGACATAGAGCCCGGGACAAAATAAGGAGAACCTAGGAATTGGTTTAACCCTGCCAGGTGGTACAGGGTGGAGAGGAGGGTGTTATGGTGGGGCAGTGGCTAATTCCCCACCATTCATTCCCCTTACAACTTTTCTCCTCATCTCCCCACAACCTTGGTTTTTTTCCTTCACCTGTCTTCACTCATTTCTCTTTCTCCCCCCCTTTTCCTTATCTCCTCCCCATCCTGCCCCTCCTCTTCACTGTCTCTCACCATCTTCCTCATTGTTACCACCTTCTGTGCTCTGCACCATCTCTCTCTCCCTGTCTTCCTCACCTCACTTCTCTTCTGACTATCTTTCCCTATTTCTCCTCACTCGCTTCTGACCATGCTTCCATCTGTCTTCATTTCCATTCCGCCCCCTACACTGTTTTCACACCTCCTCATTCTTTATTCATGCCCTTCTACCTTCCCATCTCTCCCACAATTCTCCTCCCTTCCTCCCCACCATTTCTCCTGTCTCTTCTCATGATGTCTCCCTCATCTCTCTCCATTTTTGTCTCACTGTTTCAACCCCACTGCCACTCTCATGTTGCCCACATCTCTTTTCATTCTCTCCCCCATCTCCTCCTTCCCTTTGGTGACCACAGGTAGGAGTGGGCTGGCTGTCACAAGGACACGTGGAGTTCCGGGACGTGGTATTGGCTTACCGGCCTGGGTTGCCCAATGCCTTGGATGGGGTCACCTTCAGCGTGCTACCTGGGGAGAAGATAGGCATTGTGGGCCGGACAGGTTCTGGAAAATCCTCTCTGCTGTTGGTATTGTTTCGGCTGGTGGAGCCCAACGCCGGGCACATTTTCCTGGATGGTGTGGACACCAGCTTGCTGGGCTTGTCAGATCTCAGGTGGAGTTGGGGGCAGGGCTGCCACATAATGGGTGAGAGTGCTTTGGGCCCTGGGACTCTTGCATCAGCACAGAGGGTTGGGATAGGACCTAAAGACAGAAGAATGGGAGTGTTGCAGTTTGGGGAAGCTGGGGAACGGGAAAGGCTGATTGGTGCTGTGGGTGCAAAGGGAACTGAGAGAGAAGGAGAAATACCAAAAAACAACCTTTTATGTGCCATGCACTACTCTGGGTGCTAGAGATGGCTATCTTTATCAAATAGATCTCCTACACTTGGTTTTCAAGGCCTTGCCCAACCCCTTAGCCCACCTCATTTCCCATTTCTTCCCTCCCTTTGGTTCAGGCTGATCTCAGCATCCTGAGAACCCTGCCATGCTCATTGGAGACTCTTCCTTGGTTCATGCTGGCCCCCTACCTTACAGTGCTTTCCTTTCTCCCTTCTAGCTGCATCCTCTTCAAGGCCTGTGCCAAGCCTTTGTCTTTCTAAACAAAATCTCCTTCATCTAATCTAAATCTTTGCCTTACTCCAGTCCCAGTCTAAACACCATAAGGCATGAGTGTCATTCTGTCCCCTGATAAGATTGGAGCTCCTGAGACCATATTTTATTTCTCTTTGTTGTCCCTCAGGGTACCTAGTAAACTGCTAAATACACAGCAGGATCTTAAGATTTAGAGCTGGGAGTGACCTTAGAGAGTGTTTAGTTGGACCTCCACATTTTACCTGTGAGGACACCGACCCAGAAAAGGGAATTAACTGCCTGAGGTCACACAGGCAGTAACAGGACAGGATTCAAAACCAAATTACAACTCCCAATTCAGGGCTCTTTCTTTCTTTCTTTTCTTTTTTTTGAAAGGTGTCATCAGGGCTGAGTGACTTACCCAGGGTCACACTGCTAGTAAGTGTCTGAGGCCAGATTTGAACTCAGGTCCTCTTGACTCCATAGGAGGTGCTCTATCTGTTGTACCACCTAGCTGCCCCCAGGCTCTTTCTTTTTTTTTTTTCTTTCCACTTAATAGTATTTTACTTTTCCAATTACATATAAAAATAGTTTTCAACATTCATTTTTATAAGATTTTGAGTTCCAGATTTTTCTCCCTTTCCCCCCCTCCCCAAGACAGCAAGCAGGCCCAGGACTCTTCCACTACACTATGTTGTTTCCCATTGATGACTGATTCATGGGTAAGAATTAGAGCTTCAAGTTCAGGAGCAGGGAATGGATCTTTCTGCCAAGGAGAAGGTACCAGATCATATTGTTTGCTCCCTTTCCTGCCTCTCAGGTCCCAGTTGGCCATCATCCCTCAAGAGCCCTTTTTGTTCAGCGGCACGGTACGAGAAAACCTGGACCCGCTGGGTCGCTATGAGGATGTGGCACTGTGGCAGGCCTTGGAGGAGTGCCACCTGAGCGAGGTGATCACTCCACTGGGTGAGTCCTGGGAACAGGTAGTAAGAGAACCTGGCCAAGGAAAGGCCCCTTTCTGGAGCTAAGGGAGGCCTTGTGAAGTCACGAGGGAAGGGGGAGTCTGGAATAACAAAGGCTGGCCTCTTGGGATGACATAGTCTGGGCCCAATAGGTGGTCTGGATGGTGAACTGGGTGAGAGGGGACGACACTTGTCACTAGGGCAGAGGCAGCTGCTGTGTTTGGCCAGAGCTCTCCTTACAGATGCCAAGGTAAGGAATGGGACTAGGGGCCCAATGGGTAGGTTTGGTAGAGGGGCAAGAGGGTGGCCTCAGAAAGGGTGATGAAGGAGCCCTCCTGGATTATCAGGGAGACGTAAAAAGAGGTTTGCTTTGCTAGGGCTCAGGCCTCCAGTGCAGAATTGGGATGAGGGGGCTAAAGGGATGGGTCCAGGGATAGGATCCAGGGCAAACATAACCCCTTCTCCCTGTTCCCCAGATCCTATGCATTGATGAGGCTACAGCCAGCGTGGACCAGAAGACAGACCAGCTGCTCCAACAGACAATCTGTAATCGTTTTGCGAACAAGACTGTTCTGACCATTGCACATAGGTATGTGTGTGTTGTGGAGATGCCCAGGGAAGGACTAAGGGTGATGGGGGGAGGAGGAGAAAAGACTAAATCGGCAAGCTAGCTTCAGACCTTTTATTCCTTCCTCCTTTTGGGGGACTACTGAGAAGTCAGCGAGGAGATAGCTTTATCTCGTCTCAGGCAAATATTACTCTTCTGCCAGTCACGGGTGAGACACCAGGGATGGGAACTGTCTCACCCTGAGGGAAACTGAGTCACTGAGAAACTTTCTCATTCTTCCCTCACTCCCCCCAACAATGGAAACCTGACCACCCAGTTGGAGTGGGTGGGTGAAATCTGATGTCTGAGAGTAGGGGAGTAGCAAGGAGTGAGAGACGGGGAAAGGGTCAACTATATTCACTCTGTGCCCACTTTTACCTGCCTTATAGGCTCAACACGATCCTGAATTCAGACCGGGTGCTGGTGTTACATGCGGGAAGGGTGGCTGAACTGGACACTCCAGCTGCCCTTCGAAGTCGGCCCTACTCATTGTTCCATCAGCTGCTACAGAACAGTCAGCAATGATCCTGCCTTTTCTGAACCGATGGTCTATTTTTCCTCAGTCATCATCTCCCTCTCCATGGGGGAGGGTTTGGGGCTTTTAAACTCAGGTGATGAAGAGCTGTTTACTCTCCCCTCATCTGTAGGGCCACCTGGCCCTCCTCACCCTCCCCAAGCATCCCTGGCCACGTACCTCAGGATTCTCTCTCTGATACCAGTCCCCCTCAGTGAGCTGAGAGTATTGGAGGAGAGCTCTTACTGGACCAGAGCTAGGACCTTGAACATGGGGCTCTCGGCTGGCCCCACCTGGGGCCAGGAGTCCTGGGAGCACAAGCTATCACTCACTGTTATTTTTTGTAATTTTATTTGATAAAACCTCTCTTGAACAATCTGTATATTTAAAAAAATAGCATATCTGGTGTGAGGCTGAGACACCTCAGTGGGGGGGAACCCACAATGGTCTCTGGAAGGTAGGAGATGTGAGGAGGATGGAGATGGAGAGGGGGCCCCACTCTGCCCCCCCTCCAGCCCCCATCACAGTGCTGTGGTCTTGCCAGGCTCAGATGGGGAGCCAGCTGGAGGGGAGATTCCAGCAGGGAACATGCTGACCTGGCACTCCTGGTCATGTTGCTCAGGGGGCAGAGCATATTGGTGAAAAGGGTAGCAGCAGGGCCTGGCAGGACAGTGCCCATGACGCCATGCCCAGAAGATCAACAACCCTGTGGTGAGGACCGCGGTGGCAGTGAGGACCCCGAATACCACCAAAATGAGCAGGCTTGACTCCCCTAGCCCTGTCTCTTGTCGGCGTACTACTTCCTTCACTGAGATTCGAAGTAGCCCTGCACCCACGCTGAAGGGAGCTGGTACCGTGAAAGGAACCACAGCTGCAGGGCTGGGTCCAGGGGCACTGTCTGGCTCTGTAGGGAGGTCCAGGGATGGGAGGACAATCTCACACATCTTGCCACCGTAGCCATCAGGGCAGAGGCAATCAAAGTCATGGACACGGTCCCGGCAGCGGGCACCATGCTGGCATGGTCGGCTGGCACAGTCATCCAGGTTGACAGTGCAGAAGCGGCCAGCAAAGCCTTCGGGGCAGTGGCAGGAGAAGCGGTTGATGCCATCATGACAGGTGGCACCATTGGCACAGGGTCTCATTAGGCAGTCATCCACATTGACCTCACAGCGTGGTCCCACAAAGCCTGCCAAGCAGCGACATGTGAAGTTCTTTGCAAAGCCTTGATCATCTTGGCACTGCCCGCCATTCCGGCAAGGAGACCTGAGAAGAGAGAGATGGAAAGGAGAGAGTTAATAATGACAGTGTTATGTGACTTGGACCAAATCACATCCCCACTCTGGGCCAGCTGTCCCCTCTGCAGACAGAGATGGTTGGACTTTCTCTGAGGTCTCTCTTCCCCCTTTAAGTTTCTACAACTGCATCCCCAAATCCATCCACCCTTACCCTCAATACATATCCCCTATTACCTTCCCCCCAGCAGGCTTCAACATCCTGATCTTTGGCCCCATTGCCCTCACCCCACCCTCTCCTGTCATTCTAATACCTTAAAATCTGACCTGTGCCCAAGCCCCTACTTTGCTTGTTCCAGTTTCAACTCACCCAGCATGCTCACAGGGCCCAGTCTTGCGCTCACAGTTACGCCCGTGAAAACCTGATGGACACACGCAGTGGTACTCCCCATCCCCCTCATATACACACTTCCCTCCATTCTGGCAGGGTGGCTGCTTGGTACAGATGTGCTCATCTGGAGGAGAGAGGGATACCTGTAGAGAATTGCCTCTCTTCCTCCCCCTTTCACCCGGTGCAGGCTGAGGACTTCTGAAACTTCCACCCACCCTGGGCCTAGCTTCCACTTTTGGGACCTAGGTTCTGTGGCTTCTTAGCCAGATTCCCTATCTCAGGATCACTGCTATACAATAAAGAGCACATCATTCTGAGAAGCAGGTGTTCAGACCTGGGCTCTAGTCAGTGACCAGCAGCTGAGGCTTTCAGTAATTCATTTCAGGGCTCTGTGTGCCCCCTGGCCTCCACAATCCCTCTCTCCCAATTCCTCATCATTAAAATTAGGACAGCACCTGTCCCACCTACCTCACAGGGTTATCACTGTCAAGAACAAATAAAAGAGTGAATTTTTTTTCTGTTTTTCATCGTATCACTGTTCATTTGTTTACACAATGCCTCTATCATGCCTACACTTTGTACTAACATACTGAACTGAAGCATAATGTGTTAAGCACATGCTTAATAAATACTTGCGAATGAATGAATATGAAAATTTTTTTAAAATGCAAAACGCTTTTGAAACCTAAAGAATTTGTATTACTAGATCTCCTTTCATTTCCCCGTTAGGTCCATGGGGTCCCTTCCACTCTACCTGAAGGGTTTAGCAGCTGTTCCCACACCTATTCTTACCTTTGTCACAGAATTTACCTGCCCAGCCACTACGGCAGATACACTGCCAGGGTTGGTGACAGGTGCCATGCTGGCAGCCAGGCATCCTGACGCACCGCTCACAGTGTAGTCCTTCCCAGCCAGGGTCACACCTGAGGAGGAGGGTGGAGGCACAAGTTATTCTGGGAGATTTCAGGAAATGAAAATAAAAACCTTCATCAAATAGAGTGAGGAAACCGGGATCTAGTACTCGATCCCTACGTTGGTTAGTAATGCCTGAAGTTGATCAGTTGGCATTTCATATCCTGAGAGGCAAACAGCTTTCCTGTTCTTAAATCCCAGCATGCCCTGTAAAAACAAAACCTAGTCAAAGGGCCCTCTTCTTTGTCTCTAACCTCAGTTTCACCCATTGTCATTTACTTGTTCTTGTGAACAAGCCTCCACTAGCATTGGGAATCTGCCTAAACGTACCATTAGAAATTTTCCAGTCTTCTCTAGTCCTGGCTAAACCATGTCAACTCCTTTTCCTGTCTTTATTGCTTTGCCCCTTAGCTCTCCTCATCCCTAGTTATTTTCTCCATTTGATCACTTCATCCTTCTGACCCAGGGGACAAAAACTTTAGAGAGAAGACGAATATTAGTGAAATTATGGGGATAGTGGATAGATGTAGGACTATGCAAAGTGCTCTCTAGTCCACAAAAAGGCAAGGAGGACTGTGGGATAATTGGGCAATATGTCCTTTCCTGGTGTACAAGAAAGAAGCCGTGGTAGCTTGGGCCTCTGGACCCTCTGGCCTCTTGCAGAAGGGAAAGGGAGGGGTCATCAAAACAGTGAGACAGGGCTAGTGTAGGGAGAATGGGGTGCTGGGAGGGGTTTTGAATATAGACTAAGGTTTGGGAGAGCCAAGGCACCTACCTGCACGTGCCGTCAGGCTCACAACAGCCGTGGGCCAGATCACAGTGGGAACTACAGTCCTCAGCTACTGGAGGTAAGAAGATAAGAGTATTGTTTTGAGGTGGCACAAATTAAGTATCTCCCAAGTTGGAGATCTGTATTTTGGGTGAGGATGTTCTTACTTTTCTTAGGTCGGCAAATGGACACCCTGAGCCTCCCCCCCCTCCTCCCCAGCAAAAAAAAAGGACCTGTGTCCATTTTCACACAACCTAGTTTGGGAAGGGTGAGATCCATTGGGTCCCCTCCAGGGGCACTGATGGTCAGTATGAATGTAGTCCTCGCTTCTACCGGCAGAGGTCAGTGTGGGAACAGGGGACTGAGGCTGAGGCTACTCCTGGTCAGAGCAAGCGTGGGGGGCGGGGGAGGGGAGATGGGTCGGGAGCTTCAGCTTTCCTCCCTCCCTCCTCGTGGGGTTCGGGAGCTGGGGACACGCACCATGGGTGGGCTGTCCTGATGTCCCCAGGATCCAGAGTAGGGACACGAGCTGAAGGCAGCGGCAACCGCTGGGCATGGTCAGCGCCGGCCCCAGGAGGGACGGACGAAGGACGGACACCTGTAAGACCGGACAAGACCGGGCTAGAAGAGAGGTGGAGACGACGGGGACAGTGCTGGAATAGAATGGGGGTTGCGGGGACATAGAGATAAGGAGAAAGGGCGGGGATGGAGGGGGTGGGGGAGACTCAGGGTGACCAGGTCAGAACCTGGACGACAGGAGGTAAGGGGTGAAGATAAGGTAGGGGCATAAGGGGCAATGACAGTGTAGGGGTCGGGAAGATGTACCCCGGCTGTAAGGGAGGGGGCTGGAGAAAAGGGGCCTAGAGGTGGGGGCAGCAAGGTCGGAAACAGGGGGCAAGCCCCGAGACAGGGTAGTCTGCCCACCCCACCTCTGACTGAGCCCCCCCGCCCGCCAAGGCGTGGGGTCACTTTCACCCCCAGCCTCTCAGAGCTGCCCCCACCCCTCGCTCCGGCTTGGCAACCGCACAGGGCCAAGACACCCCCATCTTCCAACCCTCCCATCCCCTCGCCGGCTCGGGAAGGAGGCTGATGTCTCTGAGCCCCCTGCCTCCGATAGCTTCGTCTCTCCCAGCCCCCCCACCTCCCGCGCGCTCTCTCCAGGGTCCTCCCTCACCTCGGGGGTGACGGCGCCGTGCGC
Source organism: Bettongia penicillata ogilbyi (assembly GCA_023548195.1). Lineage (NCBI taxonomy): Eukaryota > Metazoa > Chordata > Mammalia > Diprotodontia > Potoroidae > Bettongia > Bettongia penicillata. The sequence goes on from JAJHZJ010000089.1 coordinate 5,783,523, forward strand.
CCAGGAGCCCAGCCAGGGAAGCGGAGTGCGGAGAGCGGGGCCGGGGGATCCACCAGGATCCAGGCCAGAGCGGGGGGCTGCGCAGGGCGGCCCCCTATAGGGCCAGGGGGCCGGCCAGGAAAGCGGCATCCATGCTGAGCGCTCCGGGAATCTCCGGATCCGGGCCAGACCGGGGAGCGGGGGCGGCGGCGGCTCGGTGCGCTCAGGCCGCTTGCCAGGGGCGGCGTGTGCCGGCAGAACCCGCCCTCCCCCGGGGCCGCCGCCCGCCTGCCGGCCCGCCCCCCTTCCCGCTGCACTCCCTGCCTCAGGCACCGCGCCCCCAATCCAGGCAACACACCAGCGCTCACACGCGCGCGCGCGCACACACACACACACACACACACGCACACGCCTCACGCCCACATCCCTCACCCATCCCTTATATCCCCACTTCTCATTCACAAAGCTCACACCATCCCTTTACCCGCAGCTGTGATCCTCATCTGTTACTGTTTCCCCCCTTTTCTCCGTCTCCAGCTCGATGTATTCAATGAGCATTCATTTAAGCACAATGTATCAAACACTGCTAGGCTCTGAAGATACGGTAACAGGTGAGTTCCTGTCCTCAAGGAACATACGTTTTAGGAGAAAAGAAAGGGAGCCGAAAACGAGGGTCGAAATTAGTAGGTGCAAGATGTACAAAGCATATACAAGACAAGTGGTGGACAAGAAACCAGCGTTGGGGGTGGGGGGAAGGACCATCAGAAAAGGCCTGAATCTCTAGGTTTCTCTCTTTTGCTCTTCAGAAAAGCATATGACTTGTAAACACTAGGAATTTAGAGACAAAAGGATGCTGCACATTTTGGCCCAATTATTCCTGCCCTGCAGTTCTGAACCCCTCATTTTCCATTTTATATTCCCATCCGTTCTCCCATTAGCCCCCACTCTCCTCTGCCCTCTCTTCAACACTTATCCTCTTACCTTCTCGTTTCTTCCCCTCCGGATCTTAACTTCCCCTTAATCTTTGCAGTCCTTATTCTTTCTTCTCTTTCCCTGCCTCTTCTCTCTATTTTCTTTTTCCTCCCAGCTTCATTTAGCCTTACAACCTTCTTTTATCCTTCCAGTATAACCCCATGTCCACCCCTTGACTTCTGTCCCTTCCTCTTCTTTCCAACCTTTCTTCTCCTCTCAGGTACCACACATTCCCCCCCTCCCCTGCCCATCCCAGTCTTCCTTTGCCACTCCTCAATCCCTCTACACCTCCACACCCATCTCTCTACTGTTGTCCTCTACAATCTCTAAACACTTCTGGCCTCTGAAATGTAACTTTGGCAGATCCCATCTCCATATTAGCCAGACTCCAACATTTTTGACCTGGCCTTGGTGTCTTACCCTTGTTCAATTTTGTCCAACTCTTCATGACCCTATTTGTGGTTTTCTTGGTAAATATACTAGAGTGGTTGGCCATCTCCTTCTCTAGCTCATTTTACAGATGAGGAAACTAAGGCAAAGAGGTTTCAGTGACTTGCCCAGGGATACACAACTATTAAGTGCAAGTAAGATTGGAACTCAGGAAGATGAGTTTTCTTGACTCTAGGCCCAACTCTGCACCCTAGTCTGCACCCACTGCATCACCTAGTCTTATCCTACCAGGGTGCTAATCATTCAGCCAACTCTGTACAAATTAGGCATCAAGATGATGAATAAAAATGTGTTTTCTTTTTTGAATAGGGAATCAGCAACATCTCCTTTGCATTCCTTGTGCTTTGAGGGTTTCTCATTTGGGATGATTTGCATGCACATATTATTCTGCCTGCATCCTCTGTGGGTTTCCTGCCAGTATAAGAGGGACAGAGGCAGATGGCAGAGATATCTGCCCAGCTCTATTTCTCCCTCTCTTCCTCTCCTCTCTCTCCTAAGATTTCATTAGATCATCCTTCCCTCCGGTAATCTCTCAAGCCTCTGTGACCTCTCTTATGCATTTAATTCACTCCAACATAGTTATTTATGGGTATGCCTCATACTAGTAAATTGTAAGGTCCCAAAAATGAGACAGACCCTGCTTACAATCTACACAGTGCCTTGGACTTACAAGGAGCTTACAATCTACACAGTGCCTTGAACAGAGTAAGCACTGAATAAATATTTTATCCATTTATCTATTCATTGGAGGAAACAATATATACACAGGTAAGTAAATACACAGATTGGTCCCTAACAAAGCCTGTATTGTTTTTTCATCTGGTACATAGCAGGTGCTTAATAAATGCATATTAATTGTAGGATTCACCTTTGTGTCCCTAGCCCCTCAAAGAAGACATTGAATGTTCAGTAACTGTGGAACTCAATTGAATTAGAGAAGTACTAATCACTTCATAACTCACACTGAGCCAATGGTCTTCCAGAGAGACAGCATAGAACAGTGGAAAGAACACAGAATTTGGACTCGAGTGATGGGTTCCAATCCTGACTCTGCTACTTGCTGCCTGGGAGACCTCAGGCAAGTCATTTCATCTTTCTTGGGCTGTTTCCCTGTCTACAAGGAGAGGGTCAGACTAGATGACCTCAGAGGTGTTGTCCAGCTCCAAATCTATGATCTTAATTTCTTTATTATTAATCCTTCTACTGATACTTAGTAGCTGTGTATGGGGGAGGAGGAATGAGATAATATGTGGAAATCACTTTATAAACCTTAATGGGATTTATCTATCTATCCAATATTATTAATGTTACACTTTTGGCAGCTATGACTAGGAATTATTGTTATAGGGACAGCTAGCTGGTGCAGGGGATAGAGCACTGGACTGGAAATCCGGAAGACTCATCTCCATGAGTTCAAGTCCAACTTCACACACTTACCAGCTGTGTGACCTTAGGCAAGTCACTTAACCCTGTTTGCCTCAATTTCCTCATCTGTCAAATGAACTGGAAAAATAAATAGCAAACCACTCCAGTATCTTTGCTGAAACAAACAAACTCCAGAAGGGGTTACAAAGAGTCAGGTATGACATCAATACTTGTTACACTTTCTGCAGCTATGACTAGCCATTCATTATTCCAAGTGGATGAAACACTGACTTTGGAACGAAAGGATCTGAATTTGAATCATACCTCTTCCACTTAATATAAATGTGACCCAAGGCAGGTCTTAGGATTTCCCTGGACCTCAGTTTCCTCACATGTAAAATGAGAAGATTGAATTAGATGACTTCTAAAGTCCCATGTAGCCCTAAACCTAGGATTCTATGGTCCTATCCTAGGGCTTTTCAAATTCTAGCTCAAAACATTTCTCCCAGGTAATCATCCTTCTTCTGTAATAATGACACAAATTATCTGTCTTATGTTTACATTTTCCATTATGCTCCTTTGTATTTGCTTCCTTGACTCTTCTTGGGTTATATCTATTTCGTAGTGGTGAGTGGTGTGTATTTGTGACTCTATTTTGTGATTCCCTATTCCCTTAGAATGTCAGAGCTGGAAGGGATCTTTGAGATCACTTAGTCTAATCCTTCTCTTTATGGAGAAGGAAACTGAAGACTAGAGAGGGGATGTGATTAACCCAAGGTCTCACAGATAGGAGTTGGTAGAACCAGGATTCAGATCCAGATCTCCTGACTTCCAGTGCAGTGTTCTTCCCACAAAGCACTCTACATCCCAAGCTGGGATCTCCCCATATTAGACTGGAAGGCCCCACCTCCTCCTTCTTTTGGGTTCTCCAAAGTTTCCCACCAGTGTGCATACACAGAGTGGGTCTTTGTTGCATAGGCACTGAAAATCAGAGGAGAAAATGATCAAAACCATGGATTGGATTAGACAAATGACTCCCGTTCTCTGAAATAGTGTCATCATCTACAAAATGAAGAACATTCTAGACCTGATGAATTGCTCATTGTCCATCTGTGGGTATTTCCCAGTGTTTCTTCATAAAACTTTGTTACCCATCATCTCACTAGGACCGATGCCTAATAAAGTAGATTGTATGCTGAGGTCCCCTGGATACTGTCTGTAGCCATGGTGTACCTCATTCCTCACCACACCACCAAATCTCTCGCATTCTCTCTGAGGCTAGGAGGAGTCCATGAGTGGAGAAGCTATTAGAATAGTTCAAAAGCTGAGTGCAGGAACCCTTTGGGGAGGGCACGAACACCAACAGCTGAAAGCTAGAATTTTAGGTTTAGAGCTAAATGAGACCTTAGAAGTCATCTAGTCCATCTTCTCATTTGATATACGAGGAAACTGAGACCCAGGAAAATTCCAAGATATTAAGTGGAAGAGGTATGATTCAAACCCAGATCCTTTGGATATCAAGGGCAGAGTTGAATAGGGATGATAATACATGAAGGCTGATTCTGTGCCTTTCTCTGGTGTCCTATCACTGATCCATTCTGCATTTATGTCCATTGTTTGTGTTCATACTGTTTGTTTGAGCACAGCTCATGGGCAGCTAGGTGACACAGTGGATAGAGCGCTATGCTTGGAGTTAGGAAGACCTGGGTTCAAATGTGACCTCATACACTTACTAGCTGTGTCACTTAACCCTGTCCATCTCAGGTTCCTCATCTGTAAAATGAGCTGGAGAAGGAAACCATTCCAATAACTCTGCCAAGAAAACCCCAAATGGGGTCATGCAAAGTCAGACACAAGCGAAATGACTAAACAACAAGTTGGATGAGAGTCCCTCCAAGTAAAACAGTCTCCTTTTGTTCGTCCTTCAGTATCAGCCTTTGCCTCAGCTCACTTAATCCATTTATCTCCTGCCTCTTCCTAACAGGAATCCCCAGATCCAGTCAAACTGGTCTCAATATTCTCATTCCAAGGCCTTGTTCATGAAGTTTTCAGGTTGCCAGGTCTTACTGATTCATAACATTTCTTCCATCCCACTCATAAAAGAACTACCTTGTGAAGTTGTAAACTGATCCCACCATTCTGGAGAGCAATTTGGAACTATGCTCAAAGGGCTATAAAACTGTGCATAAACTTTGACCCAGCAATACCACTTCTAGTCTGTATCCCAAAGAGATCATAAAAATGAAAAAAGGACCCACATGTACAGAAGTATTTATAGTAACTCTTTTTGTAGTGACAAAGAATTGGAAATTAAAAGATGCCCATCAATTGGGGAATGGCTGAACAAGTGGTGGTATAAGAATGTAATGGAATACTATCGTGCCATAAGAAATGATGAGCAGGGTGATTTCATAAAAATCTGGAAGGACTTATATGAATTGACACTGAGTGAAATGAGCAGAACCAGGAGAACATTGCACACAGTAATAGCCACATTGTTCAATGACTGACTTTGATAGACTTAGCTGTTCTCAGCAATGCAAGGATCTAAGACAACTCCAAAAGACTACAGATGGAAAATGCTATCCGCATCCAGAGAAAGGACTTTGGAGTCTGAATGCAGATGGAAGCATACTCTATACTCTTTGCTCTCCTTTTCTTTTGTGGTTTCATTTTGTTCTTTCTTATGGTTCCTCCCATTACTTCTAATTCTTCTTCACATCATGACTAATGTGAAAATAGGTTTACTATGGAGCCTGTATCAGATCACATGCCATCTTGGGGAGGGGAGAGGAAAGGGAGGGAGAGAAAATTTAAAAATTCAAAATCTTATGGAAGTGAATGTTGAAAACTCAAAATAAATAAATTAATTACATATTTTTTAAAAATTTAAACAAGACCTACAATTGGTTCAAGCCCTCATCGCCTCTCACTTAAGCTATCACACCAGCCTCCTACTTGATCTCCCTATTTTCAATTTCTCTCATCAATCCATTGTTTTCCCAGTCAAATTAATATTCCTGAAATATAAATGTGATCATATCACTCAGCTCTAATCAAAACTTGTTAGTACAGCTAGGTTTTCTCATCTATAAAAGGAGTTGGAGAAGGAAATGACAAATCACTCCAGTACCTCTGCCAAGAAAATCCCACATAGGGTCACAAACAGCTGGACACAACTGGAACAAGTCAACAACTCTCATTCTCAGATAAAACATAAATTCCTCTGTCTGGAATTTAAAGTCCTCCACAGTCTGCTTCCTACCTACCTCTCCAGACATTTCATACAGTATGACTCCCCCCTGCCTATACACTCAACATTCCAACCAAACTTCCTATTATTTTCTTAACTCTACCTGTGATTTCCACTGGTGGGCTGGGACTATTTAATTTTGTTTCTTTTTTTAATCTTTGTATACCCAGGCAGCTTGGTATGATGGATAGAAAGCTGATCTTGGAGTGAGGAAGACCTGGGTCATTCACTAGAACCAGTTCAGAGTTCCCAAGAGCAAATTTGTTCAATTTTCAGTGTGAGCATTGACACTTCAGAAACTGGCAAATACTACAAATCAATGCTTGTTTCATTGTTTCATTGAATGTCTCTAGACTTAAGAAAGTGATGAAAGAAATGTGAATAATGTAGGCTAAACTTCAAAGTGTGTTGAATGTATTCCCCTCCACCCCCACCCCAGAGAGCCTGTTGTTAAACAGTCCTATCTCTGACACATAGCTAATGATGGGCGAGTCACTTCACTGTTCAATGCCCGAGGTAAGTTTTTAAGACTGTAAGTTATGGACAAGTTGGGATCTGTGTCTCTGGAGATAATTTCCACACCAGGAGTCCACTATACTGGTGAAATTGCAGGTCTAAACCAAACACAACACCAATAAAAAAAACCAAAAACATTCCCCACCCCCAACCTGCTAGTACCCTGCACAGTATACAAGAGTATATTGCATAAGTGCTTAATAAAAATGATCCTTGGGTTGAGGTATTTCCCACCTGGAATGTTCTCCTTCCCTCCTCCAATTTTTATCTGTCCTAAAATGCATGTTTAATGAATTTTGTTGTTGTGTCAAGCTAGTAAGCTAACCTAAGCCCTACCTCCTCTGAAAAGCCTTCCCTAACTACCCAGGCAACTCGATGGCACAGTGGGTAAAGTACTGGCGTTAGAAAGATTCATCTTCCCGAGTTAAAATCTGGCCCCAGACACTTACTACCTGTGCAATCCTGGGCAAGTCACTTAACCCTGTTTGCCTCAGTTTCCTCATCGTAAAATGAGCTAGAGAAAGGAATGGAAAACCACTCCAGCGTCTTTGCCAAATGGGTCATGAAATGTTGGATGTGGCTGAAAATGACTGAACAGAGAAAACAAGGTGATGTGGATAGAGCACTCACCTTGAAGTAAGAAAAACACCCTGGGCAACTCACTTAACCTCTGAGTACCCCAGGCAAGACCATAAATTACAGAGAAGGTGATGATCTTCCCCACCATTTGCTGCCTTCACTCTGGTCGTCTTTTCTATCTTCTCTCCCCACCTCAACACTCCATCCCTTTTTTTGCCTTTTCTTGCCAGGAATCAGGCCATCTACACCCCATGCAGCCTTCTCCCACCCCCTTTCCCAGCCTCCCTTTATAGGTTGTCTATCCCAATTAGAATGTCAGTTATTCATGGGCAGAGACTATTTTGTTTACATGTATGTCAATCCCTGGATTTTAGTCCATTTAGCATAGTACATGCTTAATAAATGCTCTCTGCATTGGTAACCACTTCTGGCAAAGCATCTGTTAGCCTCAAAGTTTCTGGGAGATTGGCTCATAGTTTTTCCCTACTAATCCATCTACCTATCATCTATCTACCTGACCTGAAATCAGGAAGACCTGAGTTCAAGTTTGACTTCAGCCACTTAATTAGCTTCCTGACTCTGGACAAATCTCTTAACTTCTCTGTCTGCAATTTCATTATCTGTGAAATGAGAATAAAAATAGCACCTACCTCCCAGGGGTGTTGTGAAGATAAAATGAGATAATATGTGTAAAGCTCTCTGTTAACCTTAAAGCACCATGTAAATGCTAGCTAGTATCATTATTTATTTATCTATCTGCATTGGTGGAGGGTAGTGCTCCCCACTCTGATTTTACTTTAAAAAAAATGGCACAACAAATTACTTGAGGGGAGAGATGATGTCTTTATACTTTTTTTGAATACTCTACAAGATTGTAGTAATTATTTAATAAGTGCTGAATTAAATTCAGCCTTATTTGCTAGAACAATTACTCATATAATCATGATTACTCATTATACTTCTAATAGCTTATGGGTATTTTGGCTTTTTTACTTTACTGACACTGTTCTCTCTCCTGCCTCCTTGCTCTTGGCCTTTCTAAGGTGTAACCAGGAATGGGGAACCTTCGGCCTTGAGGTCACATATGGCCCTCTAGGTCCTCCAGTGCTAGAATCCAAACTTCACAGAACAAATCCCCTTAATAAAAGGATTTATTCTGTAAAACTTGGACTTAGTCAGAAGGATGCATCCAAGGACCTAGAAGGCCACATGTAGCCTTGAGGTGGCAGGTTCCCACCCCTGCCACATTTAGTGGTTCCTTATTACCTTTAGGATCAGATATAAATGCCTCTATTTGGCACGTAAATTCCTTCACAGCTAGAAAGTGTCTGAGGCCAGATTTGAACTCAGGAAGATGAGAATTCATTTTGGCAGCTTTGTGGAGAGTGGATTGGAGTGAGAAAGAAACTTGAGGCCCATTAGACTTATTGTAATAGCCCAGTTGAGAAGTTATAAGATCCTGAAATAGGTTAATAGTTGTATGAATGGAGAGAATAGGGTGTATGTGAGGGATATTGTAAAGGAAAATTTGTATAAAGGAAGGATGGTAGTCTCCTTGATGTTAATATTGAGAGAGGAGGGTTTTGGGAGAAAAATAAAGACTTCTGTTTTGGACATGTTAAATTTGAGATGCTCATAGGATAACCAGTTAAAAATGTTCAACAGGCAATTGGTGGGACTGGGAGTGGAGAGAGACTTGGGGTGGATAAATAGATCTGGGAATTATTTTCTTGGAGATGAGAACTGAACCTGAGTTGACAAGATCACCGAGTGAGAGTATGGAGAGAAAAGTGGGTCCAGGACACAGCCATTTAACCTCCAAGGATCCTCTTCCTCTAGGACCCAAATATACATTCCTCATTCACAACCTGACCCCAATCAACTTTTCCAGACTAATTATACATTACTCCCCTTTCCCTGCTGTCTAGTTCAAACTGGCCTTAGGATGGGTCTTCACACATGACACCTATCTCCTTTTCCTGTCCCCTTTGTCTGGGTTACACCTCATGCCAGGAATGAATGTATTCTCTCCTCCCTCTGCTCTTTGCCATCCCTTGATTCCTTCAAAACTCTGCTCAGGCATCATTTTCTACATGAAACCTTTTCTGATTCCTTTCTCCATTCCCTACTTTGTATTTATCAAATTACTTTGTATTTATCTCTTCTGGATTTTGTAGACCCTTATGTATGTTCGAGTTGTCTTCCTGATGGAATGTAAGTTTCTTGAAGGCAGGGACTCTCACTGTGGTACATTTTAGGTGATGAATAAATGGTTGATTGAGGGATAGATAATGGTAAATCCAGTTCTTTCTCTAGTCTGTCCCCCTTGATACGGTTGAAGCCCCTTTCCTATTGCTATATACCCTCTGTCCTGAAAAATCATAACCTGTTATAGGCTTAGGATTTCTTTAGAATCCACCCCTTTACCCTCACCCCTCAAAGGAATAGTTCTAATATCTCCAGTCTCTGGTACCACAGTACTTTGCAAATTCTTATATATGGATCTACAATTTCACTAGTATAGGAGAACCTCATGTCACCAATGCTGATCCGCAACTGTTGCAATTTAAAGTCAGAGAATTACCAGTAAGTAAATGACTTGCCCAGGGTCACACAACCAGCATTTGTCATAGGACTTGAATGCTGTTCTTCTCTAACTCCAAGTCAATTGCTTCTCACCTGGTACATAAAGAGGTTTAATACTTTTCCTTGAATTGAATTGAATTCTCTTTGAGGTAGAACTCTGCCTCCATCTTTCCCTGCTGAGGAATTGCCATTCTCCTGGCCCTCCCTGATTCTCCTCTCTAGTCTGGCCTAACCCAGCCCTCTCTAGTCTAGTACCTGTTTGATGATCTGTATCTTTCCTGAAGCATCCCTGAATTCGTCTGTCCACTGGGGCTCTCCTCTAACTCTCTCTATAGGCCCTGCTTCCCCAGTCCTGGCCTTGACTCTACTTGAGGATCTTCCCCTCTTAAATCTATTTTTTTTAAGAGGTCATTCTTTGCTTTATTTCTTATTAAGCCTTAATTACTAAACAGGCTTTGCCTCCATCACATTCAGACTTGTTAAGGATCTTCGCTTGAAAAGGCCAAGGATCCTCACTGCATCCTGGCCTGTCTCCAGCGGTCCTGATCTGTATCTGGCTGCTGGACCGAGATAGCTCCAGGTGAAAGTGAGGCTGGTGACCTTGCACAGCCCTGCCTCACTTCTATCCAATTCACCTGCATGTCATAGCATCACCTTCCTGATGTCATGGTCCTCTTGGAGAAAGGACAGACAGCAACAAGCACTTTGCACTGCAGCTAGGTGGCGCAGTGGAGAAAGCACCAGGTCTGGAGTCAGAAAGACCTGAGTTCAAATGCAGCTTCACTTGATGGCTAGGTGACCCTGGGCAAGTCACTTAATCCTTTTTGCCTCAGGTTCCTCATCTGTAAAATGAACTGGAAAAGGAAATGGCAAATCACTCCAGTATCTTTGCCAAGAAAACCCCAGACGGGGTCACAGAGTCAGACACGATTGAAATGACTAAACAATAAACAGTAACCCAGAAGCAAACCATCCTCAGTCACCTCATTAAATCACCTGAGAATCACTGAACTTTCGAGAAGGGACAAGGTGACCAAAGCAGGATCCTGAAGCCAAGGAAGTCCCCACCTTTTCCCTTGTACCATATAGGTTCTTCTTTAAAAGGATTCAGAAATGCAACCACAGATTAGGAATACACAGACAAAAAGGATGTTGGATGCTGGGGACAATTCCTCCCTCTCTCCCCTTCCTTCCACAAGCCTTTTGTTTTTTTAAAGCATTTACTGTGTTCACCATACTATCCAAGACACTTGAAAGGAAGTGATGAGGCAGAAAAAACACAGAGGCCTCAGATCTCAGTCCTCAAGGAACTTTTAGGCCTGGTACGGACAACACAGACATATGAAACAATTAGGAAGTAATCACAAGCCAAGATTAACTTGGTAAAACTATATATTAGGGAGGTGGTAATGTGGGTTTTGGACACATAGTGCAGGGACACAGAGACACAAGGACACGTACAGACTCCTGGCCACAACTGTGGCAGGTCTCAGGGGATGGGCACATAATTTACCTTCTCTCTAAGGCCCTGCTACAGGCCTTCCAGTCCAGGGCAGTCCAATTCAGGGAGTGGTGAGGATCCCTAGGTGGGAATGAGAAAGAAACCAGCAAGGGGAGGGAGAGTCACACATCAGCTTCAGTGACGCATCATCAGGCTCTGCGATGCTTGGCACAATCAGGGCAGTGGGGTTTATGTCCTGAAACAAATGGGCCTTCCCACCCCCACAGCAGGAGCTGGAACTGGTTGCCCAGGGCCTGAAACCCAAACCCTACCATTGTTTCCCACCTCAAAGCTATATTTGACTCTGTGTGTGTTTGTGTATGTGTACACGGGAGTCTATGGTGTGCATAGCGGGGTGGGGGTGCCAAATCCCATTCCCCTGATGCCCAGGATCATTTAGAAATAGCTGGCTCAAGACCAGTGTGGGTTTGGGTGGGGAGGGAAGGAACAAGAAGAGTGTGTGTGTGTGTGTGTGTGTATTTGTGACTATGGAAGAGGCAAAAGAAACAGGAAACCCAGAGCTCTGACTGAAGCTTGGCAATGGCGGTCCCTCATGCCTGGAATGTAGTGCTTCCTAACCCTTGCCTCCTTCAAAACTCTGCTCAAGTGCTACCTTTTCTATGAAGTCTTTCCTGGTCATCTCAGCTGCCAGTACTCTCTCCACAAATTTACCTTTTCCATATTTTGTATAGACCTATTTATGTACATGCTGTCTCTGCCTTAGAATAGAATTTCTTTCAGAGGAGAGACCGCTTTATTTTTGTCTTTATATTCCTAGGGCTTAGCACGGTGCCGGGCACAGAGTGAGTACTTAATGAATGTTTGCTAAGTGACTGATTGATTGATGCCCATGTACACATGTAGTGTGATCCATGTTGGAATTCCCAGCCTGGGCTGGGCCTATGCTGCCTTCACTCCAAGTTTCTCTCTCTGACTACAATATCAAGAAGCATAATAGGAAACGATATGGAAAGTACAGGTGAGGGATGTCCCCCAAACTTCTTTAATTCCCCCTAGTAACCTGTCACCTGGATCTGTCATCTAGGAATTTACAGAAACCTTTCCTTGAACTGATTTTTTTTTCCAGAATGCCTTCAAGGGATGACTTTTAAAATTGGTTTATTGATATCTTTTGTTTCATTTCCAAATATATCCTTCCTCCCCCCGCTTCTGAGTACCACCACTTTGTAATAAAGGATAAAAAGAGGAAAAGGGGGGAAAAGAGTTCAGAAAAACTAAGCACCATATCAGCTGAATCTGACAGTATATGCATATTCTGCGCCCACAGTCCTTCATCTCCTCAAGTAGCGGGGGGAAGAGAGGTATATTTCTTGAACCTGTTTAAATATTCAATCTGAGCTACCTCTTTATCTCCACATGTTGCAGCTAGCACATGCATGTATTCTCCGGGACTTATCAGGGAGACACAGGCACAGAAGGCAAGTTTAAAGGACCCACATCTTGAGAGCTGGAGAGCAGTTTGCTGGTAGGCAGAAACCGCTTGATGGGGAAAGTCGGGAAAGAAACTGAAGCTTTCAAAATCACCTACAGTAAACTCCCAAGTTAAAAGAAAAAACATAATTCTTCAGTGGATCTGAATGAGATCTCATTCACTCCCTCCAATAAGATGCAGATTGCGACACACCCATGCCTACAATTCTTATTCATGTCCTCTTGTAAATCCCTCATCGGTGGTCGATCCAGTCTGCTAGAGGCCTTCCTTCAGATAATCTGCTCGTGGCATGGATCCCAGTGAAACATGTGGTCTGTCTATTGATTATTTCTTTCTCTTCCTACCTTTTGACCAGCCCATCTTTTGTTTCTTTCCCTCCCAGTTTCGCTAATGAGATCCTTTCTGCCCTGTCTTTGTTGCAACCTACTCATGCCTACCATGGCCCTCTCCATTATCCTTTGGGTTAGTGGAAAGGAATGAGTATTTATTAAATTCCTTCACTGTGTTAGGCATTATGTTAAGAGTTTTTACAAATGTTCTCTCATTTGATCCTAACAATAACCCTGTGAAGTAGGGTTATGATCCTTATTTTACAACTGGGGAAATAGAGCCAGACAAAAGTGAAATGACTTGCCCAGGGTCACACAGCTAGTCAGTGCCTGAGGCAGGATTTGAACTCAGGGTTTCCTGCCTTCAGGTCCAACTCTATCCACTGTACCACCTAGCTGTCTCTAAGGATGAGTTTCATGCCAGATTCTAGCAGCCATATTCCATGCCTGAAAGACTACCTGTTAGGAAGATGGGCTTTTGTTTCAGGGCAAAGCTCAAGATCATTTTGTCACATTGTCATTTTCCAAGGTAATCTAGACAGCAAGGAGGTCCATTCACTAGAAGGTCAAATACTGAAGCTGAAACTTAAATACTTTGGTCATATAATGAGAAGATGGGAGTCATTGGCAAAGACCTTGATGTTGGGAAAGACTGAAGGTAAAAGGAAAAGGGGACAGCAGGGGATGAGATGGATCATTTAGATAGGGTAGTGTCATGGAAACATGAACATGAACTTGGACACTCTTTGGGAGATAGTGGAAGATTGTGTTTGTCTTCCGTTCTCAAAGATGATCATGACATCAAGATGAGGATATGACTTGGAGCTGACTTTGATTTGATCTGGATTCAGAGGAGGATAGAAGGCTCCTAAGACTGAATGACTGAATGATAATAAATGAATAAGGTTATCCGGCCATGTTGCCTTCTTGTAACTTGACAAAACTCGCACTATTAGGATTCATGCTACTTATAAAGTAGTCAGGCCCCGTTTGCTTCCCTTCTATATAAAGCCCAAGTCTCATTCCCTGGTAGGGATTCTCATTGCCTACCTTCAGTCAATTGGAACAGTTCCTGCCTTCAGGAAACTTCAATCAACAAGAATAAGTTAAAAAGCATTTATTTATTAAGTGCTTTCTATGTGTCAGAAACCATGCTAAATGCTGGGGGCTATGAAGAAAAGTCACAGTCCTGCCCTCAGATGATGTACATTTGAATGGGAGAAACAACATGTAAAAAATGTGCATACAACCATTGTAGTGCAAGTGGAAGGTAATCTCAATGGGAAGGCACTAGAAGAGGAAATATTAGTGTATAATAATAATAGAGAATGGGGGAACCATCCGCAAGTCAGAGGTGGTGGTGGAATGGGTGGTAACCAGGCAAAATTTGCAGAAGGTGGGATTTAAACTCTCTCTCTCTGCATATGTGTATACACACATATACACATGTATATATATATGTATATACATACATATGTGTATGCATATATATGCATATATATACATGTATATCTATATCTCTTTTTTGGTATCAATTTTAAATTTAAAACCAATCTTATTCTCCAGGATAAAAATCGCATTTCTACTTCTTTACAGTACTCTTGAAGTGCAATGTTGTTCACACCTTTCCTTCTGCACACATTCACATATTCAGAATTCAAAATTTACATTGCAGTTCAAAAGTGATTTTTAAATTGCCATGGCACCCAACTTTGGCTCCCAATTTGGGTCCTTTGCTTCTTGAAAAGCCTGCGACATGCTCTGTTGTCTGGTATATTTAATCAACCTTTTCAGTACTGGGTTCAGAAGAGGCACCTCTGGATGGGGCTGCTCTACCACTTAGTAATCCACTAGCCATGCCTTCTGATGTGTTCCCTGTACTCTGATACGGATTAGTAATGATAGAGTTGCAGACCTTTTGAACTGAGCGTTTAAGGAAGCCAGGGAAAGTGGAGAGGAGGAAAAACATTTCAAACCTAGAGGACAGCCTCAGGAAAGATAAGAGTCAGAAGATAGAGGAGACAGGACACCCATAAAGAATTCAAGAAGAATGATAAGTCAGTCAGATAATAAACATTTATTAAGTGCTTAGTGTGTGCTAGGCACTGTGCAGGGGATACACAAAGTGCACAAACCAGTAAAAATGAGGAATGAGAAATGAAGGTTGCTGATCCCCAAAGAAGTCACAAAGGGTACGAGATTGCAATTAAGTTTCCTGCTTGTCTGTCCTATTCCCTGAGGGTTTAGTCTAGTCCATGGAGAGACAGGTCCATATGAACCACCCCCAGGCTGGAGAAATGAGACACCTTCTGGCTCTGAAATTTTGATGAGCTGAGGGGGATGTAGTGGGGGCAGGGTGAGGCAAGAAGCAGATGGAATTCTTGGAGCTATTGTACTGGCCTGTCATCCGAGAGGGTGTGAGTCCTGGATAATTTATGGAGACTCAAACACAAAAGGCTCTTCTGGAAATATGTAAACAGGAGTGGCCTGGGAATGAGGTGGGCTTTGTATTTGGTCCTAACTAACCTCTTGGGTGAACATCTTCATGACCAGTACCATTTTTCTTTCGTCTTTTTTCCCTGTTGTGAGTTGGAGTTTCCCAGGGAAATTTTTATTCTCAGCAGATCCTACATCAGAGGCCTTGGACTTGGTGGCTTGGGATTTCTCCTTGCTTCTCAGAGTGTTATGTCATTTCAACTATACTTTTTAGCATTTAGAATTACAAGTTCATAAATTAGAGCTGGGAGAGACCTTAAATCCAATTCCTCTTCTTGTATTCAAGGCCCAAAACGCAAAATATAATGCCTAAGATAGCATAGGCAGTACTAGTGGAGTCAGACTTCGAATGCAGATACTCTGTCTCCATAACCAGGGCACTGGTTTCCACTGTACCATGTAATCTCTCTAGAGTATGGGATTCCACTCCATGAAGGGTCTCTGGGGCCTGTTTTGTGTATCTACTTTTCTTATGTCCCTCCATGTTGACATCCCTGTTTCTCCCTATAGCCTTTTCACATCTTGAGCCCTCATGTCTTCAGTGGTTCAATCTTTCTCCCAATTTCACTGTTCTTTCCCTTCTTTACCCCAGTGACCCCAAATTCTCATCATTACGTTTCTCCATACTTCTGAACTCTTAGAAGGACTTCTTGGCCCAGACACTGCCATCCTGGACGTCCTTCTTCCTTTAGGTTCCTTCATCCCTCGTTGCACAGTCCATATTCCTTCAATCCACAAGCCTCATCATAATGATACTAGCTGACATTTATATCAAACTTCAAGGTGAACAAACCACCTTTCAATTAATGAGCATGTATTTTCCACTTACTATGTGCCAGAAACCATGCTAGGCACTGCAAATGCCACGACAGAAATTAGATTGCATGCCATTTTAGGGAGGGGACAGGGAGGAAGGTGGAAAAATGTAGAACTCAAAATCTTATAAAAGTAAATGTTAAAAACAAAAAATAAATAAAATTATTAATTTTAAAAAGAGAAAAGACAAAAGGGAAACTGTCCTTGGCCTTGAGGATCTTATCTCTCTGGGGGAGATAATATGTACATTTGTAGGTTTGGGGGCAACTAGGTGGTACAGTAGATAGAATGCCAGGCCTGGAGTCAGGAGAACCTGAGTTCAAATCCAGTCTCCAACCCTTACTAGCTGTGTGACCCTGGGTAAGTCACTTAACTCCAGTTTGCCTCAGTTTCCTTATCTGTAAAATAAGAAGGAAATGGCAAACCACTCCAGTATCTTTTCCAAGAAAATCCTAAAGAGTCAGACACAAATGAAAACTGAATAACAATAAACAACACGTAGGTTTTGAGAGAGAAGTTGAAGGAAGCTTCTCAAATAGATATAGCAACATCAGCACAGAAATGCTAACAGGATAAATGAATATATTATGTCGGAGTTTGTTGCCAAGATCTACAGCAAGATCTACTGCAAGATGACAGAGTTTGGGGGCAAAAAACAGTTTAAGGTTCAAAGGACATATGTATTAGCTGATGGATGGAGATTTACTCCTTTTTCAGTCGTTGAGAGATTGGGCAATTTGCCTATTTATGAAATCATACAGGGATGAGGGGGAAATGAAAACAATTCAGACTCCATCTGCCAACAGGAGAATTAGTTAGGATCCCAGAAGAACCAAAGGAAAATGTTTATGAGTAGTTAGTTGATAAGAATTAAGGAAGAAAAAGACTGTATAGTAATTGTAACTAGACTGTCTAAATTAGCAATAGTTCAAGAAGTGATGCTTTCATCTTCTGACCAAGATGGCTGGCTGAATCAAGGGAGATCATCTAGTTCCAACATACCTCTTCCAGCAAAAAATCCTGAAAAAACCAGGCTACATAATGATCAAGAAATCCAGTGAAAAATTATAGTAAATGACTTCTTCCACCCTAGAACTACACAAAATAATCATCCAGAAGTCCATGGCAATAGGAAGGGAATCTTCCAGCAAAATTAGCCCCAGTACAGACAAACAGGCAGGACCAAAGATTTGTCAGACATACTTATAGCCTGCAGGGTTCTGTATCTAGAGGTAGAACAGAGAGCTCCTAGGAGAAGAGTTAGTGGGAATGAGATTTTGGAAACTCCATAGTCCAGATCACATAAGATTGGGCAGTTTCTACTACAAAAGATACTATAGCTGATGGCCTTTTAAAAAAAAAGTTTATTTTATTTTTTTCTCAATTACATGTCATTACATTTTTTAACATTCATTTGAAAAATTTTTGAGTTTCAAATTCTCTTCTTCCCTTCATTCCCCTCTCATCCCCTTGAGAAGGCAAACAATTTGATATAGTTTATACAAGTGCAGTATAGATCACTGGAGTAACCAGCTGGGTAGAGCTCAGACTAAGACAGCCCAGGTATTCTGGGACTCCATGGTCCCTAGTATTTTGTGCTGAGACACCATGGGAGTCCTGAAGAGCCAATCAATCATATATTAAGCACTACCTATGTGTCAAGTACTACGCTCAGCCCTGGAGATACAAAAAGAGGTAAAAGACAGTCCCTACCATCCAGAGTTTATAATCTAATGGAGTCAGATCCCTGGACATATCAAATATCTAAGCAGATTTATTTGGGAGGTAGATGTCAGCACAGGAATTCCTGAGCCAGGGTAAGGCCAAGGAAGGTTAAACACCCAATCCAAAAGCATAACCTAGGATGGGGCTTGGCCCTGGTACAAAGCCACAATTTAATAACCAAAGCTTTGGTAAGCAAAGAAGATAATGACCAGTACAAAAATTATTATAGATCTAGAGATTCCCCCCAAATCTAGCTTAGAAGGAAAGAATAACTCTAACAAGTAAAAGCAGAAACTTAAAAGATTTTCCACAATGACTACATAAATACCTAGAAGAAATAAAGCAAGAAATTTTTAAAAAGTCACCAAAATTTCTGGAGAAAAGAATTGGAAGAAAAAATAAATAATTTAGAAGAGAAAGTAGTACACTTTATCCAACAGTCTCCCTGAAAATTAGAACAGACCAAAAATAAATCACTGACTCCAAGAGATAACAATAAATATGAAAATAAAATCAAAAGACTGAAAAAATGGAAGAAAATGTTAGATATATGATATAAAAAAAACTGACCTGGAAAAAGGTCAAATGGAGTTAACTTAAAAAATCACTGAACTTCTTGAAAACCATGATAAAAAAAGAAAGGCCTGGAGACAATATAGTCCAAAACTTATAAATGAAAACTGCCCACATCTGTTAGACCCAGAAAGCAAAGAATCTACCAATCATCTTCTGCAAGAAACACCAAAAGGGAAAGTTCCAAGAATGTCATAGTCAAAATTCAGAGTTACCACATCAAAGAAAGAAATCCAGAAAAGCAACCAGAAAAATAGCAGTTCAAGTCTGTATCACATAAGAACTGACAGCTTCTACTACAAATGACACTATAGCTAATGACCTTTTAAAAAAAGTTTATTTTATTTTATTTTTTCTCAATTATATGTAATTACATTTTTTTAACATTCATTTGAAAAATTTTTGAGTTTTCAATTCTCTCCTTCCCTTCATTCCTCCCCTTGAAAAGGCAAACTATTTGATATAACTTATATAAATGCAGTCTACCAGAGGCCTTTGCTCAATTCTTATTGTCCTCCACCTCTCTGAAACCTTTGGCACTGCTGATCACTCTCTCCTCCTTGATACCCTTTTTCTCTCTTTTCACTCTCTCCTATTTTTTCTTCTTATCAGACTGATTCTTCTCTATCTCCTTTGCTGGATCCTCCTCCAGATCACATTCACTAACCATAGGTGTCCCCTCAGGGTTCCATCTTGGGTTCTGTTCACTTCTCCCTCCTCCTCCTATGCCCACACTACATGATCTCATCAGCAATCTTGGATTTAATTACCATATCTATGCTGATGATTCTCAACTCTAACTATCCTGCCTTAACCTCTTTGCTGAATTCCAATCTTGAATCTCTAATTGCCTTTCAGACATCTTGAACTGGATGTCCAGTAGATATTTTAAACCCAACATGTCCAAAACAGAATTCATTATCTCCCCCTTAAACCTTTGTTCTACCCAACTTCCCTTTTACTGTAGAGGGGAACACCATCCTCCAGTACCTCGGACTCACAACCTAGGAGTTATCCTGGATTCCTCACTATCTCATCCCCCATATCCAGGTTATTGCCAAAGCCTGTTGATTTCACCTTTGCAGCATCTCTCAAATATGCTTCCTTTTCTCCTTTGACATTGCCTCTCTTGTGCAGGCCCTCATCTCCTCACCACTGGACTATTACAATAGCTTGCTGGTGTGTCTGCCTGTCTCAGGTCTCTCCCCACTCAAATTCAACTCCATTTGGCCAAAAAAGTGATTTTCCTAAAGCACAGGTCTGACATGTCATCCTCCTAGTCAATAGACTCCATCAGTCCCTGCTACTTCCAGGATCAAATATAAAATGTTTTGTTTGGCATACAAAGCCTTTTATAACTTAGCCCCTTCCTACCTTTCCAATCTCTCTGAAAAGTCTCTCCTTACTTTCTGCCATGTACTATTCAATTAAATGATACTGTCTTCCTGGCTGTTCCATAGACAGGTTATTTCAAATCTCTTGACTCTGCATTTTCTCAGTCTGTCCCCCATGTCTGGAATGCTCTCAACTCTTCCTGCCTGCTTCCTGGCTGATCTGGCTTCAGATCCCTACTAAAATCCCATCTTCCATAAGAGCCTTTCAGACCCTCTTTTAATTCTAGTGCCTTCCCTCTGTTTATTCTGTATGTAGCTTGTTTGTACAGATTTGCGTGCTTGTTGTCTCCATTAGAGTGTGAGTGTCTTGAAGGCAGGGTCTCTCTTTTGCCAATTTTTGTATCCTCAGGGCTTAACACAGTGCCTGGCACATAGTAGGCACTTAATATTTCTTAACTGCCTGACAGTTCTTGGGATACAATATTCGCAAAGATAAAAATTCTCTTTTGTGTGTTGTATGCCTCCATTAAAGTCCTTGAGGGGAAGGACTATCTTTCTTTTTATTTGTATATCCAATGCTTACCCTGACACATAGTCAGTGCTAAGTAAATGTCTATTGAATTGAATTGAAAAGATGTAGGCTTATGACCAAGAATAATTACTCTACAAAGGTGAGTATAACCTACAGGAGAGAATACAGATCCTCACTGGAACAGAGATTTTTCAAGCATTTCTGATGGAAGAACCAGAGCTGAACAGGAACTTTGAAATTCAAGAAGAGAAATCTAGGAAGATAAAATCTATCTGAGAAATTGGAAGGGGCTGAATGATGATGTATTGTTGACATGTTTGAAGCAAGTGTCCTTTAAAACCCAGGTCCTGGTAGATAGAAGCACTTAATAAAGATTTTATTAATTGAGGGACAAATACATAGTAGTGTATCATTATCTCCACTTGACAGACTAGGAAAATGAAGCTAAGTGAGGTTAAAGTTTTTTTAAAGTAGTCTTTTTTCCCTCAATTACAAGTAAAAACAATTTTTAACATTTGTTCTTGAGGTCAAATTAATTGCCCATGGTACACAGCCGGTATTCATTAGAGGCAAAATTCAAATCCAGTTATTTCCTGAAAAAATCTAGTGGTACCTGACCCTCCTTTCTGTCCCTTTTCCATCCTTCTATCCTCTTTCCCATTCTTCTCCCTCCAGCCCCAAATTCCTTCCATCTGGGTAGCTAGCTGATGAAGTGGACAGAGCTCCAGGCCTGAGATCAAATCCAGCCCCCAAAACTTAAGAACCATAAGTCATTTAACTCCTGTTGTCCTCAGTTTTCTCATCTGTAAAATGAGAAACCTAACAGCACCTACTTCCCAGAGCTGTCGTGAAGACCAGGTGAGATAACAATTGTAAAGTGTTTATTTAGCACAGCGCCTGCTCACCTTTTAAGTGCTATATAAATGTTAGCTTTTGTTATTACTGTAGCACTAAGCACAGTGTCTGGCACATGGTAAGAACTATATAAATGTCAGTTATCAGAGCGCCGCGCAGGGCGCCTGGCTCACAGTGAGCCCTATGGAAATGCTATTTTTTATTACTGTTACCATCCAGTGCGTCCTCCGTTCTCTAGGGCCCCCTCAGTCTCTCCCCGGACCCGTCCGTCCCCTTCTCCGGCTCCCATCAAATAAACCCGGATTTGGAGCCAGGGCACTTGGGTGTGGACGGACACCCTTTCTGTGGAAAGTCGCTTAACCCCTCTGGGCCTCGGTTCTTCTTCGGTAAAACAAAGGGAGCGGCTTGGAAGATCTCTAGGATTCGTTCCGGCCCCGAAAGTCCAAAGATCTTCCGAACCTCAAAGTCTACCTCTCCACCCAAGCCTCTGCCACCTACTAACCTACATCCTCCTCCCACCCCGCCCCCTCGCTATGCCCCGCCCCTTCCCCAGATCCCGCCCCGCGCCCATGCCACGCCCACTCAGATGACGCGAGCGCCGCTGTGCGTGGGGATTCCGGCTGCGACCCCCACTCCCTTCCCTTTTCCTCCCGGCGGAGGATTACCCGGCCTGCCCCGCGGCAAGATGGCGGCCTGAAGGGAGCGGGCGGCGGTGAAAAGTTTGTTGCGGGGGCTGGAGGAGTCGGGGAGGGGGCGGGGGAGCAGGAGTCAGAGGCTGAGGAGTCGGGGCGGGGGCGGGAGCTTGGGCGAGCCGGAGAATTGGGGTGGGGGGCAAGAGGGTTAAGGTGGGGGAGGGGCGGGGGAGGGGCGGGGGGCTCCTCTCCTTGGATCCCCACCTCGCGGCGGGGAGGGTGAGGACGGCGCCCTGAAGGAGCCGCGCCGGAGGCTTCCCGCAGTAGCGAGGCTGGACCCTCCCCTCGCTCTCCCCGGGCATTGGGAGGCTGATGGGCCCTTTTTACCTGGAGGGACCCGGAGGGGGAGGGGAGGGGCGGGGAACCTAGAGAGGGTCGCCTCCAGCCTACCCGGGAGGGGCCTAAAACCGTGCCCGTGAAACTTGTTCCAGGCCTAGAGGACCCTTCCGGACCTCCTGTCTCTGGCAGCGCATCAGCCCAATCCCGGCTGGAAGCCCCGAGGGCCCCCTAGGAAGAAGAGGGGGTGGTGCCGTGCCCCCTACTCCACCCCAGAGCGGGTAAGGTGGTTCCTGGCATCGAGCACAGTATGGCCTGTTTCCTAAGGGAGCAGGAAGGGACAGCTGGGAACTTCAGGAAGAGTATCCCCCTTTTGTTAGCAGCTAGGTGAATATGCTGCGGTGAAGGCCGCCAGTTACCTGCCTGGTTTATGAGAGTTGGACAGAGGAGGCATCTCAGGTGTAAACTGTAGTTAGGCTGAGAAATAATAACCGATATTACTACCACACGTTCAGTGTTTACAGATTCTTTACGTAACTTCGTCCCTTTCAGGCGTCACCAGGAGCCAAATGGTTTTATTGCCCTTTTACAGTTGAGGAAATGGAGTTCCAGAGGTGAAAGGACTTTTCCTGTGGCAACCCAGTAATTGTTGGAGGTGGGGTTTCAAACCAAGCGTCACGTTATGAAGATAGGCCCATTGCCCTTTCCTTTCACCATACTGCCCCTGTAGAAATCACCCCTTTATGTTTCTTTGGGTGGTTGCCCTCCAAGCGTTCCTCACAGTGTTATGTGCGGCAGCTCTATGTTATATACCCTTTCCCCCAAATCCTCTTAGCCTCTAGAGTTAGTAAACTGACTTAAAGTGAAGGTTGGTGGGACTCAGACCATGGGGAATAAGATAATAAGAAGTTGAGATGGAGTGAATTAAGAGGGAGGACTCATGATTGTGCTCCCCCCATAATGCTAGCCATCCGCTTTCCAGGTAATCTAGGTTTCAGGATTATCTAGTCTCTTATCCTTTGTGTTTATTTATTAGTTACTCTAGTAGGGAGCAGGGTTTGGAATAGATAAAGGGGAAATTCAAATTTGAAAGTGTAAAAAGAGAAATGTAGTCTCTTCCTGACTCCCAAGCCATCTCTTCAGCCATTGATAGTTGAGAAGAGTTTGGCGGTATGGTGGTTGACTTTTCCTGTTTGGCACAGGAGAATATGCTGTGGCCTGTAAAAGGGGGGGGTCTCCTTGGCCAGACCTTGTCCCTACCCTTCTCAGACCTCCCTGTATTGGTAATTTTGTTCTCATTCTGTTCATTCTCCTTTCTACCACAAAGCCACTTTTTGTTAGTAACATTGTCTCACTCAAACCTGAATTGAGGGGCAGCAGACTTATATGGAGAGGAAAGGTAAAGATGTTACCACTTTGTTTAATTTCCAGTGGAATTTATCAAGGGGGTTCTAGTCTAGGGGGTTGTGTGACAGGACTGTTTCTTATCTGGCCTAGGTTTTCCCCAGGTTAAATCTGTGGTTTCAACAGGAAGCAAGACCAGACTCACATAGCAGAGATATCAACATTTTGGTTTCTAAGGGTCTGGAAAAGGCTAAAGAGCTGAGAACATTTCTCTTATTTTGTAATAACTATTTTAGAAATTGCAGCTAGCATAGCCACCTGAGGCAACTGGTGGCTTAGTGGATAAAGTGCTGAGCCTGGAGTTAGGAAAACCTGAGTTCAGATCTGTCACTGACAAACTTTTGTGACCCTGGGCATATCACACAATCTCTGTTTGTTGTAAAATGGAGTTAATAATAACATGTACCTTACAGAGTTGTAAGGATCAGATGAGATAATATTTATAAAAGTGCTTAGCACATTGCCTGGCACACAGTAGGCACTCTACAAATGTTTATTCTCTCCCTTCTTCTTGCCCCTAGTGAGACAACCATGTTTTGTAATATACCTCTTGGCATTAATTAATTTTTTAGCCACGATTTTTATTTGGGGGTCCTGGGTGGCCTAACATTGGGGCTGATTGAAGGCAAAATTTAGGTCTGGCATTTGGGGAATGTTGGTCAGCAGATATCTAGTAGCCATACCTTCATTTCAACATCACCAAAAAATCCAGTGATTTTTTTAACTGAAGGCATGAGGCTATGGAACTGAGCCTTCATTTGGGACTTTCTGAGATAGAGATGTAAGGATCATCTCGCTGGCTTGAATTGATCTCCTGACTGTCTTCACAGTATCTATTGTTTATAAAGAGCCATACAAGCCTGATTCCTTTGGAGAAGCTATATTGCTAATGAAAAAAGAGATTCTCTTCCTCTTCAGCTCTCTTCACCATTTAGGGCAGTAGTTGCTCTAAGGTAATCTTTTTCAGAGCCCTTTGCTGTCCTGTGTTTGGGAACTATTGAGAAAGAGATTTTTATCTTCATATACATTCCTATCTAGAAGTCTCTGGTGTCCATAATACTTAAATTGACTCATTTTAGTGTTTTATTCTTTAAAAAAACAAAAAACAACTGAGCAGCAAATTGTGCTATTATAAAGATATAAGGAATTTCATACTTTTCTTCCCTCCATATAAAAATAATTGAAAAACAAATGAGATTCTAATGAAGCATGTTAAATAAATGCAAGTTCCTGGATTGTATTGGTTATTAGGAAGTAGAGGTCTGGGGTAGTTGAACCTCAAGCAGGTTTAGCCAAATGTCCAGTGTTGCTCTGTTTATTCTTTAATTTTGTGAATCTTTTGTCAGATTCCTCCCTGCCTCCCTTCTTCTCTCTGTCTTCTCTCCTCTTCCTCTCTTCTCTCTCCTCACTCCTCTCCTTTCCCCTTCCTCCTTTCCTTTCTCTCTTCCTTTCTCCCTCCTCCTCCCCTCTCTTTTTTTTCTCATCTCTCCTGATATGAAATACATATATTTGGATTTACAGGTTCAAGGCGTGGCAAGTATTTGGTTCACTGACTTTCCTTAGCCTTGTATTTTAGACTCACTTTTTCCCTCCTTCTGAGTGAGTCATGTTCCATCTTTAACATACCCTCTGGGCCCATTTTTTTGCTTCCATAAATGACTGTGCTGTGAGTAGGGTTAGACATGCATTCTGATTTTCCACAGAGCTTCAGATTTGGGGCCTAGTGCATGCCTCCTTTTCTAGTATTCTAATGCTTTCTCCTTGATATGATGTGATATGATAAATCCTTTATATAGGAGAAGTGGAGGAGTTGTAGTTGTGCAATGAATTCTAAGTTATGTGGAGTTAGAATTTTCTCCTTTCCCTCCCCCACAAATATATAGCAATTACACATCCCAGCATGCTGTACTTTATCTCAATTTGTGCCGCAAGAGCATTGCGTGCTGAAGCGTGTTGTCTCTGTGGACTATAACTTTACATTCAGTAGAGATCCTAAAACTTTGGGCTCAGGGCATGTTTTAACACGTGATTTAATTTCAGGATGGTTGCTGACAGCTCCCATTTTTTAGGCATAAGTAACCTCGCTACATGTCCAGTTCTTTTGGCTTTCGTCTCTCATCATTTGTCCTGTGGTAAATTGTAGTATAGACCCCATTTTGAAAAAAACCCCGTGTTAAATAATTTCATTTTATGGAAGTTAGACATTGTCTTTAAGTTTCTGGCTAGTTGCCAATAGAATTTTTGAATCAGGCAGTGTTTAGACTTTGTCCCCAGTAAACTACTTGAAAAAAATGTGAGACTCATCCTTTCAGGGGGTTGGGAAAAGAGAAGGAGAGGTGCTAGTTTATAAGGGTAAATCTTGGTGGAAAGAGACCATTTCTTTTGAGTTTTCACCTCTTTGTCTCAGTTCTTTTCTTTTTTCGTAGAGTTTTTTGCTGAGACTGATAATCTCAGATTCAAGAATTTCTCAATTCTAGGGATAGGGAAAGATAGAGGAAAATGTGAGTGGATGAATTAATAAAATGGAAGAGGATAGCAGAATGGATTAGGAAACAGAATCCAACCATGTTGTTTAGAAGAAAACACACTTGGAATGCAGAAATTCACTTGGAGTTAAAATGAGGGGCTGGAGCAAAATCAGTTATATTTCAGCTAAAGTAAAAAATTGCGGGAGTAGTTATCTTGATCTCAGATCAGACTACTGTAAATATAGAAAAGATAAAAAGATGTAAGCAGTGAACATATATGCCAAAAGGTACCACAGATAGCAAAACAATAGCAATCCTTAATAAAAATGCATCAAATGTTATAGGATCTAAATACTTAATCTAAATACTTAAAGGAAAGTTACTTGAATGAGGGGAAAAATAAATAATAAACCTACAGTAATGGGGGACTTTAATGTGCCCTTTTCAGCCCTTCTCCAAATTTAAGTAAAGGAAAAATAAATGAGTTCAAGACTTCTAATGGAAATTTAGAAAAATTAAAAGATTATAGATCTCTGGTAAATACTGAATGGGAATAGAAAGGAATTTACTTATTTTTCATCTGTCAATGGCACCTTTACAAAAATTAACCATGTATTGGGGTATAAAGATCTCATTAAAAATTGAAAAGCTAAGATACCAAACATCATTTATTGATTATAATGTAAAAAATTTACATTTAATAAAGAACCCTTAAAGTATTAAAAAGTAATTGGAGATTAACATAATTCTAAACTGATAGGTCAGAGAACAAATTATAGAAACAATAGTAAATTTTAACAATAATGAAATAATATACCAAAATGTATGGGATACAGTTAAAGCAGTTTTGAGGGCAGAATTTATATCTTTAAACACTTCTATCAACAGAGAAATCAGTGAATGAGATAACAGTAAAAAATGAACAATAACAAAAAAATCTCCAACTAATCAAAGTAGAAATTGTAAACATTCAATAATATTGAGAGAAAAAAATAATTGAATTGATAAATAAAATCAGATGCTGTTTTTTAAAAAACTAATCAAGTAGGAAGAAATTAGTTAACCTAACAAAGAAGATAACCAAATTATATAAAAATTAAACAGCAATTGAAGAAGTAAGGAAATTATCAGAACTATCTAGTTGTAGGCTAAAAAAGCTGATAATGTAGAGGAAATTAGATGGAAACTTTGAAAAAACACAAACTATCTGGATTAAAAAAAGAAGAGGTGTTTTTTCTATGACACTAGAGGGGGAAAAACCCAAAATTTAAAATTACAGAAATAAATGGATTAACAGTACAAATTTTTTTTATTACGATTTAACTGGTCTAGCTGTAAACTGGCTTGCCTGGCACAATTCGCTAAGATCTTGGTACTGGTTCCTTACCTTTACCTCAGATCTGCTTTTCCTTCGCAGTGTCCATGTCTTGTAAAATAAGATGGAAACAGCCAGTGCCTTTTGTGAATTTATTAGCCTGTAGAGCACCGTTCCCCAGCTAGTGTAATTCAGTAATGTAGTTGATGTGTGTCTTCTTTAGTCCTTGGGTTTCCTTGATGCTCCCTTGGTGGACGTGATGTTAACTGTGGTAGAAAAAGGAGGTGGGAGGGTAGGGATGCAATAATGTTGGTTTGCATCATGTACTTAGAAGTGTTATTGGACAGATAGCTATACTCATGGATGATTGGGTGGTGAATTTCAGGGATATACTTACCCCTTTCCTCTCTCTGTATCTAGATATGTTCACAGATATATTCAAAACTGTAAAAGGTTGGGAAACACTGAAAGACAGTGCCAAGAGCTAGTTAATTAAATAAACTATTAAATAAACTACCATGCTTAGCAATTCTTTCAGGTTTTTGAGAAGCTTAATATGCCAGAGAAGGGGTTCAAGTTGCTAGACAGTGACATAAATGGATGAGTTTTCTCAGTTTAGGTGTTTGGTAGCCCCTGAGGCATCTTTTCCCAGCCTATGATTTGGTTCTATGTATGTCTATGTTATGTCTATGTTAAGGCAGCTTGTTTCTAGAAATACTACACCTCTTTATTGTATAACTTCATTGTGAATACAAAACAAAATGGTAAGGTGGCATTGTGTGAAGAATGGAAAACTGAGGAGTCAGTGGGCATGACTTCTGGCTTTATGTTCTGACTAGAACCAGGTTCCCTGTCTCTTTGGAAGAGTGAAGGAAGTGTGTCTTAGGAAAGCATTCAGGTCCTTTAGAGGAATGGTGCTATATAAACTATAAATTTAAGGGAATAGTATTATAATAGCAGCATTAACATGTTTTATTCAAGGCTGAATTATGTAGTTAATGGCTTCTCTAGCAGTTCGTTTTGACTTTTTATTCTCCAATAGCACTTGCTTTACAGGGTAAGTAGGGAATGAGGAAGTAAAGCTTAAACCATTGGTGGTTTCTTCTTTGTTATCATCTCCTATAAGGGGATGATATTTGGATACTGGTGAAAAGTTGAATTATATATCAGGCAGATTTTTGGGGTAAAGTGACCAAACTGAACTAGGATGAAAAAGGTACCTCCATTTTTTAAGAGCCTGTTCTTGTATAACTCTCAGTTTCTTTCATTTATATATATATCCTCCAAGGCTCTTTCTTCAGCTCTCCCTCTTGGCAGTCCTATCTACTTCGGTGGATTTAGTTGCTATGTCTTTGCCAGTGACTCCCAAATCCTTATGTCCTAGCCTAGTGTCTTTACCAGATTCCAGCCTCATGTCACTCATTGTTTTTTGGATAACTCTATGTGATGTCCCACTAGAAGCTCAAACTTAATATATCCCTAACTGAATTCATCCTTCTTAAAATTTTTCTATGAAATTAGAGGGGGAAAAACCCCAAAATTTAAAATCACAGAAATAAGTGGATTAACAGTACAGATTTTTTAATTACAATTTAACTAAAGTCTAGCTATAAATTGGCTTGCCTGGCACAATTCGCTAAGATCCTGGCACTGGTTCCTTATCTTTACCTCAGATCTGCTTTTCCTTCACAGTGTCTGTGTCTTGCAAAATAAGATGGAAATAGCCAGTACCTTTTGTGAACTTACTAGCACAGATCCCCAGCTTTTTCTTAAAATTGACTCTCCTCAACTACCCATTTCTGTGGATGATACCACTCACTTCCCACTGAACCCAACTTAAAACCTCCAAGTTCCAGTTGACCCTTTCTCTCTCTTCTCTTTATCCAGCTGTAAGGTCCTAGTGATTGTACCTCCATGCTATTTCCTAGCTTAGCTCCCTTTTTTCCATTCTTGCCAGTATCCTGGCTGAAGTGTTCATCACCTGGATCCTAGATTTAGAGTTGGAATAGGGGGTTTCAGAGGCTATTTAGTTCACCTTGTTTTATTTTACAAATGAGGAAGGTGAGGCCCAGAGAGTTGAAGTGACTTGTTTAAGGTCCGACAGATATAAGAGTCAAAGCTTGGGTAAAAAGTTCTTTCCTACTGTTCCATGGTTCCTCTTGGATAGACTATTGTAATAGTCTATTAACTGGTCTCCCTGTCTTGAGTCTTTCATTTATCCAATTCTTCTGTCACACAGCTGTCAAAATATTTGTCATAATGCACAAATATGGCCACTTCATTTCCCTTTAGTGACTTCCCCATTGCTCATAGGATAAAATGCAAATTGCTTAGGTTGGTATTAAAAGACGTACACAGTGTGGGACCACCCTATCTTTCCAACCTTACTTTACATTCTACATACTCAGTTCCAACTAACCTAATTATTTCCCAGTCTTATCCTACATTTTCTGTCCTTTATGTATTCACATCATTATCCTCTGTGGCTATAACGTACTCCTTTGTAATCTCCACTTATGAAAATCCTTGCTTTTCCTAGACACAGCTTAGGGTCTACCTTTTTTCATGAAATCCTCCCTAATGCCCTACAAGTAAGTGATTTCTCACTTCTCAAAGTTTTCCTAAAACATTTTGTTTTGATACCTCCCTTTCCCCTATCACTTTTTAAAAAATAAGCTTTTGTTGATAGTCTCTTTCTTATATCACCATAGTATTTTATGTATCCCTTCCCCTGAACCTCCCAAAGACCCATCCCATATGACAAATAGTATTTTTTGAGAGGAAAAAAAAAGTATTGATTGATACATTGAAAAAGTCTGAATGCAAGTGCAGTGTGTAACACTCAGTCACTTTCTTTGTATTTATATTTGTTTGTTCAGGTCAGAATTGTGTTGTTTTTCATCTTTCTATTCCTATTGTGCAGTTTGCATGTTGTGTAGGTATTTAATGTTTATTGAATTTAATTAGATCGAAATTATTCCTCAGTTGGAGACCTAGCCTTTGGATCTTGTGGTAAGAGTAGGTTGAGCTCAGAAATCCTACCTTACATGCCTCCACTTCCTTCTTGGTTCAGTCAGAATAACACCAATTTCTGGGCAGCCCTATGTGAGTGCACATGAATTTTTTTCAGGGAGGGAGAATAATTCTTCCATCTTGGGTCAAGTTTTTAAGTCTTTGTTTATTACACTCTTTGCATGAAATAAGGTTAGGAAGGTGGGTTGGAGCCTAAACTGTCAGATAAGATCCTTATATTAACTAGCTTCCCTTTTGCTTCTGTTTTGGCTGAGAGACAGTTAGACTCCCTCATACTGGAGTTTGGAAGAGTTTTCCAGTGAATGAGGTTTTCTAGACACAATCTATCACTCTCTATTCTATCTAAATTTAAGAAATTTGATCAATGATGTTTCCAGTGGACCAGCAGTGATATGTGACAACCACCTCCTGAGAGTGAGGATGGATTCCAGAGACCTTTCCTGTCTCCTCCTTGTCAAGTCTCCCTCTGCTCCTGGGCTGTTTTCCACAGATACCAAAAAACAGAAAAGTCAGTGTTCTGAGAGCTGGAGAGCTCAGCAGATGGGGATTTATGGGAGTCTCCCATTTACTCTCTCTGATGGTAGTTGTAACTTTTGGGTAGAAGAGTTAAAACACCAGACCTAGAAGAGCGTGAGCACTGAGGAAGGTGTCCTTTGCTTTTCCTTGTGCTACAAAGATCACCAAGACTAGCTCTAGGCTGAAGTGGCAACTACAGTCACCTGTGCTACAGCATAGGGCTACTATAGGACAGAGGGACCCCACTTCCTACCTCAACACTCACTCTTTGGTCATGATAATCCCAGACAGGTGTCAAGGTGTCAGTCTGCTTTGGACTTTTCATTTTATTGGCCATCAGTAGTTAGTGTACTTCTTCTCAGGTGTCTTCTGCCGAAAGATTCCCCAAATTAGCACCTGATAAATCCTCTTCCATTGTAGGCCTTTTTAGGGCAGGAAGGGAGTATAGTGAGGGAGAAGGGGAATTTTATTCCCTCTGTTGCTTCCTATGGCATGTTGCTTGGGGTTACTGCCACCCACTTGAAAAAATATAGCCAGAATGCTTTCATATGTATAAATGATCCTGGGTGACTAGGATAGCCTCCCATTCTGGGGAATGTGGAGTCCTTTTTACTGAATCATTGTTATTGGGAGAGATGGAAAGGACTCCACTGGACACAGGCTGTCTGCTGAGTGTAAGGTTTCTATGTCCTAGAAGCCCTATCAGAGTCCATGAGACTGGCAGGACACTAATCCATCCCCTCCTGGCATGTAGAGTGTGATCAGACACTGTCCCATTGTATTTCATTTTCCAATGCAATTCCTTAGTCCTCTTCTCAGTTCTGAGGCTGGTTCCTTCATTCTCTTTCTACTTGTTATTCATGTGGGAAGAGATAAAGTGGGTTTAGCTGGGGTAGGCTAAGTAGGTAGGTAGTGCCTGGCCATGAGTAGCTTTGCTCCCAAATCCTATCACTTGACATTTTTGATTGGTATTGCCAGAATTTTACAGCATAGTCTGGCAGTAGTATTTGTGGAGCACAGAATGGGAAGGGAAGTTGATTGCTTTGCCAGTAATACCCTCTTTACTTATCTACTCTTACTGTATGTACCCAAAGATTATTGGGGTTTTTTGTTTGTTTGTTTTGCTTTTCTCTTCTGGTTAAAGAAGAAGCTTTGTTCCCAGGCATAGCTGATTGATGGAGGGTGAAGCCCAGGTAATTGTCATGCTTCCCCTGGGAGTTGTTTTCTGTACTTCTTCAAACCTGCTGAAGGGGGTGGTCTGTCTGAACCTTTTCTCTTGGGAGCATCTGTGGCACATACCCCGACAGGCAGGGAGGAGGAGATAGTTGTGGTATCCTCTAGTTTGGCATCCCTTCTCTCTTTTTGCAGCTCCAGAGTTGGGCTGCTCGTAAACCAAGCTGTCTGTTTATATGGAGAGCCTGGAGGGTGTCTGCCATGAGTCTGCTGCTAACAACAAGAACTGGCTGGTTTGGGAGAAGACACTAACCCCGTGAGTCTGAACCTAGCCACATGATGCGCTTCTGATGCTTTGTCAGCCAATCTCCTTCTCCGAGTCTTTAGTAGAGCCTGGTTGCTTCCTGTAGTCTGATGGACTCATGCATTTATGTCTCCCTTAATCTTTGAGAATCTCCCTTAAGCTTCAAGAAGGAGCCCCATCCAAGGGTTTGGAGTGGAGGTGTGTCATTTGGAGGGCTGTATCTTCTCTAGCTTGGCACTGATGCCCCCCCCTCCCAGCTTCCCCACAGTTCCATTGTGCTTCACGTTTCTCCTGTTGGTTTCCCAGGCTGCTCTGTAGCTTCCATTTTGACTATAGGGCCTCAAGACTCCCTAAAAGCTACAATGACTTCTGATTTCTGTACCTTGGAGTTAGACAGGGTTAGAATGGGAAATGGAAAGAGGATTTTCCCCTAGTCCAGATGTTTTACTGCTATCCTAAGACTCCTGCTATCCTTGAGCTTCGTTGAAAAGAATGGTGGGGTAATGCTCCCGTCACTTATCCCCTCTGGAGAAGAGAAGTTCCAGGCTTTTTCAACAAGAGAAATGTTTGGAATCAGGGAGGAGAGGTTGTTAGGAAGAAATTTAGCTTAGGCTTTGGGGAATTCCAGGAAATAGTAATTAGCCCCTAAAACTGAAAGACAGCATTAGTATAGTGAAAAGAGGACTGGATTTTGAGTAAGAAGACCTGTGTGTGAATCTTGGCCCCATTACTTACCATAGCTTTGTGATTTGGGGTCAGTCACTTAGGTTCTCTGGTTTTTTGTGAAATGAGGGAATGAGACTAGATATTTTCCAAGTTCACTTCCACTTCTAAATCCTGTGAAACTTGTATCCATATTCAGGTGCCTGTTTTAAATCATAACTTTGCCCTCTTGCTCTCACTATTCTTTGAGGTGGGTGGTGAGTGAAGTTTGACCTTTCTTCACATCTGGAGGTTGGGGTGGACTTTACCCAGGTTGAGATATAGCAACTACAAAGGAAGACTTAGCCAGAAAGGGGAGAGAGAAGACCTGGTCTTCGACTTCTACCGTTCCTAGCCTGGCTTGTAGATGGGTGAGTGAAAACTCAGGTTGGATGGGCAATTGATACAAAGTTTTTCTTTTGTCAACTTAGATGAGGTAAGGAAGAAGAGGGTTTCCAGATAAATGCTCAGTGTTTCTATGTGTTCTGATAAAACAGTTAAAAACAACTTTCTTGTCCTCCTGGTTGCCCTCTTTCCTGAAGCTCCCTCCCACCCTGTTCCAACAGAAGGTCCTGATAGTAAGTGTTGTAAAACAGGGAGTTTGGTTCCTGATGGGCTTTGCTAAGCCCTTCTAGAAAGATAAATTGGTTTTTATTTAGAGGACAGAAAGCAAAAAGGAGGGTCTCAGTCAGTGGGAGAGTTGTATGTGTATACTTTTCTTTGTAATCTTGGGGTTGGAATGAAGAAGGTGGGAAGTGGGTGTGTTGGTGACCATTCTGGTTTTGTTTAAGAAAGCCAGAGTGACTTGGAGCCGAGACCTCAGTCAGAAACATTTATCGGTCTGCCCTCTTTGGGACAGAGAAGCCTTGTTTAGGATGTGTTGATGCAGGGTACTTTTGGTCTAGTGAACTCAGCATTCACTGTATTCAGAGTGGGTGATAAAGTTGGCATAGGGGGCTGAATGGTAAACAAGAGAAGCATGCATTGCCAGGTGTGTTATAGTTTGATCTTGAATAAAATAGGGGCTACCTTTGTTCCTTTAGAGTTTGTTTAGAGCAGAAGATAAGATAGGCAGTGCTTGTAGTGTTTGTTCAGGTGGGTACTTAGAAGTAGCCAGCACTGGTTCTAAGTGGCTCAGGGTTACCCTGGATCCAGACATTTCCCATCTTCTTGGGACTTCTGAAGGCCTGTCACTCCAGTGAAGCCAGACAGAGGACTAGACCAGGAGCCTGGGCAACAGGCTGAATTGGATGGTAAGGCGTGTGTTAGTTGGGACAAGCCAGTTTCTTCACTGATCAAGGGCTTGGCCTGTGAGCTGATTGACATCTAGCTATTGCTCAGAACACTAAACTGATGCTCCTCCCAGACCCCACCCCCACGATGTTGGCTGCCTGCCTGCCACGCGCCCAGGATTGCTGGAGGCTTTGCTCATGCATCTCAGGAACAGCTGCACACTTGACCTGGGTAGGGGATGTAGAGGGGGAAGGGTAGCAGGAAAAGCACTGGCAGACTGAACCTCAGGTCCACTGTGGTGGGGATAGATAGCCAGCTCTATGAGGAATGATTATGGCTCTATGTACTACCTCAGTCTAAAGATTTGCAGATTGATGGGGTTACTTGGGGATAGACTTGAGACATCTGACTGGGGAAGGAGCCTCTTCTGTGGTGAACCCTGTTTTGCTTCTTTGATAGATATATCCCTTAATGTTGAGTGAGGAAGTAGGAGGGAATTGGTGGGGTAATAGGGGTCAGCAGCTTAGACTTTCCTGGAATTTGGTTAGAAGTAGAGCCTTGTTTTTTTAGAGGGAATCTAGAAATAGACCTGCATGGAATACATTCTCCCTCATCCTGCAGGACTATCTTCTTGTCTGGCTTTTTTTCTTGTCTAAAATGTCTGAGTCCCTGACTCTTTAAGACACTAGATTCCCTTCCTGTTTTCTTCATGAAGTAGCACTTGGTCTCTGTGTGCCTTACTCCCAAATTTTTTTTCTGAATGAGAGTTTAAGTGAGGTTTACTCTTAAATTATGTCCGTTTTCCAAAGTTACAAAGATTTTTGTAGCAGTACAGGAAATAGAACCCAGAAATCAGGAGATTTCCAGCTGATTGCTTTTTCTTCTATATCGTGCTGCCTCTAATAGGGATTCAGCCTTTTTCAGGGTTGAAGAAACTGAGTCAGGGCCAGATGAATTTTCAAAACCTAGTATAGTTGTCAGAGTTTGAGGATGATTTTTACTTTAAAGGGCCAAGAAAGCCAGGAACATTTAGGAGCCCCATTTTCCAATTCAAGAAGAGGAGAGAGACAGAGAAAGATATGGATATGGGGATGAGGTGGTAGGGAGGAATAAGGAGACCAGATGCCAGGGATTGAGACTGTTACTTTCTCTAGCTACAGTATGAATTTTGCTGCCCTGTCTGGTAGACAGCATTAGATCTGTCAGGAATCTGGTCCCTGACAAGGGAAATTGTTGTAACCTCAGCTCACATGTGGATCACATCCACGTATTTTCCCTGTGCCTTCCTTCAAAAGAGATTCCTTTTTCTTTCTTCTTGGTGGCATCCCGGACATTGGGAAAGTCCATAAAGAACCTGCCTCAAGGGTAGCAGAGTATAGTTCAGTCTTTGAAATAACTATGTCAGGAATACCAGGGAAGAGCCAGAGGTTATGGCATTGCTCTTCCCTATTCCTCAGTGGGCTCAGGGAAATAGGTATGTCCCATTTCTTAGCATGGGGGAGGGGGGCAGTGGTGGCATGGAGACTGTAACAGATTTCTCTTGTCTGCTCACCTCCTCACCCAGCTGTTCTATAGGTTAGCAGTGCATGTCTGGTCCTATTTCTGATGAAAGTAAACTTTGTTCTTTGGAGGCTGATAATCATGCCCCATGGGGGTGTAATCAGGGAGAAGGTATTTAATACAGGGCAGGCGGGAACAGGAGGCCTGTCCCAGCTGGCAGATTGCAACATGACAATTAGGTACAGTCTCATCTCTCTCCCCTCCTCCCTTTACAGTCCCAGCCTATAGACAGGAGGTGTAGAAAGAACGTTTTGCAGGAGTAGAG
Organism: Bettongia penicillata ogilbyi; assembly: GCA_023548195.1. Classification (NCBI taxonomy): domain Eukaryota; kingdom Metazoa; phylum Chordata; class Mammalia; order Diprotodontia; family Potoroidae; genus Bettongia; species Bettongia penicillata. The sequence continues at coordinate 5,819,778 of JAJHZJ010000089.1, forward strand.
TAAAAAAAAAAGGGTAGGAAGGAGAAGGAGGAGCTTTGTATACTCTTTTTCCTAGGAATTGAAAGAGGAAAGTACTACTGTGATAGACTTCACATGATAGATAAACCCAGCTGTGTGTCTGTTGGCTTTCTTGTAGTTGAAGTCCAAGATGCTTCTGGGCTGACCCAGGCAGCAAGAGTTCTCAGGGATTATCCCACCTTTCTTTATCAGCTATTTTTGTAGTTCATCCTGTCATAAAACCTAGCTCTTTCCTTCCCCTGCAATATGATAGGTTGAGGTGGTTCAGCAGCTTCTCTAGTGTACTTAAGACCCCATACCCCATACCCCTTTCCCATCACAAGGTAAATCTCTGTTCCATAGGACTTCCTGGAACCATCCCAGCCTCCTGGGAAGCAGCACTGGCTCAGCCACAGTCACTCAAAACCCTTCCTAGGCTTTTGTGGAATATCCCATCTTCCCCCAGCCCCAGCTGCTTTTCCTCAGATTCCTTCCAACCTCATGAAATCTATCCTAGGCTGAGCCTCTTAAAGCCAGAATCTGATCCTTGGAAGACTCTTCTTATTCAAGAGAGTCTAGAAAAGACACACTGGGGGAGGGATCAGGGAGGTCCTGGAGTAATGTTCTCCATCTTCTCTCCTGATGTGCTTTTATTGCTCTACTTCAGTCCCCTCTCTTTACTGTCTTCCATCTTGCAGCTGAGTTATCAGATCTTTTTTGCTCTTTGCCCTTTTACCAGTTGTACTTACTCTCCATAGAGCTTCTCTCTTCCCCTTTTAGGATAGCAGACTCCATGGATGTGTTAGAGAGTTACTGCTCTGTCCCTTTCCCCGCAGCAGAACATGATTTATGATTCCTTGTAAGTTCAAGAGTTGGGATGTGGAGCCAGATGACCCAGCAGGGTCACAGTGTGCATGAATAGATCAGGGATGAGGATGAGGATGGGGATAAGGATTGGGTGACTCCGGCTCCTGGGAATCAACAGTTTCAACCCTAACTATAAATTATATTCTCTGTCCAGACGGATTCCCTTTTGATGATCTGCCTGATAATTGTCTTCCCTACTTTTCTTCTGTGGCAGTAGGTTACCCCTCCCCACATGGTACTATATACCAAGCCCTTTCTGCCATTTAGAAGTGTTTTGAAAAGAACAGGTGGCTTCCATGCTGATTTCTCAGTATGAATTTTCAACTGACCATCGTTGTTCATTGTCTCTGATAACCTGAGCTGGTCTTAGCTTAGGGTGGGAAGGGGGGAAATGTTTGTTCAAGGTCCTTTGCATTTTTAGCAGCTGAGACAAGCTAAGCCACAGGATGTGGATGTAACTAGAGCCAAGGACTGTGGGGCTTGGAATGGGGCAGATCTGCTTACAGGTAGGGTTACCAGACACCTGAGAGAGAGAGAGAGAGAGAGAACGAACGAGAACTCATCCTATCTCTGCTCACACCAGCAGGCCCCGTGCCATGAAAAAGAGGTGGGGAGAAAACTTGGTATTGTAGAGAGGAGAGAATTATGGTGAGGGGGAGAGGTAAGGGGTACGTGAAAGGACCTGCAGGGAGGAAGTCATTCTTTGGAAGCAGGGGGTGGAGTGACTAGGAAAATGGGCAGGCATTTGGCTTCTCTTTCGGAGAAGATGAAGACTTGGCAGGGCATTTCTCCCTCTTCCTCATAGGTTTAGGTGACTGCTGTGGCTTGGCTGCCCCTTCTCTTTTATCCTGTCCTGTGCCACCAGTACATTGTGAGCTGGAGTCTTTTTGCTTGTGGATAGTGATAGCATTGGGGCCATTCCCCTGTGCCCCTCTCCTTGCTGCTTCCTAACTATGTGCCTTGTTGGAGAGTTACCCCTTTAAATCTGGCAGCCTAATGGTCTCTCTAGGCCCTTTTCCCCCAGGCCTCTTCTTGAGAGATGCTGCTTTAGGGGAACTTGGTGGCCTGGGGCTGATGGGGTTGTGACTTGTTTGCTCTCCCACTCCACTCTTAAGGAATGTGCTATATCCTTGTGGGCCTGCCCAGCATTCCTGCAGAGCGAGTCAGTCAGCATGCTGCCTGCACCCTGTGGAGACATGCTTCTGGTCTGCCATCAGAGGGAACTCAGAGGTTGTGGCTCGTGCCCCTGAAGCCCAGACCCAGTTCCCCTCGGCCCCACCCTACCCCAGGGTGTGGATTGGGCCGCCCAGACAGAGACCTTGCCTTACATCCTCCCTTCACCCCTCCAGCACGCTTCTTGCCCAAGGCCCTGCAGGAATGCAACAGGAACACACTGCCGAGTCACAGCCAGGGCATGTCCTGACAGCAGAAACACATGCTCCTTCCTGCTCTGCTCCCACCAGCCCCAGCTCTATGACTGGGATGGGAGCTTGTTTTTTATACCAAAGAGGCCAGTTGAGGTTAGTGCCTCCCCAGTTTCAGGCAGGTATTGACTGCCCCCATGCTGTAGCTGTGTTCACTGCAAGTGACAATACCCTTGTGGCTTCAGAATAGGATTTGGGAGTTGGAAAGAGGGGGAAAGGTCCAGTTTTCTCCTGCACCTGTCATTGTTCTCTTTCTGAGGTGTGTTAAATTTCAGTTTGCACTGAGGAAGTGTTTGTGCCCACAGAAACAAGTGGGATAGCAGTTAGGGAACATTGGTGTTACCCATCAATGGCCTCTTTAGATTTCTCTTTTCTTTTCCTGCTTACCCACTGGAGATTTCTTGGTTGTTTCAGAGCCCTCAGGAAGCAGTGGGCAGGGCAGGGAATGGGGGCAGCCAATCCAGAGGCACGTGGCAAGTTGAGGTCCCATTCTGCTCCTTCTCAGATTCCTTGTCTGAGACGTTTCCTCTGGAATTCCATAGAGAAGGATTGGGAACAAAAGTTCTCATGATTCAGTAAGACCTACTTCTCTTCATCCATACTTTTTTCCATTCACTCCTGGGTGTCAGTCTTTAGTTCTCCCTAATGGATATCCTTGGCCCTGGGGACTGAGGATAGGCAAGCTGGCGGTCCTGACAGATAGGTGACTGACACTCGGTTTCTCCTTTCTTCCTCTTCTTGGATTTCAGGAGCTGTCAGTTAGAGGAGGTGGAGGAGCCCCAGGATGAGGAGAGCCAAGGGCTGACTCCAGGACAGCAGAACAGAGGGAGCTGCCGACAAACAGAAGGTATGTCTTGAGAGGCCTGAAGTAGGCTTTTTGGTGGGGAAGACTTGGGCCAAGCTAAAGGTTGGGATAAAAGATGGAAGGTCTTGGTGACTGGAACTGTGAGAGCTATGATAACAAGGTGGTGGATTTGCTGGAGCCTAAACCTTTGGGGGTCCTGGAGTCCTCTTGCACTCACAGTTCTCCCCCCCACTCCCCAAGCCCTAGGGGAAGCCCTGTAGTATATTAGCCAAGGCTTGTTTTCTGTCTTTAGGGTGGGAGGAGGCCATAGAGGACCCTGCAATCAGGGAATGTTTCAGACTCTTTCCTATCAGAATGCCTGAGTTGAATCTCCTTGGTGAGGCCTCAGTCTGAGCCCCATAGGTGAGTTGTACTTCTCACTGAAAATTGTCTTCACTGTTATCATTTATTCTTCATTATTTACAAGAAGAAAGAGAGAACAAGCATTCACAAACACGGATCCACATATCTTCCCAGCTGGGTAAGTGAGCCAAAACTCCAGTTATGGTATTGGGCTTTTAGGGGTGGATGCTTCTTCTTTGGCAACTCCATCACAAGACATTGTAGCATTCCTTCTCATCAGCATCAGTATCCTCATTTCTACCAATCTGGTGTTTGCTGAGATGGGCCTAGGTCTAACAATAATAATAACTTTTGTAAAACATTTTACATATAGTGTCTCAGATCCTTACAGTCACACTGTTAGGTAGGGGCTGCTGTTATTCCATTTTACAGATGAAGAAACTGAGGTCAGGAGAGGTTAAGTAGCTTGCCCACGGGCACAAGCAGCAGCTAATTGCCTGAGGCACTGTTTGGACTTGGCTTTTCTTAACTCTTAATGCTGGGCCACCCACTGCTCTGATTCCTGAAGCCAGAGTTAGCTTCTCTGCCAAAAACCTTTCCTAAAGAACCCTCTCAGTAGCTAGGTATAAGTGGAGGTAGGGGGAGGGATGCTGTCTTGAGCTCCTCCCCCTCTCACCTTTTTCATGAAGAGCCTACATCCTCATTTGTCTCCTTCAAGCAGTAACTGAGCATTTCTCTCTGTTCCCCCCTTCTCCCCCTACCTCAGCTCCTCCAGAAGGTTAAGGAGTTTCGCCTCTCCCAGGATGACCAGTGCAGCCCCCTCTAAGAAGCCATACAGAAAGGCACCACCCCAGCACCGGGAGCTGCGGCCTGAGCTGTCTGCTCCATGGGCTCAGCAGGAGGTCAGCATAGTTGAATGCCAGGTAACCTAGCTTCAGTGGACACTGGCAGGTACAGAGTCCTGGGCAATCAGCCAGCACTTCCACTACCTTGACTTCTCTCAGTCTAAGAAGGCAGAAGTAGGAATCAAGGGAGGCAGTGGAGGAGGTCGTGGAGAGTGGGTGATAATGCTTCTGGATGTGTGCTTCAACTGTCCACAGTATTTGCTGGTATTCAGGCAACTTGCCCAGGAGTGGGGTGTGCCCAGGGGGATTCTGAAGCCTCTAGGCAGTATGATCCTACACAGTCAGTCCCCAGGGAAGGCCAAAGAGCCTTAGCACAAAGCGCTAGGTTCCTGGACTGTCCAGTTTGGACTTGCCCAAAAGCAGTGACAGAGTTACCTTGGAGGGCAGTGGCTTAGGGAAAGATCTGAGCCAGCCTAAACCTTGGTGGTAGATGTAATCCTCCTGTAGAAATGCTCAGTATAATCTTTTAGAAATGATCATGCGCTTTGAGCAGGGTGGAAGAGAGCTGCAGTAGCCACAAGAATAGGTAGTTGTAGGAAGATTAAATTCTGGCCATAACACAAGTTAAAAGTAAAGTGGTCCTACTAAGGAATAATTTCAAGATGAGCCAGTGCGTGTGGAAGTGGGTTTCTACAGAGGAGATGGGATGGACCAGCACAGTTGAGTCCCCGAACATCTTTGCCTCAGAGTTCAATACCCTTCCTGCTGCTGTGCTGAACAATCAATCTCAGAGGTTTCCTCTTCCCCAAGGACTTCTTCTCCCTTCGCTTTCAATTCCCTCCATTCTGACCTGGCCTCTTTCCTCCTGTTTGCTTTCACCCATGCTTAGGACCCAAGGTTTAGTGCAGCCACTCTGGCTTGGGAGAGGAGGCATCTCAGTTCTTTCTTTCTCTGAACCCTATGTTAGAAGTGTATGTGTGGGAGGATGGAGGCACTCTCTCAGCATCCCACCTTGGCTCCGTAGTCACCAACAATAATTGCTTCTTCCCCTTTGTCAGGGCACCAGCTGGCTTAGAGCACTCTGGCACTGTTTGTATCAGGCTGGGGGGTGGGATACATCTTCATGGAGGAAGCTGTGAGGTCAGTGATCAGTGTATTTGGCAGGGTCTCTGTGGGTTAGAGGAGAAGCAAGGATGAGGAAGTGAGTACACCATCTTCTGGTGGTCAGAGCAGGGGTGGGTGACCCAGATCTTCCTGGCTAGCCATGTTAAAAGTTAGGATAGAGGACAGGATGAGCAGGAGCAGGTTCAGAGCTGAGCCTTTGGCCTCTTTTTTTTTGTGCACAGGAGTCCCTGACAGATTCGGAGAGGATGAAGTAAGTGCTAACCTTCAAGCCCCTCAACATAATTCTTTTGTCTGCCCCCCTCTTTCATTTTTGTGACTCTAGTACCTTGAGCATCAGAGGCATTTTATCATTTTAATTGATTTATTCCCTATCGTCCCCTTTATCCTGACTTTTGGTTCTGAAGAGAAAGATGAAATCTTCATCTCATTATTTCTGCCTCCTCTCCTCCTCTGAGGGAAGGACACTGCTGGGCCTAGTCCTGTTGGGCCTTATCCTGAGAGCACTCTTCCTTTGGGTGTCTAGGCTGGATTTTTAAGTGAATAATAGATAAGATTGCACCTGGAGGCCCAGTTAGTCTGGCTGGTCACCAGAGATAGAAGGTGTAAAATCTGACCCCTCCTCCTCCTCATTTCCTCTTTTTTCTTCTCATTCCTGGTTTGCTTTTACCCTCTTCTTAGCTGAGTTCTTAGGACTCTGTTCATGCATCACCTCATCTCTGGCAGAAGGAGAAGTAACCATTTGGCCAGGGGTCTCCGCTACCACAGAGAGCACAGTTTAGGCTTGAGGCCTCAATCTCTTCCTCCTTTGGTGTGCCTGTTCTCTTCTGATCCTGGGTACTTGCCTCTTCCCCATCCAGGCTCCTGCAGCAGGAGAATGAGGAACTGCGGCGGCGCCTGGCCTCTGCTACCAGCCGGACAGAAGCCCTGGAGCGGGAGCTGGAGATTGGACAGGACTATCTGGAGCTGGAGCTGGGTCAGAGCCGAGAAGAATTGGACAAATTCAAGGACAAGTTCCGACGGTGAGAGTGGGGCTGAGGGATGGGGGGGAACAAACCCTCCTTGCTTGCTGAGTGCTAGCCCTGCCTCTCTTTTCATGTCCATAGGTTGCAGAATAGCTACACTGCATCACAGAGGAGCAACCAGGAGCTGGAAGACAAGTTGCACACATTGGTAACTGGCCACGAAGGGGGCCTCAAGGGCACCAAATCCACCGGGGGCAGGGTGCCCTAAAACCCCAAGGGCAAACTCTGTGCTCCCAGGGCCTTGGGAGCAGTGGTGGGAGGAGGTCAGGAGCTGGGGGAGGGGAAGGGGTAAGGGAGGGGCCACAGTGTGTTGTCTGAGTCAGGACTGTCCTAATGCTCACGGCTGTTTCTCTTTTCTCCTCGTCTTCCCTTCCCCCATGCCGCCACTGCTGCTGCTGCGCTCTCCTCTCAGGCCTCTCTTAGCCACAGCTGGATTTTTGCAGTTGCGTCTGAGTTTGTTTTTTCTCTCTTGTACTTTGGCCTTGCCCTGGGACCCCCCCTGGGACCCTGGCTAATTACCCTTACCCTTTGCTCCATCACTAGTGCCCTCTTCTGTCCTTCCTCTTTATCCCTGTTCCAGGCCCTGACCTCTTCCTGGAGCAGTGGCCATGGGTACCCTCTTCTCTCAGGAGCTATGGAGGGCCAGGGAGCCTTGTTAGGTGACTCTTGGGGTACTAAGTGATGCCAGTGTTGGACAGTGTCCTCCCTGCTGCATTCAACAGAGATGACTGAGTGGCTTCTCCATCAGAGGGGCTGGAGCATTGAGGGGTACTCTGAATATGTGTTCCTCTCATTTCCATCTCCTGGAGTTGCTATAAATCTTGTCAGTGTTACAGAAATACCAGGCTACCTCTCAGGGCCACCTTCACTGTTTCCCCCTCCATCTCCTCCCTGGCCATTCCTGGGCAAAATACAGTAGAGCCTGTGTTTGGAAGGTCCTTGCCTCTGAACAGGTGACAGCTGCTCTCAACTTGCCCCTTCCTCTTCAGCTCCCCCCCCCCCAGTTAATGCCCACGAAGATAATGGTATCCCAGAGACACTTGTACGTGCTCTTTTATGTGGAAGGTGGTAGGTAGACCATGCCCCCTCCCATCCCTACCCCTGCCATTTAGCCAGCTTAGAGAGCAGGAGAGAGGCCCCTGGTTCCCTTTGTCTGTGCATCCATCCATCTGTCTGTCTTGTCTACCTTAGCTGTCCCAGCTCCTGTGGCTATCCCATATCTATGGGAGGGGGGGAGTGATTCGAGGTGTCAATAGATATTACGCTGAGGCTACTTAATCTCTTACTTTAGGTTAAGAAGGCTGAGATGGACCGGAAAACCCTGGACTGGGAGATTGTGGAGCTGACCAACAAACTCTTGGATGCTAAGACAACCATTAACAAGCTAGAAGAGCTCAATGTAGGTTCCCCATGGGCATGTGTTCCTTTTCTCCCTGGCTGGTGGGGTGGGAGGCATGAGCACTGGCTGTGGAAGTCATGAAGCTGGTACCTTCTGGAAAGGGAATCCCTTCCTCCCCCTTGTAGCCCCCCATGCTGGGCACAGAGTAGGCACCAACTTTGTGCTCTGCCTCTAGGAGCGCTACCGGCAGGACTGTAACCTGGCTGTGCAGCTGCTTAAGTGCAACAAGTCCCATTTTCGAAACCATAAGTTTGCTGATGTGAGTGTGACCCCTTTGCCTTCCCCAGCATCTTCTCTGATTCTCCCTTGTACTTCCACTGCCCTCTGCTTTCCCACCTTGCTCTTCTGCCTCTTTCTTCTCTATACTCTGGATTCTCCCTCTGGTTGATGTCCTCTGCCCTTACCCGACGGGCTGGAGAATGGAAGTAAGGGATCTGTCACCTTTTCCTGAGTAGAGGTAGATAGGGGGAGCAGGGAGAGGATTGAACTCCGTGTCCCCAAATGAGTAGGAGGGTACGTGGAGAGAGCTATTTGACAGGGACAAAGCCTTGGGGACACAAGTTAAAGGAGAGTGTGCCAGTATTCCTCCAAGTAGGGACCAACTACTGAAGACCCTAAGGCTGCCCCCAAGCTAAAAGTATTGAGGTTGTAGTTAAAGCATGGGGAGATCCTTAAGATTGTTCTGGATCTAGGTATCCAGGAATCCCCATCTGGGGACAGGGGTTGATTTAGCGGTATCACCTAGGGTTAGAAGTGGGTTCATGTTCTAGTAGCCTTGGCTTTCTACTCATACCTATGTATCTCTCCTATGCAGCTGCCCTATGAACTTCAGGACATGGTTAGCAAGCACTTGCATAGCACACAGGATGCCCCTGGCCCTAGCCCTGCCCCTAGCCTGGCCCCAGGAGCTGTGGTGCCCACCTCAGTCATTGCTCGAGTACTAGAAAAGCCAGAATCACTTCTGCTCAACTCTGCCCAGTCTGGCAGTGCTGGACGCCCTGTAGCTGAGGATGTCTTTGTGCACGTGGACATGAGTGAGGGGGCCCTGGGCAATCCTACCAGTTCCACAGCTCCACAGAGTCCCACCTCTCAAGCCAATGGGGAGTGTTGCCCACCAGGCAGTACTCGGGGCTCATCAGAGGAAGAGCTGCCCTTGCCACCCTGTGAGAAGCTGAGCCCTTACCCTACTCCACCACCCCCACACCCGTTGTACCCAGGCCGAAAAGTGATTGAATTCTCTGAGGACAAGGTGCGCATCCCCAGGAATAGCCCTTTGCCCAACTGTACTTACGCCACCCGACAGGCCATCTCTCTCAGTCTAGTGGAGGAGGGGTCAGATCGAGCCCGACTCAGCCCTGGTAGCCCTGCCTCCACCCAGGTTTCACCTCGACCACTTGCCAGTCCGCCCTCTGTACCTAGTGCTGTGGCCAGCTCAGCTAGCTCTGAAGAGGATCTGCTATTGGCCAGCTGGCAGCGAGCATTTGTGGATCGGGTACCTCCACCTGCTCCTCTGACCCAACGTACAGCCTTTGGGCGTGATGCACTTCCAGATTTGCGCAACTTTGCTGGCAGCCCCTCAGAAAATGAGGACACTGGCCCTGTGCCCTCCTCTCCCGTTGGTGAGGGGTGTCGACTCTTACCTTTTCCCAGCCCACCCCCATCCAGGGATGATGAGGAGTTGAACCTGCCCATGAGCCCCACAGAGGAACGCCAGAAACTGCTTCCTGAGGAGGGAGGGGAAGGATCAGGCACCCCTCCTGGGGAGGGGAGGGTTCGAGTGACCTCTCACCGTCCTCAGAGAAGCCCCAAGCGGATGGGTGTGCACCATTTACACCGAAAGGACAGTTTGACCCAGGCCCAGGAGCAAGGCAACTTGCTTAACTAGACCTTCATCACCCCTTCTCCCTGCTAACGCCTGCTCCCCTCCCCTTCCCCCTCAACACACAACACCAGGTTGTTACTGCATGGGGGATACTGAGGCATCTTGCTCACTCACTCTAAACTCAGGTTCCCCAACCTTCTGCTCCTTGGACCAGCCAGTTCATGCCATTGAAAAGCAGGGACTTTGACCTTGGATGCAGCATTGAATCAGTCCCTTCACCCAACTTGAGCTTGGCCATTTCTAAAACTGGGACACCAAATGTCTGTCCATATATGGCTCTAAATTTAGGCCCTTACTGATCCATGCTGAGCACAAGACGCCCGTATTTTTTCCCAAATCTTGACCATGCCATGTTTTGGTTTGCACTGAGTGTTTGAGTTGGGGTGGGGGAGGGGTGGGGAAGGTCCTGTCAGTATTTGCCCCCTATTTTGGGGGGAAGGGGGTGTTTTTGGACCCCAACTTTCTATTTACTTATTACCTGAAACCCTTTCCATGGCAGGGGCTATGGCTACAGGTCCTTCCAGTAGAGTTGGCCCCATGGGGGTAAGAATGAATGGAGGATGGCTTAGGGCTTTCTGTCTCCTTGGGGACAGTGGGGTGGAGAGAAATCTGCCTGGTCTGGCCCTAGATCAGGGAAGACTAGAGGTGCGCCTCCCCTCCTTTGGCTCTAGACTGTTACTCTTAGCTTTGGGAAGTTTTCACATTGATGAGTCTATTTTAAAATCAGAAATAAACTATTTTATCGGTAGTATTGTGTCATCGGTATCATTTGATCCTCCAAACCTGCTCCTCCTTAGTGATTCCTCCAGACCAAAGGTGGATATCTGAAGGCACTCAAGACTTGATAGGATTCCTCACCTCAAATCCTGATACTTGAGGTGCACCTGAGAGCCCCCCTCCTCATGGGATAAAAACGTATGCTCTGCCTAAGGCTTCTCCAGCCTTGCATCTAGACAAGGGACCTTGACCTAGCATTGAGTTATTCCTGTCACCCTGAGCTTGACAACTTCCTGACCTGGGACACATGCCTCTTGTAGTTTGTGAGCCACCTGAGCTTCAGGGCTGTTTGGGGTTTAGAGAAAAGAGGCTTCAAGCCAGCAAGGGCTGAGCCACATGAAACGTTGTTAGGCCGGGGATAGCACCGTGGCCTTTAGGACATCCAACAATCAGGGACAAGGCCATCCTTTCATCATTGTCCTTGGGGGTGGAGGAAGAGGGTAGTCACCGTGATGTGGAAAGACATGCTAGAATGAGGACCAGACCTTCGTTCTATCGTCCTAAAGTCCTGATTCTGTCAATGAGGATTATATGGAGGGCTGGAAAGGCCCTTCAAAGGCTTTGGTTTGAGCCCCCTTCATTTCACAGTTGAAACGGACTTGCCCACCAGGGTCACCAAGGTAGTGACTGAATTTTAACCAAGATGACTAGCTGCTGTGATCCTGGGGAGTTACTTGGCTTCTTATTCAGCTGTATGAGGTTAAGAGTACTACCTACCTATAGTGCTGTCAAGATTAAATGTGTGTAAAAGCTTTGTAACTACTCCAGGCTACAGAAATGGACCCTGAAACAATTAAAATGAGGAGCAGCACTACCCCCTAGTGGTAACCTGCCTGCTGGCTGCCGTTAGCATTTCTCCAGTGCTTTGGAGCCTCTCCCACCCATCCCCAGTGACCATAGCCGCACACCAGGTTGTGGAGTTTATAAAATCTACCGAGCCAGCGGGCTGCATCCAGAGCTGCTAACGCAGCAAGGGGTATTGCCCTGGGAACAAGTGCCACCACAAGGCCATTTAGTCACTCAGCAACCAGAGCCACCCACCTGTCCACCCTGCGGCCAAGGGGCTACCAGAGCCCTGGGTACCACCCCTCCTGAGACCCTAGGGCTTTGCCCTGCTCACAATGGCATGTGTAGACATGTACACACGGGAGGACACACACAGGGGCACATAGGGGCTAGGGTGGGGGTGAGGGGTGGAGTTGCAGTATTCACATCTCAGTCTCAGCCAACAGACTGTCTCCCAGCCCTGATGTCATCAGTACCATCTGGGAGCCAGGATCTGCAGAAAGGGTTAAAAAAAAAAGGTTATTCATTGAGATTATTCAAAGCTAGGGGGCACAGAGTGCAGTGTCTAGCTTGAGGTGACAAGCTAGTCCCTTAACTTGCCATGTATGGAGTGGTGAAGAAGACATTGAGAATTTCAGCATCTGTTTCTTGCATCTCCCTCTTCCCATCCCCTGCTGTTCCTAGATTCTGGCTCTTACCGCTGGGGCAGATCCAGGATCCACCCCTCTGGCGAGCATCGAGCTCCCCATCTCGCTCCCTGTTTGGGACCCGACCGTCTCCCGCTGCTGCGGCTTCCTCCTCCTCTTCACCCTCTGAGAGCAGGTCACAAATCTGCTGCTGCAGCTCTGGGCTAATGCTGTTCTCAGTCAATACCAGGCTCCGCAAAGCCGTGGGATAATTCTCCACCATGTCCAGTAGGGTCTGGGGGGGATTCATGGGAGGAGGATAGAGCAGGAGGGATTAGTGAGGTACATAGACACCAAGCTCCTATCCTCTCTAGCATGTGTTTCAATCCCACCTCCTGCAGCACATAAAACTCTTAGCCAAGGCAGGGACTCTTCTGACTTCTCTTCATCCTCCTCCCCCACAGTGACCCCAGACTGATTTCAGCACAGCAGGGAGAAGGGGGCCCCAGCAGCATCAGGGAGGCATGATTCACAAAGTGGGGAAGTACTAGATGGTTGTAGATGGTCAAGGACCACTCTTACGTTTATCTGGCAGCCTCTAGCAGTACGTTTTGCTTTGGGCACTCCTGGAATATTGGATTTTGATAAGCGGCTATGTGATGGACCTTGGGCAAACTTTACCTGCTTTCTCTGGACTTGAACTTCCTCAATTAAAATAGGAAGGGGTAAGGCTAGGAGAAGGGTGAGGAACCTGGGGCCTTGAGGCCACATATGGCCCCTTGACTGAATCCAAACTTCACAGAACAAATTCCCCCACCTCTAGACTAGGACATCTTCAGATTGCTGGCTGTAAATCCTATAGTTTAACTGTGTGTATTTCATATCCCCTTGAAAGCACAAGGAAGGTAGGGGAGAATGCTGTATCCATTCTGTGTTCTCTAGGCTCTTTATTTCTCCGAGTGCCCAGCCCTATATTCTGCACATGATGGGCTGAGTTGGTGTGGCCAGCTCCTGGGCTCCTCACCTGGGCTGACTGGTTGGTAAGCCCAGTGCCTTCCAAGTCTAGGACCTCGAGAGTGCGACTGGAGGCCACAGCCACAGCCAACATCCCTGCCACATGGTCACCTGGAGGGAGACATCCAAGGAGAGCTTACTGTCCCCTCCCATCCCTCAGCATCTCCCATTGTCCTAGCAACCACCTTATGGCCTTCCTCCCCTGCTAAGTAAGGTTGGTGATTGGTTGGGTCATCAGAAAATGGCTATGATTGGTGGACAGAGGCTGGTACTGGTAGATGTATGGAGGAACAGAGGGGATATGTGTATGTGTGTTGGGGAATAGTGTATAGAGAATTATTGTCCCCCTCTAGCATCTCCTCCACTTGCCCAGCACCCAGGGCCTCACAAGGAATCTAGGATTGCCTAAGTAATGCTTCCTCGAGGTTGATCAGGAAATGAGAAGCAGCATTCCTGGCCCCCACTCTCACACTTTGCTTTCCAAGTCCCTGTTGGGGGAAAGGGGTTTCCTGGTGCCTCACCCAGGGGATTGTAGTCCAGATTGAGGACCCGAACCTGGGAGCTGTGGGCCACCGCGATGGCAAGTCTGCTCCAGCCCTTAGGGGTGATTCCAGGGTTGGCACTCAGGGTCAGCTCCTTAAGGCCTGGTGAGAGGGAGAAGTCCGTGGTGCTGAAGTTTGTGATACCTAAGTCCATCTGCCAAGTCGCAGTCAGAGAACTGATGAAAGCCCTTGCTACTCATCCAGATGTGTGCCCACCTCATTTCCTTCTCTCCCACCCTTCGAAAAACCCAGCCCAGCTGCTCTTCTACCAGGATTTGGAGTCTGCTCACAGCTTAGGAGGTGTATGATCCCCATTTCCTCATTTCCCCCTTAGTTCATAATTGCAGTACTTAGGGCATTTCCAAGAATCTGGTCCCCTCAGGGGACCCATCCCCTAAATGTGTTAGGCTCTGTAAGCAGGGTAACCTCCCATCCTTAGAAATGGAACTGATAAAACTGCTGTAAAAGGAGCCAAGACAGCTTTGGGAGAAGTAAACAGAGTCCTGGCCTGGCCCCAGGCCCACCTTCCCTTGCCCCTTCGGTCATGTCCCTCAGCAATGCCCTGCTCACCTGACTTAGCCCCATCAGGGGGCAGGAGACCACAGATGAGGTTGATGGCTTCATCCCCCAGCATGCAGTCACCTAAGTCTAGGGCCACAAGGGCAGGGTGCAGAGCAAGAGCAGGGTTGAGCAGGGCCAATCCAGCATCTGTCAGGGGGCTCCCATGAAGGCTGGGAGTGGGGAGAACAGTGGGGTGATGGTCATTGCTATCATCACGTACCAGCCTCTCTACATGAAAAGTTGTCTTGCTTTTTGTACTCTGGGATAAGGGCTCTCTCTCAAGAGTGTGGGGTGTGTGTGTGTGTGCGTGCATGTGTGTGGTATGTGTGCATGCGGTGTGTGTGCGTGGTGTGTGTGGTGTGTGTAGGGCCTGTGTGTAAAGCTAGGGCATCCTAGGGTAGAACGTTAGCGGTGTCTGGTTAGAATTCAGGGCATAGGGATTTGGATGGGCATCCTGCATAGGAAAAAGGGCTAGTGAATGAATATTTAGGGTTGGCAATTAGGTTTTCATCTCAGGAAGAACATTCGTAGGTGTTAAAGCACAGGGAAAGGGTGAGGTATTATGGGGAATATTAATAATCAGACCCCGAGGGGGAAGTTAGGGAGAACAGACCCTAAGAAAGGAGGCTAGCGATGGTAAGGGCATGTCCTGGTTCAGAAAGGGAAGAAGAGAGGTCAGTTAGCCGGGCAGGTCTTGACTTCCAATGGAAGATGGCACGAGAGCGTCTCAGAAAGGGTTATTGCAGGAGCAGCCCCCTCCGGGAGGGACGATGTGGATGACCGGGAAGGGAGGGTGGAGAGGAGTTTCTACAGTTAGAAAGACCCTTAAGGGATCCGTCTGGGCCTCCTTCATTTTATAAAGCAGGAATGCAGCCAGAGCGAAGTGGACTGCCCAAGGTCACGAAGGTGTTCCTAAATACAGGGGAGGGGAGGGGGAGACTAGAGAGTGTCTCTGGAGGGGTTAAGATAAGGGGGGACCAGAACCGACCGGGTGTGCGCGGGTGAGGTTGGGGGTGTGCCTTAAATCGGGCGGTGCCGGGGGTGCGGCCCCCGCCCCCCACCCCTGCCCCAGCCCGCTCCCGGGCCACTCACAAGAGGGACTGGACGGAGCGGTTGACCCTCAGGGCTTCGGCCAGCTGCTTGACGCGCCCGGGGCTGGACACGACGCCCAGGTTGAGGTTGAGCTGCGCCAGGGACGAGGCTCCGGCCAGGGCGCGGCAGATGCGGGCGAAGTCGCGGTCGCAGAGGCGGCAGCCGCGCAGGGACAGCAGGCGCACGGCGTTGTCCCGCAGGCCGCGGCAGATGTCCCGCACCTCGGCGCTGGACAGCGGCTCCCCGGAGATCTGGATGGAGCTGGGCAGCATCGTCGCGGCCGCGGGGCCGGGCCGCGGGGGCCTCCGGGGGCGAGGGGCCGGGCACCCGGGGGTGCGCGCGGGCGCGCGGC
Organism: Bettongia penicillata ogilbyi; assembly: GCA_023548195.1. Taxonomy (NCBI): domain Eukaryota; kingdom Metazoa; phylum Chordata; class Mammalia; order Diprotodontia; family Potoroidae; genus Bettongia; species Bettongia penicillata. Next base: position 5,835,236 of record JAJHZJ010000089.1, read on the forward strand.
GGGCCGGACGCTCCGTGCCTGCGGGCCCCCGCCGCCCGGCTAGAGGCGGCGCTGCGGCCCGGCTGGTGCGGGCGGGGTGCGGGCTGCGGCACAGGCGCCCTGGGAGCCCCGAGCCCCGGGTCCCGCGCAGCGGGAGGCGGCGACTCCGGCTCCGGGGCCTCGGCTCATGGCGCGTGACCCCGGACCCAGGCGGGCCCGGCCCGGACGGAGCGCGTGCCCCGGGGCTTCCTCCTCCTCGAAGCCTCCGGCCCCTGCCTCCCTGGGCCGGGCGAGCGCCGGTTACCGCCCCTGGGGCCCCGCCGCGGAGAGCTGCGGCTCGGGCTCGGATCGGGCTGCGGCCCCGGCCTGGGGCTCGGCGGCTTTGCCGAGGAGGGCGGTGGGTTTCCACGGCAACGGCCGCGTCACGGCCGCTCGCCCCGCCCTCTCCCAGTCCCAGGATGGCTCCACTGTCTGGCGGGAGGGCGGCAGCGGAGCCGAGGAGGGCCCGGGACGGCCGGCCGTCCCTCCCGGAGAGAGGGCTGAGGATCCGAGGCGGCAGCGGGGATCGCGGGGCGCTAGCGCCGCCTCCCCTCCCCACCCAGGGGCGGCGGGGGCTGGACGGCCGGCGGGAGGCGGCGCGCGTGTGCCTCTGCGGCCCACGGCCTCCTCTCGGAGAGCTCCGCTGCTCGGACCCCGCGGCCTGCCCCTTTAAGCCGCCCGCCTCCCGAGCCGCTGCCCTTCTCGGCCCCAGCAGCAATGACGTGCGGCGCCCCGTGCGTGGGGATTCCGTGGGCCCGTGGGATCCCCGGGGTCGGGGCTTGGGACACAAGGTGCTCTCCTTCCACGGCCTTCCTCACGGGCCTGAGCTTAGTGCCCACAGGCGGCAGGCCGGAGAAAGACCCAAAGAGGGAAGGGGCGTATTAAAGGCAGAGGTGGGAACTAGAGAAAGCCTAGGACCCCAAAACCGCGGGTGTGCAGCTGTCCGACTCGTTGTGACCTCTCTTGGCAGACACGTGATTTTTCGGTTGCTTGTACGGCTGAAGAAACCGAGGCACGCAAGGTTAGGTGACTCGCCCAGGGTCACACAGCTCCTCAGACCCCAGAGAGGAGTCCTGACTCCAGGCCCCAAACTCCTTTCACTGCACCCACCAGAAAGCATGGGTGCAGCCCCCAGGAACGTCAGCAAAATCTGAGCTCAAATTCAGCCTCAAGTCACTAGCTCTGTGAGCGGGGGCAAGTCACAACCCGGGTACCTCAGTTTTCCCAGGCCTCACCATGAATCTTACACTACTTGTGGCCAGTATGGTGGGGCTCCAATGTAACAGGGCTTTGTAACTGGAAGCAACATGTGTCAACTGTTACCACTATTCTTTCCCAGAAAAGCTGCAGAAGTGGGGGACACTTTCTGGCTCTCTTCCCTAATTGTAAACGGGACACCCAGAGTTACTACTGAAGGATAAAGAGGGTCTATAGGGAATTATGGGGAATATAAGCAGAACACCCCAATCTCAGCAGTGTAGAAGTTAGCGTCTTCTCCAGTCAGGGTCACCTTCAAGTTAAGATGTTTTACACCCCATCTCTTAAAGGTTTTGGGTTAGAGAATGCAGAAAAAGTCTCACCAGCTCATACTCAGGGTAAACCAAAAATCCCCCACACCCATAGGAGACTTTCTCTCTCTTCCATTCTCATAGTAACTTAAATTGTTTCCATCCTGCACCTAGTACCAACTGCTGCCTTAATCATGGAGAAACTCTTTGTGCAGTTTTAAGCTATTAAGGGTAAATGGAAGAGTCCTAGCAAAAATGATCCAGACAAGTACAGTAGCCATGTACAATGTGATTCCAGTATTGAGGCAGATTGAAATTCTGGGCTAGGTGGGCTGGAAAGTGCAAGCCTGGGTGTCTTTGCATACACCCTAGTAGGGCATATGCTGGCAACAGTTAGGTCCAGTTCTATGCTGTATGCACAGGAAACATAACTTGTTTTGGAAAATTCTGCCAGTGTCAAGTCTGTAAGGCATTGCCATCCCACTTCGGGCCTGTCCCTTGGTCCAACTAACTGAACCTTGTATCTCTACCCTGCTACTGCTACTCAGTTTTCTGACCCCAATGAGTTTACACATTTACTCTCTGCTCCCTAGGCACTGCACCCCAGCTTCCCCAATCTTTCTCCCCAACACAAAAATGAATATGCCTGGATGAAAAGCTGGGGATATCTTATAACCACCAGCAGCAGAGGAAGGCCATTGGAATAGTAGCTGAACTTCCAGATCCCAATTAATCTTTTAATTACCAAGTCTATAATTAGCAAGATACAGAGAGAATGAAAAGGGGGGAAGATGGTGAGGGGGACCCGGAGGGCCCGACATACTTTCTGCCCTGGAAGGACAGCCCTGGTCCTGGGCAAGCCACCCCCGGCTCCACACACTTCAGAATCTGAGAAGACACACAGGACCCGACAGCTCCATAGAAGCCCCAGCCCCCATGAAAGAGACACAGGTCACCAACACTGTCCTTTAATCCTCTTCCCCACGATGCTGTGGGGATCAGCAAGCTGAACTCAGTGGAAGGGATATCTGAGAGGACCAGGATGGGGTCAGTGTGCCTGTAGAGTCAGGGCAACAGCCTTGGCTGTGGCATTGAGCACGGCAACAGGAAGCCCAGCAGCGGGAATGTCCCGGGGGACTCTCTGGATGGGGGGGATGTTGGGACCCTCGAGGGTGTCCAGGATCCCTGAGAGAAGGAAGACAGGAGATTAACCCTAGGAAGGGGGCAGGGCACTTCTAACTGGCTTACACTGGGGACTGAAGCACAACCCACCATGAATACTCTCCCTGGACCCTGAAGGTCATCCTAAGGCACTTGGAACCCTGTGGAATCTTCTTTTCTTAAAGTCATAGTATACTTGAACGTTTCTGAATGTCCCCTGCACTTCCGGCAGCACTGTACCTAACCTAGCCTAGAGAGATGGTGGTGATCCTCCCCATTAGGATGATAGCTCCTTGAGAGAAGGTCTTCTTGCTTTTTTCCTTTGTATCCTCAATGCTTGGCACACAGCAAATGCATAATAAATGCCTATTGACTGTTTCCAAAGTTCTTCAAGAGACAGCCTCAGGAAGTAAAGGAAGAGCGTGAGGGGAGGAGACACGGTTAGGGCAGGGGCTCCCTCCCTCCCCCTGCTGTTCTGGAGCTAAACTTGGAAAAAATAGCTAAGAATCACTCCCAACACTGCCCATGACTTACCCTCCACAACTTTGTGGTAGGCAAAGTGCAGGTAGAGTAAGAAGAGCATGTGCAGGGTGGCAAGGGTCCCGCAAAGAAGCAGTCGCTGTGTGGGACCCACAGTCCTTGACACTAGCACCGCCACCTGGGGCCACAACGGATGTCACAGTTTAAATAAACCCAGCCCAGCCTGGGACAAACATTGTGGGCAGGAAGGACAGCTGGGGGGGTGGGGGTGGAGGGGGAGCTGAACGACCTCCCTTCAGGTCCTAGACCTTGGTGGATTGGGGTAGGGATGGGAGAATCCACCCACTCATGAGCCACACTGAGATTTGTGCCCATACTTGGGCTTCTTCTCAAACCCCTCACCCCTACTCACCATGCGCAAGGTGGACAACCCACCCACCAACAGCCAGAAGAGATAGAAGAGGGCATGAAGATGGATGTTGTAGGTGATAAAGAGAACAATGCAATGTCCGAAGAGTCCGTAGCCCTGAGGGATGAGAAGAGGAGATGGCATTTGGTGGCAGGCCCCAGAACCTCCCAATTCCACCCCAGGGCTGGCTAAGGGTAAGTGCTAGAGAGGCTGCTCTGTCTGCTACTGCCCTCCCTCCCCACCCATTAGGCCCTCTTACCAGCAGTGCCAGCATCTGGAGCATGGTGATTTGCGCATTACACAGGTAAGCCAAGAAGTAAATGAAGGATGAGACGCCTAGCCAGTAGCCAAAGCAGGTGCCAATGGCAGTGCCCATCAGGGTACCTTCCCGCTAGGGTAGGGGAAAGAGGAGGGGAGGACTGATTTAACCACATGGGGTCTCCCACTCCCACCTCTCTCAAGAGTCTGAGTCCCATTCAGTCAGCTCTTCTGAAGCCATCAAGTCCCAGGGTTTCCCACTTCATCTGTGATACCCTGGAGCTCAACAGGGCAACCCTGGAGAGCTATTCCATTAGCTTCCACCCCCTCATCTGCTTACGATAATGGTATCAGATGTCTTCATCCCATGGAGAAGAATGGCAACCAGGGTGAACACCAGCATGAGAGGCCCATAGAGTTCGCCAGCAATTTTCTGTGGAGACACTAGATCAGCTTGAGAAGTTCAAAAGACTGCTTCCCTTCTACTTCTGCCCTCCCAGGCTCCTAACCGTTCTCTGGGAGCTCTTTCCCCTGAGTTCTGGGCCAAGGTTTCCCACCCTTCCTTGCAGTGATTTTGCCCAGGCCTTCCAAGCTCCAGCACATTCAAACCACTGCTCCTTCCTGGGCTATCATTTTCTACTTGGGAATGGTGCTGGGGACATCAAGTAACAAAAGGGATCATTAGCACATACCTGGGGAAAATTGACCATCTTGACAGGGATCATGGACTCCAGGAGCCTATAAGATAGGAGGTTTGAGAGTAGGGCAGGGTTGGGGGTAACTTTTTCTAGGAGGGATCTCTTTCTTCCACTATGCACTGTCACCAGGAGGAGAAAGTATTTGAGGGTGACTGGGTCCATGGGAAATAAGGAGACCTTGGAGAGGTCTGGCTGGGGGACTGGGAGATTGTGGACTGCATTAAAAGTATGTTATTGGGGGTAGGAGGTGTTACTGAAAAATGATTCTCCTGTTTTCCCTAGACCAGAGATGGGGAACCTGTGGTCTTGAGGACATATGTGGCCCACTCAGTCCTCAAGTACAGCTCTTTGACTGTCTAGAAAATTTTTTCTGTGATGTTTGGATTCTGTCAAAGACATGTAAAGGCCATATATGACCTCAAGGCCACAGGTTCCCCATCACTGTTAGGATTAGAGTTGAAAGGTACAATGCAGCTTAACACTTTCATTTTATGGATGAATAAAAACGGCTTGAGAGTCTAAAGGACTTGTTCAAGTTTACAATCCTACCTTTATGTCTTGATTAAAGTTTATAAAACACAATAGACAGTCCTATAAGTAGGCAAGGCAAGAACTTTCCCTATTTTGCCAATTAGGAAACTGAGGCTCAAAGAAGTAAACTGACTTCCCCCAAATCTCAGAGCTACTTGGTATAAAAGCCTAGATTTGAACCCAGATGCTCTTTCTACTACAGTCTCTTAACATTCTATGTTGTACTCATCTGAGAGGGTTGGGAGAAAGGCTGAGCACAGTAATGACTGTGATAGAAAGGGAAGAAAAATGAGGAGATGCAGGTGAACACCTTACCTCTCTCCTCTTAGAACCTGTGTGCTCTTGTGAAGAATCAGGTGGAGTGTGACCTTCACAGGCGCCCAGTTGGCCCTAAGATCAGGATTCTACTCATGGCCCCCCCAAGACCTGGCCAAAGGGAGTTCATATGGGAATTAGGGAAGCAGAGACAGCACAGCTGCTGTTGTGGGCCTGACCCAGGCCAGGGAGAGCAGCTAGGAAAAAGAAAACTCTTACCGGCTTCGAACTTGGGCAGGTTCCACATCAAAGTAAGGCCGGAGGATGTCGATATTAGCATAGAGGCTGAAGGCCTTGGAGGCCTGTCTCTTTCCTGCCTGCCACATCTGAGAGAAAGAGATAAAGGTGATCCATTGAGATTCTACTTTGGTTTCTAGAAACTAGCTTTAGGCTCTGTGGTTTTTTTCTCCATGGAAAAAACTGCAGATATCTTTCAGAAGAGGAGAGATTCTGGTCTGGCTGGATACATTCTGCTGGAAGAAGGGGACACATAGAATAGCTGGACAGAACCTTGCTTCTCCTTACCCTACTAGAAGCTGAGTATTACTTACTTGATCAGCCACTTGTCGACTCAGCTGTCCTTTGAAGCCCTTCATTCCCAGGAATTCTCCATCCTCCTCCTCAGCAGCAGCTGCATCAGCATCTACCTCTTCTTCACGGAGCCGCTGGTGAAGCTCCCCCATATCTTCAAAACTAGATCCTGATGTGTCATCCATGTTTTCCATGTCAATCACTGCTGAGCCTCCACCCTGCTGGGTCAAAGGAATGGTTTGCATCTGCAGACTGACTCTGCCTGGTACTCACATATCTCATCAGTACTCTCCATCCCATGATGGGACCCTGATGTCTGGAAGGCAGGGCCATGGGCTCCAGGGCTTCTGTTTAAAGGAGAGAGAGGTGTATGTGCTTGTGAGGCACAGTAGTTTTTCTCTCTTTTTCCTACTTTGGGACTTCACCTCAGGCACCTCTCCCTGTTGTCAGCTTCCTTTTGTGAGTTGTCTTTCTCTATTAGATCATAAGCTCCTTGAGGACAGGAGCTGTCTTCCTCAGTGCTGTGCTAAGCACTTAATATTTAATAGTAGACTGATCTTTCTGATCCATCCATTCAGCTCAGTAACACTGTTCCTCTTTTCCTTATCTGAAGATTGAGGTTGTGGGTGGAGTGAGGAAGGGGCTTTGTCCCTCAGTTGTTAAGACTTAGTGGTTTTCCTAAAATGTAGATCCAGTTATGACTCTGAGTATACACAAGTGTACACACATGCACACACACACAGACACACAAAGAGTTCCAAAACTGTCCTACTGCTTCTAACAACAGTACAAAAAATCCAGCTGGCATTTCAAGTCCTCCACAATCTGGTTTCATCTTCCTTTCCAGGCTTATTTCATATTATTCCCATTCATAAACTCCTTTTAACAACAAACTAGACTGCTATTTCTATAGCATTCCACTTCTTGCCTTCTTAACTTTTGCACAATTGCGCCTCATGTTTGGCAGCCCTCTTTCTTTACCTCCAGCTTGCTATACCTCCAGTTTCCTTCCAAGCTCAAGTGAGCTGTCACTTCCTTGATACTTTTTCTGTTCCCTTTAATTATTAGCCCTCTTCCTCTTAGAATTACTTTTTATTTGCAAAACCTGCAAATCTATTCTTAACCTAAGAATGAAATTTTTGTGAGGATGGGGACTGTATCATTTTTCTCTTTGTATCCCTAATGCCAAGGGCAGTGCCTTGCATTTTGCATAGAGCATAATAAGCATTCTGTCTGAAATGAATCTTTCTGTCTCTCCCAACTCTAGCAGTTTGCTGTAAAATTTTGAGACTTCTCAGGCTCAAGTTCTACTTTCCAGCCCGACAAACTCGCTTCTTGTCCTCTACCCTTTCTTTCTCTTCAAAGAAGACAGAGAATGAGTTCCCCAAGAACATTTTCTCCCCCAACCTTCCCCACTCAACAAACAGAGGCAAAAGAGGCTCCCTTATCAGGTCAAATGCTCTGCTGTTGCTCCCTATAACCTAAGTTCCAACCAAATCTGGGATTCCAGAACACATTCTTTGTATGTTTCCACCCATGTCGAAGCACTCTCTACACCCGGAATGTCGTCCCTTCCTGGGTTGATATCCTTCGAGGTCCAGTTTAAATGCTGTCTCTCATCCGATGCCTTCTGATCTCCGCAATGACTTTACATCTGCTTAATTTGTACATATATCATACGCTTCCTCGTCCTTCATCCCGAATAAAGTTTCTTCCCTATTTGGCTGAAATCTTTCATGGAACTGATACGGTTCCTTACGTGCAAGTACTTACTTTCGAAGTTCTCTGCCTCTCCCTGAGTATGTGTACATTAAAGGCTCCGAAAGAATGGGCTGAAGGAGTGAGTCAGCCCTCCCTCCTTAGCGGCCGACGTGAGCCGGCCCACTCCCGGCCCTCTCCCTCTCAGTACGAAGAGCGCTCGGTCCAGGCCGCTGACTGGCCACCGACTCTCCGGCTGGGTGGTCTCAAGCTCAGAGCTCCCCTAGGGCCCGAGGAGACAAAGGTGCCGCCCGAGGGGCAGAGGAATCCCTCGGCTCTTCCTCCCTTAGAGGCCTTGGGAAAGTCGCTTTCCCTTTCTGGCTGTTCCCTCTTCTGTAAACGAAGGCACTGAACCGGACGGTTTCCAAGGGGCGCCTCCAATTCTAAATCCCAGCACCGGGAAGGGGGAGAGCGCAAACGGAGGGAGAACCTGCGTTCTCGGAGGCGGGGGCAGTCACAGTGACCTCGCGAGGGATCTGTCGGCCTTCAGGCCGCCAGCCCGGGGAGAGGGGTGGGCGGGGGGGCGTCTAGGGCCATTACCTGGATGTTCTCCTCGAAGGCCCCCCACTCCGGGGAGGCCCCATTCCGGGTACCTCCCGCCGGGGCCACCGGGCTTGCCATGTCCCTCGAAGGGTCCCGTCACTCGGGCTCGCGCAACTACTGCGCCAAGTGGGGAGGGCCCGGCCCCAGGAGCGAAGGGGAGTGGGGGAGACGGGCGTCCCCCACCGTGGGATGCTCCAGAAGGAAGACGGCCGGATGTTTAGGCGACTCCACCCGGAAGCTGCGGACGTGGAAATAAAAAGCAGGTCCGCCGTGTCTCGCGAGACGCAGGCGCCGCTGGTCTCCACGGCGACGACGCGAGAAGGCCTGCACGCGTGCGCTGTGGTCGCACGGTGGTCACGTGAGCTAAGATGGCGGCCTCCGGAGCGGTGGCGGAGATGCGGAGCCGCGTGGTGCTCGGGGAATTCGGGGTCCGGAACGTAAGGCTGGAGTGACGAACTGGGTCGGGATCTGTACGGAGGGCAGGGTGCCGGCCTCCAGCCTCACGTGTGCCTCTGCTTTAGGTTCATACCACGGACTTCCCGGGAAATTACTGCGGCTACGACGATACGTGGGACCAGAGCCGCTTCGAGAAGGTGAGGGGAGGCCCAGTGGTGGCGGGGGAGGTGGGGGAGCTGGGGAGGGAGGCCCGGGGGGAACGCGGAGGGGGCTGGGGAGGGAGGCCCGGGGGGAACGGGGAGGGGGCTGGGGAGGGAGGCCCAGTGGTGGCGGGGGAGCTGGGGAGGGAGGCCCGGGGGAAGGAGGCCCGGTGGTGAGGCGGGGAGCTGGGGAGGAAGGCCCGGTGGTGGCGGGGGAGCTGGGGAGGGAGGCCCGGGGGAAGGAGGCCCGGTGGTGAGGCGGAAGGCAAGCCCTGGAAGCCCAAGGACCCGAACACCCGGCCTGAGCCGCAGAAGGGAATGCGGGAATCTTAGGCGGCTTTACTCGCTGAGCCTTTGCCCCCCCCCCCCCATCCTTTTAGGAATTCCGCGTGGATGTGGTGCACATGGATGAAAGCTCGCTGGAATTTGATATGGTTGGGATCGATGCTGCCATTGCCAACGCTTTTCGGAGGATCTTATTAGCTGAGGTAGTGACGGTGATGGTGACGTCGTATTGTGGGCAGGAGGGCAGAGAAGCAGACAGGAGGCAGCCACCCTGTCGTAGCCACGTTGAACTACTTGGGCTCACTTTTTTGCAGCTTTGTGTATTTATTTCCTTGTGGTTGCTTATGCTTGTTCCCTCCCAGGTTAGTTCTTATTTTGTAAAGTAGTCAGTCCTTAGAAACGTAGGAAATGTTTCTTTGTAGGTAGAGAAGATCTATTGTATTATATATTTCTGAGGATCAGTATCAATTCTGTATCTAGGTTCCAACCATGGCTGTGGAAAAAGTCTTCGTGTACAACAACACATCCATTGTTCAGGATGAGATACTGGCCCATCGTTTGGGACTCATTCCCATTCGTGCAGATCCTCGGCTTTTTGAGTACCGGAACCAAGGTAGGAGAGCGGAGGTTTGTAGAGGGGAGAGGTTGTGGCTTGGTATGATGGCACTCTTGCTCTTACATGTGCAGGTGATGAAGATGGTACTGAGATAGACACATTGCAATTTCAACTGAAGGTCAAATGTACCCGTAATCCTCAAGCTGCCAAAGATTCCTCTGATCCCAATGAACTTTACCTCAATCACAAAGGCGAGTAATGACAGGGTCAGGAAAACAAAGGTGCAGATCCATGTCCTTTACTTATGTGATCTTAGCTAAATTAGCTTTTAAGCCCCAGTCTACTCATCTGTAATTTAAATGGGTTGAACTATTTGGTCTTTTATAGCTGTAAATCCAGTGATGGCTTGAAGAAGTGGGAGGAGCATCTGCCACTATTATAAGACCATAAATTTCAGAGCTTAGAACTAACCACAGAAGCCATCTAGGCCCTCAGTAACACTTCCCTCCCAAATTTTAACTGACATTCTTCATCTCATCCTGTAGTATACACAAAACACATGACGTGGATACCCCTGGGAAACCAAGCTGATGTTTTCCCAGAAGGTACTATTCGTCCTGTGCACGATGACATCCTCATTGCCCAGCTACGTCCTGGCCAAGAGCTTGACCTACTTATGCATTGTGTTAAAGGCATTGGTAAGGATTATTGGGTGCTAGTCCAACTGTATTGGGGTGGGGGGGAGTAGAAGGGCCCTGAAATTTTTGGATTGGAAATATTAATGGCATCATGGTGTAGTTTAAAGCATGGAAGATAAGGGGATTGATAAGGGGTATCTGCCTTTCCTCTCCAGGCAAAGACCATGCAAAATTTTCTCCTGTAGCCACTGCCAGTTACAGATTATTGCCAGATATCACTCTACTCCAGCCAGTAGAGGGGGAAGCAGCTGAAGAGCTGAGTCGATGCTTTTCTCCTGGTGTTATTCAGGTGCAAGATGTCAAAGGTACCTGTAGAAAGGGATGCTCACATCCCCATGTCTTGAAAACCTTGAAGACACTTCTCAGTTGAAAGATATTCTTACTTTTTTTCCTCAGGATTCTTAAACTTATATCATCTTGTTCATAGCAGGCATCTCATGATTGTAATATCATTCATTTTTCATCGTAACACCCTGCTCTGGAACATTTATGTAACATGATTACAAGCTGTTGAACACATAATTCAGTTGAAGAAGGCCTTAGAGCTCTGATCATGCTTACATGCTTCATTAAATCAATTTTGCTTCTTCTGATAAGAACCAGTAATCTGGTTTATTTTATCAGGAAAGAAAGTAGCCACAGTTGCCAACCCCCGTCTGGATACCTTCAGCAGAGAGATCTTTCGTCATGAAAACCTTAAGAAGTTGGTGCGGCTGGCCCGAGTACGGGATCACTACATATGTGAGTGTCAGGGAGGGGGAAGTAAAAGTGGTATGGGAGTAGACTGAAAAGCTCTTTCCCACAACCTGGCAAAAGGATTTCCTTTCTCTCTGCAGCTTAATACTGTATATTATCTTCTATAATTGAGCTTTTTACAGGTGGGCCCTCTTTTCTATTTGTATTCCTAACATGCATACCAAAGTTCTTAAATATATATATTTACATTACAGTCTCAGTGGAATCAACAGGTGTCTTACCGCCTGAGGTTCTGGTGAGTGAAGCCATCAAAGTTCTAATGGGAAAATGTCGTCGCTTCATGGACGAATTGGATTCAGTTCAGATGGACTGAATTATCTTGCAGCAACTTAGTGGGAGACAACACCTGGATGTGGGGATGCTTCACTCCATCCAAAAATTGTCCTATGATTCCTGAACAGGCTGGCTACGTAAAAGACTCCTAAGAAAACATCAGTGGGTGTGGAGTTGTGATCTAAATGCTGATACAGCCTTCCCGATTGCTTTTTTGGAGTGTCAGCTGTGCGATGAAAAGATCTGTCATACCGTTTGTAATAGCATCTGGTTAACAGAGTGTGTTCCAAAGTCAGTGGGGAAAGGGGAGGAAAGACAACAACATAAAGAACAGCCTTGAGGTGCCATGTGTAGTAGCATATACTATGAGAAAGGCAGCCTGTATATTAAAGTTGTGTATCAAACTCAGTTTTTTTTTTTTTACTGACATGCAGAAATATGCCTAGAGTTAATGTTTCTACAAAAAGGCTCTAAAAACAATAAAAAAACTAGCATGAAATCACAAGATGTTAAAAAATATCACAACACAATAAATACAACTGTTCCCTTCATGGCCCCCACTGAGGCAGTAGTCAAAGCTAGTAGAGAAGGCATGTTCCAAAACTGACCATGTGGTCAACAAAAAAACTAATACTACAACAGAACACTTGAATGTGTGGAGGACAACAGGAAGTCTGTGCAATACAGATAGATACACTGGATGTGAAACCCCTTCTCCCAGCTTTCCCTTGTTCTCTATCCTATGGATCCACAAACTACAGAATCCTCTTGCCAAATATGTCCAGCTCATTTTGAATTTAGAGTTTAGAGGAGGCCTGGATGTTTATTTACCCTTTGTTATAACTCTAGAATGGAATTCCAAAACCATGGGCAGCTCTCATGAGCCCTGACTGATGGTATTTATGAGGATAATGTCCTGCAGGCAGTTGAAACTTAAGAAGCCATGAACTTATTAAAGGCACCTGAACTAGGCTACACGGGAACCAAGCCACAAGGGCCAAGTCATGGTAAGAAAAGGCCAAAGGGCTTAGCCAGCTCCTACGAATAGATGCTGCCTAGTTTTGTCAATAATCTTGGATGCCCACAAAGCACCTGAGCATCAAGTGAAATGGTTAGAGATTGTGGCTATTGCTCCTATGGAATCCTTGCTAATGAGGGAGCGACATCTACTAGTCATTACTGATGAGCAGTAGGTGTCATTCTCTTAGTGACGAGAAGGCTTCCCAAGGGGCACTGAGGTGAAGACTTGGGATTGGCCAGTGTCTGAAGGGATCTTGTTCTTGGCCATAGCCACTTGTAGACAGTCTTATACCCCACCTATTATTCAAGATGCCATGCACGCACTTCAGTTGCCATCCTCCCAATCCAGCAACAAAATAGTTCTGCCTCCCATTTCCCCTTCCCCCAGCATGTGAGTTGAAATTGCCAAGAAAAGACATACACACCAGTTTCTGTGACTGCAGTGCAGCCACAAACTGGTGGCAGTGCTCGCTAAATTCGAATGAAGCAGACCCCAACCCCACCATACTCTACATATGTTGCATAAAAGGTAGTTGGAAAGGGAAAAATGACAACAAGGAACTATGATTCTGCTCATGGCTTCTCTTGAAAATGCTCAGATATGGAGCTCTGAGTGGGTTAGGAGACATCTTGGGAGAACTAGACAATAACGTAAGTCCTAACTCCCCTGGAAATGACACCAATGCGATTGCTTCTGGCCTCTTCTTGGAGTCTTGGCTCTCCATCTCCAAGCCTGGTTCTTTCTCCAGGTCAGCACTGGAAGAGGCAGTGGAGATAACAGCTACAGGTTAGCTATGAAGGGTAAGGAGAAGAGATGACAATGAAGGCCTAGGAAAATTGTTCAGAAGGCCATATCAGGGTTCAAAGATGTTGCTCAAGCATCCATCCTCACTTTCTAGCACATCACATTCCAGCAACGGCTTTGGTTTTTTGAAGAGTGATGGAAGGTTCTTAATGTGAACCTCCTTACGGAACTGTTCTCCCAGAGGTTTCTGTAAGAAACAATCAAGGCTATTATGAAAACCTGATCAATGGGGCCTCCCTTCTCTGCAATAGGAAAGCTCCATTCTTTTATATTTAATGATAATTCCTCTATGCCTTGGTAAGACTAGTTGGAGGCTGCCCTTTTATGTTTGCATCTTAATACTTAATGGTTTCAAGACCCACATAGGGTCAAAGAAAAGGAAATAGATTCTGTATCATTCACAGGGCAACAATAAATACAGTGGTTCCAAGTTGAAGCTTACCCCAATACAGCCAGCAATGAGGCGTTTGAAATGATCCTTTCTGCGCTTATCAGTAATTTTCTGCAATGTTGGGTTCAGGAGCTTGCAGTCAAACTGGTCCAGAGATTCCTTCTGTATTTCTGGGATCTGTTCCATCACAGCTCTCACCTCCAGGTATCTAGGGCGCTGAAAGAGGGTCAGATCTACTGAGGACAGGTTTGGGCATTCCTGGGCTTCAAGTATCACAAGAGAATAACTTGGGCAACATGCCAAGAGTCTAAAGAGTGACAACTAAAAGGCATCAGGAACAAACTGGCTGATTCTGGTGTACCTACCAATGCCTCATATATCTGGAAGGCCAGATGGACAAGTGCAGCCATACAGCCATCATGCTGCCCATGCATCTGCAAACCTTTTAGCACACTGGTGAAGAACCATGTTACTGCATCAGAGAGGAGTGTTCCCGAGAGTACCTGAGGAAACAAACTGTGTTAGTACCAAATTTTTCCCCTCAAGCACCTTACGTAGGCTAAGAAAATTGCTAAGAAGCAACCAATCTGTCCAATTTCCTCATCTGACAAACAAGAAAATAGGTCCAGAGAGAGGGACTTCTTCAAACTGGTAGCAAACAGCTGTCAAATGACCTTGGACCTACGACTCTTCACTGTAAACTTAGTCCTCTTTCCACTAAACTTCACTCAATCCCCACCCTCCTTCTGATCAATAATCCTTTGGTGATTCTGCTCCTAAAGAATCTTCTCTTTAGAAGAACTGGGTGAGGAGAAGGAAACTCTACTTGTTTAAGCAGAGGCCAGCAGAGCTGAGTGGTGGTCCTCTGGCAAGATAAGGTGTCCTTCCAGGCTAGGGAAGTGAAGGCTGTGATGAGCAGTGCTGTACACACGTCCTAAAGGGAAGAACAGTGAATAAGCGTTACTGAAGATTCTGTTTCTTTTCCCATTCTATTAGGATTTGAAAACTTTTGACAGGAGGGAGTGAATATGTGAGGCAATCTCATGAACTGACTTCACTGTGTAAAAAGAACAAGGAATGATGATGAGACAGAGCACACTACCATAACTTCTGTCATTCACTTACCTCATGCTTCATTAGACATTTGCCCAGATCTGTGAGTTCGGCCATGGCTGAGGGGGCCACCTCTGTGCAAACCATCTCTTCATCTATGAGCAAAAGGCAAAACAGTTGTTAGTTCCACCTTTAGAAAAGCCCCTTCACATCTTGTTCTAGAGTAAACCAGTAGGTGAAAGTGTGTCTAGACAGAAATACCAATCTAAAGTCTGCCTGGATCCTCCCCTGCTGATATGACTCAGGTAAAATACCCCCTTTGCCTAGGAGACAAGCACGCTTACTGCTGTGCTAGAAACATACTCTATCTGGAGTCAGAAGAGTGAGCTCGATGGAGGTTCCCCGGACAGATGTCAGTTTGTTCTACAGGGAAGAGAACTGTACTCAAGTGTAAGTTTCGAACGTTGGGAAAGTTTTATGTGTGGCCAGATCTATGACATAAGAGCCTACCAGCAAGCTGCTAGAAAGACATTACAAATCTAATAGGCACTGCTATGGCATAAGGGTCAAAGAGAAAGAAAGCTAAGTTATAAATTCCTCACTCACCCTCTCCATCAGCTGGGGTGTTGGTATTGGTGGTGGTGGTGGTGGTGGTAGTGGTGGTGGTAGTATTGTGTTCAGCACCTTTCTTTGAAACACAGCAAACGGCTGTAGAGAAAAGCTGGATGATTAGGAAAACGGGGCTGTACCATAAAAGCACAGCCTCTTTAGGAGAAAAAAAACCCCTGCTCTAATGCTTCTTTGGGCCTATGGGATAGGGCAGAAGGGGCATGTAATATATTACCTAAATATAAAATAAATTTTGGTGGGTGTAACTGGTGAATAATTTTCTGGCCTGATAAATCTAAGGCAGTTTTATCTTCCCAAATTTAAAGTTTTAGAGGAAAACTCAGAATCTTCTGAAAGTGAATGACTTAGAGAGCTCATTGTTTTCCTTGCCTTTTAGGTAAGGAATTCACTCAAAAATTTTCCAGAGACAGTATATACAGTTTTCCTTGCTCATGTCCTAAAGGTTTTCCGAAGCCTGACAAATCCCTTTCTATTGTCTAACAGGAACTCTTCCAGCTCTAAATTCTTCTCTTAAGCTGTCCTCAGTGTGATAAGAGTAGCTGATCATGTTACTGATCTGATGATCATTACTTTCTCCCCACCCCTAATCTTTTAATTTCAAATCAACCAGCAATTTCTGATTATGTGCTCAGTACTGACTTTACCTACTAGTACTGTCTGGGTCAAGAAGTCCTTACATAATGGGTGACATACTTTACATCTGAAATAATGGAAAATCTATACTTTGAAATGCCTTAACCACAGGAATTAGGTCTTCCCTAAAATTTTCTTCTTACTTTGTTCTTTCACATGTCACTTACTGATCAGGTCCATAACTTCACGAGTAAGCAGCCTCACTAGTTGTTCTTCCAACATCTCTTGAGACTCTGGATTTTCATCTGCAGTCTCTTCTTCACCGCTGGAGAGAGCCAAAGGGTTAGATAACACTAGAGAAGTTGCTAGGGTAAAGGGAGAAAAGTTTGGGAATCCAGTGGAAAGCAGACCCTCCCAATGCAGACTGGTTACTCATCACTTCATTCTATTATATTTATTATAGCAAAAGCTGGATAGGGCTCCAAATGATCCAGTACTAGACACACTACTCTGAAAGTCAAAGTGGGTGGAATGATGTATCTGAAAAGTCATCCAAAGCACTGAAATCCCATTCACTTATGAGGGTTTAATCAGAATGTCAGCCTACTGATCTTTCCCTTTCCACCTGGGACATCTGAGCAAGCACTGTATTATTCCCCAAGAATGGTTCCTACTCCAGTGTTAGCTGATGTACTGGCTATTCCAGCTAGGGCAAAAGGGCTTCCTGCCCAGTGAACTCTGGGCAGAAAGGTTTCTTACCACAGTAAACTCCTCTGATTGATGACTTGCCATTTCTGGGAAAGCCTCTGGAAAACAGTGAGGGCATAAAAAGAAACAGTTGAAAATAATCTTCCACTTAAATAAGGGTTACATGAGGTAGATAAACTAGATAGAGCACTACTGTTCTATGGGTAGGGGTAGTATAGAAAAGCCATTTAAGCTCCCTTTTAGAAAGACAGTAGTTTGAAATAATCCCCTTTCTCAAGCTGTTGACCAGGAAAAACCAAAACCAAAACTATTTGCAACAAACAAATGATAAGGACCTGATATCTGAGACAGAAAGAGAAGAAATGCAAATATGTAAGACCAACTGCCATTCTCCCAAGGATAAATTTGGTCAAATAATATGAATAAACAGTACTTAAAAGAATGGCAAATTACTAATCATTATGTGAACTTTTGCTCCAAATTACTAATGTGAGAAATGCAAATCAAAACCAATACTAAGGTTGTTTGTCCCAGAAAACTTGCAAAAGTGACAAGAGATGAGAACTGTCAATGTTGGAAGGGCTGTGAAAAGGACAGGCACAGTAATAAGTTACAAGAAGGAACTGTGAATTGTTCATTCCGGGAAGTAACTTAGAATTATATAAGAAAGTGAGTAAAGTATCCATAACCCTTTGGCCCTGAGACCCTATTGCTAAGCTTATACTCCAAGAAGATCAAATGCTTCAAAGTATTTATAGCAGCACTTTTTTTGTGGAAGCAGAAAAGAACAACAGAGTAGAAACAAACTAGATACCTATCAATTGGAAAATGACTAAACAAACTGTGAAAAATGAAAGTAGTATTGTTGTATCATAAAAAACCATAAATATGAAGACTACAGAGAAGCATGGGAAGATGTATATGAGCTGATACAAGTGAAATAAGTAGAACTAGAAAAATAAGACACAACTGCAAATGGAAAGAAAAGTAAAATAAAGTAAATGAAAAGAAAGTGAATTGTTTTACCGCTTTAAAAAATTCTATGTACAAGGGATGGCTCTCTCTACAAGAGAGGGGCATATCTGGAAACGATCATGTAAAAACAGAAGATTTAAAAAAGAAGATATTCCCACATTTCTCCTATTTCCATCAACCCTGATAGCCAGACTTGGGGCTTCTAAAAAACAACAGTAATGACCAGATACAGCTTGGAAAACCACTGCTCAATAATCAGCAGTTCATAGGATCACTTTAATTGGAAGGGAACTTTATTTCTGAATCCTTTAAACTACCAAGTACATCATTATTATTATACTCTCTGACAAGAACCATGAGAAGGACCCCTGGATTTGGGATTCTGAAAACAAAGTTTAGCACAGTATAGCCTTTTAGGGCTCCTGGACTCTCCTTTATAGCATCCCCTCCCTTCACATCAGCCCAACTATCAGGAGAAACCTAACATACAGGAAAAGGAAGCTAGCTGCACAGTAGTATCATGAACTAGACTTTTATTACAGGGCTATTGTTTAATCTAATGAAAAGACAGTATGAGGAACCAGAGAAACTTTGGTACAAATTCAGGGTCTAAAAGAACTTGAGCCTTAAGGAATTCTTAACCTGAACTCCTTAGATGGATAGTTTAGAACAGAGATTTTCCATTTCCTTTTGATAGTGCCCTCTTACCATATGCAGATAGGTGAAGAGGGGTCCAAGAATGGGAGACACAAGGGCTTCATAATGCTCTGGAGGGCAGAACAGCACCAGAGGTTTCACAAAAACCCGTTAAGAAGGTATGTTAAGGAGACTATAATATTCAAGGCACAGGTACACCTCTCACTCCACATGCATACCTTTCCTGAGACAGCCAGAGAGCAGATCACAAAGATGTTCAGAAAGTCTGCCAATGGCTTTAAAAATGCCAATGCCACTGTCTGGTGTTAGGTAAAACCTGTGGACTTGTCTCTTTCCTTAGCATGCTAAGCTGTACAGCTGTTTAATCCTATTACATTTCCAGATTGTATTATCTTTCCAGTCAAGTTTTGCTTCTTATCTCCACTGGTTCATAGTTCTGGGGCACAGAAAAGATGCTAGTATTAAAATAGAGAAAGTATCTGGATTGCAGGATGATTTAGAGATAGAAAAGGATCCTGGAGGCCATTTAAGCCAACAGATGAGGAAACAGGCCCATGCATGTCAAGTAGCTTGTTCAAGGACAGTTACTAACAGAGAGGAGACTTGTAACCCTGGTCTTAATTCCCAAATCCAGAGCTCTTCTCACCATATCAATATGCCTCTCAGTGAAGAGTAATAAGTATGCCAATATGAAGGTGCTTTTCCACAGAATCAGCATACAGGCAACTATAGAACAATCAATCTAAATCTGAGTCAAACCAATAAATTTGAGGGAAAATGACTAATCCTAAGAGTCTGAACAAGATGTTTTAAGACTTCCTATGTCTCTTTTGTAATCTTCTGCTGCTGCTTTTAGGTTTCAATTCATTGTTCTTTTAGTGAAATTTTCATGAACTCAGATAATAACATCCCTCAGTCTATGCAGATTATTTCTTATTTTCCAAATCTTTGGCAGATTCCACAAGGATATGAAGCATGGGTCGGAGGCGGTAGTCAGGAATGCTGTTCAAGTTGACAAAGGCTGAGTTAAGAAGCTGGGTGGCAAGGTCTTCAACAGTGTAGAAGTCTTGCTGCATAGAAGAGCCTGCTTTCCCTAGGATATGGAAACTACAAAAGAAAATCATCAGCAGTTTCAGTACCCACCAATGCCAGTTCTCAATGCCCAAGAAACTAAAAAAATGTTATTTACTTCTACTTGTTTGATCAGTAACTATTTCAATAAATTTCTGAGTCAAGGGTTAACTGCCTTCCAATTTCTCATTAATTAAGATGCAATGACATTATAACGACTGGAGAGCTGTAGTTGGCTAAATCATGTTGCTATTCAGGCTAATATGGCAGGGTAAAAAGTTCCATAACTAGAGAACCTTTGAACTCTGGCCAGCTTATATCCAGGTATGTCACCTGTCCTAAGAATAAATACAGAAGAATGTGGATGACTGAGGGCAAATATGCCCCCAATACTGGAAAAGGAATAAGCATAAGATTCATAAAGAGGTCATAAAACCAGAACCAGAAGTTCATAATGCCCTTGGTCCTTAATAAGAGAATATTTGGGTTTATACTGCCTCATTCCCCTGGTACCCAAAGGAACACTAAATACCAGGCATTTTAACACTAATGTGCCTGTGAAAGGGAAGAGTAAGGAAACAGAATATAGAAAGGTAATATCAATCTCTTACCAGTTCTCATAAAGAGTACAAAAGAAACCTTGCATTCGTTCTAAGACTGTTTTGTAGACAGGAGAGTCATAGAGTTCTAGGAGAGGCTGAGGAAGTCCTGGAGGAGGAAGAAGATTTTGTTTTAGTTTAATTTTTTTTTTAAATCAGACGATGCACTTTCTCACTCTTCCACCCCCAACTGAGAACGTAGAAAACAAAAGAAAACAAAAATTATCATCATATTGTCAATTAAACAAATTTCCACGTTGGCCCCTAAAAAGCACCTGTCTCATTCTGTTTTGAGTCCTTCAACCTCCTTATCAGAAGGTGGGTGGCATGTTTCCTCCACAGTTCTCTGGAATCGTGGTTGGTCTTGTTACACTGAAAAGAGTTTGGCCAAATAGCATTCCATTCTATTTATACACCGTAACTTGTTCATCTACCCCACAATTTATGGTTACTTCCTTGCCACCTCAAAAAGCTGTATTTTTGAACTTTCTTAGAGTTTGCGTGGCTAACCCTCCTATAATCTACCCTCCCTCTAATTCCTCTTTCTCCCCTTTCCCTCTGACCAGTTAAGATGAGGGTGAGGTTCAAATGTCAACTGCTCCCTCCCCCCTCCTTCCTTCTTGTTTCATAAATGTCTACTCGTACGTTTTGATTAAACAAGTTAATTTTCCTAATTGTACTTTTCTTTCCCTCTACCTCAGTATATTTCCTGCTCTTTCTTCTTGTTCTTAAGGTCACTGAGACATAACAGAACCATTTCCAAGCCCTGTCTAACTAGACTCCCTCTACGAATCCTGATGATGACAGGGTTCAGACACATGTATCATCCTCCCTTATTTGAATGAAAGCAGTTTATTTTTGCTAAATCCCTCATCACTGATTATTCATGATTACTTTTTAAGGTTTCTCAGCACGCCTGTGCCTGGACTGAAAAGTTTCTATGAAGCATCATTTTTGCATCAGAAGTGTTTGGAAGTTCTCTATTTCATTAAAATCTATTTCCTCTCTAAAGCATTATACTCAGTTTTGGGTTAAGTTATTCTTGGCTGTGAGCCCATTTATCCTTCACCTGGAACATTATATTCCAAGTTCTCCACTGCTTTATAGCGTTGGCTGCTCCTGACTGTGGCTTCTTCGTACCTGAATTCTATCTTTCTAGCTGCTTGTGATGTTTTCTTTCTCCTGGAAATTCTGGATTTTGGCTAAAATGTTCCTAGGAATTTTCATTTTGGGTTCTCTTTTAGGAGGTGGCTGGCAAATTCTAGTTCTACTTTACCTTCTGATTCAAGAGATCTGGGCAGTTTTTAAAAAAGTATTTATTGGAATAAGATGTCCAGATTCTTTTGTTTAGTCAAGGTGTTCAACTACTCCAATGATTTTTAATTTTTTTCTCCCTGATCTGTTTTCCAGGTCAGTTATTTCTCCTATGAGATTCTTACATTTTCTTTCTTTTATTTTCCAGTCTTTTGATTTTGTTTTAATATTTCTCCTTGCCTCATGACATCACTGGTTTCTACTTGGTCTTTTCAAATTTTCAAGGAGTTTGTTGTTTGGGCAAAGTTTAGGTAGCTTTTGGGCCAAGCTGTTCGTAGTTTTTCCAAATTATTTCTTCCATAGCCCTCATTTCTTTTCCAAAATTTTCCTCAAAGATTCACATTCCATTTATAAAAAATATTTTTAACTCCTTTTTTTTTTAAACTCTAGCTTCATCTCTTTCAGAAATTTGCTTAGTTTATACCCAAACTGTTTTTCTTTAAGGCATTGCTTACAGATGTTTTAGAGCCATTCTCTTCTGTGCATCCTTGCCACCATGATAGCTCCTCATGTGGTTTTTTGGTTTGTTTGTTTATCCATTAGTTCAGACTACTTCCTGATTTTGGACTTGATATCAAGATTGGGTTCTGCAGAACTTCAAGAGGGTCTGGGCTGGCCCTGCTACTACTTTCTCAGGATATTGAATATTGTGCTATTCTAGGATCTCAGGGTCAGGTTGGAGACCTCAAAGCTTTCAGAGATCTGATGTAGGGCAAAGTCTGATTTGCTGCCTTCCTGATCTGAAAATGCAATTTTTTGACCAGAGGTCTGAACAAAAGCAAAAGCTGCTGGACTCCACCCATCAGCTGGTTGGAAAGTCGGGCTGTCTCAGAGTCACAGAATCATAGGTTCCTCTTTGGTTTGAGATTCCTGGCTTTGATTATCCCTTTGCAGGCTGAGCTAGATGCAGGAAATTATACCCTGCTCTGGCTTTAAGTCTCGCAGTTGCTTCTGAAGTTTCTTCTTTCTTTGTATAACAACCAGGACCTCCTCTAATGTTCTTTGTAGGTCCACTTCCCACTCTACCCTGGATCTGTGACCCAGAACTGTTTAATGAGTGACAAAGCTGCCCCAGTTAACACTTGTTTCTCCTGTAGTGCCCTGGTGTGGATCTGGAGGTTCCCACTTATGTATCTGAGATCTCTTTTTAGGCTGGCATGGAACCTTTCCCTGGATCCTGGAGTGCTCTGCTGTTGGGGCTCCTACCCCAACCCTGTTACCAGTGTCTGCAAACCTCTCTGTTTCCCTATGTCGACTTGGGTCAGAAAAAGGACTCATTCACTGTGACTTTCTCTGTCTTTCTCCATCAGGATTAGGTCTGGTACATTTATAAATCTGTTTGGAGTTGGTGATGGGAGCTTAGCTACATTGCTTCCTTCTACTTTGCCATTTTGGCTTGCCCCAGGAAGAAGACTGTTGAGGCACATATTGTTTTGCCACTAACTTACCTGAAACTGACAGTGCACAATATGGGAATTAAGTGGACTGGGCTGAGGGTTTAGATTTTTATGGAGCTGGCCAAGGCTTCAAACTGCTTTGAAACTTAAGTAGTTTCTTTGAAGACTTGAGACAGATGTGAAGAAATGTACCTGTCACTTACACTGGTTAGTAATATACCTCTCCTATAGCACTTGGGACCACTAAAACCATGGTTGTCTAGTGCTGTATTTTACTTGGAATAAAATGTCCCAAAGTTCACATTTTATTTCTGCCCTAATGGAGGTCTTCCTGAAATGGATAATGGCAAATTGCTCTTCATGTAGGGATAGTTAAATTTATTAAAATCTTCTAAATGTACATTTGTAGTTAATGAAAAGGGCATGGTTCTTTGAATAATGTCAGTTTGCATTAGAAGGCTTGCTAGTAGAAAGAAATGCCTGTATGCATATTATTAGTAACTCCTATAAAAAGATCAAGCAAAATGGAAACATTTCCATTTCAGTGGATAAAGAAAAGGTCTTTACTGATGTATTCTGATGTATAACTTTCTCTTCAAGATTCTTCATGATGGGGAAGATTCTAGGATAAGAGTATTGAAAAGGCAATTCTGGCTAACGGATGACATTGGACAGGCAAAACTAATACTTTTCCTCTTGAACTGCTTGACTAGTTTAACCTTACCACTTTTATTCCAACATATCTTATGTTGCCTGGTAGAGCTGAACATGCCTTGTAATCAAACCTGGGAAAGGTTTTGGGTATACTAAGATTCTGTGTTATTAAAAAAAAAAAAATCAAATGAAATCCAGGATTAGTGAGAAAGGTACATCTGAATTTCTTTAAAAAAAATTATCTAAATGCCTGTATTTCAATCCACTTGAGGACCAAACAATAAAGACAGATAAGTTTTTGCCCTGAAGAGCATATAGCAATTACCAGAAAGGGAATGATACTCAGCTTTGCTACTCACCATCTCAAGGTTGAGACCAACATGCCATTTTCGGTTATCTTTGGGTAATTAATTTTCAACTAGATTAATTCATAAACTGAGAGGCTATTGTAGGACCTTGGTCTGAAAAATTAATACAACTTGTAACTCAAACAATCACATACTACTCAGCCTGGGTAGTTCACTTGGTCTGAGTGACTGCTTAAAGACTTTGTATACCTTGGATTTCCTAGTGTCCTTGAACGTCCAAGTTTCTACCAAAACTTATCTGTGGCCAGACACCAAATATCTGTAGGTATTCTAAAGAAAAAGCTGCTATAAAAGTATTAAGTGCACTGTTGGTCAAATAAGTTCAAATATTTAAAGAGCTAGAGATATTTTACATAAATACTTTATATGTTCATAAACTTATTAATAGATTATAGCATCTCTTACATACTAATATATTTTAAAACAATTTTCTATTTATACAAAAGCAAACTAATTGTTTAGTCTAAACAGTTTAGAGATTAAACACCCTTACTTATATGTGACATACTCTTGTTACCCAGCGGTAGAATACCAAAACCACAGGAGTAGCAAGGGGAAAAATGGATTCTTAAGGTTGAATTTGTAATACCTAAGTGATGAAGTGATAGTATGTATCACTTGATCACTCCACTACCCAGACAGCCTATGCTAGATGTGGGATGACAGTTATACAATGCTCATTTTACAGATAAGAAAACTGACTCTTAGGTTAAATAATAACAGTATCAACGTATCAACAACAGAAAATTACAGAGAACTTCTGTGTTTGCAATGCAAATGTTATCTTTTTATCTCACTTTACCCTCATAACAACTTTGCAAGCTGGGCATTACAGATGCTATTAGCTCCATTTTAAAGATACGGAAACTGAGGAACATTTTCTACCAGCTTCACTGCTTTTGGACTTCTCTGGACCTCTCCATTCTGCCTTCTGTCCCCAGAAAACTCACTACTGGGAAATCTCATGATGTTGCCAAATTGAATCTGTCTGGTACTCCCATCTCATTCTTAGGTACCTTCTGCCTCTCTGACTGGAAGAGAGGGCCATGGTTTCAAAGCCTTTATTTAAGGAGAGGGTTCAGAACAGTCTTCTCCTCATTTCCCACCAGCTATTCAGCTTCTGGACTTAGCCAGAACTCTCCATCAAGTCCCTGTACAGGTACTTTAACCTCTCCCCCAACTTCTCACCTTCCTTTTGTGGATTATCTCCCCTTATTAGACTGTGAGGGGGGAGACTATCTTCATTTTATTTGTATCTCCAGTGCGCAGCATACTGCTTGGCACAAAGGTGCGTAATCAGTGTTTATTGACTACTGACCAGGAACAGAAATATTAAGTAATTTGTCAGGGTCACAGAACTAAAAAATCTCAGAGGCATGAGTTAAACCTAGGTCTTTGTGGCTCCAAGTCTAACACTCTTTTTACTACAATATACCATGTGGGTAAATCAAGAGCATAGGAGGATGTTAGTGCTGCAGAAACCAGGCACATCAAGCTGTTGAATCTGCTTTAGATGCAAATTCCCAGAAATTCTTAGAGTAGGGAAAATTGAACTTAGAGGAAATGAAGTTTCTTACCCAAGATAGCATTCTTTTCTACTTCGAGCATATCCAAAGCCTTTGAGAAATTATCTCCCAGTTTAGCCAGTACCTCTGGTGTATACAAAGTATTGTGGGTTCTGAAAGAGAGAAGTAGCTTTATATATATATATGGTTCCCCCAATATGACATGGTGCTGTGCATCAGCCTCCTCTCTCCAAACTAGTGTACAGATGGAGATGTTCTTAAGACTTCTCTAAACAGGGAACAGGAAAGAGGTCACAAAGTAGCCTGAGTACTCTTCAGGAAAAGGGTTCAGAATGGAAGCCTGGAACTCTACCACAGAGTATAAACATGAAAGGTGGAACCAAGGAAAAGGAAGATATCTGTTAATCTAAAAAAATACTCCAACAGGACACCTCAGCACCAGGGCTGGGGGATGATATTTTCTTGAACCTAAAGCAGATACTCCAAGAGATCCTGGTAGGCTAATAAACATCCCAGAATGAGGAAGAAAGGAAGTAAGAGAGAGGAATTGTCCAACTTTTTACATCTTACACACCTTTCACTCCAACAAGTAGAGATTGTCCTAACATCACCAGGGTCAAGCAGTCAGTATCCCTTGTTGCAATAATCAAACAATTCTGCTTTCTTTTGTTATTAGAAACATAAAGCTGTGTTAGTCTTTCCTTAGCCCAATGCAAGATATATTTTTCCATATTCTGAAACAAATTTCATTATTATCACATGGTTGTTTTGTTCCACATCTGACATTATAGCCATACTCTACAAAACCTTAATGTCAACCCAAATCAGAACTGAACACCAAATGGGTAGCACATTCTCATGCTGGTTTGACAAGACCTTTCATTCAGGTAAGTCATAAAAATCTTCAACAGTACCAGTCTTTATTGACGTAAATTCTCACTTATGTAGAGTTTGATCTTGGACAACCGGCACCTTGGAACTGAGGAGAATCCACCTGTTTCAACAAGGGAAATTTTGTTGCTAATACCTTCATTAGGAGACTATATATAAATAACATTCCCATCTGAAACCTTTTAGGTAGAAAGAATCTGGGAATAAAATTTTCAATGTCCAAAAATCATCTGCCGGAGCCCTAAATAAAGAGGGAAAGAAGCAAGCTGCTGCCAATTTTTGTCAAGACAAAAAAATCAGTTGTCAGTAAACAATGTAAAACGATCCCACACTACTGTCTCCGGTTCCAGACTTCTGTACAAAAATGTCATAGCCACTCTTTCTCCCTTTACTTGTCTTTTCCAAAAACAGTGCTTTTTAGTACAAAGAGGCAAGATCTAAGACACACTTGAAAAGCTGTAATTCTTGTGAAATCTATAATTTTCCCTCCTTCATAAATGATTCTCCACTGAAAAATATTCTTAGACTTAAAGGGCTGAGGAAAAGGCTAGACATGGATAGTCAAGACAGAAACAGTCTTCTTACAGTTTCATCAGGTGAACTACACATGGCCTTATACTGGCAGGATAACTGATTTTTGAAATGGAAAGTCAAAAAGGCAGTTCTTGCTTGTAATCTAACCACCTAACAGAAGCCCAGGGTATGTTAGAAACTTCCAAATACCAAGACAATTCCATTGACAATAAGAGGAAGCCCATGTATAAAATAGTTTAGTGGCTCTTCTCAGGGAAAGGCTTCTTTCTTAGTTTTAGCTAAATTCTGGCTCAATGGCCTATGATGAGTACAGAGTAGAGTTCAGATTCAAAGTCCAAGCAAAGTTCCCTGCAGAACAAAGGATACTTAGACCATGTTCCTGAAACTGAACTTGGTCCCTATAGTCCAAACAAATGCTGGCAGTTTCAGTGACAGCATTCTGCTGTATCCATTCAATAGAGTTTTTGGGTTTTTTTTTAAAATTTTTCAATAGAGAGCCAAATCCCACTAGATTCAGCTCACAAGGAGGCATTCCAATAGCCTAGGACAGTGAGCTAAACATTAAGGGGCAGTGGAGTGGAGAAATGGGAAAGGAAGACACAACTGGATGCCTGCACTAAGGTCCCCCAAAGGCCTTTTCCCCACACCAAAATGACTTACCTGAGCAGATGCTGGCTTTTTTTACGACCAAGGAACAGTGACTAAGAAGCTGTTCTGACCTGCCTTTCATAGCCTCCCTTCCTGCCCATATCATATCAAAAGCATAACAATCAAATTATGGAGATGAGGGGAGCATAGGCATTTATTCTTGAAAAGTCAGTGCAATTTTCCATCTTTTTTCTTTCTTCTGGATTACTTAGTTTTCTCTTATCTGCTTCCATCTACATGTGGGTACTTCAGGAAAATGTGCTGCTGTATGCTTTCTGTCAGTATCAGTTCTTGAAGTAAGACTCCAAGATGCTAGGGACAGAGGTCTTCGGTTCTTATCCTCAAATTACAAGTGATTAACATGCCCAGATGGACTTCAGGAAGTGTAAAGATTTCTGAAGCGGCAAACGTTACTGAAGCTACAAGCACCCCTGCTTATCCAATAATCTTCATGCTAATGATGATGACAATATCATTTCTACCTTTTTCACTCAAGTGCAATTACCCCAGGATTTTATCAACACAATGCTTTAAGGTCTCATAAATGAACTTCTAGGTTAGGGCAATGAGCACACTATTCACTTATATGAATTCTGACTCCACCTTTTGCTGAATGCCTAGCATAGTGTCCCGAAAACAGGGAAGCACACTAAAGAAAAGTATTGTGATAAAATTTCTGGATCATCCGAACAATTTTATCACCATGGCACCAACATTATTTGTTTTCAAATGCTCTTCTCATCAGTAGTTTCATATCTAAATAAAGCAGCTTCAAAGCATAAATTTAAATTAAGTATAAAAGAATGTATTAGGCTAAATGATAAAAGTATGACATGAGCCTTTGGAGAACAAGAGAGTTCTGTGTGAAAAGTCAAGTGTCTCCCCAGCTTTTTCTATCTCTAACCAACTCCCAAACCAATTAACAGGTTTGTTTCACCCTGGATTCTAAATAACCAATATAATAATAAAATATGTCTTCTTCTACATCTAATGCCAACCTACACCTTCTTCCTTGAACAGACAAACTTAGAAGCAGGAGATATTGTTAATATTTTGGCTATTTATCTTTATCAAAATACAAACCTGGTCTGTTTATTTAAAAAAAAAAACAAAAAACTGTCATTCTTGGCCCCACAGTACCAGCTGGAGCCCCTGAAGAAGAGAAAATTGCTGAATCAACATATAATAAAGCACCTATTATTCACGTTAGAACTTCGAAGTTGCTAATAACACAGGAATCTGAGAATATCAAAGTGATATTCTGCAGAAACCTTGTATGTTTCCTTATTTAAGTTATTTCAACATTCACAGTTTGGGTTCTACCCACTGAACAGCACTGCTTTTCCTGCCTGTTTGCTTACTCTTACTCAAATACTTGGGTTTTCTAGAAGTTTAGTAAGAGGAAGCCTGAAGAAGGGAATGATGGACTGCTCTATGTCCTTGTGGCTCTGTTAATTTATCACTATATCAAATGTCACCATGCCATGCCAAATGAATCTTTTATTCTCAAAAGAACACCAAAATGGCAATAATTTCTTGTCTACCTAAATTTGTAATACATCCCCTGTACCTCAATCCTGTGGCCCAATTTACATCCAACGTTTCCTGTAGAATAATTTCTCTGGAAATCAAGACATGTTAACAGACATCAAGACAACTCCCTACCTCTAGAATCTCTTCTAGATAAGATGAATGTGGGGCACCAGATGGACTACCTGGAGTACAAGCATTCTGGATTGCCTCACTATGTTTTGATGCACTGGTCAGCAAAGGAACGAGTTGGTGCCTAGTTCCAAATTTTCAACATGGACAATACTTTTGGTAGAAATAAGTAGATGCTCAAATTCAACTTTAGACAAGCAAGAACTGGATTCCACTTCTCCCTCTGAAAAACTTCATTGTGACAGTTGCCCCAAACGTAGTAATTACATGATATCCGCAGTTTCCAAGCATACTTATAAATGACACATCTCCTTTTTCTTGCTTCACAGATTAAATCATGGCGGCTAGCATAAGCGGTAGTCACCAAGACCTTTGACGCTTGATGCTTACTGCCTATGTGACATGTCATTTAATCTCTCAGTGCCTTAGACAACTTTCTGATACTCATAAAGGGAGTTTTAACACTGGGAGTGTGATGACAGCACAGGTTCAGCTCAGCCTCCTCCTCCCTCCTGCCCAGATCTCAGTAAATGAGATGGAAGATATAAACATTTTCATCAAATGTCAACTCCTTCTTTTCTGCTCAGCCAGCAGATAAATTTGGTACCCTTGTAGTCATAGTAACTGTTATAGTCAATTCATATGAATTTCATTTACAGAACCACAATGACAAAGCACAAACTGTATGAGCAGATACTTCAATGTGCGTCATTTATTCTTATGTTTACGTCAAATGCAGCTCAAGGTGAAAGGATCAGAATGAGGGTTGGGAAGGAGTGAAGACAATTTCAGAAGAAGAGGTATGGATTTCTTTCTTTCTACTCAACATCAAAACCAGGTCAAGTAAGAAATGAAGCAATTCTTTTCACCAGGGTTTCACAAGTTCTGGGGTTACTTTAGGAAAAAGAAAATGTCAACAAAAACCAGACTGGAACCAATCTCTGCGCCAGGACACAATCCCACTGATTCCAACGGGAGAACACATACTAAGGCCATGCAAACAAATAAGCTTTAAGTCAGAAAATGACCTATCAGCTTGACCCACCTTATAAGAGCGAGCAAATTGTCGAGAAGTTTCAGGACCTGCTCAGTGCAAGGGTTACGAAAGATTGGATTGCCACTTGGAGTATAGCCAACCACAAATCCTCCAGCTTTAGCCTCTTCCAGGTCTGTGGGCCAGCGAGCTCGTTTTACAACGCCCAGAATGGTGTACACACAAAAACTTATCTATAGCAAAAAGAAAACAGAGATAAATAGAAGGCGAAAAATGAACAGAAATAACTCTTCTTAGCAAAGGCTTATTTAGTGCTTTGGCAAAAGCAGTATGAGGCCAGCGAGAAGGTGAAGATGTCCCCTCCACTTGCTCACTGGACCTTGTTCTCTTTAAGCCAGCAAAGCCCAAGGGGAGTCCTCCAGCCGCCCCTCTCCGGGCCGGTGGTAGCCTCTGGAAACCTGTTTACAAGCTTCCCCACCATGAGGATACCTTCCAGGGTATGCAACGACCCTTCCACAGGAGCTTATGACTGGAAGATGTCTTGGTGCTAGTCGTGCTGAGTCGAGTGTCTGCAGGATATGCTCTAAAAGGAAGTGTTTGGGTCACCACTATCTTGTCTCCCTGCAGCACAATGCTCCGAGGACTGACCGCAAACCTTGCTCCTGTAACAGGTCTGAAAGTGGATTAACATCTCCAGGGCGACCATTGTCCTACAATGGTGCTCAGTGGTTTAGAGTTTGGCTGTCATATGGCCAAATTATCAATCTTATAAATGTCCAGTCCTTCGATTCTACTTCAAGAACAAGAGTCAGTAGCTCATGCAACATCAGGGGAGGGAAGAAAATTCCCATCATGGTACATTCCGCATATCCAACCCGCATAGACTGACTTGAAGTTCTTCTAAGTCTTTGATTCTGATTTTCTAATTCCTTTCCTTATATTCTTCTGGACTATACCAATTCACCTTCCCCAGCAAACTATTACGATGACCTTTATATGGGGGCTGAAACAATGGTGGCTTGGAGACCATCGATTTTCTGTGGCTCATTTTCCTCTGATTCATTTTCATGAAACTTTCTATTTCAAGTGTTACTTAGAACATTTTGAAGTTAAATAATAATCAGCTATTCTACTGTGTGAACACAGCTAAAAAAAAAATCTCATTTAAAAAGAAAGAAGCAGCTTAAGAGTAGCAATGGCAATACTTCTAGGTCACTTTCCAGAATGTCAATGGGAAAGGCCCAGGACTAGCAAGATTATGAGACTGGAGAACACATCACACAGCTGCACACAATGATCAGCAGAGAACTTGCTTTCCCAGAAAAGGTTTTTTACTTACTCGTGAACGATTTAGACCGTTGGCATCTTCCAAGCCTGGCTCACAAATTTTGTTATCAGCACCCACATAGGCAATAAAAGCATCAGCATCTGATAGCACTCTGAGGTTTGGGCACAGAGGAGAGAGAATATTAGTATTTTCATAGTTTCAGCCCAAGTGGATGTAAAAAAAAAATCTAGTTGCCAGCCTGCACTTCTCACAATGTTGGGGTAATACAAATGTCAGCATTTTCTTCCACAAGAAAAGGCTATGATTATTTTGCACTAGTTGGTTTCAATGGAGGGGAGTACAAATAGTTTAAATCATTTTATTCTCATTTAATATGTACTCAGAAGGATCAACTAAGGAGAACCTTCCCTTTAAGTGGGCATTTATGCCTGTCAGTGTAATTTTTACTTGCATGGACTCTTTCAGCTGTTCACTCTACTCAGCTACGTTGGAAAATAAAAACCCAGGACAAGCATTCCAAACCGCAGCTCACCCTGTAGGCTGGTCCTGTGCACCGCCCTGGCACCATCACACCCATGTGTACACATTATGCTGCCAAGTTATTTTATTAGTTAATTACTCTTAGAGAGTGTGCTGAATGCGACCATCCCAACCGTACATTCTTAGAAACTCCTTAAAATATGATTCCAAAGACGGCTGTTAGCTACATGAGCCAAAAAGCTGCTTCCCTTCTCTTGTGGCCTTTAAACTACTTCCCCCTTCAGTTTCCCTAATATCCCTATAAGCTTCCAGGAGGATGTGAGATAAGATCAATGATACCTTTGCATCTCTTCAGAAAGCCAGAGGTTGGCAACTGGAGACATTAGCTCCTCCAGGAAAACTTTCTGCCGTTTGTAGTCCTTGAACTGATTGCTGATTAGGACCAGGGCTTCCATAAGGGCACACTTTTCCATTTGAGTCAGGAGCAGCTCATTGGAGAGCAGTTGCTTTACATGGTTATAAAGCATGTCAAAGTTGGGCTGGAGATTACAGAGAAAAGAACCAAGTGTGGTGGAGGGCTGTTTTTCTTTTTAACAGATTTAATTCACATGCATGTACACAAGTGCATGCACATATTGTGTGTGTGTGTGTGTGTGTGTATCCCCCTAGATTTCCCCTTATATTCTGTACACAAAAACAAGACTACCTGCCCTGTTATAAGGAAAAAAAATAGCAAAACTGATTAATACAACATAAAAATGTGACATTACATACAATATTCCAAGCCCATGGTACCACTTCCTTCTGACAAATGATAAACAAGGATGTCTGGTACATAGACTGTTGACAACATATATAATATTTTCTCCTAGCATCACCTCCTTCCCTTGATAGTAAGAAGGCATGTGTCATTCATTCTCTGCTACAGAACCTTAGCTATTTTTTTTCCTTGCATGGCGGAGATCTGCTTTTTATGAAGAAAGGTCCAGATATCCAAAGGCTACAAATAGGTAGTTTAACCAGGCTCTTAATAACTGGGCTCAATGAACTGTTTAAAAATCCTGAATCTTTTAGGAAGGCCAGATCTACAAGACAATTATCTCTGTAGCAGAATTTCTCACATTTTCTAGTTGAATCAACTGTTACCAGGCAAAAAACTTTCCATGCTACGTAACTGTGAAAACACAGGCAGTTGCCAATCCCATCTGGGCTAATTTTTCTACACTAATCTTATTAAAAGACTTCACAGCTCATGCTGCTTGGTACACATTTCAGGAGGCAAACACATATTGTACATTCTTGGAAGACATTATAATCCTGAGGGCAGATTGATTTCTTATTAAGAATCTTATTAATTTGGGCCAGTAGTTCTCAAGCTTATTGGTTCTAGCATCTTTTTACATTCTTAAAAATACTGAGGATTTCCCAAAGAGCTTTTCTTTATATGGGTTATCAATCAATATTTACTATATTAGAAATGAAAACACCTTAGTATTATTATGAGAACAGTTTTGACTTTGTGATCCCCTGAAAGAGTTTCAGGGTCCCTCAGACTACAGTTTGAGAACCACTGATTTATCCCATTAGGTTGTATTCGGTGTCTTGTTTTTCTCAAGGTGAGACTGTTTCATACTTGGACATACTTGACAGCAACACCTAAAAGAGACTTAAATAGAAATGCAAAGAATGTGTGAATTTACACTGAAAACTAAAGATGATAAGGAGAGAAGTTTTTCTATAAGAAAAATATATTTGTCTTTTTAACTACAGCAAGCAAAATTTTAGAATTTTTCTTTGAAGTGAGGTATATTTAAAGCCATAGGTAAACAATAATGAAATTAAGCAGATAAGAACAACTTCTTGACTTTGCTCCAAGTCTTACCAGAACAAGTTGAGGATAGTCACGACACATTTTGATGATAGAAGAACATGCATGTCTTCTCACGTTTCTCACAGCACGAGTCCTCGGAGCCTGCAAAGAAAAATTCAATAAATTAAGGGCCAAGTTTAACTGGATAACCCTCAGAGTTACCTACTGTAATTATTTTAGGGGAAAAACTCACAGGCATTTTGTCTGAGCCAACAGTATACTGGGATGAGGAGTGGAAAAAGTGCGGAATTTGGAATTATAGAATCTGGGTTTAAATCTAAGTCTTTTTACTTTCTACCTTGTATGGCTCTAAGCAAATTACTTAATCTTCCTAAGCCTCAGCTGTCTAATTTATAAAATAAGGGTGTTGAACTATATGACCTCTAAGGTGTTTCTTACTTCTAAACCTATAGTTCTACTCATATTTGTGTAACTCTTAAGCTATATTTGCAATCAACATTAGCCAAAAGAGACCCAAGACTACTGAGAATGATAAAATACTATAACAGAGAAACCTGGTATTAGAAGGCTCTAGATTACTGGTGAAAATGTTTCAAAAAACACTTTCTAGACAAGGTATAATTGGGCACACAGTTCTCCATCAAAAAAAGGGAAATCAAAGAAGGTAGGAAATAACTGTCACTTGGACAGGCGCCCTGTGACATCTAGGAGATGAAAAAGATGACATATATAACTGAGACAATTCTACAATTCATGTTTTTCTGTTATCTCTAAAAGACTTCTATAATTAGAGAGAAGGAAATTACAAATGTCAATATGAGATGGACTCAATTAAATGCAAGGTTTCAATATTTGGAAAATGAATAAAATTAATGCTCTCTTACCTTACTTTCCTCGATGATTTCAAAAGTAACAGATGAAAATAGCTAAAGGGATGCAAGAAAAGGATCATTTCTCAGTACCAGAAATATATCTCCGAACTAGAAGAGTCATTATTAGATTCCCAAAATGAATTCAGTATGTTCCTTCTGAAACTTGCTGCACTTTGAAATGGTACTATTATCTTTTTGGTCAGCTATCCTCGCTGTTCCTTCTCTTTTTCTCCTGTTCCTTCTCTTTTTCTCCCCTTTTTAACAACATCACCAAGTCCTGGCAATTTTACCTCTCTAACATCTTTTATATCTACACACTCTTTATCATTCTTAAGGTTACTACCTTCATTTAGGACTCTTTACAGTGCACAGGGACTATGAGATCATTTCCCCAAGTGATTCCTGTTACACTGCACCCTCTAAACCAGAGGGGTCAAACTCAGGGCCAGCAAAACCCCATAGGCCTGAATCAGATTAAAATATAACCAGAAAAAGTTTAACAAAATAAATAAAAATACAACACAGAAAATGTTAATTGATGATTTTCTAAGTCAATATACAAGGATCCCTTTCTATTTAAAACTGATATCACAAAGAACTCCCAGCAAGTTCTAGAGCAGCGGAAGCCACACAGCAACAGAGTAGAGAAGATTTCTGTTCCAGAGAGCCCTGAAAAACTGACACCAAGGGCCTGTCGCATACCGGGACCGGAGCAGAACCCAGCCCTGCCTTGGCTGCCCTGGCACCAAGAGGACCAGATCCGAACAGGCTTCAGGAACAGAATCTCCAGCAGCCTCGCAAGGTCCCTCCACCCACAGATGCCAAAGGTCAGTGAGAGAGCCTGTTTGGCTGGCCAAGAGGGGAGCAGGGGAGGTGGGGGTGGGTTTGTCTCCATAACTCAGGCCCCTTGGGAGGCAGCAGCAGAGGACAGGGGCTCCCAAAGCAGACAGGAGCTTGGATCCGTTATTGAAGATCTCCGCATAACCCCCTTCCCCCGGCACCCCCCCCCCCCCCCCCCCGCAGGGAACTGAGCCTTGTGAGGCGGCCCTGCCCCCACCTGAGCACCAGATCTTAATCTCACACTGAATAGCAGCCCTGACCCCCACTGAAAGCCCTGAGGCTTGGAAGCAGCATTTCAATCTCAGACCCCAAGCACTAGCTGGGTGGATCTGGAGGTGAGGTGGGGGTGGAGAGAAATCTCAGAAGTCAAGTAACTGGCTGGGAAAATGCCCAGAAAAGGGAAAAAACATAAAACCATAGAAGGTTACTTTCTTGGTGAACAGATATCTCCTCCCTTCCTTTCAGATGAGGAAGAACAATGCTTACCATCAGAGAAAGACAAAGACATAGAAGTTAAGGCCTCTGTATCTCAAACATCCAAAATAAATATTCAATGGGCTCAGGCCATGGAAGAGCTCAAAAAGGATTTTGAAAATCAAGTGAGAGAGGTGGAGGAAAAAATGGGAAGAGAAATGAGAGAGATGCAAGAAAAGCAGGTCAACACCTTGCTAAAGGCGACCCAAAAAAATGCTGAAGAAAATAACACCTTGAAAAATAGACTCACTCAATTGGCAAAAGGGGTCCAAAAAGCCAATGAGGAGAAGAATGCTTTCAAAAGCAGAATTAGCCAAATGGAAAAAGAGGTTCAAAAGCTCACTGAAGAAAATAGTTCTCTCAAGATTAGAATGGAACAGATGGAGTCTAATGACTTTCTGAGAAACCAAGAAATCATAAAACAAAACCAAAAGAATGAAAAAATGGAAGAGAATGTGAAATATCTCATTGGAAAAACAACTGATCTGGAAAATAGATCCAGGATAAACAATTTAAAAATTATGGGACTAC
The DNA here is from genome assembly GCA_023548195.1 of Bettongia penicillata ogilbyi. NCBI lineage: Eukaryota > Metazoa > Chordata > Mammalia > Diprotodontia > Potoroidae > Bettongia > Bettongia penicillata. Next base: position 5,871,396 of record JAJHZJ010000089.1, read on the forward strand.
CTGAAAGCCATGATCAAAAAAAAAGAGCCTAGACATCATCTTTCATGAAATTATCAAGGAAAACTGCCCTGATATTCTAGAACCAGAGAGTAAAATAAGTATTCAAGGAATCCATTGATCACTGCCTGAAAGAGATCCAAAAAGAGAAACTCCTAGGAACATTGTGGCCAAATTCCAGAATTTCTAGGTTAAGGAGAAAATATTGCAAGCAGCTAGAAAGAAACAATTCAAGTATTGTGGAAATGCAATCAGGATAACACAAGATCTAGCAGCTTCTACATTAAGGGATTGAAGGGTGTAGAATAGGATATTCCAGAAGTCAAAGGAACTAGGACTCAAACCAAGAATCACCTACCCAGCAAAACTGAGTATAATACTTCAGGGGAAAATATGGTCTTTCAATGAAATAGAGGACTTTCAAGCATTCTTGATGAAAAGACCAGAGCTGAAAAGAAAATCTGACCTTCAAACACAAGAATGAAAAGAAGAATGAACAGGTAAATAGCAAAGAGAAGTCATAAGGGACTTACTAAAGTTGAACTGTTTACATTCCTACATGGAAAGACAATATTTGTAACTCTTGAAACTTTTCAGTATCTGGGTAATTGGTGGGATTGCATGCACACACACACACACACACAGGTGCACACACACACAGAGACAGACAGCACAGAGTGAACTGAATAGGATGGGATCATATCTTAAAAAAACAAAGTTGAGAAGTGAGAGAGAAATGTATTGGGAGGAGAGAGGGAGAAATGGAATGGGGTAAATTATCTCTCATAGAAGAGGCAGGTAGGAGACTTTTTAGTGGAGGGAAAAGGAAGGGAGCTGAGAGAAAAACATGAAGTTTACTCTCATCACATTCAACTAAAGGAAGGAATAAAATGCACACTCATTTTGGTATGAAAACCTATCTTACAATACAGGAAAGTGGGGAAGAAGGGGATAAGCAGGGTGTGGGGGATGATGGAAGGGAGGGCAATGGGAGGAGGGAGCAATTTGAAATCAACACTCTTGGGGAGGGAGAGGATCATAAGAGAGAATAGAAGCAATGGGGGGCAGGATAGGATGGAGGGAAATATAGTTAGTCTTACACAACACAACTATTATGGAAGTTATTTGCAAAACTACACAGATATGGCCTATATTGAATTGCTTGCCTTCCCAAAGGGAATGGGTGGGGAGGGAGGGATGGGGAGAAGTTGGAACTCAAAGCTTCAGGAACAACTGTCGAGTATTGTTCTTGGTACTAGGAAATAGGAAATACAGGTAATGGGAAACAGAAAGCTATCTGGCCCTACAGGACAAAAGAGAAGATGGGGACAAGGGAAGGGAAGGATGATAGAAGAGAGGGCAGATTGGTGATAGGGGAAATTAGAATGCTTGGTGTATTGAGGTGGGGGGAGGGGACAAATGGGGAGAAAATTTGGAACCCAAAATTCTGTGAAAATGAATGTAAAAAGTTAAATAAATTTAACTAAAAAAAAAAAATTTAAAATAAATAAATAAATTTGATATCACTGTCCTAAACCACTGACAGTTTAATTTTCCTAAAGCACAATTCTGATTACATCACTTTTGCTCAAAAATTCTCAATAGCTTCCCTTGCCTACCAACTAAAGTCCAAATTCTTTGGCCTGGCATTCACTGTCCATAATTTCCACACTAGCCAAGATGCTGTCTCCAAAGCCCTGTGTGCCCTTGTTCATACTTTTCCTAGTGTCTACAATTATTTCCCCATCCGGCCACCCCTACCTCTACTTCAAGGTTCAGTTCAAATTGCAGTCACCTCTTCCAATGAAGTCTTACCTGATCTCCCTAGCCAGAAGTAATCTCTCCCTTCCCATAAGTTTTCACTGTACCTTGTTTCTATCTTTTTTATGCACTTCTCTTTGGTAAGATTATTGGTGTACATATTTTCATTCTGTATCTAAATCCTTGAGGATGGGACTGTTGTCTCTCTGCTAAGTACTTAATAAATGTTTGTTGCATAAAAATGACAACCATTACACAAGAGGAACAAAATCAATAACATTATGGTAAGCTTTACTCATAATGACTAATCACCAGATAGTCATCTTACAAAAAAAAAGTTACAGAATAATTTTGGATTCACAAAGTACCACTGAGACAGTTTATATAACAGAAAAAAAGTTCATGTGATAACAAAAAACCAAGATTCGGATAGTTGCTTATTACATAATAACAGCATTACATGCTTGTTCCCTCCCCCCAAACCATTTTCTTGTCATCTGTAATACTAGTTATGTATTTTCTAAATGCTCATGGCCATGCCTCAAAAGCAATAAAATCAGTGATTCACTTTGCAAGCAAAGCACAGAAATCGAGGGAGCTGCTTACCTTAGAAAGGACCTGGGGAAGGTACTCTGGTCTGTAACTGACAAACGGAAAAAGGGCTGAAACATTGGTGAGGACACAGGACAAGATGAGGGGATCCTTGGTATTAAAGTTCAGCACAATCTGCAACAGCTCTATGCCATCATTCACTGGAATTTCCTGCAACATTGAAATTTCTTTAAGCATATGGCCATGTCTTCTTTTATAGTAACTGTTATATGGGGATAAGCCAGGGTGGGAATGTAACCTTGAGTTTCACAGAAAATGTAAACTACCTTAAGAAAATATAAACAGCAAAAGATGCTCCAATTAACCCTTGGGAAAACTTGTATGTGACCCTGGGTCATCCTAGCATTATGACTTCTTTGTTGTTTCTATATAATACCTGACTTGGCCTGGGATTGGTGAGGGATCAAAGATGTTACTTTGTTCTGCTACCACCCAGGACAACCGACCTCTTGTGAGTAAACTCTCTTAAGCAATTCAATTAATCTTAATAAAACCTGTTAGTAACCAAGCTGATATGAGCCCCTCTCTCTGGTATCTTAGTATTCCCTTGGAGGATATGTCCCCTTACATTTGGTGTAGTGGGCAGAGCAATATGCCTCCTTACGACTGCCTTAGTTTACCCAGTCATTATGTTAAGTTGCATCAAAACTCCTTGACATAAGTTTCTGGATGCACAAACTCAAGAGATCTTTAATAAGCAATAAAATTGTGTCAGTGAAGAATTGATGGCATAAACTAGATAATGGGAGTTCTGGGATGAAGAAGAAAAGAAGAAAAAATATTTGGTGATAGTTGTAGACTAGAATGCTACAGCAACTCATCTGTACTTTAGTCATTTGAGTTTACTATAGGTTTACTTTTACTTGAATATATGTTGACACAACTTGATTAAAAGAGGGTTTTCAAGTTAAGTTTATTTGCCAAATGCTTAATTCTTTAGACTTCTACCTATAAAAAGCAGGATTCTACTATTCTAAATATGGTTTCTAGTAATAATAATTTACTATGAGTAACAAAAAATAAATGAAATTATGAAATTCAGGTGTCATGACATTTCTTTGCTTTTCCTTCAAAATTTCATATGATCATTTCCCCTTGTAAGGTATTCTCTTACGTGTACTCTAAATTTGTTTATTTTCTGATTAAAGTGATTATCAGAACATTAAGTAAACTGATAAAATCAAGTTTCTGAAACAGCAGATAAGACTCTGGACCTAGAAGTTCTGCAAAGATGTACTTTTATAATATTTGGCCCCATGAAGTTAGTCAAGGCACTCATTCTCTCATTACTACGAACAACAATTACAACAATAATTATATGCAAGTATAATATTCTGCAGTTTGTGTGCTTTAGAATTTTCTCTTCTCTCCACCTAAAGAAAAATTATTCAGAAGTCAAAAATAACCTTTACTGTATAATTTCCAATGTTTAAAAAAATCTGTGATTATGTTAGCACTGGGTATTGCTTCCTTTGATGCAGTTCACATTCCTCTATAACTGATTTGAGGGTCCTTTAAGAGGTGTAAGGGAGCTAATTATCTAGTAGGCAAACTGGCAATGAACCACTCTAGACTTAGCTAAACAAGCCTTCAAAAGAAAAATAGTTCATCAATGGGCCTGTGCTGGAGGCTTTTCCAACTTGGTAGGACCTGCCAGAGCTTATGTTTCACTGGCAAGATCTTTGACAGGGCTGTCACTTCCCTTCCACAGTTTCAATCAGAAGTTTCAATCACTAAGCAGTTGGCAAAATGCAGATAATCTATGAGGCACTAAGCCAACACTCACTGTTGAGGTTTATCTGGAAATGATTAATGACGGAATGTTAGAAAAATGAAGAAAATATTTAAACAAAATCAATGTAGCCAAGATGAGAAGGAAAGCAGAAAACTGGAAGAAAATTTTATGGCAAGTTTCTCTGATAAAGTCCTCATTTCTCAAATATAAGCTGAGTCAAATTATAAAAATATGATTAATTCCCCAATTGATAAATGGTCAACAGATATGAACAGGCAGTTTTCAGACCAAAAAAAAAAGTTAAAGCTATTTATAGTCACATAAAATAGTACTCTAAATCACTATTATGATTAGAGGAAATAAAAATTAAAACAACCCATATCAGATTGGCTAATATGACAGAAAAGGAAAATGACAAATGTTGGAAGGGATTTGGAAAAATTGGGACACTAACCCACTGTTGATGGAGTGGTAAACTGATTGTCATTCTAAAGAACAATTTGGAACTACAGCCAAAAGGTTGTAAAACTGATCTAGCAATACTACTATTAGATCTGTATCCTAAGGAGATTAAAAGGGAAAGGACCTATATGGATAAAAATATTTATAGCAGCTCTTTTTTTGGCAGTCTAAAGAACTGGAAATTGAGGGGATTCTCATCAATTGGGGAATGGCTGAATAAGTTGTGGTATATAAGGGTAATTACTGTGCTATAAAAATGATGAGCAGGTCAATTTCAGAAAACCTGGAGAGACTTCCATGAACTGATGCAAAGCAAAGTGAGGAGAATCAGAACACTGCATACAGAACCAGCAATAGCGTACAGTGATCAACTGTGAAGGACTTAGATATTCTCAGCAAGATAACGATCTAAGACAAGACTGAAGGACTTAGGATAAAAAATGCTATCCACCTCCAGAGAAACGACTCAAGCAGTCTGAATGCAGACTGAAGCATACTATTTTTTGCTTTTTACTTTTCTTTTTCTTAAAATCTGTGTTTTCTTTTGCAACATATGGCTAATATGGAAATGTTTTGCATGACGGCATGTGTATAACCTGTATAAAACTATGTGCCTTCTCAAGGATTGGGAGGGAAAATAGAAAGGTGAGAGAGAATCTGGAACTCAAAATTTTAAAAAACAAATGTTAAAAATTGTTTTTATATGGAACTGGAAAAAAATTTTCTTTTTAAAAAGAAAATTTCAAGTGCTCTAGTTTAACCTCCCCATTTTATTGATGATGAAACTAGGCCCAGGGGCAAATCACTCAACTCACTCAAAGCCACAAAGTAAGTAAATGCAAAGGTCAAACTAGAACACAGGTCAACTGCTCCTCGTACAATGCTCTTCCTACTACACTATGTTTCTTGATGTGAGGTAACACCACAAGGGCATGGAATTCCTAGTTATCCAACACCTGCCCAACTCCCAAAACTGAACATGTGAGAAAATGGAGATCATTGTGTGTTTAGACTGAGGAGTATAAATGTGATACATTGGGCAGTGGGAAACAACTGTCAGTTCCAAAGTAGGGCTCCTAGAGATTGTGTACAGATCATCTGAGGTATTAGGCATTTTAGTATAAGTGCAAAGGTTTTCTTAAGGGTACAGTTTGTACAAAGTTGACTTTGTAACTTGCTACTTACCAAGACATTCTTTCTGCTCCTAACAGACCAATTTTGTTACTGCGTTCTACACCTGCTGATTAGTTCTGACTTGTTAATGTGTTTCACTGCCTGAAATTACATCCTGCTTCTCTAAAAATGTATTACTCAGATGAAGATTTCTTTTCCAGAACATTTTTCCTGACTTACTCAACGCTTTCCATAACTCTGCATATAGTTTGGATCACATGACTACATTCTTGTTCTCTGTATGCATTGTATCTGAAAGGTAGTTCTAAGTTACTCAAAGACAGGGCCAAGTCTCCTTTTGTATCCCTCACAATGTCCAGTCCAGTTCTCAGAATACAGCATGTGCTACAAACAAACACTTGCTGAATAAATGAATATTTACTGTGGAGCTTGGTCAGATCTTTAGAGCTTGCTGGGGAACTGATTTAGCCTTCAGGGTCAGAGACTTGTGGTTGCATTTATCCCACATTTGTAATACCTGCATCTGGCTAAGCTTAGAAATAAGAAGCTTTTGGGGTTAAGCATGCTACATTTAATAGGTGGACAGATTAGGTAACTAACTTTCTTTTCCCACAGAGACCTTATGATAATTCTAAAATCATGCAACCAGTGGGGACAAGCTACTTACTTCTTTATCTAACGTTCGAAACATCTGGTTAATCACACTTTCTGAAAAGAAGGTCATGGCATCCCATTGTACAAAAGAAGGAGAGAAGATTGAACATAGGCCTTCTCCAGTCCTAGCTGTATAAAGAGAAAAGGGCAAAGAAATAGCTAATAAAATTAGGGAGCTACGATATCAACTAATCCAAATCCATTTTACAGATAAAGAAACTCAGTATAACAAATTTCCTTTCTTCTAGCAGTGTCTGGCATATAGTTGATGTTTAATACTTATTTACCAAATGCTTATATGTTATACAAGCAGCTGATTAATCCAACATTTGGGACCTAATATAATTCTAAAGTTTTTCCAACAGTGATAGATTTGTATGAATTCATCCATATCCTGTTGCCCCATTCTCACCTATATTTAATCAAACTTTATTATCAGTCTCTGGATTTCACCTCCTTAATATTCAAATGTTATTTGAAGGTTACAAAAGCTACTAAGTCTTAATAGAAGTCCTGGTTAGAACAATGACCAATCAATGAATGAACCTTCTAGTTCAAATAAATGTAATATTCAGTGGTGATTCATTTGTTTTATAAAATGGATGGTTTAAGTATATTGGCAGAACTGTCCTTTACCAGCAATTTACAACTTTAGTCAACCACTCAATCCAAAAACATTTACTAAAACAACATAAAATTGTCATTAAATACTTTTTAGGACATTAGGCTGTGGATATTAGGATTTTCCTGCTTTCAGTTTTTAATCTTTTTTCTCTTTCAACTGGATTCCAGTATCAGTGTAGAAATACCAGTCAACTTTGATAGGTAGATGGAAAGGAATAACCCTCAGAGTGGTACCAAGGTATAAGAAATACTATTTCTGACAAATAATTTTGATATTCCCTAAAGACTGTACTTAAGAGCTTGGTAGAAAATATTAGAAGATCCCAGAGGAAACAGTTTCTAACCTAATATTTTCCTTGCCACTAATATCTGGCAATTAAAAAAAAACCCTTATTGTTTAAAATTAAACTTACAGTTCATTGGCCCAGTATCCACAGGTGTTGACAGCTGGTACTTCAACCATTCCCCAGCCATCTGAAAACCAGTTTTGGGATCCAGGCGACAGGCCATCCTTATCACCTCTCCCTGCTGAGCTCGGAACGCTGCCAATGAATGAAAGAGAAATCAATCTTCGATCTCAGAAAGAGCTAAGCTTTATGTTCCACACGTGTAGTGCTTCATACATAATTTTGCTATTTGCTAAGTCAATTAATGAATTTAAAATCACCAGTAACTGGTTTCTCCAAGTGACAGCATAATATATCAGTTCCCTACTTTTATTGGTATGAGAAAGACAACAGGCTACAGTAGACTGAAGATGGGACTATAGTAAAAATAATAGGCTTTCCTCTGCTCTGGAAGAAGAAACTAAATATTAAATAATTTCACAAATATCATCTTTAAGTAAAAGAGTTTAAATACAGGAAAGCAAAGAAAATTAGATAGGACACACTGGGAGAGAGCACTCTGAGCACACTTTAGCAGTGTGAAAACTAGGGCTCCAGAAAGCTAGGTTGAAAATTTAGAGATCTTCCTGATAAAGGGCCCCAAGTTCTTAAAGTGTGACATAACATGATATATAATATCCCAAGGTTCACAAAAAGAAGATATTCCAAAATCACTTACAGTTGAAGAAAGCATTGAAGTCCTCATCACTGTCAAAATCAAATTGAGAATATTCACAGCTAGCACTGTCTGTTTTAGAGGGAAACCCAATCTGAAAGAGATACCAACCCAGAGGTAGGGGATGAAAACAGACATTCTGAATTTTGGTTCAGCCCTCTGGGTCATAAAAAAATGTTAGGGGAAAAGCCTGAAAAATGCTAGCTCTTATGAAATATAATTCAATGTTAAAATTGTGAATGAGGGGAGGCATACTGTCTTCAATAACTACCAAGTCTGCTATATCCCAAGTTCATAGTTCACTTCTAAATCTAAGGTCTGAAATATCAACATTCTTTTCCTAGATCCTTAGGGAAAATCCTAACCAATGATCTGTTTAGTGCCTTTGACTATAAAGCTGGGGATTAAGGGATAATCTGAATCAAACAAAAGAAGGGTCTAGGAACACATTCCATATCAAGTACCAAGACACTTAAGGAACAAACACAGGAATTAGTGTGTTTCCCTCAAGACTTGTTGAAGGCTCCTAGAGAGACCTTAATTTTGACAAGTACAACTTGATGGCCCTGGTTAGGAGATTCTCTCCAGCAGATTTCTGTAGCTTGGACCTCTGAATGGAAAAGCCCTTTCACTGGTTCTTCACCAGGTCAAGGCCAAGACCAATCAATGGCTACATCTTCCTGACTAATAATCCCAAGGGAACATGCCGAATGCTTGCACACTGAAACAGAGTAAGCAATCTTTGCCAGGAGATCTATAGGGACACTGAACAGACTGGCAAAAGGGACTCTCCATGAGGAACTAGGGAGATGTTATTCTCTAAGAAAGTTATTTTGGTTCTTAACTGGTTCCAGTGAAAAAAATCTTGTCTTTATAGTTTTTTGTCTATAATCAACATGTTCAACTATTATTACATACCTTCACCAAATTAGTCATAGAGGCACGGAGATATTTGGGGATCATTCCTAAAAGCAGAGGGTCCCGGGATAAGATTTCATGCCGGAAAAGGGCTCCCCAAGTGATCTGAGTTGATGATCGCAGAAACTGAAGAAAAAATTTAAAATGTCTATATGTTTAAAAAAACCTGTTTGTATTTTTTAGGGGGTTTAAATTTTTACCCCTACACATATTAAAAAAGGTTGCAATTAAGAGATTCATTTTTAGCTCCTAACAAAAACTCTAAACTTCATAACAAGGGAGCTACAATGTCCACTTATTTGATCCTTGAGGGCAGAATAATAATTGGGTGATAATAGCTAACATTCATACGGACCTTTAAGGTTTGCCAAATGCTTTACTTCATTTGAGCCTCAAACAACCTGGATGAAGACTACAGTTATCATTACTGCCGTTCTACAATTGAGAAAACTGAAATGACTCTGCTCTAGAAGAAGGAACTAGACATTAAATAATATCATAAATATCATCTTTAAGTAAAAGAGTTAAAATACAGGAAAGCAAAGAAAATTAGATAGGACATATTGGGAGAGAGCACTCTGAGCACACTTTAGCAGTGTGAAATCTAGGGCTCCAGAAAGCTGGGTTGAAAATTTAGAGATCTTCCTGATAAAGAGCCCCAAGTTCTTTTTTTTATTATTATTTTTTTAAAATTTATTTATTTATTTAACTTTTTACATTCATTTTCACAAAATTTTGGGTTCCAAATTTTCTCCCCTTTTATCCCCTCCCCCCACCCCAATACCCCAAGCAATCTAATTTTCCCTATCTCCAATCTGCCCTCTCTTCTGTCATCCCTCCCTTCTCTTGTCTCCATCTTCTCTTTTCTCCTGTAGGGCCAGATGACTTTCTATTCCCCATCAACTGTATTTCTTATTTCCTAGTAGCAAGAACAATACTAAACAGTTGTTCCTAAAACTCTGAGTTCCAAATTGTCCCCATCCCTCCCTCCCCACCCATTCCCTTAGGGAAGGCAGGCAATTCAATATAGGCCATATCTGTGTAATTTTGCAAATGACTTCCCTGATAGTCGTGTTGTGTAAGACTAACTGGATTACCATCCCTCCTAACCTGCCCCTCATTGTTTCTCTTCTGTCTTATGATCCTGTCCCCTCCCCAAGTGTTGACTTCAAATTGCTCCTCCTCCTCCCTTCCATCATCCCCCACTTGCATTATCTCCTTCTCCCCCCACTTTCTTATACTGTAAGATAGGTTTTCATACCAAAATGAGTGTGCATTTTATTCCTTCCTTTAGTCAAATGTGATGAGGGTAAACTTGTTTGTTTTTTTTTTTTTCTCAGCTCTCCTCTTCCTCCCTCCACCAAAAAAGTCTCCCCCTTGCCTCCCAAATGACATATAGTTACCCCCTTCCATTTCACCCTCTTTCCTCCCACTACATTTCTCTCTCACCATTTACCTCAATTTCTTTTAAGATATGGTCCCATCCTATTCAGTTCAATCTGTGCTCTCTGTCTCTGTATGTGTGTGCATGTGTGTATGTGTGTGTGCGTGCATGCGTGCGTGTGGTCCCACCACCTACCCAGACACTGAAAAGTTTTAAGAGTTACAAATATTGTCTTTCCATGTAGGAATGCAAACAGTTCACTTCTGGCAAGTCCCTTAAGACTTCTCTTTGCTGTTTACTTTTTCATGCTTCTTCTCATTCTTGTGTTTGAAAGTCAAATTCTCTTTTCAGCTCTGGTCTTTTCATCAAGAATGATTGAAAGTCCTCTGTTTCATTGAAAGACCATATTTTCCCCTGAAGTATTATACTCAGTTTAGCTGGGTAGGTGATTCTTGGTTTGAGTCCTAGTTCCTTTGACTTCTGGAATATCCTATTTCACGCCCTTCGATCCCTTAATGTAGAAGCTGCTAGATCTTGTGTTATCCTGATTGTATTTCCACAGTACTGGAATTGTTTCTTTCTAGCTGCTTGCAAGATTTTCTCCTTGAGCTGGGAGTTCTGGAATTTGGCCACAATGTTCCTAGGAGTTTCTCTTTTTGGATCTCTTTCAGGTGGTGATCGATGGATTCTTTCAATACTTATTTTGCCCTCTGGTTCTAGAATGTCAGGGCAGTTTTCCTTGATAATTTCATGGAAGATGATCTCAAGGCTCTTTTTTTGATCATGACTTTCAGGTAGTCCCATAATTTTTAAATTGTCTCTCCTGGATCTATTTTCAGGTCAGTTGTTTTTCCCATGAGATATTTCACATTCTCTTCCATTTTTTTCGTTCTTTTGGTTTTGTTTGGTGATTTCTTGGTTTCTCGTAAAGCCATTAGACTCCATCTGTTCCATTCTAATTTTGAGAGAACTATTAAATTCAGTGAGCTTTTGAGCCTCTTTTTTCCATTTGGCTAATTCTGCTTTTGAAAGCATTCTTCTCCTCATTGGCTTTTTGAACCTCTTTTGCCAATTGAGTGAGCCTATTTTTCAAGGTGTTAATTTCCTCAGCATTTTTTTGGGTCTCCTTTACTAAGGTATTGACCCGTTTTTCATACTTTTCTTGTATCTCTCTCCATTTCTCTTCCCAGTTTTTCCTCCACCTGTCTAACTTGCTTTTCAAAATCCTTTTTGAGCTCTTCCAAGGCCTGAGCCCACCCAACATCCCCCTGGGGTGTCTGGGGTACTGAGGCCCCGCCCTTCACGTCTTTCCCTGATGGCGAGAATATTTCCTCGTCAGATCCGGAAGTCGGGATCATTTGCATTTGTTCGAAAAAAACTCTCTATAGTCTTATTTTTCTTCCCTTTTCTAGGCATTTTCCCAACCAGTTACTTGACTTCTGAGATTCCTGTCCACCTCCGCCTAGATCTGCCCAGCTAGTGCTTAGGGTCTGAGGTTCAAATGGACTTTCCCCGCCGGCCGCTAATCAATGTGAGCTTTAGTTCTGGTGCTGGGGTGGGGGCAGGGCCGCCTCCCAGGCTCAGCTCCCTCAGGGGCTTTATGCAGAGACTTTCAGGAATGGAGCGGGTGGGGGGGGGGGCCGCCTCCCAGGCTCAGTTCCCTCAGGGGCTTTATGCAGAGGACTTCAATAATAGAGCAGGGTGGGGCAGGGCCATCTCCCAGGCTCAGCTCCCTCAGGTCGCTTATGCAGAGACTTTCAGTAATGAAGATCCTGCCTGCTGCCGCTGCTGCCTCAGCCACCGCCCACGCCTCTGTCTCCGCCCACTTCCTCCCGAGGGGGCCCGAGTCACAGAGACACTCCGCTCCCCTCCTCCAGCCTAGCCTCTCTCACGGACCTGTAGCTTCTGTGGGTGGAGGGACTTTCCCGGCTGCCCAGAGCTTCTGTCCCTGAAGCCTGCTTGGGTCAGCTTCTCTGGGGCCGCGGCCAGGGCAGCACTGGGGTGGTGTCCACTTTCCAGGCTCGACAGACCCTGGGGACGGCTCTCCAGGGCTCTCTGGCACGGAAATCTCTTCTACTCCGTTTCTGTACACTTTTCAGTGGTCCAGAAGTTACGGGGGTCTCTTTTTACATTAATTCTATGGGCTTTGGTTTCGGAGCTTGTAAGTGTGTGTCCTTCTACTCCGCCATCTTGGCTCTGCCCCCCGCCCCAAGTTCTTAAAGTGTGACATAACATGATAAATATTATCTCAAGGTTCATAAAAGGAAGATATTCCAAAATCTTGGCAGTTATCATTACTGCCATTCTACAATTGAGAAAACTGAAGTAACTCATCTGTGGTTTCCCAAGGTGTTTGTGAGTAGGGTCTGAACCAAAGTCTTCTGGATTCTATGACCAAAACACACAGCATCCCTCACTCAGTATTTCATGTAACAGGAGGTGACCTTATTTTAAATATGAAGGTCTAGCTGCTAAAACTACAAATATAGTCTATAATGTTTTACTTTGAATTAAGGAGCCAAAATATAGTTTATATTAAGAACTGAAGTTCTGTTTCCTAAAGGATTTTCTGCCTTCATCATATTACTTACCTGGCTTGGATGGGTTGTAAAAGCCAGAAAAGACTCCAAGTATTTTCCAAGGTTGGCTGGTGTTTCAACATCACAATCAGTGCCCTGTTGCAAAAATATTACTTTAAAGGCTACTGACAGTAGGAAGTTCACAACAAATGCAGTTTCAAACTCTGAAAATATAATTAAAATGTCAGGGAAAGGCAACATCATCTGACCAAATGACTTCATTAAAAAAAAAAATTCTATAGTTAAATGCTTTATCTGGAAATTATCATTTCCACTATAATATGAATGTGTCATTAAAATTTTTTTTAAAATCTACTAAATGCTAGAAGAAAATTGAAAACTTTTAATACAGATAAAGCCTTAATTTTCCAAGCTTGGTTCATTCTCACCGCTAAGTCTTAGCATTTTAACCAGATTACTCAACAATTCAGTCTTTATACCTGTTTCTGATCATCTTGACCTCTTCTGAGTTAGAACGAAAATGCATCAAGAGTAAATTAATAAAACCATTCCAGAGTCTTGGACTCCAACGTAGAAGTCTAAAAGCAACTATCAAATCCTCATTTCCCACAAAATGAGTTTCATACACTTGCTCATCCTACATCTTTCACTTCCAAGTTAACAGGTAATAATACCACTTAACCTAAAGAATACTCTCTTCACATATTAGGCTTTTGTGTAAAAATGAAACCACAAACAAGGAGAGATATACTATAGTGATTAGTGCTTTAGAAAAAATTTCTTTTGTGTTTTACAGTCCTGAAGAATAGCAACTTTAATTTCATTTAGTAAGGCATAGTTATAATAATAACATTATTAAATAAGTATAATTACATAAAAACATTATTATAATTGTAGGACATATAACTGTGTACAATATCTGTTCATTAGCAACATACTAGTTAAAAGAAATCTTAAACTCAAATCCTATTCCAATCAAAGAAATTAACGTAATCTTGTAGGACAATCTTCCCATTATCAAGTTCAGATTAATTACATATGGTAAATATCACATATAAATCAAGGGAAATAATTCCAAGTCCCTGTCTCTGATGGGACCACTGAATGCTCAAAGGGTGGCAAGTACTTCAGATTTCAATGGTACCTGCAGAATGCTTACCAGTAGAGCACACAGTTGGCTGCCTAAAGCGCACAAAACCTGACAAAGTCTCTTCAAGAAAACATAGTGTTTTTCTACCAGTCCTCCACCATCAGCAGTCCTAAAAGAGAACAGTTGAAAGAGGGTCTGAGTTTGGAAAGACTCAAAGGTTAGGACAGAGGGATTCTTCATTAAACAAACATAAACAGGAGTGGCTATTTCTTCTACCTCCTTATAATGAATTATATTCTAGATAAGATAAAAAGTTGAAGGAAAAAGAAATAAGCAATTCTGTTAAATATAACAACACTTCTCAAAAGGGACAAGTCCATCCATTATATTCTCTAGCTTTGACAATCATAAAATTCTGATTGTTTTTTTCATTCAAAACTGATAATCTGGGGCATGAATCTAAAAACAATACAGTTACATTTAAAAATACTAGATAATTAGAGATGACACAGAGACATCTTTGGGATGAGAAGTGGTGACAACTGAAAAACACAAAGTGCAAAGGACCATGGATAAAATCAGACTCTGTTTCTGTACAATATTTTACATTACGGAAGGATGCCAAAGGGATAATATCTAATTGGAGCTGAAGTCATGTAGGACTTAACAATGGCAACATGAATCATCAATACCTCAAGTCCCTATCTTTTGATATGGAGGAAAACTCTGACATAATGTGACCCCAGGTTTCTTTTCTGATTATAGCTAACAAAGAAAGGTCCAGAACAGGCAAAGTTATATTGCTCCTACCTTCTGCTCTCATCAAAAGATAGCTGGTTAATTGGGGTCAGTGCAGCATTTTGGAAAGGCTATTGGTAAGCCAAAGAAGGTTCAGAGGAAGAATAACAAGGTGAGGGCACTGAAGACCATGCTATCTGGGATCAGTGGAAGGAAGAGATGTTTCTTCTGGAGAAAAGACCTATTAAAGGGAGCACAATCTCTTTATTCTACTATCAAAGGGCTATCCCATGGAAAAGGAATCAAAATTTGTTCTTCTTGGCCCTAGAGAACAGAACTAGGAACAATGGATAGAAACTGGAGAAAGGCAGATTTCAGACCAATATACTCATAGATTTTTAAGGCATCAATACCAGTGAGCTGTGGAAAAGAAGACAAATTCCTTGTTCTGACCACTTTCTGTTTTACTTGGCAGCAAGTATGTAATTTGTACTATTTTTGTACAAAGGCTTCTGAGGTTCCTTCTGATTCTTTGATTCTCTGTATATCCTTATCTAAAATAGATAGGTGGTACAAAGGAGAGAGCACTGGGCTGGGAGGGAGGGAAGAGATCAAACACCAATCCAGGTACTTAATAGCTGGGAGATCCTTGGTAAATCACCTAACTGCTTACCTCAGTTTCCTCAACTCTAATTTGGGGATAATAATAGCACTTACTTGTCAGGGTTGTTGAAAGGATCAAATGAGTTAATACTCTTAAAGTGCTTGGCACAGTGCCTGGTACATAGTAGGTGCTATATAAATACTATTATTACTATTGTATACAACTATATAGAAAAAACATCCTTCAGTTTTAAAAATGTTTTTAATCTTTAAATTTCCCTATGTTGGGCTTTTCAAGAAGAAGATCAGTGTCTTCCATTTCTTTTTCACTCCAACAGGTATCCAGTAAGGTTTTGAACCTAACAGGCATTTAATGTGGTGGACAGACCAAAGTCAAATCTGTACCCACTACAAGCCATATAGATCACTTCACAATTGCTGGTCACCACTGGTCTGAAACAGATTAGAAGTCATGACAAACAGAGACTCATTAAAGCTGAGTGTCTAGTATTAACTAATGACTAGGATGTAGAAGTTTTCTACTTAAGCAACTTTGAAATATCACTCATGGAAAACATGTTAGGCGAAATCCAGTTAAGTTATATTAACTATTTTTAAAAAAAGTTATCCCACCTCACAGAACTCAGAAGTAGGCCAAGGAATTAAAATTGGAATTCTATACGATACTATATAAATCTCAAAGATCTTTTTAACTCTCCAAGAATTTCATAAAACTGGATGGTAGTAGGCAAAACAGTTCTGCAGAGCCACAATTTGAGATGAGACCATGAATGCTGTGTAGACCACAGAAGCTAACAAGTGGGGCAGAATACTGATATGATAAATATGTCAAAAAAAAAAAGTCTAGTTACATGAGCTGTTTCTTCAGTTGCTATTATTCTGCATGAGAAAAAATGATAAGGAATAAAATGTTTAACTAGAAAAGACCTATCATAAGTCTTACAGGCATTTATACATTCTCTAGGTACTGTATGCTCTTTTACTTTATGAATCCCTATGAAATGGGTCCCTTGAATTCAGGAGAACCAGGGTCAAAGAAAGGTAGCTATAATCAGCTATTTCATATATTTGTAAGATACCCTCCAACCCCTAGCTGGTTCCCTGTTGCAAATCCAACCTAATAATATACCCTAATATTTACCTACACAAATAGGAGGTACAGGAAGTTTAAGTCATTATGTAAATATTTATATCATTTAAGGATAACATATAATGTTTACATAAAAGTCAATACTGGGGGCGGAGCCAAGATGGCAGAGTAGAAAGACGCACATATGCTAGCTCTTACCCCACAGCCCATAAAATGCCTGTAAAGAAGAACTCTCTGGGAAAAACAAAAGGTCCAGAATATCAAAGGGACTAATGAAAAGAAATGCTTGGGAAGGTGGCCTAGCGCTACCAGACCTCAAATTGTATTATAAAGCAGCAATTATCAAAACCACTTGATATTGGCTAAGAAACAGAGGGGTAGACAAATGGAACAGACTTGGCACTCAAGACACAATAGGCAAGGAATATAGCAACCTCTTGTTTGATAAACCCAAAGATCCCAGCTTCTGGGATAAGAACTCATTGTTCAACAAAAATTGCTGGGAAAACTGGTTAACTGTGTGGTGGAAATTAGGCATAGACCCATGCCTGACACCGTACACAAGAATAAAGTCCAAATGGGTACATGATTTAGGTATAAAGACTAATACCATGAATAAACTGGAGAAGCAAGGAATAGTGTATTTATCAGATTTATGAAGAGGGGAAGAATTTTTTTCTAAAGAAATGACAGAAAGCATTATGAAATGCAAGATGGATAATTTTGATTACTTTAAACTGAAAAGTTTTCGCACAACCAAACTCAATGCATCCAAAATTCGGAGGGATGTAGTAAATTGGGAAAAAATTTTTACAGCTAAGCTCGGGGATAAAGGCCTCATTTCTAGAATG
This sequence comes from Bettongia penicillata ogilbyi, assembly GCA_023548195.1. Classification (NCBI taxonomy): domain Eukaryota; kingdom Metazoa; phylum Chordata; class Mammalia; order Diprotodontia; family Potoroidae; genus Bettongia; species Bettongia penicillata. Next base: position 5,888,672 of record JAJHZJ010000089.1, read on the forward strand.
TATAGAGAATTGACTCAAATATACAACCATACATGTCATTCCCCAATTGATAAATGGTCAAAGGATATGAACAGGCAATTTTCAGGGGAAGAAATTAAAGATATCTATAATCATATGAAAAAGTGCTCTAAATCACTATTGATTAGAGGGATGCAAATCAAAACAACTCTGAGGTACCACATCACACCTCTAAGATTGGCAAACATGACAGAACAAGAAAATGATAAATGCTGGAGAGGATGTGGGAGAGTTGGAACACTAATTCATTGTTGGTGGAGCTGTGAGATCATCCAGCCCTTCTGGAGAACGGTTTGGAACTATGCCCAAAGGGCTACAAAAATGTGCATACCCTTTGACCTAGCAATATCGCTACTAGGACTGTATCCCCAAGAGATTATAAAAATGGGAAAGGGTCCCACGTGCACAAAAATATTTATAGCAGCACTCTTTGCGGTAGCCAAAACTGGAAGTCAAGGGGATGCCCATCAATTGGGGAATGGCTGAATAAATTATGGTATATGAATGTAATGGAGTACTATTGTGCCATAAGAAATGATGAACAAGAAGACTTCAGGGAGGCCTGGAAGGACTTATATGATCTGATGCTGAGCGAAAGGAGCAGAACCAGGAGAACTTTGTGCACAGCAACGACCACAGTGTGTGAGAGTTTTTTCTGGTAGACTTGGAACTTTGTAATAACACAAGAACTTACTGAGAAAAAAAAAAATCCCAATGTTGGTCTTCTAAGGCAAAATGCCTTCCACACTCAGAGAAAGAAATATGGAAGTCATTCACAGAATGTAGCAGATCATGTTTGTGTGTGGGTGGGTTTCAGTGTATTATGTTTCGATTTGTTATATGATTTCTTCCATTTATTTTAGTTCGACTACATGGCATGACTATAGTGAAAATGTGCTCAATAGGAAAGTATATGTAGAACGTATACAGAATTGTAGGCTGTCATGGGGAGAGAAGGGGGTGGGGGAGGAAGGTGTGGGGGGGATAAAATCTTAATTTTAAGGAAGTGATTGTAGAACATTAAAAAAAAAATTAAAAAATAAAATAAAATAAAAAATAAATAAAAAAAGAAGAACTCTCAACAAATTCTAGAGCAGCAGAAGCCACAGAACAATGGAGTGGAAGAGATTTCTAGCCCAGAGTGACCTGAAAGACCGACAGGAAAGGTCTGTCTTGCACCCTATGTGGAGCAAAGCCCGGCCCTGCCTTGGCCTCATGGCAACTGAAAGAAGCAAATTCGAGCAGGCTTCAGGGAGAGAATCTCCAGCAGCAACACAGATCCCTCAACCCACAGGCGCCAAAGGTCAGTGAGAGGGTCTTTTCAGCTGGCCAAGAAGGGAGCAGGGTGTCCCCATAACTCAGGCCTCCTCAGGTGGCAGCAATAGAGGCAGCAGCAGATGGGGCTCCCAAAGCAGGCAGTAGCCCACATCCATTGTTGAAGATCTCCTGGTAAACCCCGCCCCACCCCCAGGGAACTGAGCCCTTTGTGGTGACCCTGCCCTGCCCTGAACAGCTGATCTTAATCTCACACTGAATAGCAGCCCTGCCCCCACTAAAGCCCCTAAGGCTTGGGAGCAGCTCATTTGAATCTCAGTCCCCAGGGCTGGCTTTGCACAACTGGAAGTGAGGTGGTTGTGGAGAGGAAACTCAGAAGTCAAGTAACTGGCTGGGAAAATACCCAAAAAAGGGAAAAAAAATAAGACCATACAAGGTTACTTTCTTGGGGAACAGGTGTCTCCCCCCATCCTTCTGGATGAGGAAGAACAAAGCATACTGTCAGAGGAAGTCAAGGCCTCTGCCTCCAGGGCCTCCAAAGTGAACTTAAACTGGCCTCAGGCAATAGAAGACCTTAAAAAATAAGTTAGCAGCCTACTAAAAGAGAAACAAAAAAATGCTGCGGAAAATAACTGCTTTAAAAAGAGGCTAACTCAATCGGAAAAAGAGGTCCAAAAAGCCAATGAGGAGAAGGGGGTTTTAAAAAGTAGAATCAGTCAAATGGAGAATGTTCAAAAGCTCACTGAACAAAATAATTTGTTGAAAGAGAGAATTGAGTTCAGGGAAATGAATAATTATGAATTAAACCAAGCAGTTAGAAAACAAAACCAAAAGTTTGAAAAAATGGAAGATAGTGTGAAACATCTCACTGGAAAAACAACTGATCTGGAAAATAGATCCAGGAGAAACAATTTAAAAATTATGGGACTACCTGAAAGCCATGTTCAAAAAAAGATCCTAGACATTATCTTCCATGAAATCATCAAGGAAAATTGCCCTGATGTTCTAGAATCAGAGGGCAAAATAAATATTGAAAGAATCCACTGATCACCTCCTAAAAGATACTTGAACAGAAAAACTCCTAGGAATATTGTGGCCAAATTTCAGAGTTCCCAGATCAAGGAGAAAATACTGCAATACTACAAAGAAACAATTTGAGTATTGTGGAAATACAATCAGGATAACACAGGATCTGGCAGCTTCAACATTAAGGGATCAAAGGGTTTGGAATGGGATATTTCACAGGTTAAAGGAACTGGGATGGAAACCAAGAATCACCTACCCAGTAAATCTGAGTATAATACTTCAAGGGAATAAATGGTCATTCAATGATATAGAGAACTTTCAATCATTCATATTGAGGAAAAGACCAGATCTGTATAGAAAATCTGACTTCCTAAGACAAGAATCAAGAGAAGCACGAAAAGGTAAACAGGAAAGAAAAATCATAAAAGACTCTAAAGCTGAACTGTTTACACTACTACATGGAAAGAAAATATTTATAACTCTTGAATCTTTTCTCAGTATTTAAGTAGATGGAGAGATTGTGTATACACACACACACACAGAGAGTACAGGGTGTGGTGAATCAGAAAAGATGTTATCCACACAAAAAAATAAAATAAAAATTAAGAGGTGAAAGAGGAAAATCCCAGGAAGAGAAAGAGAGAAATGGAATGGGGCAGGCTATAACTCATAAAAGAGTTACGAAAAAGCTTGTTCATAAAAGTCAGTTATTACAAGAGCAGAAAAAGTTACAGAAGGCAATCCTTTGACTATTAGCATATGATGGGTCTGTAAAATATAATTCTTAACACACATTGCTCCTTGGAGCAATCAGTAAGGCCACCAAGAGGCCAATGAATCATGAGGGAATGGAGAATGCAAAATATAAGAACCCTGAAAAGACAGACAATTTGGAAAGAAATACACACAGAAAAGGGTACTATATTGTAAAGAAAACTAGAAGTACTGGAAACCTCTTTCCAGCACTGAATTTTCCAAGAATATTGAGAACTGCCTTTGAGAAGTGCTTTGTTTTTTTACCCAAATACTGTCCATAGTACATGAGCTGATAGCATTTGAGTGGGAAAAATTCAGATACGCAGTATCCCAACAAGGAGAGATTAATAGCACTGCATTTAGAAAACATTCTGTTCATAATGAGAAGATACTTACTGAGCAGCAGAGAGTATGTAATGCATGGCAACATCTCCAAATAAAACCATTAAAGGCTTCCGGTCTTCCAACCTACCCTAGACAAAATTAAAGGAAACTTAGGTCAAAATAAAGTTGTAGGTCAAAATATACTATTTACTCCTCTTATGAAGATCCTCAAAACCTTGATATCTACTACTTTCAGTGCACATTAACTGCACAAAAACATACTATTACATGGCTTCTCAGATGCAACAAGATTAGTTAAGTACTGGGTTAATGGCAAAATTTGGTTTAAAAATTGAAGATCTGTACTCTAAGTAAGCAGAAGAGCTAGAAGATCATTACAACTAGCTTTTAAGATACTGTTAAGGTCCACATGACAGTATATAATCAATATCTAATAACAAATGAATTTCCATACTGGCTACATCCACAAAAACTGCCTTCTGCATCCTTCATTTCTAGTATGTTTCATCACTAATCATGGTCATTTCACCAATGAGTTAGGATCTATGGTACTCCATTATAATTATATATCCTAATGTGTTTGTTCCACACCTCCTCAGATTACCATTCTTTGTCACATGAAAATAAGTCATAAAATATTTTTATGTATTTTTAGAGTTCCTTTTGTTTAGGACTAATCAGTTCTTTAACCTACTCTTACATCTCCCCTTCCTGCTTTTATTTACCAAATAAGTGAAATGGATTCCTGTACCTAAATCTGTGCATGTGTATTGTTCCTTTGACCAGTTTAGATGAGAGGGAGATTCAGGTGTCAAGTGGTCCCTCCCACCCTCCTTCCTTCTTGTTTTACAGATGTCTACACATACATCTTGATGACATGAAATACTAGACCACCAAGACATAACAGGGCTCTGTCAATTTGGACGTTCTCTACGAACCATTAATGACAGCATTCAGACACATCCATCATCTCCCCATATTGGAATGTAAGCATTTATTCTTAATCTCTTTTCACTGATCATTTGAGTTTACTTTTCAAGGTTTCTCAGCACTTCTGTGTTTGGACCTCAAAGTTTCTATGCAGCACTGTGCTTCTCATCAGAAATGTCTGGAAATTCTCTATTTCATTAAAGGTCCAGGTCCAGTTCCCCATGAAGCATTACTCTTGGCTGGGAGCTCTTATGTCTTTTGCCTTCTGTAACACTGTATTCCAAGTTCTCCACTACTTACATGTGGTAACCGCTAAATCACATGGGATCCTGAATGCGGCTCCTAAGCACCTGAATTCTTTCTTTCTAGCTGCATACAATAATTTTTTTTGACCTAGAAACTCTGGATTTTGGCTAACATATTTCTGGGAATTTTCACATTGGGTTCTCTTTTAGGAAGTGACTGAGAGATTCTATTTCCATTTTGCCCTCTGATTCAAGAGATCTGGGCAGTTTTCTTTTAATATTTATTGAAAGAGGGTGTCTGGATTCTCTTGGTCATAGTGTTCCACCACTCCAATGATTCTTAAATTTTTCCTCCTCAATCCGTTTTCCAGTTCAGTTACTTCTGCTATGAGATACTTATTTTTCTTTCTTTCCTTTTTCCTACCTTGACTTTTGCTTGCAGATGTTTTGGAATTACTCTCTTTTGGGTATGTATTGAACTTCCCCTGCCATCCTAACAGCTTTATTATGGTAGGATTATTTTTCAGTTTGGCCATTTTTTCTAGCCAGCTTCTGGACTATGGACTTGATGTCAGGGCTGGGCTCATCCTTCTGTTGTTTTGCTGAGTACTGAGTGTTGTATTACTCCCAGATCTCAGGGCCAGGCTGGGGACCCTGAAGCTTTCATTGTTCCCAGAGTGATCTGATGTAGGGCAAAATCTGATTTGCTGCCTCCCTGATTAGATCTCTGCAAGGTTCTGACCCAGTTATAGGTCCGAACAAAAGCTGACACTGCTGGACTCAGCCCATTAGCTGGCTGGAAAGCTCTGCTGCCTCAGTGTCAGAATCATAGGTTTCTCATTGGTTTGGGATTCCTGCTCTGGTTACAGCTCTGCAAGCTCAGCTACATGTTGGCAATGAGACCCTGCTCTGGCCCTGGGCCAGCTGCAGCTGGCTCCTGAGCTTCTGGGGCCTCCCTATCTGGTAACACCAACCTCATGAACAGATTCCCTTCTAAGGTTGCCCTGGGTCTATGACCCAGAACTGAGCAGTGGGTGACAAAGAAGCCAGTTCAGATCTGTCTTTTTTTTATTTAAAATTTTATTTTCCCCCAGTTACAAGTAAAGATAATTTTAAAACAATTGTTTCTTAAAAAAATTTTGGGTTCCAAATTTTCTCCCTTTCCCCCTCACCTCCCCATTCTCTGAGACAGTAATTTGATATAAATTACACACATGTAGTCATGCAAAACATTTTCATACAAGTCCTGTGGCAAAAGAAAACAGACTAAAATATACTCAAGAAAAATTTAAAAAAGCAAAAAATAGTATGTTTTGATCTGCACTCAGACTCCATCAGTTCTTTCTCTGGAGGTGGAAAACATTTTTCATCCTAAGTTCTTCAGTATTGTCTTGGATCACTGTACACTATTGCCATTTCCATATACAATATTCTCCTGCTTCTACTCACTTCATCTTCCATCAGTTCATGTAAATCTTCCAGGGTTTTCTGAAATCAGCCTGCTCATCATTTCTTATAACACAATAGTATTCCGTTACACTCATATATGTACCAGAACTTGTTCAGCCATTCCCCAATTGATGGGAATTCCCTCAATTTCCAAGTCTTTACTACCACAAAAAAGAGCTGCTATAAATATTTTTGAGAAATGAGGCCTTTTTCAGTGAAACGATGTGAAAACTGCTTTCCAGCTTTCTGCTTTCCTTCTAATTTTAGCTGCAGTGGTTTTGTTTGTGCAAAACCTTTTAAATTTAATGTAATCAAAATTATCCATTTTATATTTAGTAATGTTCTCTAACTCTTGTTTGGTAATAAATTCTTCCTTTCTCCATAAATCTGAAAGGTAATCTTCCTCTCCTAATCTGCTTATGGTATCACCTTTTATGTTTAAATCATGTACCCATTTTGACCTTATCTTGGCATATAGTCTAAACCTACTTTTTGCTATACTGTTTTCCAGTTTTCCCAGCAGTCTCTGTCAAACAGCGATTTCTTGTTGCAAAAGCTGGGGTCTTTGGATTTATCCAACAATAGATTACTATGGTCACTTACTACTGTGTCTTGTGTACCTGATCTATTCCTCTGATGCACCACTCTATTTCTTAACCAGTCCCAGATAATTCTGAGAGGGTTGCCAATTTATAATACAGTTTGAGATATATCTAGGCTACCTTCCTTCACTTTTTTTTCCCATGAATTCTCTTGATATTTTTGACCTTTTGTTCTTTCAGAAGAATTTTGTCAACACTATTTTCCAGTTCTATAAAGTTACTTTCTGGTAATTTGACTGGTATGGCACTAAATAAGTAAATTAGAGTGGAATTGTCATTTTTACTATATTAGCTCAGCCTACCCATCAGCAACTAGTATTTTCCCAACTGTTTAGATTTGTGTGAAAAATGTTTTGTAATTGTGTTCATATAGTCTCTGGGTTCTCTTGGCAAGCAGAGTCCAAAGTATTGTATATCATCTACAGTTATCTTAAATGTAATTCCTCTAGCTCTTGCTACGGGACTTTGTTAAGTAACAGAACTGCTGATGATTCGTATGGCTTATTTTATATCCTGCAATTTGTTAAAGTTGCTAATTTTTCAGTGAATTCTCTAAGTATTCTATCATATCATCTAAAAATGTGACAGTTATTCTAATTCCTTCAACTTCCTTTTCTTCTCTCATTTTTAGTAAAATATTTTGTAGTGATAACGGGGACTCTTGATTTTACTGGAAAGGCATCTAGCTTATCCCCATTACAAATAATGCTTGTTTTATACAGAGAAAACTTATTATTTTAAGGAAAGCTCCATTCATTCCTTTGCTTTCTAGTGTTTTCATAATAATGGGCATTGAATGTTGACAAAAGTCTTTTCTCTATTAAGATAACCATATGATCTCTGTTGGTTTTGTTATCAATATGGTAAATTATGCCAGTAATTGTCCTAATATTGAACCAGACTTGTATTCCTGGTATAAACTCCACTTGGTCATAGTATATGGTCTTTGTGATATACTGCTATAATCTCCTTGCTAAGGTATTTTGGGATGTGGGAGGGGAGAGATGTGGAGAAAAATTGGGACTAAAAATTTTGTGGAAATGAATGTTGAAATCTAAAAATAAACATAAAAAAAACCCAACCCAACCAAACAAAAAAATATAATTTCCTTGCTGGTATTTTATATAACATTAAAAAAAATTTCATTAGGGAAATTGTCCTATAGTCTTCTCTCACTCTTCCTGGTTTAGGTTATTGGCACCATATTTGTGTGGTAAAAGGAATTTGGTGGGACTCCACTGACTTTTTCCAAACAGTTTGAAATTGTTCTTTAAATGTTTGGTAGAATCCATCTGGTCCTGGGGATTCTTTTCTTAGGGAAATTTATTGATGGGTTGTTCAATTTCATTTTCTAAGATAAGGTTATGTATTCTGTTGTTTTGTCTTCTGTTAAGCTAGGCAATTTATAATTGCTTTAATTTCATCATCCTTGGTGGTGAATTCACCCATTTCATTTGTTTTTTTTTTTTAAATCAAATTAACCAATGGTTTAATTGGTTTTTTTCATAAAATCAGCTCCTAGTTTGATGGTTTTCTTCTTCCAATTTTATTAATTTTGCCTTTGGTTTTCCATATCTGTCATTTCAAAGCATTATAGGTTTGACGGAGCCCTGGGATGAGTCTGGGGTCTCCCTCTTGCTCTGAGGTACAGCCTGTCCTTGGGTACTGGAGTGCTCTGCCCATGGGCAATTCTTCATCGACCCCTGTTCCCAATGTCTGCAGACTTCTATGTTGAGTTACACAATGACATGGTATAACTCTTTCTGGACATCCCAATCAGGATTTGGTTTGGTGAATTTTTCAGTTGTGTGTCAAAGAGTTTTATGGAAGAGAGTTTGGCTGCACTGTTTCCTAACACTTGGCCATCTTGGTTCCACTTGTTTTCTCATCATTTGACCTCCTAAAATACCAAATTCCACCTTTCTGTCTCAATACTCTTCTCCCTTTATCTCTTTAATATGGTACACCCATCTCTGCTCTTAAAATACTCCCCATTCATTCTGAACAACAGTAATATCAATATCAGTGCAATACTATTAAAAGTAGCAAATTGATGAGTAACTACTGCACAGTGGTAAATTATATCAAAACAAAGTATATTCTTTGCATTTTATTCTTTTACTAATATCCCTCCCATCATCTCCCCAACAAACAATGCACTAATTACAAATATGAAAAATAAACCTCCAAGTCTAGCTGCATTCTCATCTATGGGTGGTGCATATGCTGTAGCAGGGGCACATAAAGATCTCACTCCCAGCTCTAGTCCAGGATGCAGAAGAGTAGTCAAGGCAGGAATCTCAGACCAATGAGAAGCCTATGATTTGGCTGCTCTAAGACAGTAGAACTTTGCAAATGGCAGATAGGACAGAGTCCAGGTTAGGAATATATATTCCAAACTGCCTTCCAGAATGGTTGGATCAATTCAAATCAAAGATCCACCAATAGTCAACTAGTAATGTGACACAGTCCTGCCAACATTTGTCTTTTTTCTCTCTTCATGTCTGCTAGTTTGATGGGTATGTGGCAGAACCTCAAAGTTGCCTTAATGTTTAACATTTCTTTTATTGGTGATACAAGAGCAATTTTACATATGGTGGTTGAAAACTTGGATTTTCTTCCTTTGAAAACTACCTGTTAATACCCTTTAGCCACTTATGGATTGGGGAAAGACTAAGTCTTATACATGTGAATCAGTTTCTAATTTAACTTGGAGAAATCTATTGCAAAATATTTTCCAGTTACGCTTTCCTTCTAATTTCTGCTACATTTAGAAGTCTTACAGAAACTTAATGTTTATATGATCAAAATTGTCCCTTTTATATTGATACTATCACTTGCTGATAGTATTCTTTCCCTAATAGGTTTTTCTTGCTTTCACTAATCTGTTATGCTATGACCTTTTACATCTAGGTCATGTATCCATTTGAATCTTATTTTGCTTTACAGTGAGATAGTGAATACTTAATTTCTGCCAGACTACTATCCAGTTTCCCCGATAGTTTCTGTTAAACAGTTCAGTCCTTTCCCTAATAACTGCAGTCTGTGAATTAAACAGTATGTTTGCTTCCGCATGACTTGTACCTAACCTGTTCCACTTGTTATCTGTTTTTAACAAACACCAAATTCTATTAATGATTACTGTTTTGTAACAGTTTGAAATTTACTGATAACCTTTCCTCCCCTTCTTTTTCATGTTATTACCCTTGAGATTCTTGATGTTTTATTCCTTTATATGAATTTCATTGATTTTTTTCTAAGTATACAAAATATTTCTGTTTATTGGTACTGCAATGAGAAAGTAAATTAACACAGGCAGTAGTGTCATCTTTATTATACTGACATGACCTTCTTGTGATTAATGCTTCTCCAATTGCTCAGGTCTTCATTTCTGCAAAATGTTTTCTAGTTTGATTTAATATAATTCCTGGATGCATTTTAGATACTTACAAATATTCTATAGCTTCTGTAGTTAAATTAAGTGGAATTTCACTTTTTAACTCTTCCTGCTGGGTTTTCTTGGTAACACAAATGCTGATAATTTTATGTAGATATATTGTTTCAATTTCTTGGTTAATTTTAGGGCTTTCCAAATAATCTTATTTGCAAAAACCAATAGTTTTGTTACTTCTTTGCCTTTATCACTTCAATTTCTTTTTTCCTCTCTTACTGTCAATAACTATTATTTCTAGCACTATGAAATAGTAATAAAAATGGCCTTCTGGCTTTATCATAATCTTACTGAAACAAAACAAAAACCCCTAACATTTCCACATTTGTTCTCTGTACTTCATTTGTGTTTTTTGTAAACATTGTTATAAGATTCTGCTTTTTAGTCTATTCTGCTATTCTCTTAAATTTTATGGTGAATTCATCCCATTCACATGATTGTTAATTGTGTATTTTTTGCCATTCTATCCTCTTTGCTCTTATACTTGGCCCTTTACATGATGGTAAAGTTTTTCTGATACTTGTGATCTTTTATGTGAAAGCGCTGTTTTCTCTGTTCCAATTCTCCTTGCCCTACCTGATGCCAGATTTTCACTATTTGATTTTCTTTTAATCCCCATGCTTCATGTTTTTCTCTGATATTCAAGTTTTAAATATTCCCTTGCCTATACATGTTTCCCTTCAGAATTTAATGCATTTCTGGAATGTGTGTGCATGCAAATGTGTGTGAATTGTGTTCTATCTGCCTTTGGTTCAGAAAAAAGATGCCTATTCCTTCCCATCCCTTCCTCCTGGGCCACAAACTTTTCATTGTCTGCACTTTAATTATGCAATAGTGATTTCCCTTCCTTTCCTCTTCTCTCCAGTATAGGTCCTTATACTTTTTATTTTTGTCTTTTCCTAAAAATAAAATCATCTATAGATCATCCATCACTTTCAACCTATTCTCTGACTTGTAAAGATATGAGAGTTCCTAGAAGACTTTTGTTTCTTATTCCTCTATTAATATGTAAACAATTCATCATAAACATGTACTTTTAAAGTTTCTCTTGGAAGTTGCATTCCCACTTGAGAATGTAGTGCCTCAGTTAAGGTCTTTTTATCAGGACTGGTTGGTAATCTTCTATTCCATTAAAGGCTCATTTCCTTCTCTGTAGTGTTACACTTAGTTTTGGTGACTAGGCTATTCTTTGTTGTAAACCTTCATCACTTTTGCAATATTGCATTTCAAGCCATTCTATAGTTAATGGTGGCAATTGCTAAATCTGATGTGATCCTTATTGTGGCCTGCTGGTATTTGAACACCATTTTTTGGCAATTTGTATTTTTTTCTTTACCCTGGAGGCTTTCTGTTTTGGCTATGATGCTCCTGGAAATGTTCATCTGACTGGTATATTCTATTTTCATTTTGCTCTCTGGTTTTAAGAATGCTGGGCAGTTTTCATTTGTAATTTCTTAAAATACAGTAGTCTGATAATTTTCTCCTATTTTAAAATTTTGATATATTTTTGTTGTCTCACTGAGTTGTATTCTGTCTGTTCCATTTCAGGGCTTCAGTTCTTTGATGAGATTTTCCACCATGTTCTAAAGATGTCCTTGTCACCCTTTCCACTCTAGCTTTTTCTTCCTGTATTTTCTTTCTTATCTTCCAGATACTCCTGCATTCCTTACGGTCAGAACGTTTTTTTCCTTGGAAGATTTTATACGAACTTTGAGGCAGCTATACTACTCAGGGTTTATTCCTGGGTATCTTCTTCAATGCATTTTCTTATGGTATTCAGAGTTTTCCATGGTTTACTACTCATTTCATCCTCCTCCCTATCTAGTCTGAAAATTAGGAGAAGGATGAGGGAGGGTAGAGATGCCCTTGGATCAAGCTGTGAAAGTGAATGGCATGAGAAGGGCTTCCGTTCTCCTGAGAGGCCCCTCCCCTTTAAGGCACTCTGGGGCTATTCCAGTACTAGGTTCTGCCCTCTTGCCACCAGACCCTAAGGCCTTCTCCTGCTACAGGTACTGAACTAGATCCTTCCCCCTTGTTGCTGGGCTCACGGGCTAATCCTATGCTGGGCTTTAAACACAGGTTTCAGAAATTTCTCCTTATCCCCCTATTAATGTGAAGAATTCACCATAAACGTGTACCTTTCTGGCAGTTGCATTTCCATGTAAAAATGTTGATTCAGTTCAGTTCTTTTTAGCAGAAATGCTTGGAAATCCTCTATTCCATTAAAGGCTCATTTCCCCTCCTGTAGCATTACATTTAGTGGTGCTGAACAGACTCTTCTTGGTTGTAAACTTTCATCACTTGCCTTCTACAAAATCGTATTCCAGGGCATTCTGTCATGTACAGTGGCAGCTGGATCCTTTTGGAACGCTGAGCAGTCACTCACTAGCAGGACTCCTGTAGCCATTAGGACAGCTAAGTGCTACCAGGCTGTATGTATGGACCCACCTAGGGTCAAGCTGCTTGCACTCCACCCTCAACCTACCCCAGCTTGTCCTTGGGTCTCCAAAGAACTTGGGGGAAGTGGACCCCTCTGTGGATTCCTGGGGGTAGAGGAGTATAGAGGTGAAACTTTTTGCTTCAAGAATGGTACACTTCTGAGCTTTACTGGTATGTTTTTGGGGATGCATGGTGGGTATCTGACTGGAGCATGATACAAAGCTCCAGTGCATGCTCTCATGATGCTACTGTCCTCCATTTATTTTTTCTCATCCATTCTCTTTCAGCCCAATTCTGTGTCCTTTGCTGACTTTCTTCTCCCCCTCCTTGAATATTATTCACCCAAGGCTTTGACCATCTTTCTTGTTAAATAAACTTTTCCTGGGGTATCCCCATTGACCCCCATAGTTTCAATTATCACCTGTATTTAGATGACTCCTCTATCATTTCCAGGGCTGAGGATTTCAATCCCACAGTTATATTTGCTTACATCTTATGTAACTCAAAGTAAGACTGTGATAAGATCTAAGCCTGAAAGGACCAGGGTCTCACATTTCATCCTGGGCCATCTCCAATCCTGATGACTATCATGATGGCTCAGAAAATGGTGAGGTTGGTGACCTTGCACAGCCCACCCTCATTCAAATCAAAATCAACTGCAAGTCATGTCATCATCATGATGTCATGGTCCTCTTTGAGAACAAAAGACAAACACAAGTCTATTTGCTAATCGGGCTTTCCCACCTTGAAGTCCAGATTCCCTCCCAAGATCATATGCCTAAAACTGAACTCACCTTTCCTTACAAAACCTACTTTTTATTACTTCTCTTGAAGAAACCATCATCTTTTTCAGAATTCTACCTCAGGGTAGTTATATTTAATGTCCCTCTCACTCACATCCAATCAACTGCCCAAACTGTCAGTTCTCTCTGTGAAATCAATCCCTTTCTTTCTACTCCCACTGCCAACATCCTAGTTCAGGTCCTCCTCATCTCTGGCCAGGATTATCAGTAAGAGACTAACTGGTCACCCTGACTCCAGTCTCTCCTTACTCTAACCTACTCGTTATACTGCTAACTCACCACCTTTCTAAGGCATAGCTCTTATCACTTCATTGTCTTGTTGAAGGATACTTAAACTTTTTACTGCCTAACAGATCAAGTCCAAATTGCTAAGCCTATCTAGTCATAGCCCTCCAAAATCTTCTTTTCCAGGTTCTCATACTACTCCCTCTTCTCTTGCACTCAGCATTCTGAAGAAATGGAATTATATACAGTTTTTAAATATCCTTTTGTTTTTACCATGACTAAAACAGACATCTTTCTGTCCTCATTTTCCCTTTCCTTTCATTTCTTTCTGCTGAAAGCTCTCCCTTATTTCAAGGCTGAGCTTAATTGACATTTCTTTCATAAGTTTCTCCTATATCTTCACCCCTACCTGAAAAAATATCTCATCCTACTTGAGTCTCCCATAAAACCTGGTTCTAACCTCCTTTGAAATTATATTGGAATTATTATTCTTTATATTTTTTATATACATACCTTATGTGACCTATTAGGTTGCTGTAAGCTCCTTGAGGGCAAAGCGTACTTTATTTCATCACTGCAGTCCCAGTAAGTAGGACAGTGTCCCAGACATAATAAATGCCTAAGACACATTTGTTTACTAGGAAACAACATACCTTCCTGCTGACTGCAATTAGGAGACATTCAGCTGCTCCTACTTGAAGTTCAGGTTCATTCAGAAGCAAGCACAGCATCTCCAGGAGTTTGCAGTTTTCAGCTGTAATGTGGTTCATGGCCACCCAGTCAATGTAGCCTGCCAGGGTGTTGAGTGCTGCTATCCCTACCCTGCAGTTAGCCTGGGCCTAAATGGGCAAATAAATATGTAGATGTAATGGTGTCTCTCAGCTAAAAGAATTCTTCCCCTCTCATATTCCAGATTACTTTATCTCAAGTTGTTCTTGGTCTTTACCATACTATGCCTTATTGTGAACACATTATATATACTTAAATGCATGCATATAATATTCTGACTTTAAGTTCTCTGGAGCTATATTTTTCATCTTTTTAGTGCACAGTAACTTCCTTGCACAGAGTAGATCAGAACTGTACAACACATGGCCTGCAAAAAATTTAGGGTTGCCACTGCACTGTTTGTCACATGAATCGACCAGCCATCACCAGTCTGTCTCCAGCCTAATCTATCTGCAGCCAGAAAAATTTTACAAGTTGTGCAGGTCTAGAATAGATGCTTAATTCATGTTGGCTAAACAAAGTTCAGAGGTGAAAGATAAACTTTAATTACAACAGACCCTCTATTTCTAATTTTACTTGAAAAGGATGATTCTTTTAATTTGTAATTGTTGTGGCAGCCATATGGCAGGGAATTTAGAAGTTTCTTTCTCAAATACAAATACTTCTCAAATAGTGGCAGTTCTAAGACTTCAGTCTATAAATGCCTATTGATGGTTATTGTTAACAAATTTGTTTTCTCAACAAATACCAAATAACATACTTTTATCTAAGACTGAAGAAGCAGAGATCTGTGTAATTTACTTCTGATACACAGAGCCAAAAAACTGGCCAAAGACAGTGTAGAAATCATGGCCTCCATTACTTAGAAACACTTTTAAGTATTACCTGTAAATGCAAATACTGAAGAGTTTTGCTATAAGGACTGTAAGCCGTTTCCTAATACTCTACACTCCTTACCTTTGGTTCCTGGGAAGCATCTGTTTTCTGGGGAGAAGGGAAAAAAAGAAGAATAAAGATTCAGTTCATCAGAGTAAATGATTACATTATACTCTTCCCCATTTCCCCAATCCAAAAGATGAAGACATACCCTTGGGAAATTTTGGAATAGAGATTTAAAATATATTTAATACATCTTATTCTTTATCTTTCAGAATAACACCCCACTGAGAAGCTAAGTATCTCTTGGAGAAAGTTGGAAGCAAAAATGAACTAGATTATGGTAACTTCTAAAATATGCTTGATTAATAAGTTAAGTATAATTGATGCTGTATATAAACTAAGTCAGCAAAAACCTGAATTTTTAATTTTTTTATTACAGAAGGATAAATTTCACTTTATCATAAATTTTTCCTCAACTAAATATTCTGCCAATTTTTAAAAAGATATCAGTTCTAACTCGGTGACCAAATATAACCATGTAAACATTTACTAAACACATATGAAAAATACTCTAGGGGGAGGAGCCAAGATGGCAGAGTAGAAAGACTCATGTATGCTAGCTCCGAACCCACAGCCCATAAATTTCCTGTAAAAAGAACACCCCACAAATTCTGGAGCAGTGGAAGCAATGCAGTGGAGGAGATTTCTGTTTCAGAGATCCCTGAAAAACTGACCCCAAAGGTCCATCGCGCACCGGACGGTGGAGCCCAGCCATGGCCACAAGGCCCCGAGAGGAACAGATCGGAGCAGGCTTCAGGGACGGAATCTCCGGTGGCCGCGAAGGTCCCTCCACCCACAGGCGCTACAGGTCAGTGAGAGAAACTTCTTGGCTGGCCAAGAGGGGAGCGGGGTGTCTCCATGACTCATGCCACCTGGGGAGGCAGTGGCAGAGGCAGCGGAGCTCCCAGAGCAGACAGGAGCTCCACTCCATTACTGAAGATCTCTACATAAACCCCCTGAGGGAACTGAGCCTGGGAGGCTGCCCTGCCCCCACCTCAGCACCAGAACTTAAGCTCACATTGAATAGCAGCCCTGCCCACCGCTGAAAGCCCTGAGGCTGGGGAGCAGTATTTGAATCTCAGACCCCAAGCACTAGCTGGGTGGATCTAGGCGGGGGTGGAGAGGAATCTCAGAAGTCAAGTAACTGGCTGGGAAAAATGCCCAGAAAAGTGAAGAAAAATAAGACCATAGAAAGCTACTTTCTTGGGGAACAGATGTTTCCTCCTTTCATTTCTGATGAGGAAGACCAATGCTTACCATCAGGGAAAGACATAGAAGTCAAGGCCTCTGTACCCCAAATACCCAAAATAGATATCCAATGGGCTCAGGCCATGGAAGAGCTCAGAAAGGATTTTGAAAATCAAGTTAGACAGGTGGAGGAAAAACTGGGAAGAGAAATGAGAGAGATGCAAGAAAAGCATGAAAAAGGGGTCAATACCTTGGTAAAGGAGACCCAGAAAAATGCTGAAGAAAATAACACCTTGAAAAATAGGCTCACTCAATTGGCAAAAGAGGTTCAAAAAGCCAATGAGGAGAAGAATGCTTTCAAAAGCAGAATTAGCCAAATGGAAAAAGAGGTTCAAAAGCTCACTGAAGAGAATAGTTCTCTCAAAATTAGAATGGAACAGATGGAGGCTAATGACTTTCTGAGAAACCAAGAAATCATAAAATAAAACCAAAAGAATGAAAAAATGGAAGAGAATGTGAAATATCTCATTGGAAAAAACAACTGACCTGGAAAAAAGATCCAGGAGAGACAATTTAAAAATTATGGGACTACCTGAAAGCCATGATCAAAAAAAAAGAGCCTAGACATCATCTTTCATGAAATTATCAAGGAAAACTGCCCTGATATTCTAGAACCAGAGGGCAAAATAAGTATTCAAGGAATCCATCGATCACCGCCTGAAAGAGATCCAAAAAGAGAAACTCCTAGGAACATTGTGGCCAAATTCCAGAATTCCCAGGTCAAGGAGAAAATATTGCAAGCAGCTAGGAAGAAACAATTCCAGTACTGTGGAAACACAATCAGGATAACACAAGATCTAGCAGCTTCTACATTAAGGGATCGAAGGGTGTGGAATAGGATATTCCAGAAGTCAAAGGAACTAGGACTCAAACCAAGAACCACCTACCCAGCAAAACTGAGTATAATACTACAGGGGAAAATATGGTCTTTCAATGAAACAGAGGACTTTCAAGCATTCTTGATGAAAAGACCAGAGCTGAAAAGAAAATTTGACTTTCAAACACAAGAATGAGAAGAAGCATGAAAAAGTAAACAGCAAAGAGAAGTCATAAGGGACTTACCAAAGGTGAACTGTTTACATTCCTACATGGAAAGACAATATTTGTTAACTCTTAAAACTTTTCAGTATCTGGGTAGTTGATGGGACCACACACACACACACATACACATATACACGCGTGCATGCACACACATACAGAGACAGAGAGCACAGAGTGACTTGAATAGGATGGGACCGTATCTTAAAAGAAATTAAGGTAAACGGTGAGAGAGAAATGTAGTGGGAGGAGAGAGGGTGAAATGGAATGGGGTAAATTATATCTCATTCAAGAGGCAAGCAGGAGACTTTTTACTGGAGGGAAAAAGAGGAGAGCTGAGAAAAAAACATCAAGTTTACCCTCATTACATTCAACTAAAGGAAGGAATAAAATGCACACTCATTTTGGTATGAAAACCTATCTTACAATACAGGAAAATGGGGAAGAAGGAGATAAGCAGGTTGGGGGTGATGATGGAAGGGAGGGCAATGGGAAGAGGGAGCAATTTGAAGTCAACACTCTTGGGGAGGGACAGGATCAAAAGACAGAATAGAAACAATGGGGGGCAGGATAGGATGGAGGGAAATATAGTTAGTCTTACACAACACTACTATTATCGAAGTCATTTGCAAAACTACACAGATATGGCCTATATTGAATTGCCTGCCTTCCCAAAGGGAATGGGTGGGGAGGGAGGGATGGGGAGAAGTTGGAACTCAAAGTTTTAGGAACAACTGTCGAGTATTGTTGTCGCTACTAGGAAATAAGAAATACAGTTAAGGGGGAATAGAAAGTCATCTGGCCCTCCAGGACAAAAGAGAAGATGGGGACAAGAGAAGGGAGGGAGGATAGAAGAGAGGGCAGATTGGTGATAGGGGAAATTAGAATGCTTGGTGTATTGGGGTGGGTGGAGGGGATAAATGGGGAGAAAATTTGGAACCCCATATTTTGTGAAAATGAATGTAAAAAGTTAAATAAATTTATATTAAAGAAAAAATAAAAAAATATATCTAGCACATAGTAAACCCTTACAAACAAAACAAAAAAAAAAAGAAAAATACTCTATTTGGCTATGGGGACACAAAGATAAATATGAAAAATAGTCCCCTCTCTCAAGAAGATTACAGGGCAATACAAAGAAAAAAAAAGCTAAGTCCAAGATGATTTGATGACGGCAAATGTAAAGACCTAGGGGATTAGAAAAACCAACACAGGAAAAGTAGACAATATCCAGACAGAAATGGGACAGACATACTCAGGATGCTGAATAAGACATACTTTTTTTTTTAACATGGCCAAAGAAGATATTTGTTTTGCTTGACTATGTAATTTTGCTGCAAAATTTTTGTTTTTTTATTTTTTTCCAATGAGGATAAAAGGAATAGAAGGCTAAGAATTTTAAGGGTTTCCACTTCCAAAAAAGATAATGAAAAGAAGGCCAGAGGGTATTATAGACAACCAGGACAGCTTTAAAAAGTTACATGATGGTTTTATTTATTCTTAAAAAGAAATGCAAGTTCAACATAAAAGGCCCAAAATTTCATGTATAATCCTCATTTGCTTTATAACATAAATGGAGATGACTCATTTTATGTCTGTTCAAGTTCAGGATAAAAAAATTAAAATGTCAAAAAGGTAGATGCTAACAAATGAACTTAATCCTGAGGGAAGCCAGGGATTTTAAGAGAGTTAGGTAGGAAGGGAATGCATTCCAAGAGGCTTGGGGGGCATTCTCCAAAGACATGAAGGTGAAAAATAGACTGCTGAGTTAGGGGAATGGCAAAACATAACAGTTTGGTTGATATGTAGAGTTCATGAAGTGGAACCACATGATACAAGCATGGGAAAAGGTAGGCTGGAATGTGGAATTGTGCTCATAAAAGCTATTAAACTGTGCATATCCTTTGGCTGAGCAATTGTAATACTAGTTCTATGCTCCAAAGAAATCAAAAAAGTAAAGGATTCGTATGTCCAAAAATATTTATAGGAGCTCTTTTTGTGGTGGCAAAGAACTGGAAACTGATGGAATAACACTGGAACAAGTTATGGTATATGAATGTGATGGAATATTATTGTAAGAAACCATGAAGGAGATGGCTTCAGAAAAACTTGGGAAGCCTTGTATAAACTAAGAGAGTGAAGTGAGCAGAACCAGGAGAAAAATTTGTACAACAGCAACAATGTAAAGAGAATCAACTCTGAAAGACTTAAGAACTCTGATCAACACAATGACCAGTCACAATTTCAAAAGACATCAAAGGATGAAACATGACATCTACCTCCTGAGAAAACGCTGATGGACTCAAGAGTCAGAGTGAAGCATATTTCCTTCTTTTTTTGTTCACAGCTAATGTGGGTATTTGTTTTTCATGACCATATATATTTATAATGGGTTTTGTTTTTCTTGACTTCTCAATAAGTAGAGGAAGGGGAAGGATAGATGGGGGAAGAGATAATTAGGAACTGAAAATGAAAATTAATTTTGAATTGCAAAGATACTCTTAATAGAGTTGCATAGCATAAATTTGGTAATAAAAGACTATAGATCAGAAGAGATTAAACCTAGATATATTTGGGCTTTGTCCACATAGGTAAGTGACCCTAGGAGATCTGAGGTAATCACTAAAAGTGGGTGGAGAGAAAAGAAACCAGGACTGAGTCTTAGAGACCTATAATAGCGGGACAGGGCGAGGATTCAGCAAAGGAGATTGAGAAGAAATCAGAGAGGGAGAAGAATCAGAAAATAATGTTAAAAAAACGAAACAAAACACCCAAACCTGGTGATTCTCCTGAAGGGGTGGTCATCAATAGCGTCAAAAGCTGCAGGGATGTTAAGAAGAATGAAGCCTGAGAAAAGTCTATCAGACATAGAAATTAAGAGATGGCCAATTTTGGAAAGAGCATTTTCAGTTCAATGTTGGAGTCTGAAAGACTGCAAGGGGATGAGAAATTATTGGGAGAAAAGGAAGTAGAAATGATGAGTATAACTTATTTATTCAAGGGGGTATGGATGTGAATATATGTGACAATAACTCAAAGAAAAGGCAGAGTCAAGTGAAGGGTTCCCCACCCCCTTTTATTTAAATTGGAAGACACCCCCCCAAACATGTAGGTACTACACAAAAAGAGATTCAGGATTAGTAAGAGAGGAATGACTTAAGTGGCATGCAGAATTAAGACCAAAGACTTGGCTTTTGCAAAGAGCCACTTCCATCAAAAACTGGAATGATACAAGAGAGGATGGAAGGTTGAGGAGTCCCCAGAACAGGGGAACAGAAGTTCAAGTCAGATGGCTTCTACTTTCTCAGGAAAGAACCCTTTCAAAACCTTCCCTCGACAATTATATTGTTGTTGTGTGGTCGTTTCAGTCACGTCCGACTCTTCATGACCCCATTTGGGGTTTTCTTGGCAGAGATCCTGGACTGGTTGGCCATTTCCTTCTCCAGCTCATTTTACAGATGAGGAAACTGAGGCAAACAGGGTGAAGTGGCTTGCCCAGGGTCACACAACTAGTTAAGTATCTGAAGGCGGATCTGAACTCCTAGATGATCTTCTGACTCTAGACCCAGAGCTCTTATCTACTTCACCACATAGCTGTCCCATTCAATTATTTTAGTAAAGCAGAAATATAATGAGAATAAGATACATGTTCCTTTCCCTATGGGAACATTAACACTACAAGAAAACTAGAAGGGTGAGAACATAATGTATCAAGTCAAAGTACTACCCCCTAACTTCTCTCTTGCTGGATTCTACAATTTCCACTTTGATTCTTCAGGTTTCTTGGATACCAGGGCAAGAGTAAGAATGACAGTGTATGATGCTTGTCTCATCCTTAATTAACGTTCAATCAATCAATCAGTATTTATTAAGTACCCAATATGTACCAGGCAGTGTGTTAAGCACTATTCTCCAATATCTTAAAATTGTCAAAATTTGGAAGTGGGAACAAAGTTTGAGTGAAATGCAATGTTCCAAATGTATATCATGGAGTTGTCAGGGCACAATTTTCAAGTAAAAGTCTTAGAGGCTGAAGAAATTAAAATGGAAGGCAAAGAAATACTAGGATCATAAATTTAGCACTGGAACAGATCATCAAGTCCAACCCATTCAAATAAACAAACAAACACTAAGATGTATGACATTCCCAGGATCACACAGCTAATAATGAATGTCTGAGGCCAGATCAAGAATCTAGAGCTTCCTGACTAAAAGCCTGGAGATCCACTCACTCTACTTACTGCCTCCTCTCCTCTATACGATGTCTATTCTATCATCTACCAGGCTTGTAATTCTGGAAAAGGTAAAACCTGAACAGAGGTATCCACAACTTCAGAATGTCTGAAAACTACTGGTCAAAGCTAAACAGTAATACTGAAGTTGGACAGTGAAGCAACTTACCATTGGAGAATATATTTTAAATCTAATTTTTGTCTGGAAAGTCTCTCTTAAAACCGAAGGCTAGCCACATTAAAAATAAAAGTTCTGTACTCAAGGCATTTCTCTACCTTGGTCCAGCTCATCTTCTCAAGTCTCACTCTGACCTCAGAATTCACTCTGGAAGTACTGTCTGCCCCTGGAGCCTCTCCCTGACTGGATGGCTCCTCCCTAAGTCTCATTCCTCCCCATGGTCCACTTGGGACTTCCTCTACTATCCTCTTCTCTCCCACCTTTTCAACTTCCTTTTACTGGTACTTTTCCTTCATTAGAATGGAAGCTCCTTGAGAGCAGGGATTATCTTTCTTTCTACTTGTATTTGTATTTCCAGTGCTTAGCACAGTGCCTGGCACAAAACAAGCACTTAATACCTGTTTACCTGCTACCAAATTCATCCCTAAAATTATTCTAACATGTTATTAGCATAACAGAACACTGCAGTGAACAACAAGAGTAACTTCCAGATTATGCTCAGAGACAACATTTGTAGATCTAAAAAACTTTCTTGTAGGCGGCCAATTTATGCAATCAAAAGGATTCCACTACCAGTTGAAAAATATTCACTAAGTCACAACCATCCAATTATACTTCTCAGGCTATAAATAAAACTTCTCCCCCAAGAACAAAATAAGTCTGTATTCATAGCTCACTACAGGCTACTAGTTCAATTTTGTGGCAAAAAGTCATTCTGAGAAAGTTGGCTAATCCCTCAGTCAACAAACTTCACCATTACCATTCTATCAGTGGGCTATGCCTGAGAAAACAGAAAAAACAGGGCTTTTTCCTCCTTCCCAAGTGATCTGAAAAAGAAATTTTCTCTGAACTTTTCCTTTAAAACTGTTAGTGGGGAGGAACAAATAGCACACTGGACCTGAAGTCAGAAGGACCTAAGTTCAAATTCGGTTGCAGACACTTACTAGCTGTGGGACTCTGGCCTCAAAAAACAAACAAAAAACTTTAGAGTAGCTTATAGTCCAAAGTGTCTGGAAATTAAATAAAATAATAATGGTGAGGGTCTTAGCTAAACGTCTATTCCCTTTCCCATCCCCTTACACTTGACCAAATGGCTAACAGCAGCAGAGTTTGACCCTGTCATAGGAAATAACTAAAACTCTCCTCCTCTGGAAAGTTTTTGAGCTCTAGAAACTGGGCAATCAAAATGCCTCTTTCCACTAAAATCACCTACAGGGATTAATGAGAAGACAAAATTGAACTTACAGAGTTGAAGTCTTAGTGGCACTGTTATAACAAAGACTAATAATGAGCTCAACAGTTTTTCTACTCCCGGAAAGGAATCAAAGCAACCAAAAGACCAGGATTAATGAGACACCAATCTGATGAGCACATGGCGGACTTTGTAAAGATTAAAATGCCAACCAAATAGCAGATGTCTAATTAATAGTGCAGTGTTTTGCATGCAATAGGTCCTTAATGATTGCTGGAATAGACTTTTATCTTTACAGCAAAGTACAGGAATCCTTATTGGGCACTAAATTTTAAGAAAGTCATTTTCAGTTCATAAAACTGTAGATTTAGAGCTAGAACGTCATTGAATCCAACCTCCTCATTTTACAAATGAAAAAACTGAGGCCTAAAGAGGTCAAGTGACTTCCTGAGGGTCACAGAGCTAAGTGTCTAAGGCAGAATTCAAACCCAGGTCCTCCAGACTCCACAAAAACTCTACCCACTAAACTATTTTGCCTGAGAAACATCTTATTTAAATGGTCATTTCTTTCTGCCTTAATGCAAAAGACTTTTTGCTTTTCTTATCTATTCTTAAAGACTACATCCAAAAATGTTTTCCCACTTCCTGAACAATAAGAGTTTTTCACTTGCTGCATCTGTGGAAAAAGGGATTCCTCTTACCATTCGCCGATATTTGTTCACATTCTGTTGAAGAGTATTAAGCAGAAAGCTGAAGATCTTTTCCATGTTCTGGGTTAGTGTTTGCTGGATGTCCCTTCTTCTCTGAGGGGGCAGTGTTTGGAAAGTCACCACATCCTCTGCCAATCGCAGAAGGATGAACATCACTAGTTCTGTCTGTGTTTCCTATACCAATGAATATAAATCAGGTTAAGTTTGACTGAAATGGGATTTCTTTTAGCTCTCTACTACTAGTCTGAAGTTTTAAAAATATATAACAAATTTAATAAATTGTGCATATGCTTCATTCCACAAATTCAAGTGAGTTGTAATTGCTTTCAAATATACCTTTCAGGTACTAAGAAATAAATATATTTTGTGCTTCATACCCCTTGTTTGGAGAGGGTATCCAATTCTTTCAACATGTCGGGCCAGTGCTGTGGCCATTCCCGCTTGATCATTTCTACCACAATTCTAGACAAAACATCTTTAATGTGGCTTTCTTCTTCCAAAATATTTTGAGTCCCCTGAAAGACAACCAACACATATGCATACATACATATATAGCTAGACAACAAGAGTACAGAAAACATAGAATCAGGGCTACTTTTAATTAGATAAGAGAACACAGCTGTCTCAAGTGTATGAAGAATTAATTCTACAGGCTTGCCATTACCTCGTCTCATAAATTCACATATTTTAACAAATAATAGCTGGTGCTCAGAATCAAGATGATTTGATGCTTATCTTTAGCTAAACATAATAGATTTCTCCTCATACTTCTTCCCTTCTGTTTTGGGGAGTCAGAAGAGGGATTGAAAATATGTAGAGAGGTGAGGACAGAATAAAAAATAAGCTGGGAAACAAGATATAAGATTTGGGACTTGAAATACAGCACTTAATAGGGCTATTACAGCTATTCCCCCATATCCCACCCCTAGCCAAAGCTACTTAACTAAGTCTAAGTCTCAGGACTTAGGTTGTTTATATCTCAAACTAGAAAGACTGAAATCCAAATGAGAATTTTCACTAATAAGGATGAAAATGATTTGAAGACAAAAAGAGTCAGGGCTCATTTTTTCCAAGGGTTTGGTCAAAATTGTGCACTTTGAGTTCTGCCTACCAACACAAACACCTTCCACAATGTAAACTGTTAGTATAATGCTGAAAGAAAGAAGTAGAAAAACAGGTGCAATGGATTCTAAGTCAGATCTAAAAAGCTTAGACTCTTGAACACAAGAATTGACCATTTAAAAAAGTTAATATTAAATGAAGCAATGATAAAATCCTTAAATTTGCTTGAAACATTTATGCAGGTAGCCCTCTGAAATTTATTAAGCACTTTCTGAATTCAGCTTAAGAAACAGAATGCTTCACACATTCATGGAAAAAATACAGTTTTTATAGGGACCACCACTTAAAATCATCATTTCACTATCATATAAACCATAGCGGGGAACTTCCTTCCTTTTTGGAACAGAAACACCATTGATCTGTGTCGTTCCCCGCCCCTCCTCCCCCCAACCTTCACCCCCATCAATGGCATTGTAAAATTTCCACAATATTACCTGATTTCTGTCGAACTGGTTATTACACAAAAGGTTCACACCATATTCCCCAAATCATTTTTAAAAGAGCAGCACCTCAGTTTAATCTACCCTTAGCAGAAGTTCTGCAACTACTCATTACTTACACTTGATATCAGCCCCATGACATTGTTCTTTAGAAACACCTTCTCCAAGCGAGACATGTTGTTCCACCGAAACCTGGCCAGCAAAAAGGAGAAATGCAACAGATATACACTGAGAAGACACGGAACACTTTTTAAAGTGAGAAATAGAACTGTTCCCTGACCTCAATTATGCTGTCACATCCATCAAAGAATCTGATAAGTGTACTTTTGGTTTCTACATGTATACAAATACTTTTATTCTGAAGATTAGACTTGAGAGACTCCAGATTAGGTGTACAATCCCAATACCAACATGACTCTGAGAATAGATTTTAATGTGCACAAAAGCTAATAGTGGAAAATCACATACACAGAAATATCTATTTATTGTCCTTTCATTTCGATGAAGTAAAATAAACATATACCCCTGATAAATGCTAAAACAATAAGAGGACCTTGATGCTACCTGACTAGGTAGTATAACTTTGTTGGATATTAAGGTGATATTTACAATTCCAGTGTAAATCTAGTTTAGTGTATAAACACCAACTGCTGCAATGGGAGTTGGCCTAGAGAGTACAGATGACCAAAATTAGGAAGCTGGCACGTGAGGGCTCTTGATATTTCAGGATAATGCTACACTAGTCATCATACATGAATTGTTCATGTACTCAGAACTGAGCAGGGATCTCAGAAGGGTCATGAGGTACAGAAATGTAGAACCAGAAGGACCACGTTAGATTCTGAATGTTTATATAGTCCTTCAACATTTGCAAAATGCTTGTCTCACACCATGCCCCCAGATCCTACCAACAACTCAGTAAAGTAGAATTTATACTACAGGTATTAACTTCACTTTACAGGGGAAAAAAAACAAGGCAAGAGAGACTGAGTGCCTATGCTCACTCAGCAAGCACCTGAGGCAGAATTCTAGCTCAGTTTCTGCTGATTTCAAGTTCAATACCAGGAAACTTCCTTGGATAGGATTTTGTCTAGTAATAGGAAGACTATGCATATGGCAAAAGTCACCAGAAAAAGAAAAAAACCCTTAATATTCAGAAGGTTCAGTGGGAAAACTACAGGCTATATATGATACTAAAATGATCTCAGGTATGTAAGTCTCTTACTTGACAACATGTTCCAGGATCTGAAGGCCAAAGTGTCTAACTATTGGAGTTTGTGTTTTCTCAGCCAACTTCAGGCCACAAGGGACACAAATGGGACACTTTTCTTTAAACTCTTCACAAAACTGAGGAAAGAAAAAAATTGATAATACTTTTACAAGCAGCTGAGGAATAAAAAATATGAAGAGGATTATTTAGTACTGTCAGCAAGGAAACACATATCGACATATGAACAAAGAAACAAAACCATTCTTCATTCATTACCTTTTTTGATTTGTTATCCCAGTCAAAAAAGGAAAAAAATACTTAAGCCCAATGAAGAGATCTAGTTATTTCTGATTCCACTCCTGGTGCAGAATCTACATATTTTCCCCAGAGTGAAGATTAACATTTATAAAGTTATGAAGATTTTTTTTTCCGGGGTGGGGTGGAGCAAATCAGTCATTACCTGTACAACACATGTTTAACAAGGGAGTAAGAAGTGTTATTGTCCCCCCTCCCCCAGCTTAAGAAATGCGCATGGCCACGACCCTTTCCCCCATAAAACCCCAGATCATTTCCTAGAGGATACTGCCATCGTTTAAAAGAAAATGCAAAACGAGAAGTTACACTCTATGCAAAAGAGCCTAAAACACCACGAGCTAAAATTCTAGAGTTCTAGAGTGTGTGGGGGGGCGGTGACCGGTGATTGAGAATGGGCAGAGAGGAACGGAGGGAGATGCTCACGAACGACAGGAGAGGGATGCCAACGAGGAAAAAGTCCAGGCAGGGCAGGGGCTGGGGCCGCACGTTACAGGTAGCAGAGCAGGACGAGAAGAGATCACGGAGCGGGGTGAGCGTTAGGGGGTGGGTGCGGGAGGGGGGAAAGGAAAAAGGCACGCAGACTGCCCAGGGAAGGCGGCGAGGGGGCAGAGGCACTATTGTGCCCGATTTCGTGAAGAGAAGGGGGGATGGGCAGGCGGGGGTGGGGGGAGTAGCTGGCAGCAAGGGCCCGGGAGAAGGCACCGCGGTGGGAAGGGGCCTGGGTGCGGCGGGGTGAGCCCGCCCGGGGGAGGGGATGTGGAGGAGCTGCATCGGAGGGGCGCAGGGAGGACGGGGGAGGGGTTCGCAGGCCTCGTGGGCCCCAGGCCGGAGCGGAACCACGAGCCCGGCGTCCGCAGCGCGTGGACTCCTTGGCGGGGCCGGACGCCCCCCGAAGCCCGCTTTGCAGGTTACCTTGAGGGCCTCGAGGCGGTAACGCTGGGTGGAGCTCGGGTCCATCATGACCGTCACCGCCCTCACCAGCTGCTCGCACAGACCGTTCACTTCATCCGTCGACATGGCGAGAATCCCCCCGTGCGGCGCGCGCCCACCCCCGGAGCACGAGGCAGTTCTCCGCTATAGCCGCAACCAGGGCCGCAAGCGCTCGCTCACACAGCGGGGCCGCACCGCGCAACAGCGCCCGGGCAAGACCAGGAGCGGGAGGGAGCGGAGCTGCGGAGCGAGCACCAACCGCTCCGAGTGGGGAGGGGGGAAAGAGGAGGAAGAAGAGGAGGAGGAGGAAGAGGAGGAGAGGGAGGAGGAGCCAAGGAAAAGGGGCGGAGGGAGGCAATCACCCTGCGCACGCGCCGCCGCCCTTCCACGGCGCACGCTCTCGGGCCCGGCCACTGCGCAAGCGCCCTCTCCAGGGGAGGGGAGAGGGGGCGGGCCTTTGGCCACCAGGGGGCGGGGGTGGTTGGGCGGAGTTTAGCGTGCACGGAGCGCGAAACCTGAAGGTCCGAGTGCGCAGGCGCTTCAACGGTTTCTTGCGACCCACGGACCAGTACGGGTCTAGCCGGGCTGGAGTTGCGGCGCGGTGCGGCCATCTGGGCGGACGAGATCGGGACGTCTTACCCGGGCGTCTGACAGCGGGCACGGAGGAGCGGCGATCACCTTCTTAGCCAGGCCGGGCCGCCTGCCTCCCCTTCCTGCCAGACCGACGCCCAGGACCCCGTCGCCTTCCTGCGGCGGGCCCGGCCGGCGGCGTGCGCGGGCGGATCCTTGGCTTCGGTAGGAGGTGTGAGCCCCGTTCCGCAGGAGCTGCCTTGATTCTCGGCCTGACACCGGTCGGTCCCAGGGCAGGGAGCCGGGCCCGTCCTGCCGCGGAGTCTTGGCCATCCTGGGTTGCAGGAAGTGTGACAGTCGCGGTTGGATCTGCTGCGGTCGTCTTGCGGGGCAGTGTCCTAGCTGTCCGAGCAGGGGCCCAGACTAGGGACTCCGAAAACCGCCCCTGGTACTTACTTGGGTGCCGTATCATCCGAAAGGAGCCCGCTTATTCTTTTTACTCCCCGCGAATAGATGGGAGCATTAAGTGGTGGCACGGTGCGCCTGCGAAGGGTTAGTTTAAGGAAGAGCCCATCCTGAAAAAGAAAAAAAAGATATTTTAAACAAAACGATGTAATAGCGAACGTCGTTATCAGGGTCAGCACCGACTGGAAAGAAACTTCCTGCAGCGTCTGTTTTTGTGTTCTGTACAATCTCATTTACATATTGTATTCGCTGATATTTGTGTCTTATGTCCCCAGCCCCCCATTTGATCACTTGTTCCTCTAATCTTTCCTGTTATTTTGAGTGCTTTTTTTTCTCTTCTGGCAATCTGGTTCTTTTTCGTCTTTGTCGTTTCATAAAGTTGCTACGGTGATCCACTTTCCAAGGCTAAGTTATCTCTGTTACATGCGAACTTAAAGTGCGGATTTATTACATCCTCCTTTAGCTATTACCGTTCAGAGAACGAAAATTGATTTCCTTCTTTCAGTCAGATTTCTCAAATAATAAAGAGATATTTTCTTAATCTTATTTTTTTGCACTTTTCCAAATTAATAGCACTGAGACATACTGTATCTTTTACAAATTGAATCCTGTTTTCTGTTCCAGAATATGGTTGGATGCTTAAATTATGGTTGGGTGCTCAACTGTCAACCTCTGTCTCGTATTTAGATCTATACTCCTTCCTCTTTGCTCATTTATGTTTCCTGTGGTTTTCAATTTAGTACTAAGCACTCTGAAATATACTTGTGCATTGTTTACTCCAACTTCCCGATTAGTAACAATGATAAATATCACTAACCTTACTACCTAATGAATTATACTTTTTTGGTTTTCCATTTCCTTTGTCCTCAATAAAGAGGTCAAATAAAAACGTGTAAGTGATTTAGGTTTCCTCTCTAGAAATACCATCTCATTGCTCTTATCTGTGTTGGTCTTGGCTTCACCCAAGTCCTATCCGGGAATATTGCATTTTTTCCAATTACTTGTAAAAACAATTTTTAACATATATTTAAAAGACATTTTTAAGTTTCAAATTCTCTCCCTTCCTTCCCCTCCCCCTCATCCCTCTGAGATGGCAAGTTGTGTATAGGTTATACACGTACAATCATGCAAAAGATCAAGTTCTCTTCCAGGTCCCAAGCTCAATTATTCTCTTTTAGAAGCCTTGGGCTGTTCTGATGGATGAAAAAGAATTCATGTGTTAGTGATTCAGAATTCATTATCTTCCTACCCTTACTCTCACCCCTTCCTAACTTCCCTGTTTCTGTAAAGGGCCCTCCTCATCCTTCCAGACAACTTGGTTTGCAACTTCAGAGTCATCAGCACTCCTTCTTCTCCCTCATCCCTTGTATCCAGTCAGTTGCCAAATTCCCAGAAAAAAATACAAACTTCCCTGTTTGGCATTTAAAACCCACTACCACCTAACCCTAACCAACCTATTTTTCCAGACAGTTGCACATGACCCCTTGTCATGCATTTTTCTTCCAGCCAAATTTGCCAACTTGTTTTCTCCAAACTGGACATTTTCATAGTCAGATATCTCATGTCCTAAATGTACTGCCTCTTTACCTGTTCCTCTTAGGATCCGTAGCCTGCTTTAAGGCACAGCACCAGGAGATTTCTCCTTTACTTATCTCTCCCCCTCTATGTGTGAGTATTCTTCCTACCTCACTGTGGCTATTTTGTATTTATTTTATATTGACCTTTCCACATACATTTTTGTTGTCTCACAAGAGAATGTAAACTCCTTGAGGACAAAAATTGTTTCATCTTTCTTTGTATTCCTATTGCCTAGCACAACTTGATGCACATAGTAGGCCCTTAATAAATGTTTGTTCAATTGGCATAGTGGATAGAGAGAGCACTGGGCTTGGGATCAGGAAGAACCATATTCCTGAGTTCATATCCAGCCTCAGATACTAGCTGTGTGACCCTGAGTACTTTGTTTAACCCTGTTTGCCTCAGTTTCTTCATCCGTAAAATGAGTTGGAGAAGGAAATCACAAACTACTCCAGTATCTTTGCCAAGAAAATCCCAAATGGGCTCATAGTCAGAAACAAACAAGAGTTGAACAACATAATTTTTATCCCTCTAAAATATTTTATTGAATTATATATAGTAACCATACTGCATTATCCTTACTGATTTCAGGTTGCTTTAAAACTTAAAAAGCACTCTGGTTTCTGTAGCAAAATACATAAACTGAAAAAAAGTCATTCATACTCTGTCTAGTAGAATTGTGAGTTAATCTTTTAACTGGCTACTTTGTGCAGTATTAAAAAGTGGTAGTTTACATAATACAAGAAAGAGTCTATGTCTTGTGCCATGCTACAGACTAGTTAACTAGAATTTGATGAAACTAAGTGAAAAAAAGAATTTTCAAATGTGGGTTACTTTTAGCCCTTTTTAGCCCAGGTTTTATGATTATCAAGAACCTTCAAATTGCAGCATTTTAGGAAGTTAGAAAGAAATTCCTCTTAGGGTTAAGTGGAAACCTTCCAAAACATATTTCTCTCACATGGTATTCTTAATAATTCCTCCAAACTAATAAACAGTTTTTTCCTGCAGATGGACATTAAGCTGTTCTTAAAAGAATGGCTGTTATATCAAAACTTAGTTTCTTCTTTATCTGTTTTGCTCTTGCTTAGTCTTAGTAAAAAGGAGATAAAATTAAATTTCACAGATAAAACTGAAAACCAAAGTTAAGCAACAGTTTCATCTAGTTTCTCCTACAACTTAAAAAAATTTGTGTAACCACAGACTAGGTCCTTACAGTGTAGTTTTTACCAATGCTTCTGATAAATTGAATTTTTGAATAAGCAATTATCAAACTTGATGTTTCATTGTTAGCTTTCTGCACTGAGAATTTTTAGAGCAAGATTAAAGATCATTTAATTCAATCCTTTTATTTTACAGGTGAGAAAACGGTTCCATTCTTCACCTTGCTTCCATCTTTTAAAACTGAAATCATATGCAACCTCTTATGTGAAGATTTCCCTGATGCCCATAGAAGGTAAAGATCTTCCTCTTTATGCCTAATGCTTTTACAATTTTTGTAATATACTTGTAATATTTTAAATTGTAGTTATCTGTTTTTGTGCCTTAAATTTTATGAACTTTATTAATTCATTAGTTCTCAATACCATACAAATTACCTGAAAAGGGTTATGTTTGACATACTCTATTCAATGCAGGAAATATTTATTTAAGCCCATACCATGTGCACAGGACTGTGTTAGACTCTAAGGAAATACAGTTTATGTAAGATATTCTTTTTGCCTTTATGGAGCTAAAGGTCTAGTAGTGGGATAAAGAAGGAAGAAAACAAGCATTTATTAAGTGCCCACTGTTTAGCTAGGTGCTGTCACAGTTATTATCTCATTTTATCCCCTCAGTAACATTGGGAGGTAGGTGCTATTATTATCCTTATTCTGCAGTTGAGTAAACTAAGGCAAACAGATCAAATTCCTTGCCCAGGCCTATACAGCTAGGAAATGTTTGTAGCTAGATTGGAACTCTAGATTGGTCTTCTGACTTTAGGTCCAGCACTCTGTCTACTGCACCAACTAGCTGCTTCAGATAAGGACAGACGTAGAATCACAGAATCAGAAGAGACCTCACAGGTCATCTAGTCAAACACATTCCTGAAGGAAATAAGCATTTATTAAACCCCTCAATGTGTCAGGCACCAAGCCAAACACTTTACAAATATTGTCTCATTTGCTCCTCACAACAATCCATTTTACAGTTGAGGAAAGTGAGGCAGATAAAGATTAAGTTACCTGACCAGGATCACACACCTACTAAATGTTTGAGGCTGGATTTGAATTCAGGTCTTCCTGACTCCATACTCAGCACTGTCTCCACTGCACAACACCTAGGGGAGAGTTTGTTCAGTTCCCTGGAGGTGAGATATGGAGAACTGAATTCACAAAGCAGCTAGTTCCAGTTAGGCTGGAGGATGTAAGTGCTTTAAGGGTAATTGAGTGAAATCAGGCTGAAAAGATAGATAGGAGAGAGTTTGTTCAGAAGAATCTCCTAAACAATTCCTTCCACAAGTGGTGATGCAGCTTCTGCTTGAATGTGTGTAGTATGTATGAGACAGCCAGTGCCGTTTTTGGACAGCTCTGGCTGTTAGGAAGTTTTCTTCTCTTCTCAAGGCCAAATCTGCCTCTGTAATTTCCTCTCATAGCCTTATTTTTCCTCTCTGCAGTCAAGAAGAAGTTTATTCCTTTGCCCAGAAAGCTGTTTAGATACATGAAAATGCTGTCATGTCTCCTCCCAACTTTTCTCTGGGTTAATCGTCCCCTTTCTTGCAACCTATAAGTCCTTTGTGTTGAGGACTTTCAGCCCCTCTCCCTCTGAATGTATTTCAAAGAGGCAGTGTGATATGATGGAAGGGGGGCTGAATTTGGGGTCAGAAGACCAGGATCTAAATCTTGGCTATTCCATTTACTGTCTGTGTGACAAGTCACTAACTCTTCTGAGTCTTAGGCTTATCTTTGGAGTGAAGGGTTTGGACTAGATGGCCCTTAAGGCCCATCTAGCTCTACGTCTGTGCCCTAACCTTGTCAGTGTTCTTTCTTGTTCTGCCTACTTTGTACTTACCTCTGTGTGCCCTTTATTCTTTAGTTCCTATAGCCTTGTCATTCATAAATAAGTGCATTAGAAGGAAGCAAAGCAAAATTTTGTATGAGGTTCAAGGAGGGGAGAGGTCATTATTCACTGGAGGAAATAGCCTTTGAGTTGAATTCAGTAGACATTTACTAGCTGCATACCATACACTAGGCATTGGAGCTACAAAGATAAAAATGAAACAGTGATTGCACTTGAGAAGCTTACATTCTATTGGAGCTATACAGTGTATGCACAGATAAATAAATGAAAGGTAATTTGAAGAGGCAGAACACTAATGACTGGGGAGAACAGAGAAGAGTTCATGGAGGAAGATCACATGAGCTGAACTTTGAAAAAAGTTTAAAAGTCTGGAAGGCTTCAAGGAGGAAGGGGTATATCTCATGCATGGGGGACTGTTTGTTCCAATTCTTGGAGGTAGAAGGAATATTGAATTCACAAAGCAGCTAGTTCAGATTGACTGGAACATATAGCTTTTTGAGGGTAATGGAGTAAAATTAGGCTGAAAAGATAGATGGAGAGAGACTGGAAGTTATCTGGGTAATAGTGTGTCTTTAATCATTTTCCACCCAAGTTTGCTCGTATATCAGGCTGAGGAGTTTGTATTTACCTTAGACACAATAGGAGACCCCTGAAGTTTTTTGAGTACTGGAATGGCATGATCAGACCTCTGTCTTAAAATGATCACTGTGTCAGCTGTGTGTTGAATGGATTTAATAGGGAAGAGATAAAAAACTGAGAGATCAAGAAATAATCTATTACAATAGCCTAGGTGAGTGTTCATGAGAGGCTGAAGGCAGGCAATAGTCTCTTGAGTCAGGAGACAGCTGTGAAAGATGTTGTAGAGTTAGAATTGACAGGTTTTGGCAGCTGATTATAATGGGGGGTGGGGAGTGAAGGGGGAGAATCAAGTATGAGTTGGGTTATGAATCTAGAAAAGGAGAATTTAGAGGAGGTGTATGTTTAGTGGGAAGATGCTCAGCCCATCTTGTACACGCTGAGTTTGCAATGGGATATCTAGTTGCAGATGTTCAGCAGTT
Source organism: Bettongia penicillata ogilbyi (assembly GCA_023548195.1). Taxonomy (NCBI): domain Eukaryota; kingdom Metazoa; phylum Chordata; class Mammalia; order Diprotodontia; family Potoroidae; genus Bettongia; species Bettongia penicillata. The sequence goes on from JAJHZJ010000089.1 coordinate 5,923,247, forward strand.
TGTTGGAGATGCAGGTGACTGGAGTTCAGGAGAGATTACACATGTGGATATATAGATTAGGGAGTAATCGTCATGGGGATGCTAATGAAACCATGGGAATGAATGACATAACCAAGACCCATAGAGAGAGAAGAAAACTTATGACAGACCTTTGGGGAACACCCACCTTTAGGGCTTGGTTGTTAAGAGCTTAGGAAGCCTTTAGCCTCATTTACGATAGCACAAAGACAAGGTAATTTTAGAATTCGTGCACATTATAAGGTTAGAGGAGATAGAGAAGCTAGGAATCCTGCATAACTGGATTTGGTTTGGCACCCTCTGATAAGTGGAGTCTAAGATCTTAGAAAACAGTGTTCTCTTGGAATGGGGAGAGGGTAACGTTAATGAAAACCAAAAACATTAAAAAAAATTAAAAAACAGGTATTGTAGGGAATGTCTGATTAAATGTTTGTTGCTGTTTAAAAGTACTCAAGTAGACCTGTAATCTCATCAGAATAGATATTCATCTCAAGCACTGTTGAGGGCAACATTTCCATGCCTGCTAATTCTGCGTGACCCTTGTCCATGGCATCCTCTGAGTACATTTTAGGGGGTCCACCCAGTGTGTCAAAGGCCTCACTCACTTTCTCCTGACGTCTTGAGCCCCACATTGAGGGATAATGTGATGACCACTGGTTTAACCCTTGTTCTCACCATGTTCCTACTGCATTTTATTTTTTATTATTTTTTTGAAAATCCTTTCTCCTTTTTGTATTGTTTTTGAAGGATTTATCATATGTTACAGTCTCCTCCCACCCTCCCTGCATCTCTCCATTGCCCTTTGAGTGATACTCATTTTAGTTCTTTAGAGACTAAAAAGCCATAGACCACAGTACAATACAAATTTATTAAGTACCTAGTATGTGCTAGGTTATAATCTAATAGAGGAAGAGTGTAGCCAAAAAGAAGTTCAGAGGGAGGTAGGTTGGGGAAGGTGCCTGGTTGGAGGAGGGTGGCATAATGATGTTGAAGTAGAAATAAGCAGTACACTGGTAGGGAATGAAGAGTTGACTGGACTTCTGAGCCTTCTACAAAGGAAGGCTTTGGGAAGAGTTTATTTGCTTTGACATTCAGCCCTCCAATCAGAGGGGCAGAGGCAACTCTCACGTATTGATAACGTGAGAGTACCAAAGCTAAAACCCTCTCTATGATGATGCATTTCCTAGTGATGAGCTTATCCTAGGGGTATGTGATGATGATGGATTTGAAACCAAGCAGAGCATCTGAAATACCAGTAGGATATTGGTATTAAAAAAAACAATGGACCTTTACCTCTAGGAGAAGTTAGGGTCACTAAAGAAACTGCAGTTTCCTGAAAGCAATCCTGCCTACTCCTCCCTTTCTCTTAAGGTCTGAGCCATTTTATCCATTTATCCTCTCAGTGTAAGATCTAGTTATGCAAGGACAAGTTCTATAGGTTGTCATGATCTACGTAATAGGCATTTTTTATCCATTTGTTTTTTCTTTGGAGGATGGATGGGCCAAACTTTCTTGAATGCTAATAGATCTCTTCCAGAAGGCTCTGCAATGTTCAGGGCTATTGAAAAGATACCTTAAGAGATACCCCAATATAGCTGATTTCTTTATTTGTACTTTATTTTAAACCAATGATTATAACTTCTCCTTTATACGATCTGCCTGGTGTAAAAAACCTCACTCATGCTTTTTAAAGAAATTTTAATCATGTTTTAAGATTAAGGAGAAGATAATATTGCTACTTCCTAGTTTACTTTTCTTCTTTTTTGGAGCCAGGGATAGTTCATGAATGAAATTACATATTTTTGTCTCATGCTTTTTTGCATGCCCAAATATTGCCAGATGGTGAACTTTCTATGTGGTGAGTGTAGATTAATACTTAAATATGAATGGAAATGTTGTTTTCCCATATTTTTTTAGTTGTCTTTATTTGATTAATTGATTATAAAACATTTCATTTTTGTTAACAGGAAAATGGCCACTGGGCAGGAACGGGTGGTTGCCCTGGTGGACATGGATTGCTTCTTTGTACAAGTGGAACAGAAGCATAATCCACATTTGAGAAACAAACCTTGTGCAGTTGTGCAGAACAGATCATGGAAGGGTGGTGGGTATGTGTCATTATCATTTTCATCAGGTCATATTTTGAAATCTGCATTGGACTAAATAGTATAATTAGGACTAACTTGCCTGAACTGCCATGATTTAAATTTCAACTGTGACTTCTGTGTCTAGAAATGTGGAATCTTAACTATTTTATGGCCTTCTGATGTTTTTAAGTATTCATAGAATTTTAGTTAGAAGAAGCCTTCAAGTCAAACTTCTACCTGAACAGTAATCCACTGTACAGCATCCCTGACAAATGGTCATCCAGTCTTCCCATTCCTCTTTTGGATAGTTCTAATCAAGCTAAAATCTGTCTCTTTGAGACTTAATTTCTATTCTTGACCTTCTTCCTTGGTAGTTACCATGCTTTGTTTTAGCCTGGTTCCTCCTCAACTTCTAGTCTTCTTGTTACTCAACAAGCATTTTTTAAGTGCTTGCCTCGTATGTGCCTATCACTGTGCTCAGTTCTGGGAATACAGATATAAGCAAAAAGAAAGAACAGTTCTTGCCCTCGAAGAGCTTATGTTCTAATGAGGGAAGTCAATACTTAAAAAGGAAGCTAAGAGGGGTCAACTTGGGTGGGGATGGGGAGGAAAGGGGCCCATCATGGGGACATGAGGGAGAGGGTCAAAAGACTGCAGCCAGCTTGTTGGGCTCATCATTAGTCCTCAAAAACCTACTGGCTATACCCTTTACTGGTTCATGACCCTCAGTGGCTTAAAAATCTAGAAGAGATAAGAGTACACGACACACTGAAAGACCTGGTTGTAGTCTAAATAACATTTGTTTTCTTTATGAACTTCAGCAAGGTATACAGCCCAGCAGTCTGGGCACCAGCAACTGCAAAACTAGATAATACTGGATGATGCTACTCTTAGGGTATAGTAAATTACAGTGAAATGATGCCTGGAAATTGCTTTTTCTTCAGCGTAAGAAAGATACATTTATACAGATCATTATATCATATTAGGCTTTTCCTAACAGTAGAATATAGGGCTATACAACTCTGTTTCTCTCCTGTCATTGCTTCTTATCTCTTTGGGCTCCTTGGACTGCCTTCTGTGTGAAAGGCTTATCATATAAACATATCAATTCTATTATTTGGGTTACAGAAAAATATTTCCTTAAAAGCACTCTTGTCTTGATATGGTTAGTAGATAGTGAACACACAGGAAGCATCAGAAATCTCCAGTAGTGTTCCATCGTTTCATTTTTACCTATTCCCTCTATACTATCATTGTCTTTTATATTTTAGGATACTGCTAATGCTGATTGTTATTCTCAATGTAAGTGACTATAGCTGTGAAACTTAGTGTGTCATTTGCTGTCTTTGTCTTCTTAGGTACCCGTGTAACTTGACTGCTAGTTTAGTGGGTTTGTTTTAGTTTGCATCTCTTTCCTTTTGTTGTACAGGGTCAGTGCTTAAAATGCGCTCCACTTGCCCATTTGGGATTGCTACAATCTATGGTAGCCTCCCATTTTACCTAGTAAATCAATATTGTAAATGCTTCCCTTTTTCGTTGCTCGTGGTCACATAGTAACTGCCCATTCTTTTCTCTAGGATAATTGCAGTTAGTTATGAAGCGCGTGCATTTGGGGTCGCTAGAGGCATGTGGGCGGAAGACGCTAAGAAGCTGTGTTCAGATCTTCTGCTAGCGCAGGTCCGTGAGACCCGAGGGAAAGCTGACCTCTCCAGGTAAGGAGGAAAGTCCTTTGGGATAAAGGGGAAGGGATCAGTACTGATGGTCCTGGATGCCCACAATGGGGATTTCAGTCCTATTCTGAACTGACACAACCTGAATGATGTCACCTTCCCAGAGACTCTGGTTTGGATTCCAGGAGCTATTAACAACCGTGCTAGTATCCTTCTCCTTTCCTTAAAGCTCTTCATTATATTTAAACTCATCATCCATTCTCTTTTTCTCTTTTATCATAGAGTAGGGATAGAACATCCTCTTTGGTAAGACCCATATCTATGTTCTTTTATTGCATTGTTTTCTCAAGAACTTTGTTTTAGCAACTATCCCCTCTTTAATGAATTAATAAAACATTTAACAAGCATTTAATGCATTCAAATCATAGGGCTAAGTGTTGTGTTTACAAATAGGAAAGTGAGACCTTCCTGCTCTCAGGGAGCTTACATTCTAATGAGGGAGCCAGCACTTAGGGAAGGTTTCAGCTGCAAGGCAGATGGAAAGTCCCATGGTCCTTGGAATGCAGCAGCAAGGCAAATGGTAATGTCTTCTCTTTAATGTAATTTCCACTAATAAAATCATATCACTTTCTGATGCTGAGGACTTTGGTGGCAAGGATTTTATTTTCTGTAATGTATTTTCAACACTGTTGATGACTTCCTTCTGAATACTTCTCCCTTTCCTTCAGAGACACTCCATTCTCTTAGTTGTTTGCCTGCTTGCCTAACCCTTCCTTCTTTGTTTTCCTTTACTGGAATGCTTTCATCTTTTCCTTCCCCCCACCCCTCGAAACCTGTTGAATTCTTATGCATCATTTAAAGCATAGTTCAAATGTTAATTTCTCCATGAAGCATTCATTAATGCCCCTTTTTCTTCTCCTTCCCCCAGTCAGTAACATAGACACATAACCCATTGGTTATATGTATGTCAAATCTCCCTACTAGATTCCATGAAGACTAGGATCATGTCCTATCTAAACTGTGCATCTTGTCCTAGCACCTAGGGGAGTACCTTGCATTCTGTACACAGCAGGTATTTCATAAATGTTTGTGGAACTGAATCTATATGTCCTCCAGCTGTTGCTACCCTTTCTTGGTCCTCCTAAGACTAGTTTCATGTAATTCCTATTCCTTTATCTGTATAATACTTACTCTCTTATTCACAGAAGCAAAAGGAAGGACTTTGAAGATCTTGTGCAACACTCTTAGGTTGAACTATCACTGAAACTGAAGTATGAGAGTTTTGGTAGGACAGGCTACAGCACTTTGACATCAAACTTTTATTCAGGTTGGAGATCAACTTTTAAAGCTAAGTTGTCTCTGCCTCACAATTTCCAGAAGTACACCTCGTTAATAAACATCACTCCCTGAGTCAGAGCTAAAACACAATTCTAGCTTGTGTGGCCATGACCAAGACTTGAGGTTTGTGTTTGATCTGTTTCTGGATCCATCTCTGAACCAGCATTTAATGGTCTACAAAGCTCTTTTCTCATTGAAATACCATGAAGTAGGTAATGTGTGTATTTTTCCATTTTAAAGTTGAAGAAACAGGCTTAGAAAAATAAATTGACTTGAGCAAGGCCACATAGCTAGAAAGTAATAGAGGCAGGAGTGGAACCCTGGCCTTCTGATCCCAAGGCCATTTCTTTGCAATTAGGCCTCTTAATAGATAATAAACTAGCAATATCAGGGCTACTATGTGCCAAATAAATATTATTTCACTTGACCCTCACAATAGCCCTGGGAGGTAGGTGCTAATGTTATCCCTAATTTTATAGTTGAGAAAACTGAGGCAAACAAGTTGAGTGACTCACCTAAGAGCTAGTATCTGGTTTTGAACGCAGGTCTTCCTGATTCCAGGCCTCGCACTCTATCATCACCTAGCTGCCCATAATATGGAAGAACATTGGAAGCTAGGGCATATTCAGCATTGAAATTACTGAAACCATAGATCTCTAATCATAGATTATTTTGAGCTTATTAAGTGGGATAGGTTGTACCTAAATCTAAATTGTGTACTCTTACCATGTTGTATTGAAAGGAAGCTTAAACTAGAGTTCACATTATGATAACTTTGACTTTTCACTTCTCACCAGATTTAGTATATAGTAGTAGATTGACCAGTTACAAGTGCAAGACAAAAAACTTTATGCATTTATAGCGTAAAACAGTTTAAGAGTCATTATGTGCCACAAACTGGTTAAAAACTGGCGATTTAAACTGTTACATCAAAATTAGCTTGAGGACTAATGCATTGTAGACAGAACTGTGAATTGGTTTACCTGTTCTGAAAAACAATTTGTAACTATACCCCTAAAGTTACTAAACTTTGCATACTTTTGGACCCTAAAGAGATTTTTTTGAAAAAAGGACCCATATGTACAAAAGTAGTTAATAGCACCTCTTTTTGTGGTAGTACAGAACTAGAAATTAAGGGGGTATCCATTTATTGGGGAATGACTACAAATTATGGTATGTGAATGGAGTAGAATGAACCGTTTAGACTTGTATTAGCTGATGCAGAGAGCAGAGCCAGAACAGTTTATACAATAGCAACAGCATAATAAAGAAAATCACATTTGAAAGACTTGAAAACCCAATCAATTCAGTGATGACCCATCATGACTCCAGAAGTTTGGCGAGGAAGGTAATATCTTGACAGAGAGATGATGGGCTCAAGATGCAGAATGAGGCTTACATTTTTGAACACAGTCAATCAGTAAATTTGTTTTGTTTAACTATATTTATTATAAGGGCTTTTTTTCTGCTTTCCCCTCAACAGGCGATGGTGTTAAAGCACAAGGAGGAATAGAATAGGGGGGAAAAAGGATAATTGAGACTTCTTAGAAATAATGAAATAAGAACAGAAGGAAGGCCAGACAAGCAGATCAGCTTTTGAAAGCTGCAAGTTGATCCTATTTTATTTGTTGTTCTGTCGTTTTTCAGTTGTTTCTCATTCTTCCTGACTCCATTTGGGGTTTTTTTTGGTAAAGATAATAGAGTGGTTTGCCATTGTCTTCTCCAGCTTATTTTACAGATGAGGAACTGAGACAAACAGGTTAAGTGACTTGACCAGGGTCACACAGCTAGTAAATGTCTGAGGCTGAATTTGAACTCAGGAAGATGAGTCTTTCTGACTCTAGGCTCAGTGCTCCATTTACTGCACAACCAAAATAATTACCAACGTAATGGAAACCTGTACTTTCATCCACAGTGCTCCTTACATTCTACTCTACACATACAAACAAACAGTAAATAAAAGTAAAATTAGCTTGAGAATGGCTTGTGTAACACAGAACGCATAGCTGTGCTAAGATAAAATACTACCTGTGGAAACTGTAACGTAGTCTTCTCACAGAATGTACTGGTCACATGCTTGCTAAAATATGAAGGCTGCAGCCCAAGAGGAACACAAACAGCACAGAGGCAGTCTAGAAAGCCCCACAGAATAACTGATTGTTTGAAATGTAGGTCCTATGAGGAAGGCTTAGAGAATTTTGATTATTTAAATCGAAGAGATAGCAGGTGGGTGATCTGGATAAAAATTCTGTTTTACTTCAAAGAATTGTTGTAAGGATATTTAGAGGAAGTTCTCAACTTTTGAGTTTTGAGTTCTGAGTTCATAGAGAATAACTACATTGTACTTCTACAAAAAGTAGAGACAGAATTTAACAGTTACCAGGTATCCTTTATTCCTTCTAAAAATATAATAGGAAATGGCTTTTACACTCCAGCAGGGAATGTAAGCAGATGGCTAAGCTGATAGAATTTCTGACTATTGGTTGTTAGACAATGGAATGAGACACCCAAGGAAATTGTTGAACACCATTTACTAGAAAATTTAACCATTATAAGTATTTATCTATATGATTTAGTATAGGTCAAGATCTATTTCAACTTAAAAAGTCCATAATTTCTCAATTCTTTTGTCATGTATTTCTTGTTATCTGTGTAATAATACATCTTTTTGAGACCCTGGAATGGTGAATCAGAAAAAGATTGTAGCTGTTTAGAGCAATAGACGTAGAGTTCTGAGTCTTCTTTGACCTCTTAAAAAGTAAAACTTGAAGAAAGTAATAAAATGAAAAATAACAGTTTATTTTTTCTTAAAGGAGAAAAAAGAAGTCTGGGATTTTTTTTCCACTGTACATAATACAAAGAAGAGTCTATAAGGAAAAGATTGCTTTTGTAGAGCTATATATGTATAGCTAAAAAATAAACAACATATGTTCATGAAGATTGCATACTTTCCATATAGTAATTTTAATTTATCGTAGGAAGGTGTGAAAAAGTACCACTTTGTATAGTTTATAGCATCCTTTTCTGGTTTTATTTTGTACTCTTTATAACCTTTTTCCAAATTTGATACCTGAATACCCTCTTGCCATCTAAAAGAATGATAATAAAATATTAACATGCTTTTTACAGTGTCTTATTCATGTGAGTGTTTTACTTGTAACCTACTTATAATTTCCACAAGAATCCAAATAAGTTGGTAGTGTTCATATAGTCTCATTTTTTACACAAAGAAAAGAAACATTTTTTTGATTCCCTCAGGATGCCAATGGCAGAGCCAGGAAAAGGACCAACAAGCTGTCATTACTGAGGCTCCTGGCCAACAGTTTATGATTTTTATAATCTTCAGGTACCGGGAGGCCAGTGTGGAAGTGATGAAGGTGATGTCTCGTTTTGCTGTGATTGAGCGTTCCAGCATCGATGAGGCCTACGTAGATCTAACTAGTGCTGTACAAGAGAGACTGAAAAAGCTGCAAGGTCAGCCTATGACAGCAAACTCGTTGGCAAGCACCTATATTCAAGGGTTTCCCCATGGCACTAAGGCCCTGGAGGGGCCTGTTCAAAAAGGTACTTTCATAACAACATATTAGTTCCTTTTCTGCTTTCCTCAGTCATGATGATTCTTAGGATTAATTTTACAGGTAAAGCTGCATTCATCAAAAAGGAAATAACTTTAAAGAAAATAACACTTGGAAAAGAGACTTACTTTTCCATTCCAGGAAAGAGTAGTTATGAAATCAATAAGAAGTCAATTTCTTTCTTTCTTTTTTTAAATATAAATTTATTTAACTTTTTACATTCATTTTCACAAAATTTTGGGTTCCAAATTTTCTCCCCTTTTATCCCCTCCCCCACCCCAATACACCAAGCATTCTAATTTCCCCTATCACCAATCTGCCCTCTCTTCTATCCTCCCTCCCTTCTCTTGTCCCCATCTTCTCTTTTGTCCTGGAGGGCCAGATGACTTTCTATTCCCCCTTAACTGTATTTCTTATTTTCTAGTAGCAACAACAATACTCGACAGTTGTTCCTAAAACTTTGAGTTCCAACTTCTCCCCATCCCTCCCTCCCCACCCATTCCCTTTGGGAAGGCAGGCAATTCAATATAGGCCATATCTGTGTAGTTTTGCAAATGACTTCGATAATAGTGTTATGTAAGACTAACTATATTTCCCTCCATCCTATCCTGCCCTCCACTGTTTCTGTTCTGTCTTTTGATCCTGTCCCTCCCCGAGTGTAGACTTCAAATTGCTCCCTCCTCCCATTGCCCTCCCTTCCATCATCCCCCCCACCCTGTTTATCTCTTTCTCCCCCACTATCCTGTATTGTAAGATAGGTTTTCATACCAAAATGAGTGTGCATTTTACTCCTTCCTTTAGTCGAATGTGATGAGAGTATACTTCGTGTTTTTTTCTCAGCTCTCCTCTTTTTCCCTCCACTAAAAAGTCTTCTGCTTGCCTCTTGAATGAGAGATAATTTACCCCATTCCATTTCACCCTCTCTCCCAATTCACTCTGTGCTCTGTCTCTGTGTGTGTGTGTGTGTGTGTGTGTGTGTGTGTGTGTGTGTGTGTGTGTGTGTGTGTGTGTGTGTGTGTGTGTGTGTAGTCCCACCAACTACCCAGATACTGAAAAGTTTTAAGAGTTACAAATATTGTCTTTCCATGTAGGAATGTAAACAGTTCACTTTTGGTAAGTCCCTTATGACTTCTCTTTGCTGTTTGCTTTTTCACTTAAGAAGTCAATTTCTTGTAGATATGCCTGGGGCAGAGTACTAAATAGGGAGCAGTATTTGAGCTTCTTTTTTTCTTTTTTTAATTTAGGTTAGCTTGATGTCATTTCAGTAGTTTGTGAAAATATATTTATTCTATTTCTGGGACAAAACACATGCAATTCATACCTCCATAAGATTTTTGTGAGGATAAAATGGGGAATTTACATGAAAGTGCTTTAAGTTAAAAGCACTAAGTAAGGTTAATAATAATTGTAAGGCTTTTTTTTAAGATAACATATTAGACTAGGGGAGGCAGGGTAGTATAGTGGGCAGAACACTGGACATGGAGCTGAAGAGACTCGTTTGAATTCTACCTCCAGCATTTACAAATTATAAGTCACTTAGCTGTTCTTGGCTTCAGTTCTGTTATAATAATATAACATGATAACAGTTATAACAATAGTTTTAGTATTTTATCTCAGAGTTGTTGTGAGGGTTAAAGAAGATAATAGACATGAATCTCTTTATAAACCTTAAAAGGGTTAATGTCTGAAACTCTAGGGCAGGTTCCCCAACAAGCAAGTACAAGAAAGCTCTACTGTATTTTGTCCTTTATTGCAAAGGCCTGTGACATTTCCACATCCTCAGTCTCAGAAAGTAGAAAGAATAAGATCTTGTATTTTTCTTATATGTTTTTATATTAGGAATCCCTTTGTTCCCCCGAAGCCTAGGATTCTCTGTCCTAAAGCCTTTCATCCTAGTTGACAAGTGTTACATTTAGAACAGTGTTGTGACTAGCCTTCCCTCTGTTATTAACAGGCAGCACATTATTTCCACTAAGATTAACCATTTTATTAGAAAACATTAAATATTGGATGCTTGTTGGCTCTAAATTTAGGAAACTGTCTAGACACAAATCTGTAGGGAATTATCCCCTTGAGGGACCTGTTCTGTAATTGCCTTCAGAAGCTGTGCTATTGGTCTAAAGATGACTATGTAGGCAGGGAATCTCAGCCTGATTTCAGAGCAACCAAATTAAGCAAACATTGGCTGAGTGCTTACTTGTGTGCTAGGCACTGGGAATTCCAAGATAAACAACATGTAACTTGCTAGTGGAAGGAAAGACATGCCTACAAGTGACTGCTACAAAGGACAGAGTGTGGTAAGTGAAAAAAAAAGATTTCCAGTCAGAGTACTATGAGACAGAGAGAAAGATCAGCTTGATCTGCCAGCATGGAGGTAGGGACATCAGGAATATAGGGAAGTCCAGAAAATGCTTCATGAGGGACATAGCATCTGAGAAAGGCCTTCAAGGAAGGGAGAGGCTTCCACAGATGGTGGGGCCTGCTTGGGGAAAAGAGGGTCCATTCTGGGCATAAAGGCATGCCTTAAGCAAAAGCTTGGTGAGGAACAGAACTGAACAGGAACATGCCATGTAACAAGGTTATATGAGATAAGGCCAGGAAGATGAGCTGGAGTCAGATTGTGGAGTGCCCTTCTAATGGCAGGATCCACTGAAGGTCTTTTGAATAGGTGAATCACATCATAGTAGCACATTAGGAAGATTACTTGGATAACTGTGCAAAGGATGGATTGGAGAGGGGATTGACCAGGATATGATCAGTCAGGAAGCAAGAATAAGGACTTGATTTAGGGTGATTTCAATAATTGAATGAAAAATTAGTCAACTAGCATTTTTAAAGACCTGCTATGTGCTTAAACTGTTCTAGGAGCGAGGGATACAAAGAAAAGCACAAAAGGGGGATTTAATGGGAAAGATAAAGGGCATAATGATCACAAAATTAAAGCTCTAGAACTAGAAGGGGACCCAGATACCACCTAGTCCCATCCTCATTTTACATATCAGGTAACTGCGATATGGAAAGAATCAAACCTGCCTCAATTTTGTGACCAGGAAAGATAATAATTCCACAACGGAAATAAAGTGGTTAGGGGGAAGAGAAGCTTTTGGGAAAGAAAATGAGGATTTTAAGCTTCAACGAGTTGAATTTCAGGTGTTTGTGGCACGTCCAGGCAGAGATAATGCAGCAGCCATTTGGAAATACAGGATTAGAGTTCTGAGGAGAGGCTGGAGTTGGAGGCAAATATTTGGGAGTCAGATGCAGGAAAATATTAACTGGAGCCGTGGGAATGCATGAAATCACCAAAGGAGAGAGAGCAGAGAAAGAGGAAGAGAGTAGGGTCAAGGACAGCATAAGGGATACACACATTTTAAGAAATTAAACCAAAGGATACATGAACCTATTGTTTTATGGCCCCCATTTGTGATACAGAACAGAACGTTTATGGTCCAGAACAGAAGTTAGATTTTTGTTTGGTTGTGTCCAACTCTTTGTGATTCCATTTGGGATTTTCTTTGCAAAGATACTGGCCATTTCCTTCTCCATCTCATTTTACAGATGAGGAAACTGAGGCAAACATGGTTTAAGTGACTTGTCCAATATCACACAACCAGTAACTATCTAAGGCCAGATCTGAATTCAGAAAGACTCAACTTCCTGACTCCAGGCTCAGCATTCTAACCCACTATACTACAGCACTTAACTGAACAAGAAATTACACAGGACTCAGTATTGAGGAGTGATGACTGACCTCAATGGCTGAAGCTTATGCTGAAGCTTTCAGGAATGGAAACAAATCTGATGCTGAAACTTTTATTTATTTTTCTTTATGCTAATCCTAGCAATTCTATTCAGCTATACTATCTATGAAGCCCAGCCTTGGATTTTCAGGGGTTTTTTAAGTGAGTTGTTTAGTCGTAAAATGGAAGGAATATTGTATATACTATCTGCAAAGATTGAATTCTGAAATAAAATTTTCCCTTCTAAAAGCTCTCCAGGGCTGCTATATAGCTGGCTTTTTCTAACTATTAAGATCCCATTTACTTTCTTCTTCCTAATTCATTCATTTACCCAATAAACATTTACTGAAGGCTTTATGTAATTTTACTTAAAAGTACTTTAAACGTGTAGAATTACAGCTATAGAGACATTTCATTTCATCACACATTAAGTAGCTATTCTGTTCAGGGCACTGATATTGAGGATACAAAGAAGAATGGAATTGTTCCTGCTCCCAAAGGATTTCCATGGTACCATAGGTACACAGCATGTACACAGATAAAAGTAAAAATACAAGGAGAAATGAGGAAGAGGAGAGATTAATGGATCAGGTGCAGTGAGGTGAGCTCAGGAAAGGCAGCAGCAGAAGTGGAGATGTGATTCAGATTATATATGAGATAAAGGTGGCAGGATATGAGTGGCGGGGAGAAGGGGAGAGACAAAGGTGACAGGGTAATGCAGAGCTGAATTGTTCAACAGTAGGATCAAAACTGAGAATAGAGGAAAGGGAGGCATGGAGTGAGCCAGGCCTGACAAGAATTCGGGTTTATGGTTGAAATGAAGTGAGATGTTCCAAATCAATCTAACAGTTAACCAAAAGGAAATATACTAAGTCACAGTGTAGGTACAGCATTGATTCCGTTAGGCACAGCTTCCTTGCTTCTGCGTTCTAACTCCTTGTGGACTGGCTTTTACCAGGAAGCAACATCTGTGATTTCAGCCTCAGCCTCCTGTACCAGTTAAGTATCAAGGATGATTTCAATACATTTTAAGGAAAACCTACCCTGGCCTGCATTCAATCAACTAAGACTTTTAAGAAAAGCCATATCACCGGATATGGCTATCCTGATAGATATTGTAACTCCTAAGGTAGAAGCAATCTTGTGGCTCATGGGAGCTAAGGAGGTTCATGAACTGGGAGGCCCCAGGGTATTTAAGAGGACGTCATTAAATTGAAGTTTCAAAGTAGAAGGGCAGCAGTTGGATTGAGAGTTAGAAACTTTGTGTCAGTACTAAATTCCTTAATACGGAGGAAATATGAGACCGAAGGCAGTAGATTAGAAACCTGGAGGAAAGACAGGTGTGGTGAACCTTGAATGAGGACAGATTGCTGAATGGTAGTAGTGGTACAGTGGAGAGCCCAGGGTATGCCAAGTGCTCAGTTTGGTTCATTGTGGTAGGTTACATGAGGAAGGGTACAGTCTGCCCTGGAGAAGCTGGCCCAGACATTAACCATCTTCTGGAGAGATCCAGGTTTCTGTGAGAATTAAAAAGAATATGAAAAGAGATCAGGTTGAAGGGCAGTTTGTTAACAATTGAGTTGAGGTTAGAGAAGGCACAAATGGAAAGAAGTAACATGATTGAACTTGATAGGAACAAGTTTCACAGAATCTCAGCGTTGGACTGGATCTTAGGAACCGTCTAGTTCCTTTCCTATCCGGCAAGAAACCCCATGGCAACATACCTGCCCAGTAGTCTTAAAGCCTCTGCTTGAAGACCTTCGACGAGGGGGAACCTGTCACTTCCTGAGGCAAACCATTTCATTTATAGATAAGCCTAATGAATTGTTAGGCAATTTTCCTGATATAAAAGAATCTGCTTCTTTGCATCTTCCACACATTGCTTCTGGCCCTGTGCTCTGGAGCCAAATGGAAGGAGCTGCAATCCCTCTTTCACATGACAGCTGTTTAAATATTTGAAGACAAGTATATCCCCATTGAGGCTTCTATTGTCCAGGCCAAATGCTCTTTCACAAATATTCCTATGACATTGACTCTAGGCTTTCTTCCATAGGCTGGATGCCTTCTTTTGGACATTTTCCAGGTTATCAGTGTCCATCCAAAACACTCCAGATGTAGCCTTGAGAAAGGATAGAGTGGTGGCAGCAAAGCTGCCAATGAAGGAACGAGTCCTTACCTTTATCCAAATGACTTTAGTTAGGTTTTCTTTATCCTATTCATCCTAATGAGTATCTCTATATGTCCTGTAACTCAGCCTCTTGAATATATAATTAAGTTATGCCTCTTTAAAACTATTCATTTAAGAAGGAATGGCAAGAAAGTAAATTCACCAATCTTTTCAGTGTCTCCTTTGACAACCAGGTGTGTCAACTATATCTCTAAAAGTATACAAATTGTGTTTGTGCTGTGATTTGGCTGAATTTTGAATGCTTCCTTATTGGACACACCAGTCCAGGGTTGGATCAGATGCGAACACAGGGGTTAGGAGGCCAGGTAAGAAATGACTTTGTTGGAGTTGTGTTTAGAACAGAGACATTTTATTCTTCCTGCTGTTCATGACAATCTGAAGGTAAACTAAAGAGAACATGTATTTAGTAGTAGGGTGTCATGGTTACTTTATGTTCTGTGTGTTTGGAAATGATTTTCTTTTGTTTAAATTCAGAAGCAAAAAGTGTTCTTTCAAGTGCAAAAATATGTCCTGATTGGAAAGAGCATTGGGGGTGATTGTTCTGAATACCTTCAGTAGAGCTTTTCTTCAACTGATTGTTCAGTCTTCTTCAGAAACTCTTCAAGCTAAGTTAAAACCACACTTGGATTCTGGTTTACCTACCCCAGAAGTAACATGCACATTATTTTTCAAATGCCAGGGCCATTTAAGGTACGCTTCTAGCTGAGGTTCTTGGAATAGGAGCAAAGTGCAAATTTGTCAGTACCTTATGTTGTCAATTTTTGTGGAAATCTGAGTTATCTTTTACTCTAGCAAACTGGCCTATGACTATAGCATCTCTGCAAGGATGGCCTTTTCTTTCAGGACAATTAATAAGGGCGGTGATAATGGGGTTGAGCATATTTTATTTATTTTGACACCCTCTCACTTCTTTCTCAGATGAAATCCGAGAGCAAGGAGTAATCCAGTGGCTTGAGTCTCTTTCCTTCGATGAATCCAGCTCTCCAGACCTGCAACTCACCGTGGGAGCAGTAATTGTGGAGGAAATGAGAGCGGCTATAGAGAGGCACACTGGTTTTCAGTGCTCAGCTGGGATTTCACACAACAAGGTGATGGTTAAGGATAAGGGTGGATTTCAAAGAGAAATACAGGTATCTGTGCAATTTTGTGAAACAAGGATAAGAGCACTTAAATAATTAGGAACATGTGACAACATATTGACTCAAATATAGGTAGCACTTTCCCCCCAAACCTGATTTGTATAAAAACTGCATGTAACTTATGTTTTTTAAGTCTATACCTATTTTCATCCTTTTAAAGAAACCTTAGTTTTTGCAATGTGCCTAATATTCAGAGGCTGCCTATATTTGAACCATTATATTTGTTTGAAAATAGATTCCTTCTTTGCTTTCCCATTGAAACCTAAATAGAAGCCTCAGGATATCCCCAGCATGCTAACAGACAGAACCAAGTAAACTCATATTTTCAGGAGAAAGCGGGAAACCATTGCTTGACCTGTAAAACTTTGGTATGCTCTTTTATTATTTCTAGCTATAGATAGCCTCTTGCCTCCTTGTACAATGTTGTTTTCATGTGTATTCTGTGCATCACTTTCCCTCCTGATTTTCCAATACATTCAGTAAGAGATATGTGTACAATAAAATCTTAAGCATTCAGACCAAATTGAAGAGATGCTAATCTGACTTAAGGAAAGAGTAGAAATTATAAAATTTTTAAAAATACTTTTATTACATTTACCTACATATAGTAATTCAAATGAAGTTAACCAAGTATTGTATAGGGTAAATACTTAGAATATTTGCTTAAATAAATGTAAGTAGTAGTTTTTATTTAGCAGTCTGTCATTGGAAAAATAAGTTTGTACCATTAATTTGTTGTACTTTAAGAAGAAAGGGTTGATAAGGAGCATGCACTTACCAACTCCCGGCTGAATTAGTCACAAATTATATAGTCTGAATTGATGATGACATTATGGTGAATAAATACAGCATTTGGCTTATTGAGATAGGAAACCAAGTAAATGGTTAGCTAATAGTGTGACTAGAGCCCTGTGGACCTAGTTTGTTTCAGCAGTGAGCTGGGAAACCTTAACTTATCAAGGCAAGGCTATACTAATAATATCTTAGTTTCTTTCTACACTCTCCTTGACAAATCTATAAAAGTGGGAATATTTCAAGGAAAAGATTGGCAGAATTCTGGGGGAGGATCTGGAGAAAGCTGAAGATGAAAGAAATGTGGGAAGAATAGTGAGAGTGATGAGAGCTCTGTCATTTTTTCCACTGAGGATGTTGTGAGATACAAGGGTTTAGAGATGTCTTGAGTTTCTGGTTTTGTTTTTGTTTGTAATCTGGAAACCAGAATGTTTTTGCATTCACTAGCCCTTTGTGTGGGTGAGATTGACAGTAATGACATTTCTGTGCTGTTTGCACGCTTCAGGTCCTAGCAAAACTGGCCTGTGGATTAAATAAACCCAACCGTCAGACTCTGGTGTCACATGGATGTGTCCCACAACTCTTCAGTCATCTGCCTATTGGTAAAATGTAAGTTTGTAGGGAACAGTTTGCTCGTTATTCAAATCCTTGTGAGAGTAGGCTACTCTGATGTTTTGTTGTTGTTGTTCTTGGTAAGTGTATAGCCTGTGGAAAGTAGGTTACAGGAAGGTGGGGAGATGGAAGGGAAGTTTCAAAAGCAAACAAATTTGAGTGGATATTCATTCAGTTCTAGATTATCCATGGTAACAGGACAAAGAATACCATAGATGATTGAAATCATCAGTTAACCTTTCTTCTTTCCCAATATACTTTTTGCCAAAATCTGTTACTAGTTTACATGATAAGAATTTCACTTCCTTTCTTGCCTATTATTTTTGTAATTATTTTTAATTAATAAGCATATTCTTTTCCTCCCATTCCTGTCCCCCAGAAAAGAAAAAAAAAACTCTTCTTTTGTTTTGCTTAAATAAATATAAGTAGTAGTTTTTACTTAGCAGTCTGTCACAGAGTCACAAGCAAAACAAATTCCCGTATTGGCTAGTTCTCCAAATATGTCATTCTACATATGTATTCTGTCACCTCTTTATCAAAAAGTTGATAACATTCTTTATCTTTGGGGAAACTGTTGTTGATCATTGATTTAATCAGAGTTCATAAGTCTTTCAAAACTATGCATTTTTACAATGTCATTATAATATAGGTTGTTTTCATTTCACTGAATTAGTTCATGCAGATCTTCTCAAGTTTTTCTGAATCTACCTCTTCATCCTTTCTTATGGAACAGAAGTATATTTAATAATTCATTCAGCCATTCTACAGTTGATGAGCACCCATCAATGTTTTAGTTAAAGTGCTTGTGGTTATGATATAATCTTAAAATTTGCTTTAAGAAGTGAAAATTAAAATAATTTATAATTGCGTGTCTGCCTGTTCAGTATTAAGAGGTATACAATAATGTATGACATATTCCTTAACCTCAAAAAGTTTATCCTAAAGATCTACACACAAAAAAATATAAGTGGAAGATTTAAATAATTAAAGACAAGACAATAATTAATTCCACAGTTACTGTTATAGGAATTCAGAGGGGGGAAAGGTCCTTTCAACCTGAGGTGGTCAGGAAAGGTGATAGATGAGGCTGAATTTTAGCTAATTTTTAATAAGATTTGGATAGGAGGAGGAGACTGGAGAAGATATTCTTGGTAAATGAAATGAGGGTATTCAAATTCTGCCTTAGACATTTACTAGCTGTGTTACCCTGGGTTTAACTGTGTTGCCTTGAACTTCTCTAGGTTTGTTTCCTTCTCTGTAAAAATGAAGGAGTTGGTCCCTTGTAGCTCTGTTATCCCTATGATGCCACTGCCCCCAAGTATGATATCCTTTTGTGTGCTAACCAGTCTCCCCCTTATTCTGAGTAAGCTTTGGATTCTGTTACCCTCTATTGGCAGCCGTAATCTCGGAGGAAAGCTGGGAGCTTCTGTTATTGATACCCTAGGAGTGGAGTATATGGGTGAGCTAACCCAGTTCACTGAACTCCAGCTCCAGAGTCACTTTGGGGAAAAGAATGGGTAAGTAGTTTATTTTATAGTTGAGTAATTTCCTTATGGTGATGCTAATTTCAATATGGAAAGTTTCTCTGGACAGAAATTCCCAAGAAAGCTTTAGATTTGTCTCTGGATCATTGTGCGTTGCTATATTCCTATATTCTTTCCTTTCATGTCTTTGGGAAAGTTTTAGTAGCAAAGATCACTGAGCTTAAGCTCAGGACCATTTTTACCCTACTGCCTCATTTGTGCATGGTATTGAAATAGCAATGATGATAATTCACATTTATATATGGCACCTTACTGTTTGCAAAGTATTATCCTCACAGCAACCCTACAAAGCAGATGGGATAAAAAACCTAATTGTAGTACTTTAAAGTTTGCAGAATCCTTTACATACATTCAATCAATTCATCTTTACAACACCCTTGTGAGGTCAGTACTATAGATATATTCCCCACTTTATGTATAAGGAAACTTAAGAGTCAAGAAAGCTGCGAATGGAAGATGATTGTTATTCATAGGTATAAGTTCTGATGGTGTGTGTGTGTGTGTGCGCGCACGCACGTGTACATATAAATATACGTACATATAAATGAAAATGCAAATACCTGTTTGGAGTTTGCCTCCTTAACTGAGTACACAACATTCCCTGGAAAAGACAGAACATATTAACGGTGAGGGGTCAATTGTGGGCAGTTTTTCTTACCTTTCCTTGACCTAGGGAATTGAGCCGAGGACTAGAGCTTACCTTCAACTTTTGTCCTCTTTTCTCTTCATTAGATCCTGGCTGTATGCCATGTGCAGAGGGATTGAACATGATCCAGTGAAACCTAGGCAATTACCCAAGACCATTGGCTGTAGTAAGAATTTCCCAGGGAAAACAGCCCTGGCTACTCCAGAACAGGTAGGTAGACATCCTCAGGATGGCAGAAAATGCCATTTTAACAGAGATTTGAAGTGGGTTTTTGTTAGTCAGGAACCTCATTGCACTCACTAAGTAAGCTACAGGATTGCAGAATATGAAGGAAATATATTCCTTCAAGACCTTGAAAATTGTTAAGCTGAATTTTAAATTTATTGCATTCATTTTTTTTCTACCCCAGAATAAATGAAACTAACTTAATTAGAATTCTAAATGGAATTTCTCATTATTGAAGTTGAAAATTGATAGTCCTAAGAAATTTTATGCTGGGTTTCATAAGATTATGATATACCTGAAATGCACTGGATAGCATGTCAAGAGCACCTAGAAAGTGTCTTAGCATAAGCTAAAATAGTGTTAATTAGTGATAAGAGTTGAATGTTAGTGATCCTTGGGATACTTCCTGTGTCTGTGCAGTTGAAGGCCTGAACAAGGTTGGGCTATGTCCCTTGATGGAAGTGCACTGTTGTTACTCATGAAATCTTGAATCCCAAACGCTCCTTTTACAGGTACAGTGGTGGCTACTACAGTTAGCCCAGGAGCTAGAAGAGAGACTGACCAAGGACCAAAATGATGTAAGGAACATTTTCTTCTTTCTGTCTGTATCATGGGCTTGGGGACATTCTAGGAAGCTTGTTTTTGAAACAGGAATGTTGAAGCTAGAAACTTGCTGAATCGTTTTCAGGTTCAGAAGCAGCATTATCATGCTCTTCTCCCACCCCCGCCCCCCCTCCCAGTGCATGATCATCTTTAAGCCATGCTTCCTAAAGTGAAAGCCTCCTCCTCTCACATGTCAGAGTGGCCCTGTCACAGAGTCCATGGAACCTAGTGTCTATTGTGTCTTTTCCACATAACCTTGCTGCAACTCTGAACACCCAATAGCCCTGACTGCTTCTACCAGTCTTTGGCCTGGTCTAATTCTGATAGTACCAAGTCACTGGGAAGTGATCTTAGGATGTGGACACTAGTCTTTAAGATCTGGTGATGGGAAAAGAGTAGCAAGGATTGGAATCAGATTAGAGATGAAAAATAGTAGACCATCCATCACTATTTCTTTTACGATGTGAAAAGAGACCTGGACTGAATCAGGACACCTGGGTTCTAGTTCCAGCACTGCCTCTGTGTGTCCTTGAACAAGCTGGTCCCCAAACCTTAGTTCTTTCATCTGTAAAATGAGAAGTTTGAATTAGGTGATCTCTTTATCGTCCGTTAATTCTATATAAGATTCTAGCATTCATTTTTCTCAGAAAATATGAGTTAACTTACAGGGTACCCCGGAATGCCTTCTGACATGACCCCACCTTAATCCCATCTTTTAATCTGGAATTTGAGTGTATATATTAAAGGGTCAGTCAGCTACCTTGTTTGATACTAAGGGGAAAAAAAATTTTGCCTGGATTTTTCTGACTTTGGCCGCTAGGTGACACTCTTTTCTCACCTCCTTTTTGATCTAGTCTTATGTTGCAGAGTGCTGTATGGTGGCAGAGGACTAGGGTTGGGGACTGGTCTGGGATTTCATTGGACTAGGGAACCTGGGATTTAGAGAACTTCCTCTGTTCATGTAGGAAGTCTCTTTCTCTGCAATATGTGATATTGAGAGTAGCCTAGAGTAGTTACATGTTAAATGACTTTCATGCCTCAAACTCATAAATTCTTAAGGCTCTAGTAGTGCTTAAAGACAGATTCCCTTAAAATCCTTTCTGGAGAAGATAAATTTCTTTGCAGAGAGGACTACTTCAGGAGTTTTCTTAGTTATTTTTAGAAGTTTTCAAATGTACTTTCTTTTTCTCCTGTCATCACCCTCCTCATAACCCCAGCTTTTGATTGTTTCCTTTCTTTCAACACATGGCCACTGCTCCTCCTTCCTCTCTTTTCATTCTCTTCCTTACCAATATCCTTTAATCTAATTTATAGTATCTTTTAAAGTTGCCTTTGTGGGGTCCTCTCTGAATTGTGGGGCAGCAACTATGTGGCCCAGTGGATAGAGTGCCAGGTCTGAAGCCAGGAAGACTCCTTTTCCTTAGTTCAAATCTTGCCTCAGATAATTATTAGCTGTGCGACCCTGGGCAAGTCACTTGATCCTGTTTGCCTCAGTTTCTTCATCTGTAAAATGAACTGGAGAAGGAAATGGCCAACCACTCCAGTGTCTTTGCCAAGAAAACCCCTGAAGGAGTCACAAAGATCCAACTGAACAGCAGTTTGAACTGGGGCATATATCTTGCCACAATATTTTGATACATTAGGCTAGAACTTTTTGCCCTTTTTTCTTCCTCTTGAAAAATATTCTTCGGTATTATTAGCATCAGCAATGTTTGGATGCCTAGAATTTAGGAAGGATCCCTTTTCAGTTTTTCCTTGTCCACTTCTTGAACATTCTGCAATAAGCAAATTTTTCTAAATTGTACCTCCCACAGATGTTATACAATTAGAAGCAGGTAATGACAGTATCTGTCCTCACTTAGTATAGGGGCAGCCCATAGAGAGAATAAGTTTAATTATGGAGTCAGTCCATACTACTAGTTGCTTTTTGATTGGATACTTCTTTCAGACAGATCTTACACAAATATGTAGACTACTTGCCATTTCCTGAGCACACATTGCATATTTCTGCTCTGTGCCTTCCCTCATGCCAGTGCCTTGACCTTGAATGCTCTCCCCTGTATCTCTCTTCAACAAAGTCCTCATTATCCTTAGACACAGTTCAGATGCTGCCTCCTTCTCAACAGCTCTTGGTTTGTACTATGATACATACCTCTGGCCACATATTGCCTCTTATTATTATTTTCTCTTACGTACTAGATTATAAATTCCTTGAGGGCAAAGTCTGTGCCTTATTTATCTTTATATTCTGTAGTGCCTGGCCTAGTGTCATGTATATGGTAAGCACTCAGTAAATATCAGCATCATTGCTTGTTTCTGGACTTCTTCCCCATGTTCTTGGTTTTTACCCTTGCACAGTTCTTTTCCCCCAAACCAATCTGTCATTTTGGCTTTTGTTATATGTCCTGCGTAAAACGTGATATCCAGATGTGTATCACAATTTCACTTTTGGCTTCCTCTTCTCTTCTACTCACAGAATGACAGAGTGGCCACGCAGCTGGTAATCAGCATCCGGGTACAAGGAGATAAACGTCTTAGCAGCCTGCGCCGCTGCTGTGTCCTAGCCTGCTATGATGCCCACAGGATGAGCAGTGATGCATTTGCTCTTATCAGAAACTATAATACTGCTGAAATCAAAGCTAAATGGTGAGTTCCTTTTCATAACTGTCCTGACTTTCACATTAGGTAGAGTACAAGAGCTCACCACTTGTGTGGGCTCCAGTATTTAATGAAACAAATATGCCTCTGCCTACAAGCATCTACATCCGGGAAGAGAATGGTCATGTACTCTGGGAAGAAGGTACAGCTGCAACCCCAGAAACAAAAATGCCCAGCTGCGGTTATCCCCTCTCTCTTCCTGTGATTTGGTTAAGAGATTGAGATTGTACCATGGCTGCCCTATTGTAGGCTAAACTGTGTCACCTAGGGAGGAATCATTTGGGGAAAACACCTGAGACCTTTCTTCCCAGCCACCTAATTTAAGGTACCGTTAAAGTATCTCTTTCCATTCTCAAAGGTGTCTAATTGTATCAGTCAGTAATCTGGGTCCATATTCTTGTTTAGCCTCAAGCTCAAAACAGCTATCAAGCAACAAGCGTTTATTAAGTAGCTACTATGTGCCAGACTCCGTGCTAGAGGCTGAGGATACAAAGACAAGGAATGAAATAATCACAAACCCATAATGGCAGAAGTATAAAATGAGAGGGAGAGCATTAGCAGAGAAGGAATCAAGAAAATCTTACAGAAGATGGTGCTTTAATTCTTAGGTGGAAATTGTTGTCCTTCCTTCTCAAAGAGGACCATGACACCAGGAAGCTGATGCTATGACATGCAAGTGAATTGGATTTAAGTGAGGCAGGGCTGTGCAAGGTCACCAACCTCACTTTCTCCTTCAGAGTCATCTGGGGCCAGTGACAAGATAGAGATCAGGATAATTGGAGATGGCCCCAAATGCAGTGGGAGACCTTGGCCTTTTTAAGCTAAGATCTTTCCGAGTTCTCACTTTGAAGCAATGCCCATTCAGTGATTAAGGTTAGGTAACAAATGAGCCAAGGAGTGGCCCCTTCTACCTATTTAAAAAAAAATCAGTCTGGAAGAAAAAGACCTCAGGATTTCTGTCCAAAATAGAAACAATTTCTGTGTGTTTTCACTCTAAGCCATCAGGCCCAAACAATGACCACTAAGTGGAGCTGAGATAAAGAGCCAATGTCTTCCATGCCTGGGGGAAAGCTCAATTTGTGGGGCACAGAGACCTAGATGAAATGGCCTGTGGGAGGCATAGGGAGAAGGCATGTTTGGCAAGGACACAGTGCGGGGGAGGGAGTAGTAGCTAAGGAGACAGTAAAAATAGATTGGGGCCAGGTCATGTAGGGCTTTAAAAGCTAAACAAGAGGAGTTGATATTTTATTCTAGAGGGAATAGGAAGCTGATGGAGTTGGGTAGAGGAGTCAGAACTGCACTTAAGGAAAATTACTTTGGCAGCGGTGTGAAAGGTGAATTGGAGTAGTGAGAGATGAGGTAGAGAGATCGATCAGGAGGCTTGCAATAATTTATACAAGAAGTGATGAAGGCCTGAACCAAGGTGACAGTTGTGTAAGGACAGGACAGGGTTAGATTTGAGAGATGTGATGGAGGCAGAAATAGTGACAAGAGTAAAATAGGTAACTGGATATCCTGGGTGAGGGAAAGGGAGGAGTCCAGGATAAAGCCTTGGTTCTGAATCTGAATAACAAATGTCTTTCATGAAAATAACTTCGGAAGACAGGAAGGTTTTTAGAGGAAGATAATGAGTTTAGGTTTGGATGTATTATATTTAATATGAGATGTCTCTAGGACATCCAATTTGAAATGTCTAATGGGCAGTTGGTGATTTTGAACTCAAGCTCAAGGGAGACTGTGTGTGTGTGTGTGTGTGTGTGTGTGTGGTGTAAGATTTTGAGAATACTTTAGATAACTGTGAGTCATTTGCGTAGAGATGATAGGTAAACCCGTGAGAGTTGCTGAGGTTACCCAGAAAGTGAAGAGGACCTTTGGGAAATATCCACATTTAGGAGAATAACCCTGAAATTGGTTTACTATACTATATTTTGATGTGAGTAGAAAATGTTGATTCCATGAGCCTTGAAAGAAGAGAGATTGCTGAGTGATGGAAGTAAAGGGAGCACATGAAAGTAACAGTGGGGAGTAAGGAATATTCTGACCCCTTTCCCAAAATTAGGACCAATGGATCAGGGTGTGAGAAGATATAGCCAGTACTAGAGAGGATAACCAGGGATATACCATCCTTCTGTCAGAGCGAATGTAGGCCTTAGTGAGGGCTAGTAATGTTCTCAGATTGAATTCTGTTTCTTATTGATGAACTTCAGATAGTCATGAAACATGAGAACTAGTCTAGATGTAGCTATATGGGATTTGAATATTGTCTTCACTTCCCTAAGCCCTGAAATCTAGACTTGTTGCTAATCTCTCTGTGCCTTTTTTCTCTCTGTGCAGGTCTCCTCCCCTCACCATGCTCTTCCTTTGTGCCACCAAATTCTCTTCTTCTGCTCCACCATCTTGCACAGACATCACCAGCTTTATGAGCAGTAACCCATCTCTTCAGAAGTCAGATGTTGCTGGTTCCAATGCTAAAGCTCTGGAAGGTAGCCCAAAGGCAGTAGCTACTAAGAGAGCCACCAGTTCTCTGGAGTTGCTTTTCCAAAAAGCTGCAGAAAAGCAGAAAGCCAAAGAGGCTTCCATCCCATCTTCTGCTACCACCCAGGTCCCTGCGTCAAGTTCACCACTGAAATCCTCTTTACAATTTTGTTGCAACAATACAACTGAAATGGAGCCCTTCTTTAAACAAAAAAATAGGGAGGCCCAAACACATCCACATCTTCATAATGGCTTTTCTACTTCTCTCCCTTCACAAAATGCATTCCCCATGGCTAGAAAAATCACCAGGAACCAGTTTTCTCCAGAAGAACCAGATCGTGCTGAAGTCCTAGAAACTAAGCCTTCCATCGCTCCTCTAAGAGAAATGGTTTTGGCCCAGAGTGGGCCAAGCAGACTTGGTGCTTCTCTGGATGATGCTGGCAAGATAGCTACTAGTGTCCCCCCTTTTCCAGATTCCGAGGACCAGCTGTACTGTGAGAAGTGTGGCTCTTTGATATTAGTGTGGGAAATGCCTGAACACACAGACTATCACTTTGCAATGGAACTGCAAAGCTCGTTCTTAGAGCCCTATTCCTCTCGGTCTCCTGTTGTCCCTGCTACCTCCCCTTCTCAGGTCAAGAGAAGTCCCAAGAGCCCCTTGCCTTCAAGTGCCAAGCGCCCCAGGCCTGAGGGCACCCCAACACTGGAATCATTTTTCAAGCCATTAACTCGATAGTTCTGGCTCAGACTCACTTGCACAGGATTTTATCATTTTTATGTGAAATCCTAGAAACAGAAATGTGAGTGGCTTTTTAAAGGAAATCTATAGTAAACTTTTTTAGCATACACAAAAAATTATTTTCACAACCCCACATGATGGGTGATCCTGGCATTCCTTTGAAAGATGCTGTTTTTCTAGTTGGAGACCCTGGTGCAAAGACTTGAAATCTGAAGTTTTTAATGTTCATTACAATGCTGTGTGCACAGCTGAGTGTTTGATAAATACAGGCATGCCTTAGATAGTGGCCCCAACCTGTGTTTCATAATAATGTTATTACTAAATGCCACAATAATGAATTAAATTTGTGAAACTTTACTATAGTGTAGTTTGGTCGATTGGCTATTGGTAACACTTTTTATGTGACTAATTTTGTCCCTAGAATGATTTTTTCATAGTACCAATTAATGGCATTAGGCAGGGTATTTCTATAGTAACTAGACCGGTTCATGACAAGTAAGGGTTTAATGGCAGTGATTCTTCTTGATAGCCTCCAATCTTAGGGCTTTTCCCTTTTTATTCTTATGTATAGTGGACTTACTGGTACAAGTCAGGAATTCTAGCCTGTTAAAGAATCTTAAAGGTATTGTGCCACAGTCTCTGCAGAATAAGTCTGGGACATGGGACCCTAGACAGAGAGGTTGATCCATGTGAAGAGAGTATTCCAAAAGCCAAGTCTATAGGAGGCAGTGGTGTTTTTTTCCTCTATAGGAGGCAGTTGTGTTTTTTTCTCAGATACCTATAATCTAAGAACTAGATGTGAAAGGAAAGTGCCAGGGTACAATGGAAAGAGTAATGGATTTGGAACTTGAAGCTTTGGATCCAGACCCTGTTCCTCCACTTACTAGTTGTGTGACATTGGCAAATCATTTAACCTCTCTAGGCCTCAGGTTCCTCATCTGTAAAATGAAGAGGTAGAACTAGATGGCCTAGAGATCCCTTGGAGTATCCATTATAAGTGCTTATCCTGGTCATCCTGACTGATTCTGTAATAGATCTATTCACATGTAGGATACTAACATGCGCTTCCTTCGTCATGTCTTTGCTTAAGCAATTCCTTCTACTTAGAAGTTTCTTCCTCAACTCTGGTCAAAATTCTTGCTCTTATTAATGACTTCACTAGCTTTACAGATCAGATCACACAATTATGTATAATTATGTATAAATATAAAATGTTTCATGGAGTCCGGCGTATGTATGTAGCATATTGGTCTTTTTTTAAAAAAAAAATTCTGTTATTTGTAATGGATTAAAGCAGTACTCCTGATTCAAATTATCATCTGTTTAATGCTAGTAGTTTACCTGTGCCCAGAAGGCTAGGAAATAGTAAGCTTTCCTATTTATTCTTTTAAGTGATAAAACCTGGCATGTTTCTTAAATAAAGTGTATAAAAAGTTCCAAAAAAAATTCTACCTATCCTTAAAGATCTGGATCATTGTCTTCCAAGAAATTCTTTATAATAAATGCTGTTTGAAATGATTCTCCTTGGGGGTGGAGGAATCTCTTTTTTTCTTAATTGTACTTAAAACACTTTAGTGGTTCTTACTATACCCATCCTGTATTGCATTATAGTTATTTGCGTGTGTCTTATCTCCTGTATTAATTAATCCCTTTTACAGGAGGACATCTTTGTATCCCCAGGTGTCTTGCACTTAGTAGGTGTTCAATACGTATTTAAATAAGGATTAAAGTGATTGGACCTGACAATCGTGAGGAACTATAGATATGAGTTGAAGTTACCATCTGACTACTTTGCTGAATATCTGCAATTTCATCAAGTTTTCAAATAACACAAAGCTGGGAGAGATAGTTCAGCAGATGACAGAATTAGGATCCAAACAGATCTTCATAGGCTAGTGTTGGGTTGAATCTAATAAGATAAAACTGGAGAGATAAATGTAACATCTTGAGTTAAAAAAAAAAATCAATTCTTGAAGCACAAAGTGGGTGAGGTTTGATTAGTAATTTGTCTGAAAAAGAGCTGGGAGTGAGGCAGAGTTAAGGACTATAAACTCATTATGAGTCATCAGGAAGGAAGTAAGATTAAATAAGTACTTACTATGTGGCAGATACTATGCTAAATGCTTTACAAATATTTCATTTAATCCTCACAATAACCCTGGGAGAGTAGTTCCTTTTATTATCATCACCACTTTAACGTAAAGGAAACTAAGACAGAAAGAAGTTAGTTGACTTGCTTAGGGGCACATAGCTAATATCTGAGGCTAGATTTGAACTCCAGTTTTCCTGACTCCAGGCCCAGCACTCTATCCACTGTGCCATCTAGCTGTTTCTATCCGTATGATGTGGCACCCAGAAAGGCTTATGGAATATCTTGGGCTGCGAGAGCAACAAGAGTGTCTTAGCTGTACTCTGCCCTGCTCAGACCAGGCTGGAGCAATGGGTTCAGTCTGAGGCACTACAGTGTCAAAACACACTGATAAGCTGCAGAGTGTCCAGGAGAAGGAAACCAGGATGCTGAGTCCATATCACATGAGCACATTGAAAGACCTGGGAATATTTGACTAAGACCCAAGGAAAACATGACAAATTTTCAATCATCTGAAGTGCTATCAAATGGAAGACAGGAAGTTGTTTGGACCCAAAGGGAAGAACCAGGAACAATGAGTGGAAATTTCAGGAAGGCAAATTTGTTTGATGTTAGAAAAAAAACTTCCTTAAAATTAGAGCTGTCTACTAAAAGTGGAATTGCCTGAATCTGGAGGTGATGGAATCTTCTTCCTTGGAGCTCTGCATGCAAAGGCTGAATGACAGTTATAACAGAGGCAGGTAGCTAGATGGACTGGAGGAGTGGAAGATCTGGAGTCAGAAAAACTCATCTGAGTTCATATCCAGCCTTGGATACTTATCGGATCTGTGACCCTGGGCAAGTCGCTTAACCCTGTTTACCTCAGTTTCCTCATCTGTAAAATGAGCTAGAGGAGGAGATGGTAAACCACTCCAGTATCTTTGCCAAGGAAATCCCAAATGGGGTCACGGACAGCCAGACATGACTGAATAACCAAAGTTAGAATGAAGATTCCTATGAGTTGACCTAGACAGCTGCTTCCAACTCAAGTTCTGGGATTCATGGTCACAGCAGCTCTCAACAATTTAAATTACAGAAGAGTTAGGATCTGTGTCAGTGGAGAGAATACCTCTAGACCTGTGAAACTGCAGGTCTTTGAATCACTGCGTAGACAGCATCAGAACAGGATATAATAGGTCAAATAGCACATCTCGCCATCAGACATAAAGTGGATCCCCAGGGTTCACATAGATGTTAAAACCACTGTTTGCATGTTTACTGAGCTTGTTTTTCTGGATGTGAATGAGTAAAGCACGGTCCTAAAGAAGGAAGTCCAGCGTGTAAATGTTGTGTGTTTGTCCTTCATTCTCAAAGAGGACCATGACATCAAGGTGATGACATGACTTGCAGTTGACTGTGATTTGAGTGAGGGAGGGCTGATGTAAACATACCTCCTGCCCAAGGACTGACCTATTGACCCAGATAGTAAGCTGTCTCCAGCTGGAACTCTTAAATTGACAATAACACTATAATTTTCTACTCTTGCTAGTGGAACTAACAGAAATAATGTAGAAGAGAATGGTGGAGCAGAAACCACTTCTGTTTCTAGGTTTGTGTGCCTAGGTACCTACCATTTGTCACAACTACAAAGAAATAAGGAGTCTAATGGTGCTGAACATAAAAGAAAGTAGCCTCAAATAAAGAAAAGTTCTGGTTTTTGGTTTCCCTCTCCTTAGTGTTGGGCTCAGGCTTGATCTCAGAAAGAGAAAGATACAGGTGCAAGCAATGCACAGGGAAAGACAAGATAATTCTCATTCTGCCACAGCAGGACAGAATATGATCCTTACAGGCCATCCCACAAACTCTGAGCTTATACTGAACTCACACACTGACACATTCTGCTCCCACAGGTCATTCTGAACTGATCTGGCACCAGTGAGAAGAAGGGTCGAGACAAATTTTCCATACCACGTTTGTACCTCAATCTCAAAATGTCACTGGCAGTAGAGATTTCAGGGTCACATATAGCTGTTTAATGTCTTTGAGGTCACTAGAGAAGAGGCAACTTTTGGAATGCAGAATAGCTGCCTGTTTCAACTTTCATTTTCTATTCCTTTACTGCCTCTGTAAAGTCCTGTGTAGGTTGGGCTAGCCCACTTAATTATACTATCTACAATACTTGTTAGGCCTGATGGGTGAAGAGGCCCCGCTAAGAACCCTGAGCTCTATATCCTGCTCAGAATGCATCAAAGTTGGGGTTACAGCTCTCCTTTTTTTTCTGGGAAAGAACTGATTCCCCCTGAAGGCGATCCATGACCTAATCACCAGCACAGCTCTTTCAATAAAACGTATTTATTCTGTACAATATATATATATACATATGTATATGTGTATATATATATATATATATAAAGAGAGATGCAGAGAAACTTCAAACAAC
Organism: Bettongia penicillata ogilbyi; assembly: GCA_023548195.1. Classification (NCBI taxonomy): domain Eukaryota; kingdom Metazoa; phylum Chordata; class Mammalia; order Diprotodontia; family Potoroidae; genus Bettongia; species Bettongia penicillata. Next base: position 5,953,801 of record JAJHZJ010000089.1, read on the forward strand.
AAATGATCCCTGAGCCCAAGACAACCCAGGACATCAACAATGAGGAAGGAGGAAGTCTCTTTGCTAGAGCAGGGGACATAACAACCCTCCATTTTTTGGGGGGAGGGGGAAATTACCTGCAACAATGGGCAGGACAGAATCACTGCAAACAAACAGAACAGTGAGGGATACGACTGCTTGGAAGCAGGAAAGGTTGACAGGGGAGCTGGAACCCCAGTACCCAGTCACCCATTTTTATAAAGTAAAACATGTCCGATCCATAACAAAAAAACAATAAAAATCCAAACAAACAATAAATCTGCAGAGAGACAGGGCGAACAAGACCATGACTGACATGCAGCTGACCCTTAGTATGTCAAGCCCTGGACTAGCCTGATCAATAGCACCTGTGGGGCTTGTTGGGGGATGAGGATGGAGTGATGGAGATCCTTAAAACAGGGAACAAGAGGAAGTGGAGGGATGGGCCATTAGGCCCTGGCACAAAGTGTGAGCAGTAAAACTCACTGCCCACATGCCACTCCTTACCGTTTGGACCTTGAGGTCCAGGTAGACATGGGGACATGTCTTGTCCACAGTCAGATGGAACTGGCCTGTGTTGCAAATTTATTTAGCCCTGAGGGCTAGAAAACAGGCTCCTTCCTGAGAATCACCCCAAGCTACAACTGTTTCCAAGAAGCCCAGATCATGCTGGGAGATTCACCCCAGTCCAAAATCTCTGAAAGGGTATGGCTCAAAGTGACCAAAGTGGTCTCTTCCAAGGCCCCAGCAGAAGGGCCATGGTTTGGCCAGAGTTGGAGGAGCCAAGCCTGGGGCACGGCCCTAAGCCAATACCCTGAGTTTTCCTGTCTTCTCTCACAGGACTTTCCTTCCCCTGGCCACATTAAGTTGGGCACCACTCCAGAGGTGCTGGGAGAGGCAACTGGCAGGGAACGCCCCCTCCCCATGGCTATTAACACACAGAGCTGCCACTGGGGGGCAGCATGGTCTGAAGTCACCTTGTGTATTATAGGGACAGCAATGAAGATGCCCCTTGCCTGGGGTAGTTCAGCAGCCCAGCCTGGCCTGGGCCTCTCCTGCTGCAATAGCCTGCACGTCGGTGACATGACCGATGCCTTTGGTGACGCCCTCCCGGAACAGCAACTTGGCACCCACCTTCAGGTACTCTGGGTGTTTCAGGAAACGGAAACGCACTACTGCCTTCTCCCCAGTCCGCAGCTTGTCCTACAACAGATATGCAATCACTGGTGCTGGTCAGCAGATCCTGTCCCAGCTAGAGGCTAGGGGTCCTATCAGCTCTCCCCACAGTGAGTACTGCTCAGGTTCTACCCACCTCATGGGAACATCTCTCTACTCTGGGAAGTAAGAGATACTTTCACAAGCCCAGGGCATTTCCCTTCTTTTCTAAGGCAGAAATGATCTTCCCCTAAGGAATCAGGGAACAACTGGGTACCACTCACCTTGGCATGGATCTTCTCCACTACAGCTGTCTGACGCACATTGCCCACGTGTACAGTCACCTGGAAGCCACGCCGGAAGGTGGTGGCATGGAACAGCAGCACAATCTCTGCCTCAAACACTGAGCAGATAGTGGGGTTCATCTCGGGGCTCACCATCACCATGCCCTGTCGAAGCACAAGTCACTCAGGCCCAGATGGGACAGACCCCAAATTACATCCTCCAGCTTTTCAACATCAAAAACCCTTGCATATTTCCCCTTCCGCAAGGCTTAGCTCAAGATTTTAAAGACCTTACTGCTTACAACATAGCTCCTCATCATTCTAATCACTTCTTTACTCTCTGCACTTTATAGGATAGTAATAGGACACTCAGTTTGCACTACACGAATTCACAGTTGTTGAGATCTCTTTTCCCTCCAATTCATCCTTCACAACAGATTAATCTCTTAGATTTGGTCCGGTCCCTCCTCTGCTCACAAATCTTTAGTGGGTCCCTACTGTTTCTTCCTGGAATTAAAAGTTCTCCAAAATCTGGCCCCACCCAACCTTTCCAGCTTTATTTACAGCACTTCTGTCCATGGATTTTATAATCCAGTGAACACAGATTTCTCTGTGCCCCCCCTTGAACACCCCTTGAATACTGCCATCTGTGGTTTGGCTCATATTCAATATATCTAGAGTGTTTTTTCCCCCTATGTTTCTACTTACCTTTTAAAAAGTCAAGTCAAATGCCATTTTCTCCACAAAGTCCTCCCTAATCCCCTAATCGATAACCTTTCCCCATCAGACCTCACATGCACTTTGTTTTGTACCTCATTTATAATGTAATATTTTATATTACACTAATCCATGTTTGTTTCTTAATCTCCACTGGACAGTAAACCCCACAGAAGGGTCTGTATGGGAGCATGCCTTATTTAATTTTCTATCACTCCCACTCAGTTCCTAGAACAATGTTCTCTACATGGTAAATGCTTAACACATATTTGCTGGGTGTACATACTGATTAGTAGTGTTGGAGGATCCTGTCTATGAACTTTCACTGTGGGATTCAGAAGGGTAGGAACTGTTCCTTTCATGTCTCTCCACAGTAGTGAATAAGAACAGGACTCTGCACATAAGCTGAACAGCCCTGCCTTTGAAAGCATTTCCCCAATAGTCCTACCTTACCACCCAAAACTCACCTTTCGAAGAAGACCACGGTCAAAGTCACCGACGGCCAGTGTAGCTGCCTGGCCTGCTCTAAGTACTCTGCAGGCTGAACGATTGCGTTGGATGCTGCACACCTTCAGCTCCAGGAAGCATCCATCATCTGTGGGACCTACCACCAGCTGGTCCCCCTCACGGCAGATCCCACTGTAGTCCAGAGTGGGAATTGTGCAGGGTCAGCCCCGGTCTCTTGCCTACTTCCCACAAGGTTCTGGGCCACCCCCTTCCCACTTAAAACTCCTCCTATAACAGTGTCTCTTTTCCTGGGAGATGGGACTGGGATTAACTGGGAAAGAGCACTTGACTCAAAACTAGGGAGCTGCCCTCTCTGGGCTCAAAGCTCAAACTCTGAGGAAAACTCTACAGTGAAAATCTATCCCAAAGCTTAGAGAATGCCACACTGACTAGAGCATTACTATTTCATGATCAAGAGTTTGCTGAAACATTAATAGTGTGAATCCTAACCCTATCATCCTCTAGATCTGTGACCTCTGATTCAAAGACAGATCCCAGAAAGGAACTCCCATCTTCCTTTTTTAGTTAAGACTAGTTAGGTGGAACTTGGATACTTTCCCAGGGCCCAAACACCCACACCTCAACCCAGTGGTCCAGGAGACTAAATATCTTAAGGTATGATTCCCAGAAGATAGGAATGCTGTTCCTTCCCACATATAGCATCAGGCTGGTTGTCTCCAGCACTTCTGACAACGAAGGCATAGACTCTTGAAGCCATCAAGTTCCTTTGGTTGGGGTCTGCTCAGCTTCGTAGTAGGGAGGTGGGGATTTACCTCCTTTGGAGCCTGATGCCATCATGTGGAGGGAACCCTCTAACAATATCTCCCCCAACAAGGGAGTCACCTGGAAAGTGTCCCTCCAACAACAGTCCCCACCTCTGGCACCGTGTAGATTTCATCCACCTGAGACCAAAGAGGACACCATCAGTGGGTGGCCAAGGAGGCCCAGGAGGTTCCTAGGCCTCTGGGTAGACCTTGAGGATCAGCTTCAAGGCAAGTGGCTCAAACCAAACTTATCCCAGCTCCCTGCCCTGCTCCAACCCATCTCCTACCTGGAACTCAGTCAGCTGCTGCATAAGCTCTTCCTGTTCTTTGCTATTGGTGAGTGGTGGCAAGATATTGAGAAAGACTTTGAGCAGGTCCAGGCTTTCCCCAGACACACTAGACAATGTGAAGATGGGAGTGACACTGTAAGGAAAGACATGGAATGGTCAGTCAAGGAAGGTCCCTAGAGTGGAGGGCACCTGTGAGATTTCTGAGGCTAGCCTCAGGATCTTACTATCAAAGAAGGTGAGGTTTTAAGATTTTCCCCTGCTGTTATCTTAGCTCCATATTTAGGACCTCTGAGATGGTCCTCTGCAAATCAGGGAAGAAGCATGGCACCTGGAGTAGAAAGTACATAAAGAAATGTCCAAGTACAGACATCATTTCATCCCATGGTCCTGGACCAGGTCAGTGTAGCTTGGTATTGGCCTTGGCAGTATGGTTATATTGGAAGGAGGATGACTTGTGGTAGTACACCACTCTGAAGAACTCGTAGAGTGAATAAGAATGGTCTCTCCACTGTCGGAGAGATTAGAGGGTGAGAAAATGGAAGGAAGGGGAGAGATAATGCTTCTGGTTATCTTCTGCTCTGAATAGGGGGTGGACTTACTTGGGTGACTGGGCAAACTGTTGGGCAGCAGTGACAGCATCATCATCAGAAGTGACCAACAAGGGAAGTTTGTGGCAGCCAGGCTGCTTAAGGACCCTTTCCAGCTGGCGCACTGTCCTTTCCACTGTGGCCTTTGAGCATAGGTCCACCTTGCTGACCACAATGAAGAATGGCACTTTCAGGGCCAGGGCCAGCCCCAAATGCTCCCGTGTGGTACCCGCTGCAACAAAGAAGCAAGGGGTAGGAAGAATTAGAAAATGGAGAAACAGAAATGAGGGAAGCATTTTTGTTACTTTTGTAATTTGTAATTTTGTTTCTCTAGCACCTACTAGGTGCCAAGCACTGTACTAAGTGTTCTACAAATATCATCCTATTTGATCCTTACAACAACCCTATGAGGTAGGTACTGTCATTATCCTCATTTTACAATTAAGGAAACAGAGGCAAAGGATAAGTGACTTGCCCAGGATCATACAGCTAGGAAGAATCGAAGACTGAATGTGAACTTGGGCCTTCCTGACTTTAGGAGGCACAGGATTATAGACTTAGAGGTGGAAGGGACCTTAGAGCCCATGGATTACAATTCCCACACTTTACACAACGGAACTAAAGCACAGAGAAGTTGAGTGACTTGCCCAGGGTCATATAGCTAGTAAATGTCTAAGGCTGCATTTGCACTCAGGTCTTCCTGTTTCCAAGTCCAGTCCTCTACTCCCCATGTCACGTATCTGCCTCCATCTGGACCTACCCTTTGAAAAGGCCCAAGGTAATAGGAAATTTGAAGGCCATGTTGCCTCTGAAAGTACTCACCAATGCCAGTATTTGCACTGACTAGAAGCAGGGCACAGTCAGGACAGTAGGAGGTCAGGCCAAAGATGGTAGTACGTAGATATTTGTGGTGTCCTGCCAGGTCAATGAAGGTGATCATCTTGGAGCTGCTCTCACAGATCTGCTCTGCTGTCCTGGAGTCACTGTAGTTCACCACCTGGACCAGCCCTCTTATTAGCACCTGCTGCTAGCTCACCCCAACCCTTCCTCCTATTTAGGGGTGAGCTTCATGGACCTGACCCAAACACCATTTAGTTTTAAAGAGAATCTCTTCCTCACCACCTTAAAAGTTGTCTACTGTCTCCCAGTCCTTCCCCAGAATCTGGTCCCATCGTGCTTCCTCTCTTTCTGCATACCTCTCCCCTGCTGTTAAAGCCAAGGATCTCAAAGCTGATGCTGGAAGTACGACCAGATTGGATCTCATGCAGGTGACGGAAAAGATTGAGCCGGGCCCTGCCCCGCCCATTGTCCAGTTCCCCCTGGGTCAGCACCCCCAGAAGAGTTGATTTCCCAGAGTCCACATTGCCCAGGACAGCCACACGAAGGTCCAAGAACTGTGAAGAAATCAACTCAAGGTCAGGGGTCCTCTCCCTCCTGCCTTGAATTTGGGCACAGGAGATGAAGTATCCTGGGGCAACAAGGAAGGAATGAGCCACCCCAAGAAGCTTGGACCAGGGGAGATGATCCCAGAAGAGGAGCAGGGACACATGTATGTTCAGGTGTGTGGGTGGAGGGAAGGTGTATGCTAGGGGACAGGCTTTACCTGCTGGTTGTCAGGGACCTTGCGCACCAACACCTCAGTGATCTTTCGAGGAACATCGCTATCGTAATCCACCTCTCGCTCCCGGAGAACTGTGATGTCTGCCCCCACCCTGTGCACAGTAAGGTCAGTCTCCACTGCCAGTCCAGTGCATATCCCCGTCCCATCCTGACTTAGTGCCACCTGACTTCCTTTGCCTCTCTAGCCTGGATTGACCAGGTGCTTGATCCTTTGATATCTCTACTCCATACATCTACTCCTTTTCTCATTTCCCATCCATAACCATGGCCTCCCCTACCTCTTCAAAGGCCCAAAGCAAGGGCCACAAGTCTGGGTCCCCTGAAATAGGCCCCAAAACCTCAATCCCTCCCCACCTCTGGCACTGAACCTTAGCCAAAAGACAGAAGCAGGGAAGCCCAACCATGATCCCCTGGGGAAAGGACAAGGCAGGGAAGTGTTATCAGAAGAAGTAGAGAGAGAAGGAAGGAGAGTGGAGAAGGGGACATACTTCTCAGCCATCCGGTGCAGGGTCTTGAGGGATGCCCGCATCTCCTCATCAGCCAGCCCTACTAATAGCCCATTGTCCTCCACCCCAATCTGATAGACAGCCTCGCCCCGGCCTTCCTGGAGCCGCCATTTCATCTGTGTCACCAGGTGCTCAAAGCGGTATTGGGATGGGTTTACCAGCTTCAACTGGGAAACAGAGGTAAAAAGGTGAAGTCACACATGCACCCTCATTTGCCCCAAGAAAGACCAGGACCATCCACCTCCCTATAGATTACTTCGAGTAATTTAATCTGTCCACCACCTGGCCCTACTTCCACCCTGGGAATGAATCCAGTCTCTTTTAAGACAATCTTTTCTAGTCTCATTCCTTTAAAGAGCTAGGAATTCAGGAGAAACTTGGGGATGGAAACCCACACAGGTCAGGGACAATCCTGATTCCCCTACTCACCCCAAGACTCACCTTGTACTCAATGTTTCCATCCTCAGCCTGTAAAGAAACATAAGACCAGGCAGTCACTGAACACTGCCCTAACCCCTCCCCCTTTTCTCCTGGACTCCAGCCTAGTCTCCAAGTTATTCTCTTCAAATAGCAGGAAGGCCCAGAATGTAGCATCTTGCCAAGGCAGGAGGCATCTGAGGGACCAGGGTAACTCCCTCATCCAGTCCCAATTTGGTCCCTCCAGTGGGGAAAGCTGCCCTGCTAGATCCTGGGGAGTAATCCAATGAGCCAAGGACAGAGCACAGGAGTTCTTCCCTCCTTTCTGTCATTACTCTCCACTGGGAAACATATTAAACTGATGTCCCCAGGTCACAGCCTTTTCTACCCTCAGGCTGATCTAACCATCTCTCTCCTGGTCAGCACTTCCTGCTTCACCCCCTTGACTGATGTCATGAGGAATAAGAGGCTGTATACCTTCTGCAGTAGGCACTGTCCACTCGGAACACAAAAGTCCAAACTAAGGAGGGTCAGGTTAGGAGAGGTCTAAGCAAGGAACATGAATTGCAGCAGAGAGGGACAAAAGTATTCTGAAAACCTAGAGATCCTTGAGCAGTGCTGAAGGCATTTGGGAAGTACACCAAATTAACTTATGTCCTAAAAGACCTTAATGCTATCCAAAGATATCTTCTCCTGCCACTGAGGAAAGGAGAGAGAGGAAAGAGTGCTTTATCTTCTTGGAAATTCCTTTCTCTAAGAAGGCCTTCACACCTTTCCTAGATTCCACTCTGCACTCACTGCATCGTCACCCTATAGGCTTTGATGAACAAGACTCAGTATTCCTTCAAGTCTCTTAACTCCTTTAATCAATTCATTTATTTAAAAACAAACAAACAAGTAAATAAATGCTTACTGTGTGTGCCCAGCCATTCTTCTTAGAGCTGCCCCAGGAATTCAGGGACTTAGTCCCCACTTATTCAGTAATCATTAACCTTCATTCCCCCCCATTTCTACTTCTATCCTCGTGGTCTGTCTTTATTTTCCAATTAGTTTTCCTCATCATTTAGCAAGCAGCACTTACTGAATTAGTGACAAGAAGTAGTAGGTATTGAGATAAAGCTAGAAGGGTAAAACTTGCAAAAAGGCACATGTAGGCTTGATGCCAGGAAAAACTTTTTAACAATTAGAACTGCCCAGAAGTGGAATAGACTGCCTCAAGAGGAGATGTTCTCCTTCCCTTGGAAGTCTTCTAGCAGAAGCTGAATGACCATGAGGGTTCCTTTAAGGTCTGGCATGAACAAGATGGTCACCAAGGTCCCTTCCAACTCTCAAATTCTGTGATCCTGGAAAAGACCTTTCCCCTTCAGACATCACCAGTATTTTGATTTATATCTGTTTAATTTACTTATCATATCCTACTGAGTATTGCAGTTGTCTATGTATGTGTCTCATATCTCCTGCTAGACTAAGTTTCACTAGAAGTACTTGCCCCATCTCTGATATTAGCTGTGTGACCATAGATAAACTTAACCCCTCTGAGCCTCAGTCTTTTCATCTGTAGATGGAATAATGAAACCTCACAGAGCTCTGAGACTAAAATGAGAATGTACATAGCTTTTTGAAATCTTTCAAGTGCTATGTAATTGTCAGCTAGAATTATAATTTCCTTCAGGACCTAGAACACAATAAGGACATAACAAATGTTTACTGAACTGAATTCAAACCTTTCCCCCTAGAGGTTATAACCTTATAGTCCCTGATGAGGAAGGGATATAGAGGCTTTCAATCTCCCAGACCCAGGGTCTTCTTCACCTCAAAGTACCAATTATCCCCAACAAAAGGGCCAATTTAAGCAGAAGGGTTGTCAACATTCACCCCCTCCTTTGTAATCAATTCTTTCAGGCAACAGGGAACTAGAGAAACTCAGGGCATACATAAGCTTCTCCTCTCCCCAGGATCATTTCACTCACTTTGGAAATGAATATGTGCTAGGCAGGGGGAAAGTATCCCTCTGATTCTCCTGTTGGTTTCCTCCCCCAAAGGTAGGTAGCATTTGTTCTCTCAGTCTTTCTCTAATCCCCCCAACCTTCAGGATTACAGATTAGACAGAATGGGGAGTGAGCATATTCTTTTTCCCCTCTCAGGTTTCCTCTCTTTTTGGGTACAAGGTAGGTATAGGATTTGAGGAAATGTTCTTTCTGTCCTTTTTCAGTCCTACCCTATGGGACAAGTTCAGGATTTGGACAGAGGGTTCTTTGACCAAAGTCCCCAAACCCACGGATGTTGTTTTTTCCAAAAATTTCCTTCCTAATGGAACACTGCCCCCTCCCCTGACACTCCCACATAGAACAGATAGATATAGGATGGAAAGAGGAAAGCGTTTCCTCTGCTCTTCCTCAACCACCCTTCATGGGACAGGGACGTATTTTCTGGAAGGGATGTATTTTCTGTTTCTCAGATCCTTCTCCCAACAGGTACAAGATAGGATGAGGGTGGAGAGGTCGAGTGTGCTCTCTCTCTGTGCCCCTTCCTGACACTCCAACCTAATTCTTAGGACAAAAAGGAAGTTCAGGATTGAGGGAAGTCTCTGCCTCTCCTGGAGTTGTTCCCTCATGGAGTTGAAGGGGGTGCTCTCTCTACCCCTCTCCAACCCACAGGACATAGACAGAACAAGGGATGCCCTATGTGCCCCTCTCCTTACTCCCTCCCCCACGGGTCAAGAGAAGGTTCAGGATAAGGGGTTGGAGCCAGGACAGGATGAAAGCTGGGCTCTGATCCCCTAAGATGCCCCTCGTAGAACAAGTACTATACGGGAGGTGTGCTCTCAGGCACTCCCCCCATGGGACAGGTATAGGAGTGCTCTCTGATCCTTTGGGATACCCTCCCCATGGGGCAGGCACGGAAGTGGGGGGGACTGCGCTCACTGATCTCTGCGATCCCACTACGGGGCAGAGACAGGAGGGGGTGCTGTGCTCTTTGACCTTTCTGGACCCCCGAAAGGTGGGGGCTGTGGTCTCTGACACTCTGGGCCCCCCACTGGGCGGGAACAGGGAGGGGGGGAGCGGCGCTCTCTGACCCTCCAGGACCCTCCATAGGGCAGGAACAGGAGCGGGGGGGCTGAGCTCTCTGCCCTCGGGCCCCCCCCATGGCGCAGGTAAAGACAGGGAGCGGGGTGTCCTCACCTCAGGGGGCAGATACGGGGGGTTGTTAGCTTTGCCCCCTCGGTTCCTTCCGCTCTTCTTCTTCCCCTTCGGGGCCCCGCCGCCGCTGCCGCTGCCGCCTCTTGTCTTGAGGCCGCCGCCACCGCTGCCGCCGCCGACCGCACCACCTCCACCGCCCGCAGGACCCCCGGCGGGCCGGCAGCAGCCTCCGAACAGCTCGGACACCCGCGAGTCCATCCGCCGCTGCCCCCCGCCCCTCCCCCCCGCCGCCGCGGCCGCCTAGTCTGAGCCTCCGCCGCCTCCACCGCGTAGGGCCGAGCCTGAGGAGAGCGGGGCGGAGCCCTAAACAGGCCCCGCCCTTTGGCACTCTTTCCCCCCACCCCCTTCGAGCGCGTCAGAAAAACAGCCGCGGAGCACCACGGGATGCGAAGTCCCCAACGTTACGGTCGCCCACTGTAAAGAACACGCTGCCATCCTACAATTCCCGGTAGACACCGTGGCGCAAAACCTCAGGGGAGGGGACAAAATTTGTCCTTGGGCGCAAAGCATCAAGGAAATTGTAGTCTCATCTCGGCTATCCCCGGGTTGCAGCAGACTTTTTCCCTTAACCTTCCAAAGGGAGGGCGCCCCAATAAAGTACTAAGCTCGCTCTGTCCTGGTACACACGCACGAAAGACACACTTCTGAGTGGGCTGGTGAGGGGTTCAGCTATCCGGGTCCCGTTTTAAGCGTGGGAGTAAGGGTAGAGGGAATGAGGGGGAGCGTTACATAAAAAAATGAGGGTCGTGCTACTGGGTTCTCAGGGACAGATAGAATTTCGCGACTTCAGGGTCCCTGAGCTGGCTCTGGACCGTATCACAACTAGGAGCCGACACCCCGTGGTTTGAAGCCTCTAATCCTATCTGCTCCGCAGCCCAGCCAGCCTCAGTTTCTCCTTTGTGCCTCCGTCACAATCGTGCCATTGGGGTGAGTCAGGGAGCCCCGGGCTTGTGGGCGTGTGGGAGGACGTGGTTAGGTTAATTATTACTGTTATTGTTGTGATGACTGCCGTCTTTACACAGTAGCCACTCAGCTCAATTGCCGCCTCCTACCGTCTTCCCAGAGGACTTCGGGCTGTTTTCAGCAGCCTGGGGCGCCTCTATACTGTCGGCACCAGGTATAGAAGTCTATAAACCTATAGGGTCTGCCCCAGGGCTAAAAACACACCAAAGCGGCTGAACGCAACCTGGCCGAACCTAACCCGCCCCCCAGATCAACTTCCCCTCCTCTTTGTTTTGAAGCCGGACCAATCGGGGAGGATATAACTAAGGTTTATTTCCAAACACCCAGGCTTATGGGAGGGGCTAGGTGCCTCCGGGGGAGGAGCTCAGGTCCTAGTTGTATCAGATCCAGGAAAGCTGGAGGGAGGGCGGGGTAGGGAGGAGGAGGGGACTTAACAGCAATAGAAACTTGGCCAAGAGCCGAAGGGATTTTTGACTTTTGACTTAATAGGTAGGGTCACCGCACCCTCCGAGGCCCTGACTACCAGATGTTGCACAAACATCCAGAACAAGGATTAACGAATGATTCCAGGAAGGCCGGGTGATCTTCAAGTGGTTGGTTCAATGGGCAGCTCGGAGTCTGGACGCAAGATTTCTATTGCTGGACCCCACCGATGACTCAGTGTCCACTTCCCCTCATGCACAAACAGTGGGCACATGATAAACAAAAACCAGTCCTGGCTAAGTGACATCGATTGAGCTCTCCGCCAAGCCTCAGTTTCCTCCTTCCAGCTCTAACATTTATGGGGCAGCTAGGTAGTGCAGTGGATAGAGCACCAGTGCAGGAAGTCAGGAGGATTTGAGCTCAAGTGTCACCTCAGACACTTGACACTCACTAGCTCTGTGACCTTGGGCAAGTCACTTAACCCCAGTTGCCTCATCCTGGGGTCACTGGTCACTGGATTCAGATGGCTCTGGGGGAGAAGTGAGGCTGGTGACCTGCACAGCCCTCCCTCACTCAAAACAAAGTCAAGTGCAAGTCATGCTCTGATGGCATGGTCTTCAGCAACGAAGGATGAACCCACTGTATGAACTATAAGCATGCTCTCCTTCAAGTCTTAGTTTCTCTACAAGCTAGAGACAGTGGCTTACCTCTGGTGTTGCTCTCTGGGGCTCTGAGGAGGAACTGGAGGATCCCGAAGCAGAAAGCAAGGAGTGCAGTGGACTGTGGGTCATCGTTCCTATCTCTTCCCTCCCCTCCCCCCACTCTCCGTGGGCTAGAGGGGGTGGAAAAGTGAAATCTGTAAAACAAAACGAACCACCCCACACCAGCTGACTTCAGCCAAGTGGGATTTGTCAGTCTCAGTTGTCCAAGAACCCCACAAGAGGATCTTTTCCTCCTTTTACTAGTTGGGTGAGGAGGAGTTAGAGGAGCCAAGGACCCCTTCGGATGGAATTCCTGTGGGGACTGCTCCAGGCACACTTTCTGAGGAGGACCAGCAAAGGAGGAAGGACGGGTTTTGGAAGGGAGGTGGTTCTTTTGTCCCCCTAGGGCCCCCAGTCCACCACGTGGATAAGCTGATAACCACCCTGCTGCACTGGTCTGATAACCCGACCCACTCTGCCCCATGGGTACTTGGACAGCGTTCTCTCCCCTCATCCTTTTGGTCTTCTAGTGGTAGGAGAGGGGATTTCGGGGAGTTGGTGGAGGTGGTCAACACTTCTGCCTCCTCTCGACCTGCCTGACCAGACAGATAAGGCTGGACAGGCATATGAGGCAACATAGGTCACCGAGGCGTCAGAGGCGGGGTGCCTGGGCAGGAGGTGCAGTGTGCGAGTTCCCTAGGGAGGGAAGGGTGGCATATCTGTGAGGCAGTAAACTACGGTGCACATATGGGGTGGTGGTGGATCTGGGTCTGGAGTCAGGAACTGAGTTCGAACGTGACCTCATCCATTTACTGGCCGGGTGATACCGGCAAGTCACTCCACCCTGCTTCCCTCAGTTTCCTCATCTGTAAAATGAGCTGGAAAAGGAACCGGCAGACCACTCCTTGCCAAGAAACCCCTAGTGGACGAGCCAAAGGCTAAGGCGCGGTCTCCGAGGGAGGAAGCAGCACAGCGGGAGCACAGGGACACGCGGGGGCTCGCGGAGCTACGCCAGGGCTTCCCTTGCCCCCACCCCTCCACGGCGCCGCCGCCTTTCTTCGCCCCGTTTCGGCGCCGGAAGCGGAAATAGTAGCTTCCCATGGTACCCTGCGACGAGGGATTCATTCAAACCGGTCCGCGGAGGGAGGAGGTTGTGATGGCGGAGCCGAGGCCGGAAGTGGCGGCGGGCGGTGGTAAAGCGTGGGGTCCGCGGCTCCGGGGGGCGATCGTGGGCCGGGCCTTGGCCGCTTGTCCCCTCCCAGCCCCGCTAGTCCGTTCTTGGGTCTTTGGGACGAGTCCCGCCCCGGGAGGCGGCCAGTCCCGTCCAGCCCTGGAGGCCGGCCTCTTTGCCCATTTCCTTCCCTCCTCTGTCCTCTTCCTCAGTCAGTCAGTCCGATGTTGAGCTGCCACTTTGTGTCAAGCGCCGGGGCCCCGGCCGGTCAGCGAGCTGGGACGCCCCTCCTTTGGCCGGGCTCGGCCTGGGTACCCGGGCAAGCCAGGGCCTGCCTCCCGGGAGCTTCCCTTCTCCCTCCTCTTAAAGGCGCGCCTGCCGGTCAGCGTCAAACCCCAGCTTGGGCCACCCGCGCTGTGACCGCTCCGCACCCCTTTTGTAGCCTGTGCCCCCAAACCCGGCCTTCCTTGGTGTCCGTTCTCTCCCTCGTCCCTCTCTTCTACTCTAGTGAATTTCTTTGAGACCTAGGTTCATGAAGTGGGTCTTCTTACCCCACCCGCTCACTGTTACCTCTAACAAGAGTAATAATGATGACTGATTATATGCATGTATGTGTGTCTGTAGGAGAGATCTATATGTTATATATACACTGTAGAGATACAGTGTATATGCCAAGACGTATATAGTGTATGTGTCTGTTTTGTAGCTTAGTCCTTTGCAGCCACTTCCTACTTGACTCTTTGTGACCACTTTTGGGGTTTTCTTGGCAAAGATACTGGAGTGACTTGCCATTTCCTTCTCCAGCCCATTTTACTGATGAGAAAACTGAGGCAAACAGGGTTGAGTGACTTACCCAGGGTCACTCATCCACTACATGTCTGAGGTCAGATTTTCACTCAGGTCTTCCTGACTCCAGACCCAGCCAGCACTCTATCCACTGTAACACCTAGCTGCCCCTATATATGTCTGTACATATATTCATTCACACACGTACATACATGTATGCTTGTGTATACATGTACATATGCATTTACATGTACACACATGCATATTCATAATACATATATAATAAATTACATTTTAAAGTTTGTATAGTACTTAACGTAAGTGATTTTACTTGAGCCTTAACTCTCCACCACCCACAAATTCTGCTCTTAGGTCAGATGGACTAGGGATTTTATTCTTTCCTTCCAGATCCAAGGGTGGGCAAAGGGTATGTTAGGTTGTAGACTGGCAGATTAGATTTTACAGATTCCACACTACAGGACCTGAGCCATTAATTAAATCATTCTTGAGATGGATACAGGGAAATTTCAATCAATGAAAACAAGAATAAATAAACATGGCTATTACATTTGACTTTTTCTTTAACATCCTGTTATTTAGCCCAACTTTCAGAGTTGGAAAGGTTCGAGGATTCAGAAGGGTCCTGTGCCTCCCAGACAGAACTACTTGAGTCGGCCTCAGCCCATGACCCTTCCAGCAACCCAGAGCATCTCTGTCCTGGAGATTTCATGGTCCCTGTGGTGTTCCCAGGACCTGTGAGCTCAGAAGGCTGCTGCCGATTTGCCTGTGAACTCCTGAAGCATATCATGTACCAGAGGCAGCAGCTGCCACTTCCATATGACCAGCTCACAGTCTTCTACTCTAAGCCCTCTCCCCAGGTAAGTATGAGTTTTGTTCTGGGATATAGTGGGAAAAGGGAATTAGATGGAAAAAAGGCTAAATTGACTAACTAGCTGCTGTTTCAGTCTCAAATATCGTTAGTCCTAGCCTTCCTTCCTATCCTTGACTTGGCATAGAAAAAGTAGTAGGTCCCCCTTCATTAATGGCCTTCAAGTGGAAGCTAAATGACCATTTGTCAAGGGTGTTCCAATGGCTGTTCCCTTCAGGGTTGAGTAGCTGCTCTGGTTTGCTGCCTCCATTTCTTTGATTCATAGCACATAGCACTTTACAATCAGACTTCTGATCCCACAGTTCTACTGAAACTGCCCCTAAAGAGCTTGGCCATCATCTCCTAACTGTTAAATCCAACATCAGACTGTACAGTGCTATAGAGATACAAATAGGAGAGGAGGCAGTGTGGGGGAGTAGCTAGAGAATTGGCTTTGGAGTCCAGTAGACCTAGCTTCAAATCCTGCCTCTGACGTTTGTGATCTTGGCCAAGTCCCATAACCTCTTAGTGGCCCAGCCCATTCTCTAAAACTCTGAAGTGCAGAAAAGGTGTAGCCCATCTGCATTGGACCTCATTGGAAGGTCCCTATTTCAATGCAACCACAGACCCCATTACATATATTTATGTAGCACTTGAAAGGTTGAAAGGTGACATCACCTCCTTCAGTTTCCATAATGGTCCCATGAAGTAGAGTATACCAGCACAATAGTTTTTAAACAGACCTGTGATTTCATTAATGGTGGGTGCTCTACCTCCATTTTATAGATGAGGAAAAAGACTCTCTTGAGTGGTTTGTCAGTCATAAACTAATCAAAAGGAGAGGTTTTGGAGTGTAGAAAGAGCACCAGAGGAGTAATGATTGATTCCAATGACTCAACTTATGACTTAACCTCTCTGCCTCAAATCTCTTCTCTTATTTAAGCCCTTGGCTGGAAAGCAGCTATCCTGAGTCTTCCCTTGCTGATTGGAGCTTATGGAAGGAATGACCACAGTATAGAGTCGCTACATGCTCTGAGGTGTTTCATGCTTTCTGATGATAATTTGATAGTGCCTTGTGTACCATGGATGATGGCAAAGTTTTAGTGTGGTTCAGTGTTAATCACTGCCCTAGAAAATGCCCAGAATTAGGATTGCTGTAGCCATGTGCCACACAATAAGCTCCCACAACAATTGAAAAAAGACAGCTGAGATCATCTGAATTTAGAGAATCAGTTCAAATTGATGGGGCTTTGAGTTCTGGTAAACACTACTCTGATGCCTTCGTTACTATACAGATGAGAGTGAAGGTGAAATTGGGTCAGCTTTCTGATCCATTCAACCAGGTGGGGCGCGCTGAAAGGACAGTTTCTCTATAATGTCCTCACAAATTAGGTTTGAGATGTATCCATTGTCCCTTAACAAAAGTAGGTTGTAGTGGAAAGAACCCTTAATTTAGAATAAAAAGACAGGTTTAAATCCTGGCTCTGTTATTTACTAGCTATGGTATCTTGGGCTATTCACTTAACCACTTTAGACCTCAGTTAACTTCAGTGAACAGTGAAAGGTAGCCATTGGATTAGGTAGCCATTGAAAAAGGTTTCTTCCAATTTATGAATCCATGATCTTATACTCCCTAGGTATTGGGGTAACCTAGCAAGGTTGGAGTAGGTGGTATTGGAACATGGGAGGGAGGGATAGGTTGGAGAGGCCAAGCATGGGCCCTTAATGCTCATTCTCCTTCCTGGATCACCGCATAGGCAGAAGACATGGTGAGGAAGAAAGCTGAGAGAAGCTACAAGAAATTCCAGCAGGCCTTGGTAGAATTGGAAGGTATCCTGAGCCACCTCGAGAGCCTCTTTGCCAGGACGCTGGTGCCACGGGTGCTGATCCTTCTTGGGGGCAATGCTTTGTGCCCCAAGGAGTTCTATGAGCTGGACTTGGCTCGGCTGACCCTGGGCAGGATGGGGCAAAGCCTCAACACATCTGCTTGCCTGCGTCGTCTCTTCCGTGCCCTCTTTATGGCGGATGCCTTCAGCGAACTGAAGGCTGCCCCGGCCATGGGCACCATTGTCATGGCCCAGGGACATCGTGAGTGCGGTGAGGACTGGTTCCGCCCCAAACTCAATTATCAGGTTCCAAAACGGGGCCACAAGTTGACTGTGACCTTGTCTTGTGGGGGTCCTCCCCTCCCAGATTCTACCTGGGATGATTATATCTGGTTCCAGGCACCAGTGACACTCAAAGGCTTTCGTGAATGAAGAGGTTTTTTGCTTTTGCAGACAGCACAGCGGTTTCATCTTTTTCATTGTGGGCCAAGAACCTTGCTTGCTTGACAGCTGAGCTGTTTGTTAACAAAAGGATTTGTCCTGTTTGAGAGTTTGGTGCTTTCTCCCAATTGGGCTTCAAAAGGGTTGTATTGTGGAGATACATTGTGATAACTGAGCAGCCAAGTCTCCCTGCTAATCCCAGGGTGATTTTTCTTGTGGACAGTGATCAGTCTGTACTGGGGCTGAGAAGGTTTGAGGTAGGCTTGTGACTGCTTTTGTAAAGATTCCTCCTAACCTTGCTCAACTGTGGTTGAACCTGAGCTATATGTAGTTGCCTTCCATTGAAATGATGTGGGTGTGACTGACCAAGCTTGTATATAAAAATGAATATATTCATATTAAAATTTCCTGAATATCCACTGACTTAAAGGGACTTCACAAGTTTGAGACCTTAGTGTCTTGTTTTCTTTTGCCTTTTCTGCCCCCAGGGCTCCCAGGCCAATCTTGTCAATTGAGGGCTCTTCTCCTTGGCTAAGTTGAGACAGAAACTGGGCTTCAGCAAGCAGCATCAAATTCAGAGGGTATCAGTGTAATTGGTTGCTAGGCTCAGTTAATATAGATTTGAGGAAGATTAGGGCTCTTCTCTCTGCCCAACATCAGGAATAAACTCCATGTTCTAGGACTTAGGAGTTTTGAATTCTTGTACCAAATCAGGTAATCAAATCAGGAGATAAGTGCAAAGATGTGATTTCTTTTTATGGAAGAGAAAGTTATCACCCACCCTTCAGAGAAAGGAAGGCAGCATCAGATACTGGAACGAGCCTTGTCCTGAGAGTCAAGAAGCCCTCGGTTAGAGTATTAGCTCTAATACTATTAACTTTGGGATCCCACTATAGCTCTTTCATATCTATAGTTTTGTCATCCAAAACAGGAATAATGTTTGTAACTGTAGAAAGAGTGCTTTCTAAACCTCAAATAGAACTGTAAAGTTGCTTTAATATTTAATAATATTGTTATTATAATATTATAGTGCCCAATGTCACTACCATTAAAATCCTCTGACATAGGAAGATGGCTGGTATTTGGTAGGAAAAGCATTGACTTGAGTCAGAGGATCTAGGTTCCAATTCCACTGCCTGTGTTAACTGCCTGTATGACTTTAGACAAGTCATTTCATCTCCCTAGGCTTCAGTTTCCTCATCTGAAAAAAAAATGAGCTTGGACTAGATCTTAACCTAGAGTATTTGAATTTAAAAAAAAATTTTTTTGATAACTCTTAATGTAGCTCATTTCCTTTGTAATCCTCTTTTATGTATTTAAAAGCATTGTTCTAGGGGTCCCTTAGCTTCACCAGACTGACAAAGGGGGAAGGTATGACCAAGAAGGGTTAGATGCTAGACTAGATGCTTTCTGAGGTTCTTTTTTAGCTCTAGATCTGTAACCCTCTGATCTTTGGTTCTTAAAGGCTGTATCAGTGCACAAGTTCTATCAGGTCACATCCTGCTGGAAAGGCATCGAGGGTCAACAGTGGGCCATGTAAGGAGTCACTTAAAATCAGCAGAGCTGGCAGAGGCCCATCTCCAGTTTGGCTACAGGGCAATTGCCTTTTTTTTTTTTTTTTTTTTTTTTTTGAGATATGGTGGCTCTTGAAGACTAACTATCAAGTTGTAGTGGGTTTGTAGCATGTGATGGTAAGAGAGAGTCCCCACACTAATGAAACCAGGGATTCTTCATACTGAGGAGTGATATCAGTCATAATCACTGTTATGATAGCAGAAGTAAATTTGGTTGACCTTTTTTTTGTTCCCTGAGGCTGCAGGGAGCTACCTAACTTTGCCTCCTTTTCCCTTATGTTGTTCACTTTCAGATAGAATTCCAGAATGTTATCTTTGGATTGGAATGTTAGAGTGGTCAGGCAACTTACCTATGCTTTTATGACTAGTTTCTTGGCCAGAAAGAATTAGGCAGCACCCTAGGGCCCAGCATACAGGGCTACAACAAAGGGATCTTTTCAATATTTTTGTAAGTACCCATTTTGTTTTTTAAATGCCAGAAAGTTCAGGACACATAGCTCTTTCTTTTTCTCTGTCAAAGCATATTGTTAGAGCAAAAGTCGCTCATGGACCTAAACAATTGGTGCAGTTTCCAGATACAGAAGAGTTGTCATTTTTAGTCTCTGCCTGAGATGAAGGCATATCTTGTCCTGCCCAGCTCATTTTTTGACCCCCTGCTACAGCTACACCATGCTTCCTCCTGTTATCTTGGTTATACAGTATAATTTTTTAGAAAGTGTGTGTTAGAGCTTCCCACTTTTTCTCCCTTGGTTCTTCCAGATGAGTCTTGATTCCAAATGCTATCCTTTCTTGTGACTTCTGTTTAATTTCCAGCTCTGGGGAAACTGAGGATGACCTCTGTAGGAACAGCTCCAGCCTAAGACATTGTGCCAGGAAGAATGTGGGTACCTAATAGTTCATATCAATATACTGAAGAAGGAAAGGGATATATACAGTTCCCACTTCTTACTACGTGTGTTCACTTTTGGAAGTTCACAAAAATAAATAGATAGAGAAGGCAAGTGTGGTGTAATGGATATAGAGTTGCCTCCCTCATGGAGATGGAATTCTGCTGACATACTGTCTGTAGTCCCTCTTAGGGCCCCTGGCAACTCTGTCAGTTGCAGAAGAGGTGCCAATCAGCACTGGAAGAGAACATTCCTCAATGGGAACTCCCAACACTGATGAAATCAAAGGTCTGGTTTAAACAAAGCTGATGTAATGTGTTATTGTATTGCGTGCTCATGGGGCAGCACTTTGAAATGGGACTGTGTGCAAGCTGCTTTCTTAGTCTTTCTGGTCTCATTTCCCTCCTATGTAAAATGTAAGGGTGTAGGAGACAATCTCCATGGTTCTTTCCATCCCTAACGTTCTGGGATTTTTGCCACTACTACCCCCCAGCCTGTTTTTGCAGAAGTGGGAGATAAGCTGGCATTTGTTGTGATCCTTTGACATTCAGTTTAAGAGCTTTTTTTTTCTGACAGTGACTTCCTCGATCCATTCAGATCTGTATTTGCTTTCTCTATTTCAGGTTCTCTTTTTCCTGTCTTGACTTTCTCTTAATCTCAGACTCTTGCTTATCTTTTTCTCTTTTCTAGGGTGTTTTATATAGCCAGCAGACCTGAAATCAAGAGACCTGGGTCTGAATTCTGGCTCTGCTCCTTCTACTAGTTGTATGACCTTAGGCAAGTCACTTAAGTTCCCAGGATCTCTTTTTTCAATTGTAGAAATGAGGAGGTTAGAGCAGATCAGTGGTTCACAAAGTGTGGTCTGAGGTCCCTGAGACCACACTCTTGGGCTCTACAAAGTCAAAAGTATTTTCATAATAATACCAAAGTGTTTTAATTTTAATTTCTAACATGGTTAATGTTGATAGAACACACATAAACAAATGCTCTTTGGGGTCTCAATAAGTTTTAAGGATACAAAGGGATTCCAGGACCAAAAAATCTGAGAACCATTGTACTAGATAATACCTGCCATTCTTTATGTTCTGTGCTGTGCAATTCTGTGATTCTGTGACTGTTCCTCTTTTCTTCTTCTTCTTTTTTTTTTTTTTGGTAAATATTGGGAAAGAGCCAAGGATGAAAAGAAAATCAGTCTTTCACTAATATGCTTAAAATTCAACAAACATTTGTTAAGCACTTTACTACATGCAAGGCACTATGCTGGTTGCTGTGGAAGATACAAAAATGAAAAATGATATATCCTCTACCCTCAAGGAATTTACAATGTAATACCTATTATTTTTACTGATTAAACGAGATAATATTTGTAAAGTGCTTAGCATAGTGCTTGGCATACACAGTAGGCACCACATAAATGCTAGCTATTATCATTATTACCTGTTGTTTTGAAAGGTGAGTGTGTTGATGACTGTATAGTTGTGGCTCCATAACTAAGACAAGACTACATGTCTTACTGCCATTAAAATGATAGTTTGTAGTTCCTTATTTGTGAGCACCTAGGTGCCAGCCCTGGAGTTGGGAAGACTCAAATTCCTGATTTCAAATCTGACCTTAGATTCTTGCTGTATGACCCTGGGCAAGTCACTTAATCCTGTTTGCCTCAGTTTTCTCATTTGTAAAATGAGCTAGAGAAGCAAAGGCAAACCACATCAGTATCTTTGCCAAGAAAACCCTAAATGGGGTCATGAAGAGTCGAACATGACTGAAATGCTGAAACTACAACAAAAGTTCCATAATCAAGGGACCTCTCATTATAGTTACCTCTTATTGCTAAGGGTTCTACCTACCATCCTTCCAGTCATCTTGGTTTGCCACCTCGAAGATCTTCATGCTCTCTTACCTCTTGTGCCTTGTCAATTCTATTTCTGTAGCATCTCTTCAATCCAGGACAACTCACAGAGATGACTCTAATGGTCTTCTAATTCATCTCCCTGCCTTAGTCTCTCTCTTCTCCAATCCATCCTCCAGATCACTTCCAGTATGATCTTTTTTTTAAGATTTTCAACATTCACTTCCATAAGATTATGGGTTTCAAATTTTCTCCCCATCTCTCCCCTCTCCCCACCCCAAGATGGCGTGTAATATGTAAAGAAGAATTAGAACCAATGGGAGAAACCACGAAAAAGAGGAAGCAAAACCAAAAAAAGAGCAAATAATATCCTTTGATCTGTATTCAGACTCAGTAGTTCGTTCTCTGGATGTGGATGGTATTTTCCATCATGAGTCCTTTGGAATTATTTTAGGTCCTTGCATTGCTGAGAAGAACCAACTCTATCAAAGTCAATCATTGCACACTGTGGCTGTTAACTGTGTACAATATTCTCCTGGTTCTGCTCTCCTCACTCAGCATCAGTTCATAGAAGTCTTTCCAGGGCTTTCTGAAGTCTGTCTGTTCATCATTTCTTATAGCACACTAGTATTCCATTACATTCATGTACCACAACTTGTTCAGTCATTCCCCAACTAATGGGCAACCCCTCTATTTCCAATTCTTGGCCACCACAAAAAGAGCAGCTATAATATTTTTGTACATGTGGGTCCTTTTCCCATTTTTATGATGTCTTTGGGATACAGACCTAGAAGTAGTATTGCTGGGTCAAAGGATATGCACAGTTTTATAGCCCTTTTGGCATAGTTTCAAATTGCTCTCTGCTTCCACTGTAATCTTAATGCACAAGACTGACCGTGTCATTTGCCTGCTCAAGAATCTTCAGTGGCTTTTTATTGCTTCTATTATAAAATACAAACTCTACAGTCTGACATTGAAAGCCCTTCTGATTGCGGTTTCAGTCTCCCTTACTGGAATTACTCTCTGTTATGCACTGTAAATTACAGTTAAGCTAATCTATCTACTATTCCTCTATTCAGCATGCCATCTCCTTTCTTTTGCACTGACTATCCTCCACATCTGAAATACCCTCCTTCACATTTGCCCTTTACAATACTTAGTTTCCAGTGCCTTGCTTGGTTTCACCCAGTCAAAAACCTCTCCTAATCCTCACCAGTTAGTGCTCTTCCCTCTCAAATTATTTTGTATGTTATTGTCTGTTTATTTGTAGAATCCTCTAGTAGAATATAAGTCTCTTGTCACTCACCTTATTCACCTAACTTTTCTCTACTTGAGTTTTTGGCCCTTTCTGAAAATTGAGTCAATCTTTGAAGAAGGAAGGCTTGCTACCAATTACGAGGTCCAGAAGGAGACACATATGCTGAATAGACAACAATTCTGAAAGGTATTTTGAGTGAGGATGGTTTCATTGAAATAGGGCTATGGCCACGCCACAGGAATATTGGGAAGGGGACAGCAATTCATTTGAATGGATAAGTTCTGGTTTCCTTCCATTGCCCTGTGCCACACCTCAGTACATTATAACCTAAAACACACTATAAATGTAAACTGTGGTTAATATTAATAATAGTATTAATATAGAATTCTTACCCTCATAAAACTCCTTCTGAAGATATTTTTGAGGGAGGGTCTTGCAGGTCACAGCCACCACTTTAATTAGTCCTAAGTGGTGGTAAGTCACAAGGGGTGACTGGTTACTTCGGTATGATTTCTTGACTAATAATTGGTTGGCCATGGTCCAGTTCTGAGCTATTGTGATTAATTCTGGCCCCTAGGAGTATTTTTAAACATAAAGACTCATGACACTTTAAAGCTTTGTATTTAATTAGCATCTTGGGAAATTCAGCTCATCATATAATTAATTCAGATGTGTTGATGGTAGATTAATAATTTAATAACCAACATATACAGTGCTTTAAGGTTTTCAAAGTGCTTACAAAAATGTTTCCCAAAGTTGTTAAGCTCCCTGAGACCTTCACATATGTCAGCACCCTAAAAGTGACCCCCAGTACGAGGCATGTTCAAAGGGACAGTTCACAGACCCCCACCTCATGTTTTTTCTTTTACCAGACCAGCACAAGGACATAGTTCAAAACAAAAGACAATTCAACAGTTTAACACAGTAAATAAGAAGGAAAATGCCCTTATACACATAGCGTGCTCTCCAAAAATTACTCGCTGTTATTCAGAAGGGACATACAAAAGAAATGTATAGAGCTGGGCCAATTAATGCTTTTACAATTGCCCCAGTGGGAACCTTTCCTTGCATTTGATTCTGCTGCTTGCTGCTGCCCTCTGCTGGGCTGTGTTCTTTTCTGTGATGTAATCATCCTGTCTTAAGAATTAGAGCTATGCAACCTTGAAACAGTTGGCCTCAGAAAGTAGTGGATTTCCCTCTTCTAGGTCTTCCAACAGAGACAGACTGAGCATTTTCCATGTTATGGTAAGGATTCTCTTTTGGGTATGAGTTGTAACTTATACCAGATTGCTTCCAAAGTCCCTTCCAATTCTAAAATTCTGTGGTTCTGTGACTTTTTTTCCTTTTCATCATTGCCTCCTACCCAAATCCCAATTCCGTAGCAGAGCTTTGCATATTATATAATGCTTTTTGAAATGTCTCTTAGAACGCAATATACTAGAATAGGAAGATGATCTAAAGTTCATCTAGTTCATAGGTACTCATTTCATTCCATAGGTCCTTTATTTCAATGAAGGTATCCTTACTCAAAATACCGCTTTCAAAATTGCCATCATTTTTGTATATGTGTCTCCTTCTGGACCTCTTAACTTGGTAGCAAGCCTTCCTTCTTCAGAGATTGGCTCAGTTTTCAGAAAGAGCCAAAAAAATCAAGCAGAGAAAAGTTAGGTGAATTAGAAGAGTGGCAAGCTTTTTGTGGGGAATAAGCTGCTTTTGTTTGAATTCACCGTAAGGCTGAGAGGACTCACAATGAAATCCCTTCTCAAGATCAGGGTTTTGAGACCACCATGATAGTTTCCCCTTAAGGGAGGCTATAAGCTTATAGAAGTCATTCATTGAAAAATACAATATTTTTGAGAGTTGGTATAACTGTTCCCCAAATAATCTTTTGTTTTTCTCTCTGAAAACAAATGCTGTCGCATAGATTTAGAACTGGTAGGGATCTTAGAAAATCAAATAGGTGATTTGTTTGTTTTGTAAATGAGGAAGCAGGACTTAGCAAATAGCAGACCTGGGACTCGAACTTTGAGTCTGTCGACTCGATAAAATCAAGTACTCATTTTACCATACCACTTTCCTTTATTCTCTTCCCAAATGGGAAGCAAATTAAAGGGGAAAAATAGAGAGAGGGAAGGAGAGAGAGGAGGTGGGGAGGAAAGTCAGCTGGTCTGTATTGGCAGCTGTACTTGTTTGAGATCTCTGAGCTGGTTACTAGTTAGTGGCAGATCTGGGACTAGAATCAGGTCTCCCACCTACATAACATACCACGTTTCCTCTCTTGACCCTTGGCAAGACTCTTTCATCTTGGACCAGCTAAGCAAGAGTCACATTTACCACAGGCAAAACAGTGGTAGTACTCATAACTCTTACCCTGGCAGTTGCAGGTAAGCCAAATGCAGCTCTTAAGCTAATGGGGTGTTAGAAGATTAGGCCTGGTGATTTTGAGACCACCATGACAGTTTCTCCTTAAGGGAGACTGTAAGCTTATAGAACTCGCTTATGGAAAAATACTGACAATAATATTTTCTGAGGGTTGGTATAACTGTTACCAAATAATACTTTATCTACAACCAACTTGTTTTTCTCTTTGATAACAAATTATATTTAGACAAAATTATATTTTGTCTACCACCTTATTTTTCCTCCTTGATAACACCCAAAATAATATTTTGACCAGACCCCCGTTACGCAATTTGGCCAGCTTCAGGGAGACCATCGAAAATCATAGCATAAGAACCTCACTCTTAGAAGAGCACTTTGGAGCATACCCTCCCCTTCATAAGGAGCACCCCTTCTTGCTAGAGGACTCCTTTTCTGCTGAATGGACCTGTGTGTCTATGCTCCCCGACACAGTGCTGTCCTTACGTGAGTCATATTCTATGTTAGTGTATATGTCTGAGTTGAATGTTGGGTCTCCTTTCCCTCTCTCCTCTTCTCCTTCTTCTCCATTGTTTGTAATAAAGCTTTGCACTGAACTGACTCCCCTTGTTCTACATGTTATTCTCTGCACCCAAACTCATTAAAGGGTTGTTTTCCTGGATATCTCTGGTTGGCCTATGGACTTTTTCTTAAACATAAGTTAGATACCTGGACAAGGACTTATTGACAGAACTGTACCTGCACTGATGGAATAGGACACTGAGAGTCTGGTAAGGCTCAATAGGGGAACCCTGCATCCCCCCAGGGGGAACCTCCCTTATGCCAGAGGTCTGTCACAAAACATGACAGCCAATAAGCTGTATGTGAGCCAGCTAATAAGACTGAGGTATAGAAGAAGGAGGTTTAATTAACCCCAGGACTAACCTTGTTCATGCTGAACTCCTGTGGATACCCTGTCAGGTTGCGTAAGTAGTAGTCAGGGGAATGTTATTGTAAACTAATGGGAATGAAAGGAAGAAACGAGAGGGAGGGTTGGATGAAGGTCTGACAGAGGTTCTGGGCCATGTGGGATCAGCTCCCTGGGGGTTAATGTGCTGTAGAATCCTTTGTCTGGTTTTGGTCAGCCCCACCATGAAGGGGATACTTAAGTGACACGTGACCTTGGCGCAGATGGCCTACCCCAGGTGGCAGTATTGTGCTTAGAAATTTTCATTCTTAGCGTTTCATTTTCAAACTGATCAGCCTTGGGGATCCTGACTTGTCCTTTATTACAGCTAACAGGGTAGCTGGTTTCTTGTCTCCACCTGCTGTACGGGTCAGGAAATACAGCAGTTCTCATCTTGACCCACACTGGGATTGAGTGCACCTAAACTCCCACTCTTTTTAAATAACTGTGGTGACATTTTTCCATGGGGTGATTGAGTAGGGCTTATTCTCCTACCAGAGGGGACTTCATGGATTACTTTCCATGCTATGGGATCAGGAGTGTTATCCTGTGTATCCAGGCTTTCAGCCATCTATCTTTTAGGGGATGTGCCTTTATTGATGAATAGAGACTATATTTCCTGCCCTAAAGTAGGTAGTGCTAGAGTAAAAGGGCTTTTCTCACATGGTAACAGAACAGACATATGGAGTTAAAATTATGTTGATATAGACGATGTACAACGTTTGTCAAAGGCAAGTAATTACCTAGTTCTGTTTGGCTTGGCAAAGGGGACTTGGACTAGGGTGATTTCATAACCCTTTCCCTCAGAAGAAACTAGGATCAAAAAGCCTTTTAAAAATGATGATTGATAATAAAGATAGGATGCTGCATGGACCTGGGGTTTTCCTAGAATGCCAGTGGGATCCTGCTCAGTCCTTTGACCACTGTTTATCCTTTCTTGGCAATCTAGAAAGTGGAAGGGATCTCAGAAGTCATCTTGTCCAAGTCGTTCATTTTATTTATTTCTAAATTTATTTTTTTTCAGTGAACAAAAACAACACTTTTTCTCCTTACCATATTCCTGACCCTATTGAAAAGAAAAACAAAATTCCTGTGACAAATATGCATATTCAAATAAAACAAAATCCTGTATTGGCCATGTCCAAAAATATATGTCTCAGTCTGCTACTGGGTCCAAATGCCACCTCTTTGTGAGGAGGAAGTAGCATGTTCTTGTCTAAGTCACAGAAAAGGAATCTTGAGATGTTCGTCCAGGCTATTATAGCTCACCTATGGGGATAGTGGAAGGGGTACTCACCATCTCCAGAGGCATTCCCCTTTACCTTTGAATATCATATCAAGTCAAAATATGAATCAGATAGCCTTCCCCCACTGACCCTCTAGAGCTGTGTAGAAGAAATCGAGTCCTTCTGTATCACAGCCCTCCAAAGGGAGGCCGCTACCATTTTTCTCTCCTGTTTTCTCTAAGCTAAAAATCCCCAGTTCCTTCCATCGAACCCTGTATTGTATGGTCACCAGTCCTCCGACCATTGCGGTTACACTTTTCTGAATTACTTCTGAGTTGTTAAGCTATTCCTTTATAAAAAAATGTTGAGACACTCTAGGCTAGACATAAGTGAAACTCATCTAAAACAAGTCTCAGTCTCCTAGGAATGACAAATGAAGGACGGAAGAGCCTCTGGCCAAAGAGGGTTAAAGTGTAACGTGCTGTAGCAATATAAGGTCGCTGTTTGGGCTCCAACTCTAGGGACAGGCCTCTTCAGCAGGCGCTCTCGGAAGGCCGGCCTGGCTCCGGGCGTTCAATCACGGCCTCGGAATGACAGCCCTGGAGCGACCTCAGAAGGCCCTAGCGCGGCCGGCTCATCGCGCAAGCGAGCAGACTCAGAGGCTGAACGGCTCGCCCAGGACCACACAGCTAATGCTGGCAGAGCTGCAGCCCCCGGAGCGCCTTCCTGCCGCCCGCCCTGCGCCCGGCCCGGGAGCTGGGCAGAAGGCACCGGGGGCTTTGTTCGGGTCGGGAGACGTGCCCAGCCTTTCACCCGCACATCCCAGGCATCCGCGGAGGCTGCGCGGGGGGCGGAGGCTGCGCGGGGGGCGGAGGCTGCGCGGGGGGCGGAGCCTGCGCGGAGGGGGCGGAGCCGCACTGCAGCGCCGTCTCCAGGACAAGCGCGGCCGCGCCGCCGCGCGCGTTGCCAGGGACGACCGAGGGGCGGGGGAGCCCGGACGTCCCGCGCCGCGGGGCGGAGCTTCGCGGTCTCCACGGTGACCGCTTCCCCTGTTAACCGGCGCGCTGGTAGTCGGGGACATGGATTCCGAAAGCCTGCTGCTCTCCCTGGAGCTGGCATCGGGCAGCGGGCAGGGTCTGAGCCCCGATCGTCGGGCTTCACTGCTCACCTCCCTGCTGCTCGTTAAGCGCGACTACCGCTACGAGCGGGTGTTGTTCTGGGGCCGCATCCTCGGCCTGGTCGCTGACTACTACATCGCGCAGGGCTTGGTCGAGGATCAGCTCGCGGAGCGCAAAAGCCTCTACAGGTAGGGGGCGGGGCTGGGGAAGGGAGGGGGCGGGGCCTGGATGAAGGCACCCCCCCCAGGGGCGGGACCGAAATGAGGCTGGGAGGAGGCGGAGCCTGGAGAGGGGAGGGGGAAAGGTCAGGAAAAGATAGAGGCGGGGCCAGAAAGGAAGTTTTCCTTGGGGGCGAGGCTTTGGGAAGGGAGAAAAAGGGGAGGGCAAAACCTAGGAGATGAGGTTTCCCCAGGGGGCGGGGAAAAAGGGGAAAGGCGTTTAAGCGGAGGGGAGGTGGAGCCTGGAGGGGTCCCTGGGGGCAGGGTCAAGGAGAGGAATGGAATTAAACCGAGAAGGCTGGGCCAGGGCCAGCGGGAGGGATTGGAAAACGTTTATTAAGCGTCTACTGTATGTCAGGCACTATCTATCTATGTCATCCCATCAGATCCATCCAACGATGCCGCAAGATAGGCGCTATTATTATTATCTGCATTTTACAGATGGGGAAACTGAGGCAAACAGAATCCAAGTGACTTGCTCAGGGTCACACAGCTAGTCAGTGTCTGAGGTTGGTTTTGAACTCAGGTCTTCTTGACTCTGGGTCTCGCTTTCAATCGACTGTACAGAAAAACTACTGGATTTGTTCAGAAAAAGGGTAGGGCAGGGGAGAGAATGGGGAGGAGAGGGATTTTAGGAGGTGCAATCTAAAAGAAGATGGAATACGGTATACTGGGAAGGAAGTGCTGGGGGGAGTGTGGGTGCTAGGAGAAGGCGATGCGGACCTGGAGAGAGGGGGCAGAGTGTGGACCGTGGGAAAGAGCCCATTACATTGTAGGGCGCATGGGTGGAACCTCGGGAACTGCAGGAGACAGCCTTGCAGGTATGGCTGCAATGTGGGACAAGGAGAGAGTTTGGGGTTGAATGGGGGAAGGGAGTAGATCGTCGAATCGTAGACTTTTAGTCCTCTGTAACCTTCCTGGAACAATTCCAGCGATACTCACCACTTACTATACGAGAGAGCAGGGTTCGATGCCTAAGGAAGAAACAAATGGACACCTGGAAGGAGCGTGGAGCCAAAACGGGGGGGACTTCCTCAAGTGAGGATCGGACCGTTTCCCTTCTCTACTCAATAAATTCCAGTTTGTCCCTGTCACCTACAGGGTTAAATGTAAAATTCTCTGTTTGGCATTATAACCTGCCCCTCCCTCCCTTTCCAGTCTTCTTTTACCGTACACTCTCCCGTGTGCTCTTGGATCTAATTTCCTTACTGTTCCTCCCACAACACTCTCCATCCCTGGACTCCAGGCATTTTCATGGACATCTTTTATGCCTGAAACTCTCCCTTTCTCCTTCCCCGTGTCTGACTTCTGGCTTCCCTAGCTTTTTCCCTTCCTTCCTTCCTTTTTCCTTCATGTTTAAATTGTATTTTGTTTTTATTTTCAGTTCCATATTCTCTTCCTCTCCACCCCTCCCCCGCCCATTAGAAGGCAAGACATAGGATACCATATACATATATATGTATATATATATGTATATGGTATATTTCGCATACATACATGTGTATGGTTACACAAAACACATTTTTGCATTAGCCATATTCAGGGTGGGGAGAAGCAAGAAAAATTTTAAAAAAAAGTTTCAATCTGCCCTCTGAGGATATCAGTTCTCTATCTGGAGACCAATAGCTTTTTATGTCTTGAAGCCTTTTGAATCATGGTAGATCATTGTAATGATTACTGAGGCAGCTCTGTGGTAGGGTGGATAGAAAATCAGGTCTACAGGTGAGAAGACTCACCTTTCTGAATTCAGATTCAACCTCAGACACTAAGTAGCTGTGTGACCCTGGGCAAATCACTTAACCCAATTTGTCTGCCTCAGTTTCCTCATCTGTAAAGTGAAAATGACAAACCATTCCAGTATCTTTATCGAGAAAACCCCAAATAGGGTCACTACCAGTCAGATACAATTTAACAATTTCATTGATCAGAGTCACCAAATCTTTCACAGTTGATTATCTTTACAATATTGCCATTCCTATGTAGATTATTCTCCTGGTTCTACACACCCCCTTAATTCTAGTGTGAGCTCTCTGCTGATTATCTCCAATTTATTCTGTCTACAGCTTGTTTGTATATGTCTTGTCTTCCTTATTAGATTATGAGCTCCTTGAGGGCAGGGATGGTCTTTTGCCTGTCTTTGTACCCCTAGTACTTAACACAGTACTTGGCACATAGTAGGTGCTTAATAAATGTTCTCTAACTTACAGGGTGAGGGAAGCTTTGTTTTCTTTTCAAGTCAAGAGGTGGGAGAAGGGAAGATGAGGAAGGGAAAGGTTGGAGAAGAGTTTCTGAAGATCTTGAAGAAAGGTGTCTCAAACTCAGAACCACGAAGAGAATACTGTGGCGTAAAGGGACAAGCCCTGGACTTGAAGTTAGAATTCATGAAAAGTCCTGGCTTTGCCACTCATTGTGTTACCTCAGTAGTTCTCTTCCCTCATCTGAGTGTCAGCTTCTTACTGTATAAAAATGGGGATTAATATATGCACTTAAAACTGTGGTGAGAAATACACTTTGTAAAGTGTTATCTTTGAGTTGTACTTGGAACCCAAGTTCCTGGGTGTGGGTGTCATTGCCAGTTTGAACTGCATGGAGTGGAGTCTCCTGCCACCAGCAACAGAAGAGATGGTCACTCGGACATCAGTGGTGAAGGGCCGGTTCATGGGGGACCCTTCACATGAATACGAACACGTTGAGATGCAGCGGATGAGTGAAGGAGACAGGACGTATGAAGATGAGGTGGTGGTAGGTGGGAAAAAAGGGAAAGACCAGATGTGAAAACACACACACACACACACACACACACACACACTGGATTAGCATCCAGTTTGCGACTTTCGTTAGATTTTCCATAGTCTTACCACTTAACTAACACTGTCTAAGCTCCTGAAACTCTGAGAACTTTGGCTCTGGAGCCCCCTGCTGCTTTCTCTAGGTTAAATATAATGGGTTGGGGCAAGGGGAATCATTTATAAAAAATCAGAGCTCTAGCTTTCCATACCATGTAAAAGTCACTAATCCAATAGCAAAAGCATTTAATTTGGGGTGGGGGATGTAAATAATAATGAAACAATTAACCCAATCACCTCATATCTTGGCTTACAAGTGGATACGGTCTCCTACCCTTCCCCAAGTAGTGGATGGGATAGAAAATTTCTGTGGAAAACTTGTGAGGTTTTCCATAGACACTCTCCCTCGGACAACAGGGGGCTGTTGACAGTGATTTTTCTAGTCTCCTTTCAGCTCTCATTAACTAGCATGGAGGTTTCCCAACCCATTGAGTGACCAGAATTAGCTGAAAACTCTTACCATGCCTTTGGGATCATCAGATTCCATCAAGACATCTGGATGTGGGGACATCACATTAACACTGCCCCACATAGCCTCTGTTATTGTCTTCCCCCAACCATCTTGCCTTTCCATTTTCTGTATGTGTCCATAGCTCTCATAGCCCACCTTCCATGCCTGCGAAACCTGGACAGTCTACCAGCGCCATGCCAGGAAACTGACTTCCGTTAGAATTGTCTTAGCAAGATTCTGAAGATCACTTGGCAGGATGAGGTACTGGACACTGAGGTCCTTTCTTGAGCTGAACTGCCAGGCATTTAGACTCTGCTTCAGAGAGTACAGATCTGATGGGTTGGCCATGTTGTTCAAATGGCAAAAATATGTTTGCCTACAAGACTATTTAACAGGTAACAAACATAAGGCAAGGGCTCATATAGAGTTTAGAGGAAGCAATACAAGGTCTCTCTGAAGAACTCTGGAATCTATTGTGAGACATGGGAGACACTGGCACAGGACTGTCCAGCATGGCGTGACCTCATCATTTGCTCTATGAGCAAAATAGAATTACAGTAGCTCAAAGGAAATGTGAAATATGCAAATTTAGAGACATCTCCACTCCAAATGTTCCCATGGACTATTTGTGCCCAACCCGTGGTAGAGCCTTCAGAGCTCATCTTGGTCTGATCTACCACAGCCAGCCCTACTGTACTTTGACCCTGATGTACTGATGTCATTTTGGTCCTCTTTGAGTCAAGAACAACAACTATACCCTCACATTTTGTTGTGTATAAGGATCTTACTAGCATGGCCTACTAGAAACCATGTAGGCAGATGAAAGGAAAGGCACTAGCAGCTAGGAGAATTAGGATAGGCACTGCGTAGGAGGTTCTACTCCAGCTTGACCTTGAAGGACACCAGGTATTCTTAAAGGTGGAAGTAAGGAGGATGTGAATTCCAGCAATGGGAGATCGCCTAGGCTAAGGCACTGAGATGGAATATCCTATAGATGGAAAATAGCAAATTGGACAGTTTGTCTGGATGGGAGAATGTATGGAGAAGGAAAGTCTTGTAATAAACCTAGAGAGATAGATTGGAGTCACATTGTGAAGGATTTTAAATACCAAACAGGAGTCTATGTGTTATCCTAGAGACAATAGGGAGCAACTTGAGGAATATGTTTAGTAATATCATTTTGGCTGCTATGCAGAGGATGGATCTGGGGAGGGACTGGATACTGGGACATCAATTCACAGGCTATTGCAATAGTTTAGGCAGTTAGAAGTACTAGGAACCTATGCTAAGGTGGTGGCTATGTGAATGAAGAGAAAAGGATGGAGGGGATTCCTACCAACTAAATTGAGAATAAAGGCTAATTCATAGTTTGCCATCCCCTTTACCCTCTGCCCCATCTTCCCTCCTGCAGAGCAAATAGCTTCTTCTCCAAAATGGTAGCCCAAGTAAAACTCTCCCTCTACTGTACATACATCCTTCTGGGCTTCTTCATTCTCCCATAACAAGCAGACTTAGATCTTCCATAACCAGGTCTCTGAAGCCCCTGCTTTAAAAAAAACTCCCAAGTCAAGGCCTCCAAATCTGATAGTGCCATATTACCCATGTTCATATGTTATTGTTCTAAAGGGACAGTCAAAAGAACATGGCCCCACAGCACCACCACCTTCCTGAGCTTCCCATTTCCCTTTGACAGGGCCAAACCTCACTCACTCTGGTTAGTCCTAAGATCTGAGGTCCTTGACTTTACTATTCAGGAGAGATAGCAGTAGATTCTCCATCAATGGGGCTATTATTCAATCCCAAATGGCATTAAGAGATTGAGATATTTACTAAATAACCTGGGACACAGGAAAGAATCTAGGGCTAGATACAAATGTGAGATTCATCTATACACAGATATGATAATCAAACCTAGGGTTTTTGATGAAGTTACCAAGTGAGAGAGTGTAGAAAGGGAATAGAAGAGGGACCAGGACAGAGTCTTGGGGAACACACCAAGTTATTATGTGTGATATTTGCATAATGTGCCAGCAAAGGAGATAGATAGGAAGGGACCCGAGAGAGAGCAGCATCACGGAAACCCAGAGAGAAGAGTGTCTAGGAGAAGAGGGTAGCAAACAGTGTCATGTGCAAAGGTTGAGAAGGATTAAGTCTGAGAAAAGGCCATGAGATGTGGCAATGAAAAGATCATTGGTTTCATTTGTGTGAAGGATGTAAATCAAGTTGGAGGGAGCTATGGCAAGAGTGCTAGAAGAGGAGGTAGAGGCAACGAGTGTAGATAGCTTTTTCTAGAGCTTGGCTGTGAAAGGGAGGAGAGCTTAGATATAGGATGATAACTTGAGGGTTTTTGTTTTCAGAATGAGAGAGACAGGAATGTTTGTAGGCATCAGAGAAGAAACCAGTATTAAAGATTAGAGGGAAAGAAAAAGGACGATTGTGGGGTGCAGTTTCCTGGAGGATGTAGGGAATGGCAATCTTGGATAAATGTGCATCACAGAGTACAAGAGAGGAGGAGTGGGTAATGATGTGTTTTTGAGATGGAGAGAAGGGGAGAAAAGAGTTCACTGGGCATGGTCTCAGCTAAGATGGTTTGAGAAGCTTGAGAGGAGAGAGGGTAAAGGTGGTTGTGAACTAGGATTGGGAGGTATGGAGGGATGTAACTGGGAATAGTTAGCTCTTAGAACAGGAGAGACGCAGAGGCCCTCAGGGCGTGATAAATGTGAACAATTGTCCTTGGCCCCATGCTTTGGTCTGACTAGTTGCTCCTTTTATTTGCCAACTCATTTCTTACTTCTCTGCATCTCCACAGATCATCCCCATGCCAGGGATGCCTCCTCTCTTCATCTCCATCTCTTAGACCGCTCATCTCCTTTAAGGCTCAGCTCAGGACCCATCTCCACCTTGTATCCTTCCTGTCAGGATCTCTCCTCTGCTCCCCATCATTCCCTACTTTGTAATAAACCGATGTATTTCTCTCTCCATTAGAATTTAAGGTCCTTGGGAGAGGCACTGTTTGTTCTATGGCTTTCTGTCCACCCCCAACCTAGCCCATAATAGTGACTAATAAATATTTGTTGAATTAAATCAGTACCTACTATAGGGAGGAGACAGCCAGAACTCTGAAGTGAGGAGGAGGTCAAAGGAGAGAGATATTGAAGACGTGGTGCCAGCAGATATAAAAACAAAGAGCTTGGAAGCCTGAAAATACCGTCGACGCAAGCATCCCCTTTGCGCACAATCACTAGGACAGACTGGCTGCCTGACGACAATGTCACGGCTTCCTTTCTTCCACATCAGCCGAGCAAGCTGCCTGGTGTCATCTGTCCTTTGGCACTCATATTGCTGTTCTTAATATTTGCATTCTTGGCTATGCTGATCAAGACTTGATATTCATTTTAATAAACTTTCACCTATATACAAATGTCATGAGAGGATTTTTCCCCTAGGTCCTCATTCCATGAAGGATGGCTTTGTGCCCACAGACTGTGTGTGTCTGATTGCTAATCACTGTCTCTGATCCACTTACATCCTAGTCTAGGACTACTGGGAGGTGGAAGAGGAGAGCCCAGGGACACAGCCTAATACTGATCATGAATCTCTTTAGATCCAAATCAAGGAGGAATCTCGCCTGGTGTCAGTTATTGACCAAATTGACAAGGCAGTGTCAATCATCCCCCGTGGAGCCCTTTTCAAGACCCCCTTTGGACCCGTCCATGTTAATAGGACCTTTGAAGGTAAGTCCCCCACATCTTCTCCCAAAGAGACCTTCACTTCTTTTACCTTGAAGGAAGGCATAAGGAGATGTGTATGAAGTCTCAGGGGTACAATATGGTATATTGTTGGGAATAACCTGCAATTATTTGCCTATTTTCTTAAGGAAAGATCAGTGACTAATCCCCTAGACATTTCCAGTGATATGACTTTATGAAGTTTTGTACAATTAACAATCTCTTGTTGCTAGAACAGCTTGTAGCGTACTGTTGCCCTGGCTCCTGAGTCTTTTCCTCACCTGGATTAACATCCATGGCCTTGATTCCAACCTTGTTTTTCTTCGCTCCTTCTCTCTGGTACCAGATTGGCATGGAAGACATAGCTTTAGTCCCATTCCCTATACCCAGAGTGCCGTGATCACTCTTTGTGTCAGGAGTCAGAACATCAGAGGATGGAGATGGTTATGGGGATGGGACATTTGACTGCTTCCATCCTCCTAGGGCTTGGTTGAGGCCTTTCTACAATCCTGCCTCTTATTCCTGTAAATCTTAGCACTGCTTGGAAGAAATAGAGTCAGGCTGGGCTTTTAACCTGACTGACAATCCCCACCTGCCTCCTTCCAGGATTGACTCTGGCAGATTCCAAGAAACTGAGTTCCTATTTCCATTTTGCGGAGCCTGTGGAATTAAAGAACAAGAGCCTGTTGGAGAAAGCTGACTTGGACCCTTCTTTGGACTTTTTGGACTCCCTGGAACATGATATTCCTAAAGGTACTAGTTAGTGTGTAATCACTCTGAGTGAAAGTAGTGTACTGTCTGGTGCAAGGTCTTGTTTTCTGATAGATGAACTGAGGGTGTGTGTGTGTGTGTGTGTGTATGTGTGTGTGTGTGTGTGTGTGTGTAGCGGGGGTTTCTCTATAACATCCTCAGATCTTAGTAGGTACTTAAACATCCCTAACATCTTTTTTAGTATCCTATCATTGAATTATTAATTAATTTTTAATGAAATCTTGGTATTTTGAACAGGAGAT
This sequence comes from Bettongia penicillata ogilbyi, assembly GCA_023548195.1. Classification (NCBI taxonomy): domain Eukaryota; kingdom Metazoa; phylum Chordata; class Mammalia; order Diprotodontia; family Potoroidae; genus Bettongia; species Bettongia penicillata. The sequence goes on from JAJHZJ010000089.1 coordinate 5,990,538, forward strand.
CTTCTTCTAGGTGTCTTAATATTTCATGGATACCATTTTAATACTAGGGCTGATAGTTAGGTGGTACAGAGCACCAGGCCTGGAGTCAGGAAGACTCAGACACTTAGTGGCTATGTGACCCTAGGAAAGTTACTGCACCCTGTTTGCCTCGGTTTCCTTATCTGTAAAATTATTTGGAGAAGGAAATGGCAGACCACTCTGATATCTTTGTCAAGAAAACCCCAAAAGGAGGTCATAAAGAGTCGGATATGACTTAAAAAAAACCAAAACACCCATCATTTTCTACATGACTGACCTAATTCCTTTTCCAGAGGTCACGAGGTAGTACAGTGCATAGAGTGCTGAACTTGGAGTCCAGACACTTACTAGCTGTGTGACTTCTCTCTCAGCCTCAGTTTCCATATCTATAAAGTGGAAGTAATAATAGCATCTATCTCACAACATTCTTTGTTTAGAAACCTTAAAGCGCTGTATAAATGCTAACTATTAGTAGTCATACATGTTCTAGATATAGTCCTTATACATGTCTTCTTCGTAGCTTCAAAGGTCTCCCGACTTGTAGAATCTGACTTGTTATGCTTGATAAAGACCTATTTTTGGAGAGGGTAGCAGAGGATTAATCGCCCTCTCAGCCTCTGGCATTCGCAGTGGAGATGAGGGTTTATGGTAGATGATGTTCTGAGAGGTACATGAAAGACCACGAGATCAGGCTACAGGAAATCAGACAAAGCACTGAAAAAAAAAGGCAAGGGATGTCCAAGGGCTAACTGAGCAAGGACCATATTTCCCTTCTCTTCTAGAGAGGTATCAGAGAGTCACAAAAATTTGAGGGTGCTGGTTTCCAGTGACCTGTGTGTTCTCTTAGCTGAATGATGGGAGGAGTGATAGGAAGATGACTGGGATAAGAGAGAAGGGGGCAAATATTTCAGCTCAGCTCCCAAAACTAGCAAAGCTGATGAATATTTTGGTAGCTCAGAGATGTTTCCTACTGCTTGGCAGTGGTTTTGTGCTCATTTTATAGTGCCAATCTTATAATTTTATTTAGATTATCCTATGGTAGATTACTGATGAATATTTAATCCCATCCTCACCATCTCCCTCTGCATTCAGTTGGTGTGTGCAGCAACCAAAGCAAACTCCTTTGTCAGGATTGAAGGGTCCTAGCTTTAGGTCTGGAAGATACCTTAGAAGTTGCTGAGTCCAACCTCCTCATTTTACAAACTGAAGTCGAGAGAGATTAAGTATTGAAAAACTCTGCTGTCCCTGTCTCCCCCCCTCCCCCAGTTATATAATGCATTCTGGAGCCAAATAGAAGTGACATTCATATCATGTGTGCTAATGATCTACTTCATTACTATCATCCTAAGAGTAACTAGCATTATATAGTACATTAAGGTTTGCAAAGCACTTTTTTTGTCTGTTGTTTAGTCATTTAGTTTTGTCCAACTTTTTGTGACTCAATAGAAACATGGCCCCAAGGGCATGCCAGGTCCTTCTATCCTCCATCATCTTTTCATGTCTGTCCAAGCTCATGTTCATTGTCTCCATGACGCTATCTATCTCATCTTCTGCCTTCCCTTTTCCTTTCAATCTTTCCCAATACTAAGATCTTCTCTAGTGGATCCCATCTTCTCATCATGTGGCCAGAGTATTTACACTTCAGCTTTGGTATTTGTCCTTCCAATGGATAGTCTGAATTAATTTCTCTAAGTGTTGACGGATTTGATCTCTTTGCTGACCACGGGACACTCAAAAGTCTTCTTCAGTACAGTTCATAAGCTTTGATTCTGTCATGCTCAGCTTTCCTCATGGTTCAACTCTCACAGCCCCACTTCCCTTACATTACTGAGTACCTACTATGTGTAGAATAATGTGCTGAGTAGCAGGCATACAAAAAGAGGTATTACACCAACTGAGATAATGCAAATAAAGCACCAAGTAAATGTAAGGGGTCTCTGCAGTGAAACTGCTTACAACTCACTGGGGAAATTATATAGATGTGCATGGGCATGCACACATATACATGCATGTATACATATGTATACATATGCATATCTACATATATATTACAATGAATTTATATTTTTCTCAGGAATACTCACTTATTTGTTGCAAATTAAGCTCTTTCTATAACCTCTCTCTCATTCTGTCTGATCAGTTCTCTATAGAGCATTTTTCCTGGGCACTAGAGGTCTTTCTGAGGGATATCAGTACAATTCCCAGGCTGTCCATTCCTCATTCTGTCTCTGTTGACCAACCTCCCCTCTCTCATGCCCTCACTTAGTTTTTGGTGATGTCTTCTTTGCCATTGCTGCCCAGTGATAATATGCTACAGCTGCCTTATGCCTGATACACGTTTTCATTGTACTTTGAGTCATTTATGATCATGACTCTTCTTACGTTGTGGGAGTCTGTGGCTTAGTCATGCATATAATTAGGAGAATATTGGTGCTAAAACATCTGCCTTTGTATTAGTGGGTGGCATGAAACCATGAAACAGGACATAAACACATGGAAAGATAAGAGGACAATGAAGAGTATCATATATATGAATGATTTGGCAAATAAGTCCTATAGGTATTTCGGATAGACAGGGGGTCTACTGAGTGACTGAGGACTAGAGTGTCCAAGGGAGGTTTCATGGAGGCATTCAGATCTGAACTGGGTTTTGGATAAATTAAAGAGTTGGACTTTATCCTGATTTTTGAATAGGGGATGTTGTGTAGCCACATTTGTATTGGGAGTCCTTATCCTACTCCCAGTTGTAAGTAGAATGCCCAAAGAGCAGCTAACTACACCTCTTCATTGTTCTGGGGGGCTCTTGTGAATAGTTGGGGGTGTATTTCAAGTGTTCCTGGCTTGAGCCCTCAGTCTAGTGTCCTCTCCCCAGTATCAATTTGCCATGCCAGTCAATATCTCCTCAATATCATCAATGCCATTGATTGGTGATATCTTAGTATCAATTTGACCACTTGCTTCCTTTTTGATATTAATTAACTAGTTCATATAAATTAGCTTTTATAAGTGATATTTACTGAAAAGATAATAGCAGGAGTCAAAATACAAAAGCACCCCTGAATCATGAGGCACAGTCCTCCATTACCTTAATTCCATGAAGAAGTAAGGCTTAAACTTAAATGCTACAAAGCATTCATCCTCCTAGGTTCAAGTCTTGATGTGGCAAAGACTGTAGTTGCTCCCTTACTTGCAAGAACATAAAATCTCATCATCGATTCAACTATGAGTTGGGCCAAGCAGGTCTCTCCTCTGAGTTGTTCAGGTACATCAGGCCCAGTTGCTGGCAAATTTTGGGATGGCCTCCAGTTCCTGGACCTTTAGTAGCTCTACTGACCTTTCAAAACTCAAGTCCGTTCCATCTCTAAAACTCCTCCACTAAAGAAGAGGAAAGAATATGCAGGACAGGGACAAAACCAACCGATTCACAGGCCACTTGGCAGTAGTCAGGTAGAGAGATAAAGGTCTGAGGCCTCTTTCTTCACCCAGAGGCTTATTGTATTCTATCTTCCTGGCTGTACCAGTCGAGCAGAGAATGATTTGGCCTTTTTTTATGTACACCTGGTGCTTATTCAACAGCCAATCACATGTCACATAGCAAAGTGACTAGAAACAGAAAATGCTTTCAACTGAAATGGAAAGCTGGGTCCTTCCATTACGCATGATCGCAAATTTTCTGAAATACCTCACTCACATACTTCCAGGATTGGACCTTCTCTGGCCAGTCTCCCTCCTCCCTTAAAATCTTATAGATATATACAAAATGATATTTTAGGAAGATTCATGTCAGGACTGTGTAGGATGGATTAGAATAGGGAGAGACTGAGAGGGGATGGGGAGACCATTTGGGAGGTTATCCTAAGAATCTAAGTAGTCCTAGACAGAGACAGTGACTGTAGACATTGCAAAAGAATTGTCAAGATTAGGTGACTGTCTGGATGGTGAGGGAGAGGGAAGAGTCAAAGATGGCTCTGGGACGTTCAGCCCAGGAGAATGACAGAATTAAACAAGTCCAGGGGTGAGGCAAGGGGAGGTAGGGGGAGCTTATTGCAAGGAAAAGATGATTCAGAGTTCAGTTTCAGACACAAATTTGATGTGATAGTGGAATATCCAGGGAGAGAGATATCCAGCAAGCAGTTCAAGGTGGGGCTGAATCTCAGGAGAATGCCCATCCTCTTAATTGTGATATGGAGGCCTCCTTCTGTAGAGGGAGAGTGTATATAGAGAATTTCAAGTTACCTATATAATAACCGGGCACTCTGGGTGTGTTTCTGCATTGTTCTGCTGGGTCAAGGAGGCTGGGGAGTGAGCAGGGCATGTCTTAGGAACTGAGGCCAAGGTCCCAGAGCAGAAAAGAAGAGTGGTCAGAGACCAAGAATGGTTGCCCTGGCTGAGCCCAGGAAGGGAGTTTGTGTCCACTGTGGGCAGGATCCTGAGCCTTCTCATTCAGAGAATGGAATCTGCTGGTTCCTAGAGTTAAGGAGAGTTTTATAGGGCCTGGGCTATTCCACACCTATAAGGAGCCCAGTCTGAAGCCCTTTATCTGTGCTGGACTCCTAAGTTCCCAGCCAGGGCAGGAGCCAGGAGATGGGTAGCAGATGCCCTCTACCAATGGGGGCCAGAAATACTGAGATGATGGAATTCAGGGGTATGAAGTGGCTCTTAAGTCTCCCCAGTGTGGGGATGACCTATCTTGTCATTCCCTTCTTTTATTCAGATTGTGACCTGATTTCCTCCCCCCACCCCAAAATGAATTGGGCCTTTCCTGCCATCTCCAGGCCTCTTGGAATATATGTATTTTCTCAAGATTCTGGGGGGAGAAACTATATCCAGACAACTCTTCTTATGTAGCTTCTGTGTGGGAGGCTAGACTGCAATCTTGGATTTCCAACCCTGACTTCTCACCTCTAGAGAGGTGAGGTTCTAGAGAGAACATCTTCTGATTTGGGGTGAAAGGGGAGACATTCTTTCCATTTCTTTTTTTGTCCATAGCAGTCCCTATTCATGTAGTAAGAATCCAAGTCAGTTTGGCCACAGGGGATCCTGGGATGTGTATATGAAACTGAGTCTTCATGACTCCTGTCCTACCTCTCCCCTGCCTCCAATGCCCTTGCCTTTGTCCCACTTGGACCTCTGTTGCATCAAGCAATCTAGCACTCCAGCAGGGACTCACTGCAAGAAAGAGTAGGTCCTAATTTCAATCCCTTGATTAGAAACCTGTGGGTCTACACCAAAGTAAAGTCTTTCAGAGATTTCAGAATCAATAATTTCTCTCAAGCCACATGCTAGCAGGTTTTTGGGAGGGAGGAATGTTAGTATGGTTCCTGAGGGAACAAATTTCCCCATCTTCACTAAGGTCAAGAAGAAGGGAGGGAAGGGAAAACCTTTGCCAGGAGCTGAAGGAAGCAAGGTCTTGAGCCCTGCAACAGTCAGTTACATTGACCTGGGAGTGAGTCCAGTTAATACTGGTTAGAGTGTTTTCCTTCTTCTAATTTTATAGTGGAGTCTTGGGTTTAGAATCAGAAGACCTGAATTTAAATCCTAGTTCTGTTATCTGTGTGATGTTGGATAGTCATTTAATTTCTCTGGACCTCAGTTTCTTCCTTTGTAAAATAAGGGAATTAGATTCAATGATCCCAAGGTCCATTCCAGTTCTAAATCTTGTAAGTATTCCTTTTCCTCACCCAGCTTTTAACATCTGTTTGACCAGAATGAATGATCATTGGAAAATGAGGGCTCAAAATGCTTTTAGGGAGGGAATTCAGGGGAAGAAATAGTCATCGTCTTCCCACAGATTGCTCTCTGGACAGCTCATTAGGCCTCTGGACCAGGGCCCAGAGACTTTGGTTCTGTCCTCTTAGTGCTGCCTCCAAGGAACTACTAGAAAGCCTGTTCTAGCTTTTTCCCACAGAGGGGAGAGGATTGGAGCAGCAAATAATCCCCTACACTTGGTTCCCAGACCCTTCTTTATCTGTTGGTAGAAATGTATGACTGAAATTGAGCTAGAGGTGGGAGCTGTCCCTGGTGGGCAGCAATACATTAATGGAACCACTAAGCTGGAAACAGAGATATCAAAGTACAGGCCCCAGAAACTCTTGAGTCGCAGTTCTGAGTAAGGATCTAAGACTGTTGGTCAGAGAAATGGGATTGACCATTTGTGTTCAGCTAGAAAGAAACTACACTGCTTAAAAGTGTTCTAGGGAGCTTTAGTTTTCTGTTTCTCACTGTGGGGAAGAGAGGGGAGGTAGGGGTTACTCAAAGGATCCTAGAAGGAAGCCCTCCTCTTCTACTGTCAAGCTCCAAGGAGTGTCTCTCCCATTTGTTGAGTACTTTGTAATTGGGAGGCAGTATGGTATGACAGGCAGAAAACGCTACGATGGGATTTTAGTCTTGTAACTTGGCTCAGTTTGTTTCTACAACGCCCACAAAATGGGAATACTTAATACTTAGGGCACATACCCCACAAGGGTGTTGTACAGAGGATCAAATGAGAGAATGACTGTAAAAGTGTTATAATATATAAAAGGAGCATGCGGACATGAAGTGTTTTATTATTCAGGCAATAAAGCACGGTCAAAAAAGGTGTTGCCATTGACCCCCGAGGATAGAAAGCCATCCTTTTTCCCTGCTCCTACTCCCTGAAGCTGGGATGGGGATGACTCTCACACAGTGGGGAGCCTTGACTTTTTCCTTGGTTAAATCAGAGCCACAATGCTCAGTTTAGGCAGCAGGGGTCAGCATGGAGCCAGCTTTTTCTACAGTGATGGAAAGATGGCTTTTGGAAACAGTCAAAGGGATCAACAATCTGAAATAAGGACAGCACTTACTGTTAGGTGGGAATTGGGGGTGGAAGAAAATATGTGAGAATTCTTCTTTTAGAGCTGTCTGTGTATTTAGGTCCCTTTCATGGAGGTCTCAGGTAGGTATCCACACTGGGGAAACTCCTTGTCAGTGATGACTTGCCTCAATCTGCCTCTTAGTCCCGGTCTTTCAGGAGATGGTCACCACAGAGGGGACTAGGCCCAGAGGGAAGAAGTAGCTGTTGGGAATCTCTCAGGAAGGCCATAGAGGTCTTTATAGCACTGAAATTCTCTCTTCTAGTCTAAAGTTTGGCTTAAGCTCTGCAGTGACCTATTTGGTTTCTCCTTCCCATTCCTGGAGCCCCTAGCCAATAATATGTTAAGCAGGGATGATAAACTTCTTATTTTTCATAAGAGATCATATAGGTATAAGGTGTGTGGTTCTTTGGACTGTCTCATCTGCCAATTGGAGACAGACAACCTGAGAGGGTTTATGTGTTGTAGGGCAGGTCCCACTTTTGCTAACTTCCTTCCTATTTCCCATCCCTAGAATCCCCAGTGCTTCCTTCTCCCAGTTTGCAGAGATGGATACTCTAGATTGTAGTGGCTACCCAGAGGATACTTGAGAGGACAGGCAAGGGCCTAATGCTACCAGCAAATCTGGCTGTAAAGATGTAAGGAAATGAAAGACAGGCAGACCAGCTGAGTCCAAGCTTAGATGAACCTTTTTGATCCCTGACTGGGGAACCAGTCACTCTTGAGTCCCGGAGGAGCAAGGACATGCTATCAGGGTAGTAGAAGAAGTAGGGTTATGGTTGGGGAGGGCAAGGCCTCTTTTCAGTTTAAGTCTAGGAAAGTGCGTGAAGGTGACAGACTAGTCCCTAGCTCCTCAGGTAGGCACTACGTGACTCTTGGCACATTGAAAATCAGTTTCCCAGGCGACCAGCTGAGAGAGGACTTTAGGAAGAGTGTGACAGGAATGCAAGGGAGGGAGGTAGGCGGCAAAGGCTTGGCTTGCCATTCATATGCTGAAACACCCGACCAAAGCTCCCTTGTCTGACTCGAGGAAGTGGCTCTGAAATCCCTGCCCCTCTTCCTTGCTCCCTGGCCCACAATCCCTTTTGGTGGTCATGGGCTAACAACCTCTTCCTTTTCTAGGATCCCTGCCCCCCAACAAATCCACATTTAATATTAAGCACCTACTACAGGCCAGGTGGTAGAGATAAAAAGACAAAAAAATACCATAGTACCTGCCCTCAAGGAGCTTACATTTCAGAGGAGGAAGACTTGTACATACAAAAAATATACACAGAATTACAAGCTAATTGTTTTTGGCAGGGGGCGGAATAAGCACTAGGGGCTAGAGATGTCGGGAATGGTCTCATATATGTGGCACAAAGGAGGAAATCTAAAAGGTGGAGACTAGGTTAGGGAATGCATTCCACGCATGGGAGACAGCCCATGCAGATACACAGGAATAGGAGCTGGAATGTCCTGTGTGAAAAGCAAGGCCGAACTGGCTGGAAGACAGCCTTTGAAGAAGGGAGGAACATGTAATAAAGCTGGCAAGACAGGTTGCAGCGAGGTTGTGAAGAGCTTTAAATGCCCAACCAAGGAGTTTGTACTTGACCCTACAGGTAATAGGACACCAAATGAATTCACTCAGTAGGGGAGTGACATGGATGGACCTGACCTGTTTATAGTAGGGCCTGGCAGACACTATTGTTTAATTCCTATCCAGGAATGGGGTAAGATGAGGAGGCAGACAGCAACTGAATTTCCCAAACTCATTCCAGTTCAGTGGCCCATTGGCTAGGGGGATCAATGTTGAGGATTTTCGTTGAATTGGTTCCAGATAATGCTTCTGAGACTGGTGTGGCTGAGGGGGAAGGTGAGATATCCCTTAGGTCTAGTAAATTCTTCTCTAGTGTGTTGTTGAAACTTAGCCTTACCCACCTTTCTGGAGCATAGGTGAAGTCATCTGAAGTTCACTCTCAACTCTTCAGGACTAGGCAGAAGTGGGTAAAAACTTAGGAAAGGTTTGCAGATACAGAACATTAACTATGATAAGGATGAGACTTAATGATAATACAACCCTATGGAACAACCCAGTTAGGGGAATACTTAACAGACTGGCTACTGTATCCTTTTTGTAACCACTCATTTACCTCTGGCTGTGAGACAGAGGGCTAGAGAAGGCTGATAAGGCATATGGCTACTTTGGAGGGATTATCTAGACTACATCCTGCCATAGAAATGGTGGCCTTATAGTCAAGGGGGTGGGACGGGGTGAGAAAGAGAAGACTCCTTGCTTTTCCTACCTCTTTGTGGTCTCATCTCCTTTCCCCTTAACAGTGATGACTATAGCTGCCCTGCCTGCTCCTCTGGAAGCTCAAGCTCTGGCCTAGGGCAGTGTGGCTCCACCCTGGGCAGGGCTAGGGGTTACTGGCGGTCGGTTGGGTCCAAAGGCAGGGTGGCCCCTTAGGGGTGGGGGGATCATGCTGAGCCATGTACAGGGTTTCTGGGTGTGGTATGGCCAGGGCAGGCCATGGCCAAAGAAAGCCTGTGGGAAGTTGGGGCAGCTGGAGCCAGGCAGCCTGGCTGAGCTGGCAGCTGATGAAGGCTGCAAGAGTAGACCTCATTGCAGGGCTGGCTGGTCCAGCACCAAAACCTTCAAAGTGTTTGCCTTTTTGGCAGAGTGAGCAGAGCTGTGGCTGGGCTGGGGAAAAGGGGGAGAGGCCACAGTGCGCAGGGGGAATAGGAAGCTCCAGATCTCCATCCAGAGGAGATTTTCCCAGGCTCTTTCCTCCCACACAGCGGCTCCCTCCCTCAATCCTGGAGCTGGGACAGGCTATTCCCGCCAAGTCATCATTGTGGCTGCAGAACTCCACCTCAGACCGGGGTGCTCCTGTTTGGGGGAGCATGAGGAGCCAGGATAAGGCCTGTGAAGGGTAAAGATCTTGGCTTTTTCTTAAATCCCTATTCCTACACTTGAGTTAGCCTTAGGTCCTCTCCAGCTGATATCTGGATTGTTAGTTGGCTAGGTTGCCAAAAATGGCAGTGATTTTATAGTTACATGGCCAAGAGCCTGAGAACTGGGGTCTGTCCACACCAGGGTTTAAGGTTGTAGGGGTGGGGGTTGGTAGGGAAACTTACAGGGTGAGGGATGGGGGAGTGTTTGAGTGAGGGTGGAGACACAGGTAGAGAAAGGGACCAAGTCACTCTCTTAGGTGGTCTGCTTTGGTGCGTGCGTGTGTGTGTGTGTGTGTGTGTGTGTGTGTGTGTGTGTGTGTGTGGAGAGGGTGTTAGCTGCTTGTTGTGTATCAAAACAAAATGTTATCAATTTCAAAAAAGTGGGAGACATCCCCCTCTCCCCACCAAGAAAAGAAAGATGGAAGCAGCAAACTGGGGGCAGAGTACACTTAAGAAGAATGCATTCATGTCGGCTTGGATAAGCCTAGGTTGGGAGTACCAGAATACTAAAACCCTTCAAAACTCCACTTTATTGGCTTTTTTTTTTGGTTTCCTCTCCTTAATCTTCAACTACAGTTGCAGATATGAGCAATATGGACTGGTTGGAGTTTCATCTCTTTTCATTTCCTTTGCCCTCACTTTGGAAGGTTTTAATAAGTAATTAAATGGCCAAAAGGCACTCAGGAGATGTAAAATGTCTGAATGATCAACCTCTGGATAACTGAATTGTCTTTATTCCTACCAATGAAACCACATAAACCAGGACAAAATCCCCAACAGTTCTGGAACGTTTTCTAGAAGCTAGCTGAGCCTTCTTGGAGGCCCCTGGTTTCGACTCCTCCTCATCTATCTGTCTGTCCCTTCCCCAGGGTCCTGGAGTATCCAGATGGAGAGAGGTAATGCACTGGTTGTACTTCGAAGCTTGCTCTGGCCGGGCCTGACCTTCTATCATGCTCCCCGGACCAAGAATCACGGTTATATTTATGTGGGCACTGGTGAGAAGAACATAGACCTGCCCTTCATGCTATGATGCTGAGGGTCCAATAATCTCCAGTTTCCCAAGAAGTAAGCATACACCATGTGGTTTAGCAACTATGTCTTGTTTTATAGTTCATGGGTAATATTTATATCACTGGACTCAAGGGTTCAGTCAGAGCTGATCATGACATCTTATGGCAGTTGCCAATGGCTTCCCCACAACTCTATGAGCAGTTCCATTAGAATTAGGATCAGATTATTATTGCCTTTCCCTCTGTCCACATTTTGGTCAGGAATAACAAGTTTTGAAGACATCTAGGTCTACAACAATTCTAGGCTGGATTTACTTTCTAGTCCTTCCTTGTTGGAATGATGGAAGACAGCTCCCATCAGCAGGGGTTGTGGGCTTTGGTCAACATCTCCCTTCAGTGGTACATCACTAGGGGTTTGCCTGTGTAGTTGACATTATCCTTAAGCAGAGGGGAGCCCACAGCCATTTGAACTTTGTTCCATTTTGGACCTTTCTTTAAGATGGGCTTGACAGAGCGGGGAGCCCAACGAGTCAGGTACCTGTAGAAGGAGGTAGACAGAATAGTATAATGAAGACCTGTGGGGAATTTATTAATTTTGAGTATTGAAGCAGATAAAACATCTACCTAGATCTTGACTCTGATCCACCTACACTATGGAGAATAGGCGTACTGGCTTTCCCATTCTTACTATGGTCAACTAAACTGAACTGCCCCACCACAGCTTCACTCATTTGAAGGGGAGGGAGGGAGAAGTTCTGTACTTCCATAGAGTAAGCAACTGAGCATGCTGTAAACAAATGGGGCTCCTGACTGCTGTAGCTGCTGAGTGTGTGTGGCTGGGGTCAGGCAGCACAGGCCACACGCTTCCTTGATCTTTATGAGTTGTCAGTGTTTGTGTATATGTAGAGGAGGAGGGAGAAGTGGCTGCTCAGATCCAAAGTCATTCTTTATGGCCTTGACCACAGACAGAGGAGAGGCTGATATAAGTGCTTGGGCAAAAAAGGCCTTCACTCTTACTTATTTGGCTTAGACAGTCGCTCCAGCTCCAGGGGCAGCTCCCATGGGCAGCCATAGCCTGTGTTTAACCTCCAACCCCACTCCCCAAGGAGGAATAAGAGCCAAAAAGTGGGAGCTATGGGTGCAGACTGGCTGGGTAAGTTCCTACAACTCTCAGGGAAAAGAATAACTCCAGGCATAGTCCTTTGGCCTCTTCTGTGGAGAAGAGGTCCAGGACTGTCGGTTCCAGGAAAAGTGGCTTATGATAGTGAGGTTGAGGCTTGCTTTGTCCAGAATGAAACTTGGGCCCCAGCCTGCTCCAGAGGTTCAGCAGTGGCAAAGGCTAGCCTCCCCAGAAAGGGCCCCAGCCATGCCTGGAAAGTCCTGGCCCCCACTCAATATGCTTGCCTCACCCAGCTGTGCTCTAAAGCCACTTAAATGATATATTTCAACTGTGCTCCACTGACCTCTGGCTCCTTGAAGATGAGAATGCTTCCCTTCTTTGTGCCCCACAAAGAGGAAAAGAAGGGGAGCCATCTCCCCAAATGGAAGAACAGAGTGTAGGCATTAAGATGGCCCCAAAGACTAATCCTAAGGGGAACCAAGAAGCCAAAAGAAGTACCTGCCTATATACCCAGGAGAGGGGCTGGACATGGAGGTGGGGATGAAGAATACTTCATCTTGGCTATTCCATACATCAACAACTCCCTTGATTATAGTCCTGTTTAGACTGTACACACAGGAAAAAGTAAGAGGATCAGGGAGAAAATGGAATGGTTACTGCTGTCCACTATAGGAAGAAATTGCTTATTGGGAAAACCAGGTTGCAGTAAATAGGCAAATCATGAAGCTAAGCAGTTTCTCTGGTGTTGCTGGCCCAAAGCTATTCTCTCTCCCTTTGCCCTAGAAGGATATGACCTGGGAATGAAGTTCCAGCTAGCCTTAGGCCTAGTGTAAGTGCCACAGAGAGTAGCCAGCTGGCAAGGAGAATGGCTGGATGGGCTCCAATAAGCTCTCTGGGAACAGCCAAACTCCAGGAACAATCCCAGTTCTTGTCTCGGATCGGTACCTTCCCAACTCTCTTCCAGCAAAGTAATTATGAAGGGTAGGAAAGGGTAAAGCTCATACAAAATTATGGGACCTTCTTTGGTCCCCAAATCCAGCTGATCTTAAGGCTATACATGTAACTCAAGGCCCTTCCTTGTAAGGGAAGTTTCATTTTCCTCTGTGCCCCTTTTAGCAATCTTGTAGTCCATACATCATCAATACCACATCACATTAAAGGACAATGGATTGAAGGGGAGGGATCCTTGCCTCTCCTCAAAGGCCTGAGAACAAGATGAATTGTGTTCTTGGCCCTACGTTCCAGTGCCCCCCGCCCCTACCTGCCCACCCTTCCTCTACAATAGTAGAAATGTACTGGTTTGTTTCCTTGCTGCTTCAGTCATCCAGACCCTGCATTTCTTTAGACACTCTCAGGGAGTGAGGGAGGTGAGGAAGGAAAGCTAAGAGGGCAGGAGTCTTGCTTCGTGAAAACCCTTGGCTGAGCCCAACACACGCATGCTCTTCCACTGAGAATGAACTGCCAGCAGCAGCATGGGAACAGGGGCGGAGACGAGGGGAAGGAGGACACACAGCTGAGTCAGAGATCATCAGAGAAAACGTAAAGGCAACTTTCACACCTATAGCACAGAAACATCACAGGGCTTGGCCCAGGACTATGCGGTTAAAAGACAACTCAGTGCAGTTCCATAGATGTTCCATTTTGGAAACCAGGTCCATTTCAGCAGAGCTGGTATAAGGGCAAGGAGTGGGTCATATTCCAGAGCTTAACCTCCCACTCAAGTAACTCTGCCCTGTCTACCATTTCCTATGTCTGTTTCTGCCCTTTGGTAACCCCAGAGCTGAGAGAGAGCAAGAATATTAAAGGTTCAGAAAACTACTCTGGCATCTCCATGACAACAGAGCATGATGTCATAAATAGGGGATTAACACTTCCTAATGCCCAACAAGTAAGGATAGGTGACAAGATGTACTTTTCAGCTCTAACTCTTCCTAAGTTTCCTTATGGAAACACAGAGGAGGAATCCCAGGGGTCTTTCTCTCACCCATACTCCAGGCCAAATGGAGTGTGAACGATGTAAACCGCAGCTGAGTAGAGGAAGGGAAAGGAAGGAAATAGGAATCAACAGAACTTGTTGTCCCAGGATGTGGGGTGATGACTGGTTATGCTGCTACCACAGACATATATGTACCCTTGACTGGGCACATTTAAATAAATGCTTTCTAATCCATGTAGCCATCAATGGCTATACAGTAAGGGCGGAGGGGCCACGGAATAACTAAATGGATGTTAGGAGTAAAGTCACGACTATCCTGGAGGTCCTTAGCTGTAGCCATCCGTCATGACTAGTACCCAGTTCACTCACCGATTGAGTTGGGGTTTTTTCTTGGGAACAAATCCTTCAGGAAGCTTAGGCCTATGATTCGGTAGCAGACCTAGATGAAGGGAAATGTGTGTGAGGGAAGCTACTATATAGCTCCTTCAGCAATTCCTGAGATAAGGTCAAGTTATACTATGGGAGTAGCTCCCTGTTAGTAACACTCCTCTTTTATCACCAGAGTAACTGCTTTCATGGGCAGCTAGGGGGCACAATGCCAGGCCTGGAGTCAGGAGTTTAAATATGGCCCCAGACACACACTGGCTGTGTGACCCTGGGCAAGTCACTTCGCCATGTCTGCCTTAGCTTCTTCATCTATCAAATGAGCTGGAGAAGTTGCCAAGAAAACCACAAATGGAATCACAAAGGGTCAGACACAACTGACAATGACTATAAAACTGTTTTCATCCTAGCTAAACAGAGGAAGTACAGTGGAAACAGCCAGATACCTTATCACTTCAATATTTCTGAACATGGGGCTCACTTCTTAGGGTGGGGGAAGGGACGCAAACTACCTGCCCGGTGAGCCATCTTTACACACTCTTCCACTTTCCGATGCTCTTCCACGCATAGACCTGTGATTCTCCGTGGCAGCATTCCCCCATTAGGTCGGATGAACTGACTCAGCAGAAGGACATCCTGCAGGGCATGGAAAGGAAGTAGGATGGTGGGAAAGAAGGCAGGCTTGTACTGCTTCCAACACTTGGGAGCCAGAGTAAGACAATCAACAGAGGTTATGTTATTATCACTGGTCCTGTCTGCAGAGATGCCATTGTGTAATAAGATCTATAAGAAATCTGCCCATTCTTACTGTACCTATATCCCAGACTTCTGAGGAAAGGAGTGGGACAGTCAAGCTCACATTAAATCCCAAATGTCAGTAAGAGATTGTGAATCCTATTAACGAGGCCAAGAGCCCTGGGCTCCTCCTCTAGGGTGTTCTTTCAAAAGTAAAAGACCAATTCTATCAATAGTCAGAGGTAGTAATGTTTTTAGGAACTAAAGCATCTCTTCATAATTTTATTATGACCTTAAATGCCAAAAAAGAGCATTTTCATAAACACAGAACACAAAAAGATTGTATATGAAATGGTCAATCTCCATTTCAAACTATTTGCTTTAAAAACAGCAACTTTTAAAAAATCCGCACATTACTTTGCAAATCACCGTGCCTAACTGTGCTTTATTCTGAACTGCTTTTTCATATTTCCAATGGCCCTGTGTTTTGAGATCACTATTGCTAACCATCCTTCTCCCAATTAAGAATCTAGAGGGAAAAACTCCACAAAACCTCTTAACAAGCAGTCAAAACAAATCCACAAAGTGGCCAAGGTCAAACGCTCACCGTAAGTCTTCCAGAGATACAGTGAATCACTGTCAACAAACAAGAGCTAAGCCCAAGTCTTTCCAAGTTACTTTCTTTACACCGTTATTGTTGCATGGCGGTTCTCTTGGCGTTGCTCACTTCACTCAGAACTAGTTCACAAGGACCTTTCAGCATTCCCTACAATTATACCTCTGTTGGTCCCGACAGGTAACAGGAGTTACTGCCTTTAGAATTTAGTTTTACTCTTTTGCTAAGGGTTCACTCTTGATGGGATCTGGGAACATGAGAGATCTCTTTTCCTAGATGGAGAGTACACATGACCTATTCTGTCTCATTAGCGTGGAGATGGGACGCAGGAAACCCAGGACTAGATCTGCAGCCAAAACTTGTGACAAACGAGGGCAGACAAGCTTTAGTGGGGTCCTGAGTCCAGCTGTGTGTTCAGGGGGTTGGAGAGGGCGAAGGCTGTGAACAAGAAGAGTTACGAGGGGTCTGGAGTAAGAAGAGGGATCTTCACGGCTCTTCGTCCTCCGTGGGACAAACTATGCTAACTTCCTCTGCCTGTCATGTCCAGCTCCTCAGACTGCTTTGGAGGGATCCCAGGGTTAAGAACAGTAAGAACCAGCCACAAGACAGGAAGCCATCCTGGAATCTTGTGTAGCTGGGAAAATGCCATGAGAACACAAAGTGGGGTTAAACAAAACTCACCCCTCCACCCCTCCTCTAGGGGCCTGGCACACCAGCCTCAGTGGTCATGTTCCATGAAATTAACTTGCTGCACTGCCGGGAGCCAAGCTGTGTAACAGCGGATTTGCTTTAATCACTGGACAGCTCCTGAGGGACACAGGCCCTCAGTTCCCACCCCTGTAATCTTCAGCATCTGATGAAAACAACTTGGATTGGATTAATACAGGCTAAAAAACCAGACTCACAGCCCCAGCCCCTGCAAGCACTGCTGAGTGAGCTGATGGATCTCTGTAGCTCCAGCATATTCTGAGTAAACGGGGTGAAAGCAAAAACAAATTTAGCCTTCGCCTCAGCGGGGGACTGGGTTTCTTCTGATGGATAAACAAAGCCAAGTGCAGGCTGTGTGTTTCCTGGAAAAGTCAGTGGGCAGAGTGCCCCTAGGGCACTGATGGCTGGGAAGGTGTGGGCTCTCACCCCCCTCTGATGCTGCTGCATTCTGAGCAGCACCAGCAACTCCAGTGCCAAACATATGCCATAAGAAGCTAACTCTGGGCACCACCCAGCAGGAGGGCCTGGCATTTCAGTTGGGCTACCAAACTTCCTACCCTACGTGGCCCTAGGGAGAATCATTTGGGTCATTAATGCCTCATGGGTATATGCTCTTCCACCACATCATTGAATTGTGGTTCTTGGCCACTTTTAGAAGGGGCCAAGGAAGATATCTATCTCAGTTCAAACCTACTTTTTGCATTTCTTTTCAAGTTTTGGCTTCTCATGGACCTAGTTAGCCCAGAATCCACATCATCTACCATGTTATGGAAAACTCAGAAATTGCTAAGGAGTGAGGTAGTTTTCCTTAAAGATATGATCTGTCACTGAGTCTTCCTACTCCAGAAGTAGCTGGTTTCAAAGTGACAGGTATCAGTGACCAACACTAAGGACAAATGCTGCTGGGCAACCAAGAGCAGTGGTCAAAACCACTCCTGGAGAGCAAGGCATATTCTTTGTAGCCGAAGAGCAAGTATTCTGTTTAGCCCATTTGAGTCTCCTCAAATATATGTAATGGGAGAAACCCAAACAAAATGTGATGAGGAATCACAGTTAACACAGGAAGGGCTAGAGTGAAGAACCCAGGCATCCTTAATCCTCAGTCAAACCTTGGACCAAACTCTCTTCTCTAGATCTAGCAGCAACAGGCAAACAAGAGGACCAAATTACACTTAACAGAAATGTAACAGATAACTTGCACCTGTGGCTAATTTTATTTGGGCTAACCTAGTCAGAAGGCACACTCACCACATAGTTATACTTGTGTTTCAGATTCCAACGACAGATTGGGCACTGGCCAGAGGGGTTAGGAGGATCTGGTGCCACCTTGGAAGTTTCTATGATTCGGCCTTCAATCTAAGAAGCAGAAAGGGAGAGGTCAAGTACTGAACCAAACATCCTATTTAATATAGAAATAAATACTGATTATGATGTAGAAACTGAGGGGTGAAGTGCGGTTCTCTTTATTGAGGGTTTCTTGGCAGTACCTAACCCAACAAATCTCTCCAGTCTGAAGTGGCAAAACTTTTGCTTAATAGCGGATAAGATGTTGGCCCATTAGAAATGAAGACACTATCACTTTTTCTTTGTTACAAGGAAAGATTCTGATGGGGAAGAGTAAGAGTCATTGGAAGTAACAGTGACAACCTTCCCTTTCCCCTCCCCACCCATCAATAAAATATTTAAAAATTGTGAACAGGCCACAGAACCATGCTACTACATTAGCCTATTAGAACCCACCTTCCCTTATCAGGGGCCAAGATATCAAGGCAGGTGGGGGTAGTTAGGGGGATGAGGGCTTTATATGCTTCATTGGTTTGGATGTCACCTTTCAAACCCAGATAAAAATCATATATGACATGAGTTCAACTAGTCTTGGCCTGGCTTATGTTCTCTTCCTATTATAATGTAGCCTTGAAGTTGCTAAGAGCAACAAGCCATCAATCCCAGTAGCAAGCTCCTACTGGAAGTGGAGGTGGAAAGTAATGCTAGAAGGAAATCATGGGGTGTGGAAGCAAAGCCGGGGACAGCACTGACAGGCATCTAGGAACCTGCACCTTTCATGGACATGAGAATGGTCAGAGGGGAAAAGGACTAGAATATTGAGGGTGTGGGGCTTGAGGGCTGTGAGAAAAGGTGAGATTCTGGGTAAGGCTGAGGCATGGCAGTACACAAGGGAAGACTTTATCAACAGAGCATGCAGAAGCACAGGACTTTGTGATGAATTCCAGATCTAGTGCCATGCTTGTCTGCCTTCTACAGATTCACTTCTAGAGTAAAGAAAACTTTTCATATCTCCCAGTTTGGTGGTTTTGGTCCTTCAGGCTTGGGGTCTTCAGAGCACATGTTTGTCTTCTATAATTAAAGAGGGACAAATGAAGGGGATATCTTGAGGGGTGTTGGGTTATTAAGTGATGACACATGCCAGTCTTTTGGCAAGCCCAGACTTCCTGTAGGACTACTGACCTTACCATGGCCAGCTGGGAGGGAGGGGAGAGTGAGGGGAAGAGGACAGAGGGCAGAGCAAAACCCCTGTTTTGAGCTGTGTGTTCAAGCCCTTTAAGAGGTCTCTGAAGGGTTCCAGCTGCAGGGCTTTCATGGAAACCAGTGAGAACAGATTTAAAAAAAAATTAAGAAATCTTGGCCTACTGACTATAACTTGAGAAGGCCCAACTATAGGTATCCTAAAAATTTCAATAGTGAAGAAGAGGCCAAAGGATCTGAGAGAAGGCAAATGTGCATAAATGATATGATTCAGTAACTATACTACTACAAAAACAGCTTTTAGGGAGATAGGAAAGTATATGCAATATAGGTTTCTGGCTCTGGGACAATTTAGTGAGACTGCTTCAGTCTCTCCTTTTGAAAACTGAAAATTCTATAACCTGTCAAAAATAATATCAACGAAGACCTCTATGACTTTGTAATTCAAAGGGCAATATGAACCCAGGTCATTATCAAGTTAACAGTATCTCATCCCAAGCTTGGAGACTTTCTGACTAAGCCATGACAATCCACAGCTAGAAAGATTCAGGTTCCAGGATTTATGGTTCCAGAGGGAGCTGGTTTTGGATTCAGGAAATCCCCAATAAGGGCTGGTTTGAGGCTCTCTTCTAATAATGTAACGACTCAGCAGTTCCAAGAATGACAGAGATTCCAACTGGACAATACTATGATACTTACAATAGTTGTCTTGCCTTCTTGGATCTCCACCACTACAGGGATAAAGGAGAAAAATGAGGTCAGCTGTTTAATAAGAAGCAGGAAGAGTTTCAAATCATAGAGCTCAAATTTTACACACACAAAAAGCAGAACATAGATCTTGTGAGCTCCCAGGGCAACTTTGAAAAGAATGCGTATAGGACTTGCCTATGACTAACACTTTAGGATTTTCAGAGATTATAGTCCCTACATGGTCTTCCCTGAAATTTCTTCTTTAAAAAGCTTATAGAAAGATGTCATTGGGCCTTTTCAAGCATTTGGCTCTCTGTCCAGAAGTACTTTATCATTTCCCTCTAAATGACAACAGATTCTGAGGATTTGGGGGAATGGCTTCCCTTGCTGCCCTCCACAAATCTCACCTGAGGCTCTTTATAGTAACATTACGGAAAAGATTTTAGTGATTATATAATGGCATATGGCTCTTTACAAAGAGAATTATGGAAAAAAGGTCTTATAGCCTCTAAGAGTTCGTAAATGTTAAGTGCCAAGAGCCAAGGACTATACTAGCCCCTAGTAGGTTGGCAGTGGGTAAGAATGCAAGAAGATCATTGCTAACATTCACAGAGAAAGGTTTTAGGGGTTTCTGGTACAAGAACAGGTAGAAATCATTTTTGTTTCCTAGCCCTTTCCATCTCTTTGCAGAGTTGCAGCATGATACTTTACTTATACAGGGAGATGGAAGGTAGGGGTAACAAAGAGGAAGTTCATCTACTTCTGCACCAGAGCTCTACCAGAGACATACCAATTCAACAGGGCCCCTGGAATGACCAAATCTCTGGCCTGTCATTGCTGAAGCGGTCACATTAGGATGAGCTGACAGCAGGGGGACAATCTTGGCAAGGTCAAAGAAATACTGAAATAACAGTCCTAGCTTATAGGTCCAGAAGAATTTTAAGGTTTACAAAGCAAGGTCATACCCAGGGTCATAGGGCTAGTAGGGTCAGAAGTACAATTTAAATCTAGTCTTATGACTACCACTGTAGAGTCTTTAGACTCTACAACTCCTGTTCAACTAGGAGATAACAAAAGAGACTTGATTCTCTCCATGCGTTGCTACTCATTTGTAATGAAGCCAATGTTCAAAGTCACTTCACCTCCCCAAGAAAGACCCTGGACATAAAACCCATCATGCGACCACATCTTCATGGCACTTCAATGACACTGGACCTGTTACACTCACTTTGACCATCTAAAACCATCCACCATGAAGAAAAGACTTGGTACTGAAAGCGAGACATGAGATATGGTATTGGGTCTGGGTTCACATACAGAATAATATAATGGAGCTAAAAAAGCCACTCTTTTTTCAAAGAGAAACATCAGATGGTCCCAAGCATAAAAAGAGTTCCTAGAAGAACTTAAAAAAAGACTTTAAAAATCAAATAATACAGAGGAAAAATTAGAAAAAAATAAAAGCAATCCAAGAATATTATGAAAAGAAAGTCAACCAGCTTGAAAAAGAGAATCAAAAACTTAAGGAAAAAAAATAATCCCTTAAAAACTAGAATTGGACAAGGGGAAGCTAGCGATGTTCTAAGACACCAAGAAACAATTTTTAAAAAATCAAAAGAATGCAAAAACAGAAGAAAAAGTGAAACATTTAATCAGAAAAACAACTGATCTAGAGAACAGATCGAGGAAAGATACTATAATAGTCAGACTACTTGAAAATTATGATAAAAAAGAATCTTGATACAATATTACAAGAAATTATCAAGGACAATTGCCCTGAAGTTCTAGAACAGAAGTCAAAGCAGGAATAGAAAAAAAATCCACTGATGATCAGCACCTCAAAGAGATCCCAGGAGGAACACTTGCAGGAATATCACAGCCAAATTTCAAAGCTCCCAGGTTAAGGAGAAAATATTGGAAGCAACAAGAAAATAACAATTTAAATATGGAGCTACACTAAGTTTTACATAAGACCTAGCAGTTACTAAGTTTAAAGATGTAGGCCTTGAAATACTATATTTAGTAGAGCAAAAGACAAGGGTAACTTATCCAGTAAAGTATCATCCTGAATGAAAAAAAAGTGGACATCTAACAAAATGAAAGGCTTTTAGGTTTTTGGGAAAAAAAACCCCCAGAACTTTAGGGAAAATCCGATGTGTAGCATCCAGGAGAAATATAAAGTAAACATTATAAAGAGCAATTATAAGACTCAATAAAGTCAAACTATTTCTTCTCATGTATGACAATACTAACAGAACATTTATGGCTGTCATTATTTGGGTAGCTTGAAAGAAAGACTGGGGTGAGCTGAGTATGATGGGGTAATCCTATGAAAAATAAAACTGTAGGGAGAGATTAAAAGGAGTAATTATCTTAGAGAAATGAGGCATAAAAGGAAAAATTGATACAGAAGAAGTTAGTATCGGGGAGGGAGGGTAGTATTGGGAATGTGTTAAAGCGGGAACAACATATGTATCTAGAAGGGTACAAAAGTCTTCTAAATTCACAAAGAATTAAGAGGGCAAGGAGGTGGGGAGAGGATAAAGGAGGGACTCTGGGAGGGCTGAGTAGGTTAAGGAATAGGAGGACAAGGTAGCAGGTCAAAGTAAAACAGAGGAGTAAGGAATAAGGATAGAGTAAATAGGATGAGAAAGACAGGAAAAATAGGAGGAAGGAAAATATACAAGTAATTGTAGCTTAGAATGTGAATGAGATGGATTTACCCATAAAATGGAAGTGTACAGCAGATAAAAAATTTGAATTCAACAATATATTGCTATAAAGATGAGAGATATACACAAAGATAAAGAACAAGAGTAGAATTTATTAGGTTAAAAAAAGCAGGAGCAGTAATTAAGATCTCAGACAAAGTTAAAATAGATTTAATCAAAAGAGAAAAATAAAGAAACTACACTGTGTCAGCAATATTTTTCAACAGTTTTAGAACATTTAAAATAACTAGACATATAAAATACCTGAGCATGTAGCTGTCAAAACAGATGGAAGAACTATGTGAACATAAACATAAAACACTTTTCATAAAAATAAAGTCAGATCTAAATAAGTGAACTTATATTTATTGTTTATGGGCAGGTAAAGCTAACACAATTTTTAAAATGACAATTTTACTAAACTAATCTATTCAATGTCATCCCAATTAAATTACTAAAAATTATTTTACTGAGAAAAAACAATAGCAAAGTTCATTTGGAAGAACAAAAAGTCAGGAACTTCAAGGAAACCAGGGTAAAAAGATGTAAAGAAAGTAGATTCAGTAGTATCAGACCATAACTATATATTGTGAGATGAAAGCACTATTGAAGTGTAAAATGGTGATACTGATTATTTTAAATTGAAATATTTTTGTATACATAAAACTTATGTAGCCAAGAATAGAAGGAATGCAGAAAATTGGGAAAAAAGTTTCATAGACAATTTCACTGATCGGATACTATTGGGCTGGAACACTGCAGCAGTGTAGGAAATAATGAGCTGGTTGATTTAGAAAAACATGGAAAGACTTGGACTCATGAAGGAGGATGTGATCCACCTTCAGAGACACAGATGACAAGTGGAAGGAAATAAGCACAGTATAGTCATATATATATATATATGTATGAGTGCATATGTGTTTATGCTTATAAGTATATCTATACACACATACTTAACTGTAGTTGTCTTTAGGGTGGAGGGGAGAGAAAAAAATAAAGTAAAAAATACACTGCAGAAAATAAAAGAAAACCTACAAGGAAGCAAAGAAAAGCTAGCTAGCTTTGAAAACAATATGTAGTATTTATTACATAGACTTTCTTGAAATAGAAATTTATTGTTTATCAAATCCTCTCTTATTTTCTGCTGTGTATATGGCAATGTTTTTTTCCTCCTCTCATTTTATATTTAAGTTTAAAATAAATTTTTAAAATTACCAAAAAAATGCATTGGGAAAAAAGTGAGAATTACTACAACCCAACTGGAAGCCTAGGATGCTGCTGGGTGGGGATCTATTAACTCTGAGATTCCCATCTAATAGGATACAAAAACGACCTACAGTTTTACTTCTTTTTTCTCTAGACCAGACTATGTAGGCAGGCTCATTATCCCGTGATTTCTTTCTTCAGATTTAACCCCAGAAGCATAAGCAGTATCAATGGTCACAACAGCCTTATAGTTTCTCCTTTAGAGAACACTTCAGTATTTGATTAAACTCCTGATAAACACACAATCAGAAAAGAATGGAACTCAATGGGTTTGGAACAGAGCATAGCTACACAGTTGGTGGGAAACATGGGGTTCACTGAACAGTAACATAACCAGCAAACAGGATTTTCAATTAGGAAAGTAAGGAAAGGGCATCCTTGGCCCCACACAGGACTGAGAATGAAAACAAGGTACCATGGAAAATCTGCAGATGTACAAACCAAGCTGAAGGGAGGATGAGGACAAGTCATGGGTAACAGGTTGGGGGATGGGGGTGGGACTGGGTCTGTTTTTGAGAACCACAATAGGAAACAAAAGGAGACCGATTAGGGTACCACCCAATTCTGAGCAAAGCACAATGCAATGAAACAAAAATTGGATAAACATGTATTCTCTTCCTCTATGGAGGCACTTGGGTCCCAACCATGAGGTAAACAGCCCTAACAAAACACACACCACTTAACGGCAATGAACCAAACCCTGAAGTCATCCTATTGGCCCCTGGAAAAGAGATCAAAGCACATGGCAAGCTCCACTCTTCTAGAGATTCCCCACACAGCAAATGCAAGCCAATAAATCATCTTACTATAGGCAAGTGGTAAAACAACAGGCAGATACTTATCTAAGAAACCAAACCAGAGATCAAACCAGAAGTGACCTTTGATAGGGGAGGTGTCTCAGTGGAGGGGATAAGGGCTAGGCTGGAGACTGGAATAAACTCAAGGAAATATTTTATAACCATTAAAAATGAGAGATAGAAATCAAATATTTCTGAGACATTACCCAAAACAAAAAATGTCAGAACCAAACAAAACCTGAGATCCAGTTTTCTCCTGGCTGCTATTCCATTTACTGCCCATTCAAGGTGAATGGAGGAAGAGCAGAGAAAGGAAAGAACTTTGAAAATTAGAGACTTATGGATAAAAGGCTTAAGAAAGATAGTATTTTCCTTATATGCTAGGATGTGGCTGTGAAAGGAACGCAGAGAAAGGTCTTCTCAATATGACTAGGCTTTAATTGTGCACATTAAATAATCTACCCTAAAATTATGTCATAATTTTCTCCACTGCACCATACAGGGAAAGGTAAAGAAACACAGAGGTACTTTTTTCCTTTTGCTCTCTCTCTCATCTTCTCTCTTCCCTTCCCTCCCTTCTTTCTCCTCTCCCCCTCACTCCCTCTCTTTTTTTCTCCCCCTCTTCATCCTCTCTCTGTCTTTCTCTATTGAAGAATCCTGTTAAGTTTTTGGGTGCTTCTGTCAATTACTGCCAGAATCTCCCTCCCTTCATTCATTCTCAGGGTTCCAAGCCTCCAGAGCTGCAAAGGACAGCAGAGGCCATCCAACTCATCCTGTAGCCGAACAAGATTCCTCATTTCCCCCACCAAAGGCACTCAACCATTAGCTTAGAGAGTCCCAGTTAGGGGAGCACTGGCAGACCATTCCACATGTTCACTCACTCTTTAGCAAACATTGATTAAACTCCTACTGCTTAAAGCATCTTGACTGTGCAGGGAATTGGGGGTGAGATTAAAGACTGAAAAACAAACAACTCCTATCATCCCCTAGAGATGTACTGAGGAATGGAATCCTAACCTAGGTCACTTTCATGTGTAACTGACATGAGTGCATCTTGATGTGAATGGTGGGTGGCCCTTGCTACAGTCACTGAGGGGAGCAACCCTTGTGGAGAAGGGGCTCGACATCCTCTGGCAACACCATCATGACTGGTGCAGAAAGAGCTTGAAACTATCTATCTCTAGCTGGTGAAATGGTATGAAAACTCCCAGATTTCCTCAAGGAGCTCCAGCCAGCATTTTCCAGCTCAGAAAGATAGAGATTATGCCCAGATAACACGAAATTCTGAGAAGAACAACTGGGATTCTCACTTGCAGTTGGGAGCATCTTTCTGGAACCAGGCCTCCTGGGCCAGCCCATCTTCACACAGCGCAATGCTTACAGCCCTGGGAGGCAGAACTTAGTACAGGAACTAAAGAGAGTTCTGGCTGCTTCCAGTGGTCAGCACCTGCCTGACTTGGAGCCCACGCAGATCCAGCAGCCAGAGGCCTACATCACTCCCAGTCAGATGATTGGACAGCCCCTAAACCAAAGATCATTAGCGTCCTAAGCTCTCAGTCAGGCCTCATCCCAAGGTCAAGACTTAACTATAACCCTCCATCCCTGACTCTTGATGAGGTCTGGTCCAATGCTGGCTACCTTTGCCTTAATGCCTGACCCTGACTTAGTCACTTCCTTTTCCTTAATTTCAGTTTTCTTCTCTCTAAAATGAGAGGCTTTAATTAAATAATCCTTGAGGTCTCTAATTGTTCACAAAGTGTAATCCTTTGTATTCCTACTTTTTAAAATTGGAAAATAAAGAGATGTCCCCATGGGGGAAAAAAAAGAAATACATAGGCAGATTATACAGTCCTTGCCCTGGAGGGTGAAAGGGAATTAAAACAAATAAATACAATCAAGGAGTCGAAGTAAGGACTCCAAAGGCTTTACAAAGAGGTCTTTTTAGTGCTTTGGTAAATAAACCCCAAGGAGGTGTCCAATATGAATCAAACTATACCAAATAACAACTGGTGAGTCTCCAATGAACATAAACATGTAGCAAACACAAATATAATTAATAACTGTAACTGTATACACTGTATGTGCTTCACATAAGTAGGAAAGTGTGAGTCAAATAGCACTTATAAAGCAACTACTATGTCCTAGGCACTATGATATAAGCACTAGTGATACAAAGCAAGGTGAAAAAAAGTTTCTGCTCTTAAAGAACTCAGTCTAATGAGGGAGACAACATGCAAACAGTTCTATACAAACAAACAAGATATACACAGGATGAATTACAGTCTCAGATGCAAGGCAATGAGATTCAGGAGGACTGGGAAAGGGTTCTTTCAGAAGGTAGGACTTTAACTTGAGACTTGAAAGAAACTAGGGAAGCCCAGAGGGGGAAATGAGGGAGAGGTCAGTGAAAAGGCTCAGATGCAGAAGATAGTGTTGTATTTGAGGAACAGCAAAGAGTTAGTGTCATGGAATCCATGTCCGGAGAATAAAATCTAAGATGAGGTAAGGAAAGATCAAGGATATTTGGTGGGAAATCAATCAACCAATACTTATTAAGCATCTACTATGCTCCAGGCACGGTGGATATAAAAAGAGGCCACAGACAGTCCCTACCCCCAAGGAGCTTATAATCAAATGGGGGAGAGAAGAGGCAAATGGATGTGTACAAGCAAGCTACATACAGAATAAATAGGAAATAATTAACGGTAGGAAGGGCTAGGGAAAGCTCCCTATAGAAGGTGGCATTTTAGTTGGTACTTAAAAGAAGCCAGGGAAGTTAGGAAGATTTGAAAAGGGAGAGCATCTCAGTCACAGGGAACAGCCTGGAGGCCAGTGTCACTGGATCGAAGCAATGAGGGGAGTCAGGCATAAGGACTACAAAGATAGGAGGGAGCTAGGTTATAAAGGGCTTCGAATGTCAAGCAGAATATTTTGTATGTGACCCAAGAGGCAATAAATAGGGGAGTGACACGATCAGATGTGTTTTAGGAAAATCAATGGTAGCTGAATGGAGAACCGACAGGAGAGGGGAGAGAGTTGAATTAGGTAGATCCACCAGCAGGCTACTGTAATAATCCAGTTACAAGGTTATGAGAGCCTGTATTTGAGTAGTGGTAGTGTCAGAGAAGAGAAGGGGGAGTATATGAGATGTTGCTTAAGTGAAACTGACAGGCCTTGGCAACAGCTTGGACACGGGGAGTGAGAGGGAATGAAGAATCCAGGATGGGAAAATTCCCAGCTTGTGGTCTTGAAGGATGGGAGAATGGTGTTACCTTTTACAGTAATAGGGAAGACTGGAGGTGGGGAGAGTTAGAAAAATAATGGGTTCTGTTTTCAACATGTTCAGCTTAAGACATCTATTGGACTTGCAATGTGAGATACGTGAGAATCATCAGCATAGAGATAGCAATTAAATTCATGGGGTTGATGAGAGCATCAAGTGAAATCAAGGATTGGGAGATGCTTCTATAGAAATTGCATCCAACATCTAGGTAAGACTGTTCTCAAAAGTCTACATAAAGACAACGTCTTAAATAGAGTTTTGACATTGTGAAGGCAAATAATTTGGTTGAGGGATAATGCTTCATGCGTGGGAATGGACACTTACTACCGAGAAAAGATGAGTATTTCATACAGAATAGCAAGCAGGTATGATTAAAACCGAGAACATAGTCAGAAATGTGATGAATGAATGAAAAAAACCACTTATTAAATGCTTACAGTATATGCCAGGTTACTGCAAGCAAGCCAGCCCCTGCCCTCAAAAAGCATGCAACCTGGTAAGGTAAGAAGCTAGGGGAAGAAAGGGAGTGCTGGCTGAAAGGATGGTGGGGGCATGGTTTGGAACTGTCCAGGAAGAAAAGTGACATTTCTTACCAGGAATAGTATAAACTTTAGCCTAGCCCTAATCCTTTAAAAAAAAAGGTCAAAAACTGCACATGTATAATCCATATCGAACTGCTTGCCTTCTCAGTAAAGGTGGAAGTGAGGGAAAGAATTTGGAACAACTTCTGAAAAATTAATGTTATTTTTCCCCCAATTACATGTAAAAATAATTTTTAGCATTTTAAAAAATTTTTGAGTTCCAAATTCTCTCTTTCTCTTTCCCTCCCCTTACCCATGATTGAAGGCAAGCAATTTGATATTTTATACATGTGCAGTCAAGCAAAACATTTCTATGATAGTCATACTGTGAAAGACTCTACAAACAAAAACCCAAGAAAAGTAAAGAAAGAAAAAGTATATAGGGCAGCTAGGTGATGCAATAGATAGAGCACCAGTCCTGGAGTCAGGAGAGCCTGAGATCAAATACAGCCCCAAACACTTGACACTAGCTGTGTGACCCCAGGCAAGTCACTTATCCCTGAATGACTTGCCTGAAAAGAAACTTTTTTTTTAAAGAAAGAGAAAAGTTTATGCTTTGATCTGCATTCAGACTCCATCAACTCTTTCTCAGGAGGGGACAGCATTTTTCATTACAGTCCTTCAGAACTGCCTTGGATCACTGTATTGCTGAGAAGAGCCCCATCATTAGCTGTTGATCATAACGTACTGCCGTTGCTGTATAAATTCTCTCTGGGTTCTACTCATTTCATTTTGCATAGTTCATTCTAAGTCTTTCCAGGTATTTCTGAGAACATCCTGCTCATCATTTCTTATAGTGTTTTATCACTATCATACATAACAACTTGGACCTCAAAATTTAAAAACACAAACAAAAAAACGAATGTTAAGGGGTCAGCTAGGTGTAACAGGGCACTGGATCCTCCTGGAGTCAGGAGGATCTGAACTCAAATCCAGCCTCAGACATTTACTAGCTGCATGACCCGAGGCAAGTCTCTTAACCCCAACTGTCTCACTCCCAAAGCCAAACTGTGTTAAAAACAGTTTTGATGTGCAATTAGGGGGAAAATAAAATAACAGCTTTTAAAAGATCAAAAATGTTTTTTCAATTAAACAAAAATACATCTTTCTCTCCCATCCCCTCCTTCAATTAAAAACAAACCCCCCCTGACATGTATAAATGTCAATCTGCTTCTTGACATATATAAAACTTCCACACTAGCCACATCCAAAAAAAAGATCTCAAACTGCACAGAGTTCATTACCTCTCTATTTGAAAGTGGGTAACATGTTTCTTTGGAGTCCTCTGGAATCATGACTGGTCATTCTGTTGATTAAAATTCCTAAATTTTTCAAGTTATTTGTCCTTACAATATTGTTGCCACAGTATAAACCATTCTCCTGGTTCTGTCCACCTCACTCTGCATTAGTTCATATAAATCTTCCCAGGTTTCTCTGAAACCATCCTCACTATCCTTTCTTACAACACACACACACACACACACACACACACATATATATATATATATATATATATATATATATATATATCATAACTCATTCAGTTATTCCCCAATTCTTAGGCATCCTCTCAGTTTCAATATCTTGTCACTCAAAAATAGCTACTATAAGTATTTCTGCACCTTCTAAGAGTTTGTTTTGCTTAGGACTAGTCCCTCCCTTAATCTATTCTCTCTATTCTCTTCTTCCCTGTTGACTAAAATGTATTTCTATATTAACTATGTGTGTATTTTCTCCTCCTTTGATGAGTTTATATTAGTGATGTTCAAGTACCAACTGCTTCCCACCCCTTCCTCCCTATTTACAAAGACTTCTACTTATTCACTACAGACTGTGTGAGATACTTTTCCCCACTCTTCCTCTCCCTTGTATATTTCTCTTCTCCCTTTCCCTCGTTCTTTTAAAATCATCAAAACATAATATGATCATTCCCAGGCTCTTTGTCTATTTAGATTTATGACCCTTGACAGTCAACCAACCAATAAAAATTTATTAAGTACCCTTGAAGTGCCAGGCATTGTGCTAAGTGCTGGAGATACAACAAGATAAATCCCTACCCTCAAGGAGCTTACAATCTAATGCGGGAGACAAGCTTGCAAACAAATATGTACAAAAAAAGCTACTAAAAGGGATAATCAACAGAGAGAAGATGCTGGAATTAGACTGTAAAAAGTTTATCCTTATTTAGAGTCTTATGATTGTTTGCTCATGTTTGTCTTTTAATGTTTCTCTTGATTCCTGTTTTTGCACTTCAAAATTTCTATGCAGTTGTTTTCATCAGTTATACTTAGAACTCCTTTATTTTGTTAGATGTTCATTTATCTCCCTTCAGAAGCATACTTGGTTTCTGGATAAGTTACTCTTGGCTATAAGCTTATATCCTCTGCCTTTTGGAATATCATATTTCAAACTCTGCTACTTTATAGTAGTGATTGCTACATCATGTGTGATCCTCTTATAAAGCAGCAATCATCAAAACCACTTGGTACTGGCTAAGAAACAGGGTGGTGGATCAGTGGAACAGGTTAGTTACACAAGAGAGAGTAGTCAATGACTATAGTAATCTAACGTTTGATAAACCCAAACACTCCAACTTCTGGGATAGCTCACTATTTGACAGAAACTGCTGGGAGAACTGGGAAATGGTATTGCAGAAACTAGGCACAGACCATTATCTTACACCATATACCAAAATAAAATCAAAATGGGTACACAATTTAGACATACAATTTAGCTGATACTATAAGCAAACTGGGAGAGCAAGAAACAGTTTATCTGTCAGATTTATGGAGAATGGAAGAATTTATGACCAAAAAAGAGCTAGAGAACATTATGAAATGCAAAATGGATGATTTTGATTACATTACATTAAAAAGTTCTTGCACAAAGTCAATGCAACAAAGATTAAAAGCAGAAACCTGGGAAAGAATTTTTACAGTCAATATCTGTGACAAAGGCCCCATTTCTAAAATACAGAGAGAAGTGAGTCAAATTTATAAGACTACAAGTCATCCCCCAACTGATAAGTGGTCAAAGGATATAAACAGGCAATTTGCAGATGAAGAAATGAAAGCTATCTATAGTCATATGAAAAAATGCTTTAAATCACGACTGACTGGAGAAATGCAAATCAAAATAACTCTGAGGTACATTATACCTATCAGATTGGCTAACATGACAAAACAGGAAAATGATAAATGTTGGAGAATATATGGGAAAGTTGAAACACTAACGCGTTGTTGGTAGAGTTGTGAACTAATCCAACCATTCAGGAAAGCAATTTGGAACTATGTCCAAAGGCCTATAAAACTGTGCATATGTACCCTGTGAATCAACAATACTACTTCTAGGTCTGTATCCCAAAGAGATCATAAAATGGGAAAAGGACCCACATACACAAAAGTATTTACAGTATCTCTTTTTGTGGTGGCAAAGAATTAGAAATTGAAGGGATGTCCATCAACTGGGGAATAGTTGAGCAAGTTGTGATATAATGATGTAATGGAATATTATTGTGCTGTAAGAAATGATGAGCAATTGGACTTCAGAAAAATCTGGAAAGACTTATAAGAACTGATGCTGAATGAACTGAGCAGAACCAGAAGAACACTGTACACAACAACTACAGTGCGATGACTGACTTTGATAGACTTAGCTCTTCTCAGCAATGCAAGGATCTAAGATAACTCCAAAAGACCCATGATGGAAAATGCTATCCACATTCAGAGAAAGAACTTTGTAGTCTGAATGCAGATGGAAGCATACTATTTGCTCTCCTTTTTCTGTTGCTAATGTTCCTTTTTTCTTGTGGTTCCTCCCATTAGTTCTAATTCTTCTTTACGTCATGACTAATGTGAAAACATGTTTAATATGACTGCACAAGTAGAGCCTGTATCAGATTGCATGCCATCTTGGGATCACATTGCATGCCATTTTGGGGAGGGAGGAGGGGAAGAAAATTTGAAACTCAAAATCTTATGGAAGTGAATGTCGAAAACTAAAAATAAATAAATTTAATAAAAATCCACATGCGGCTTCTAGGTATTCTTTCTGGCTGCCTGAAGTATATTTTCCCTTTGATCTGGAAGCTTGGGACTTCTCTTGGATGCTTCAGATGAGGAAGTGTGGATCTAAGATTCCACTCTATTCCCAAGGTCAAGAGATACCAAGCTGCTCCTTTCTCGGTTAACAATCTAGTGGTCCAACATTCACCCTGGAAGAACACTCTTGGACTGAATGCCTCCTTCATCTGCGACTCTAAATTCAGTAATGAATATGAGAGGCACTTGTTCCTGCACCTTGCACATCAGGCTTCTGTGTGCTGGATCTAGAACCTTGTCAGAGACTCTCCCTGAACTAGAATGGTTTCTGGCTAGACTAGACTCCCTTTTCCAATCCAGATTGGAAAGGTGATACTCTATAGTTCTTTTTTTTATGGTTTTGTGATTATGTCCTGTTATCAAAAAATCCTTTATTTATTGATTTAACCCTGGAAAATGTTTTTTGAGAGACTGATGACAGCAGATAGATAAGGGAGATAGCAATTGATATGAGTGTACCAAACACGTCATGGGTGGGGTAACAAAAATCAAATAATTATCCCCTTTCCCACAAAATTCTTTTTTAATCTCACTGTGTCCTTATGGGAAGGGATATTTTCAAATATATTAGGATGAGTTCAGGATTCCACTTGCAGTCACTAATGTTAATTATCATTTTCTAGTTCTTTGGGAAATAAAAAGAACACACGATCGTTTTCAGCAATGGAAGGTCTCAGAATTTTATAATCTACGTGCAACAATATGCTCATACATTAATCAAGTTCACTATGCAAACTATGAAGGCAGTCTAGTTTCATATTTGTATTACTTTTTTAGCAACATAAGGTAGTGAAAATACCCAACTGATTCTGGAGTCTGAAAACTTGAGTTCAAATCTTGACTTTGATATTAACGTTGTGACCTTAGGCAAGTCATTAAGCCAATTCAGTTTGCTCATTTGTAAAATGAGGGCACTGACCCTTCCAAGTCTGAATCAATCATTCAATCAATGAGCATTTATTGTATACCTATAATGTACCAGGTACTGTGCTGACATGAAAAAAGGAACAGAAACAGCCCTGGCCCTCCAGGAGCTTACACGAAGAGGAAGGGGAAATAACATATGGATATGTTCAAAGTATCCCTCCAAATTTTCTTCTTAGAGATCAGTTCATCTTGGCTCTATTATCCTTCTTCCCAGCAACTCACAATATGTTTATCTCTCTTGGAACTATTTCAGTGCCTGGCATTAGACTCCAAAGTATTCCAGGACAGTAGGAGTGCTCTGTGTCTCTCTTTTCAAAGGCATCTTTCCACAGCTCTCGGAGTTGGAATTCAGTTCAGTCACTGATTTTCCACTCTAAGGAACTGCTCAAAGTTCTTCCAACAAGTCCCTCTTCCCTTGTGGGAAAAGAAGTAACATGCTTGGCACATGGTAAGTTGTGGTCCTTGCCTCCTAGCCTTAAGGAGCCCTTGTCGTGTCACAGAACGTCCCTTCCAGTACCGGTTACCTGGACGAGGGCAGCCTGGATTGCACACGGGCTCGGGGAGGTAGGCAGAGGAAAGCCAGGGGCCGCAGCCCCTCCATGGCGGTCACTGAGCCCCTTCCCCTTACTGGCTGGGCAGCCTCGGGATCCCACGGGGGATTCCTGGCTCAGGGCTGGCTCGAGAGAAAGGGAAAAGGAATCCTGGGTCAGCGGTGTCGGGGCCGCCACGAGGAACGGGAGGCAGGGGACGGGCTGCGGGAGAAACTCCCAAGACGCGGTCAGGATATCTTGAGACCCCGGACTCGGGGGAGGGAACGGGGCGCCGGCGGAAGTGGAGCGCTTGACCCCAGGAGCGGGGATGGGGCGCAGCGCGAGGCTCCGCAGTAGGGAGGAACGGAGAGCCGGCGACCCCGCGACCTCGCGGGGAGGGGGACAAAGGTGAGGACAGCCCCAGAGGAGGGGGAGCGCGCCACCCCGGCCGGAGGGAGGTGGGGGCGGGGGGAGCGCGAGAGAGGAGGGGCGCGGGGCTGGGAGGTCCCGGACCGAAACCTCGGAGAGAAGGGCGCGGCCCTAGCAGCCCCTGCGGGGAGAGCGCGCGAAGAGGCGAGAGAAAGGTGGCGGCCATCCAGGCTGCCGACGGAGCCCGGCACTCACCTTCTCGGAGGCCCCGGGCCGGAGGCCGAGCCCGGCTGACGCGAGCCGGCCCCTCGAGGAAACCTCGGAGCAGCCGCCCACATCCCGACCGCAGCGCCCTGAAGGCCGCCATGGTGAAGATCCCCGGTGACGGCTTCGCTCTTGCGCTTCTTCCGCTTCCGGGGCAGCCGGTGCGCAATCGCACCGGCGCAGACAGTGTCCCTCAGCATGGGGGCCGCCATCTTGGTTTCTATTCCTCCAGTTTCCCCTTGGCGTGGGGGTTGGGGAGACGAGGGCCCGAAAGTGAGGGCTTCTGCTTCAGTTGCAGGAGGGCGCACCCCTAAAGTGTACAGGATCGCCCACCTCTGCTTGGTTAGTTATCCCAGAATTTTGTATCCAGAAAGGGCCGTCGATACCATCAAGTCCGGAGCCCTCCCCACATTTAACAGAAGAGGAAGCAGAGACTTAGAAAACAAGAGGATGTGACTTGCCCCAGGTGGCCAGCTCTGGGTTTCCTCACCCTTCGTAGGGATGCTCTCTCCACTGGCAGCTCGGCGCCGGTCTTGGAGTCTGGAAGATTTGAGTTCAAAGCCAGCCTCAGACATCTGCTAGCTGTGTGACCCTGGTTTTGTGGCTGTTTGTTCTTGGCGAAGCAGTGATTTCCCGTTTCCTTCCCCAGCTCGTTTTACAGATAAGGAAACTGAGGCAAACAGGGTGAAGTGACTTGCCCAGGCTCAGCGTCAGATTCGAACTCAGGAAGATGAATCTTCCTGACTGCAGGCCTGGCAGTTTATCCCCCAACCCACCTAGCTGCCCTGGGAGCCACTTAACCTCTTAGAGGCTTCAGTTATCTCAGCTGTAAAATAGGCATGGTAATAGCACCGTACCTCCCAGGGGTGTTGTGAGTTAAGAAATATTTATTCCCTCCCCACTGCTCTGTAACCCCCTCTTCCTTTTGACAGTTACCTCACTATAATCACTATAATGAATTGGGGGAGAGCGCAGTCTTTATGAACTTTATGGATTATCAGGGATGCATGCACAGGAGTGATGGTTTGCTGTCTAAAGCAATGCCGTGTGGTAGAAAGATCAATGGACTTGAAGTCTGGGGACCCGGCTTTGAGAATCAGTTCTGTTACTCTTTAGTTCTATGTCAAGTCACTTCCTCCCTCAGGGCCTTGATTTTTCAAACTATGTCTGTTCCTTGAAATCTCTCCAGATTTCTTATGTTTTATTTCTGAACTTGTATCTCTACAGTACCTATCACAGTAGATGAATAGACAATACATATTATATATTATATGTAGATGAATAGACAATAATATAGCTCAACAAATTCAAACTAGATATGACCAGTGCACCAGCAATATGAGAAAAGATTAATGTGACCTTTAAATGTGACCGTTAAATGAGCCAGAGTGGCCAGAATAAAGAAAGTGATAGTTTTACTGTACACTGCTCTGGCCAGGTCACATCTGGAACATTGTATTCAACTCTAAATGCCACACTTGGGGAAGAATATTAATAATCTGTAGAGCATCCAGAGGAGGGCTATCAAGATGGTAAAGGGGAAGATTACACCAGATGAGTAACTGAAGGAACTGGAGCTGTTTGGTGTGGAGCAGAGAAGACTTTGGATGTAATAGCTTCCTTTAAGTATTTGAAGGCTATCCTATAGAAGGAGAATTCTATTTGTTATCTGGGCAGTCTTAAAAACAGGAGGGAAAAGTTGCAGAGAGGTAGATTAAGATTGAAGTAAGGAAATGTTTTCTAACAGAATTGTCCAAAAGTGAACTGGGATTCGCCTTGCTTGAGGTCTAGATGACTCCTTTTTGGGGATGTGATAAGGGGGAATTTTTAGTTAAGTACAAAGTACAAGTTGGGCTAGATAACTAATGAAGTCTCTTCCTATTCAGAGATACTGTGACTCTTTAAAATGTATCAGTAGATAGAAGAGTATGGAAGTCTGGATAGTTCTTGTCTTAGAGTCAAAGTCATGAAGTTCTATAGTTTCTAGAAAGTAATTACTGTTGCTGTGAATGCGTTTTTCAGGAACACATCTAGCTTGAGCAGTAGCAGCAGTTTCAGTCCAGGACAGCTATGTACAGCATTGCATATACACAACCAAACTAACCACCAGCAGATTATACGTTAAACAAAACTGCCTGGAAGAGTAATTGCAAATGTTGTACATTTTAGAACTAGCATTTATATAGTGCTTTACTGTTTATAAAGAGTTTTGTATGTTGTTTTTCCCTCCATCCCCTTTCCCCTTGTTTATGCTTTTAGTTCTCCCTTCCCCTCCACGATAGAGTTTTAATTTTTGACTATCGCCTCCCTCAGTCTTTCCTCCCTTTTTTCAGCCTCCCTCTCTTTTAATCCCCTTTTCCCTTACTACTTCTTCCCTTGCTTTTAGCTTCCCCTCTCTTCTCTTTCCCCCTTCCCCTCCTACTGCTTATATATCTAATTGTGTTTCTGTACTTAACTGAGTTTATTGTTCCCTCCTTGAATCCAAAAAGATGAGAGTACCTCTCAAACAATACTCATCTCCCTCCCCTCATTCCCTCTACTGTAATATACTTTTGTGCCTCTTCCTGTGATGGAATTTATGTTTTTCTGCCTCTTCCTTTTCATATCTCCCTTCGTACACTTAAATCACATTTGTTATCATCACATCATTTAATTTATACCCACTTCCTCTATCTATGTATATCCCTTTTACATTTCATAATAAATATGCAATTCTCAAGATTAACAAGTATCATCTTCCCTTATAAGGATGTAAACAGTTTGCTCATATTGTGTAACAAGTTGTTTTTTTTTTTCCTTTTCCCCTGTTTTCCTTTTTTATGCCTCTTTCGAGACCTATATTTGAAGATTGAGTTTTCTATTGAATTCTGGCCTTTTCATCAGGAAAGTCTAGAAATCGCTTATTTCATTGAATGTCCATCTCCTTGCCTGAAATATGCTCAACTTTACTGGGTAATTAATCCTTAGTTGTAGTCCCGGCTCCTTTGACTTATGGAATACAATATTCCAGTTCCTTCAATCTTTTAAGGTAGAAGCTGCAAGGTCCTGTGTGATCCTGACTGTAGATCCTTGATATTTGAATTGTTTCTTTCGAGATGCCTACAGTATTTTCTCCTTCACTTGATAGTTCTGGAATTTGGCAATGATATTCCTTGTGTTTTTAGTTTAGAGTCCCTTTTAGGAGGTGAACAGTGGGTTCTTTCAATGACTATTTTGCCCCCTGGGTCTAGGATTTCTGGGAAAGTTTCCTTGATGATTTCTTGGAAGATATTGTCCAGGCTTTTTTTTTTATCATGGTTTTCTGGGAGACCAATGTTCCTTAGATTTTTCTCTCCTGGATCTGTTTTCCACATCAGTTGTTTTTTCAATTGGATATTTTACATTTTCTTATATCTTTTCATTCTTTAGATTCTGTTTGACCGATTCTTGATGTCTCATAGATTCATTAGCTTCTACTTGTCTGATTCTATTTTTTTATCAAATTGTTTTCTTCAGTTAACTTTTGCATCTCCTTTTCCATCTGTCCAGTTGTCCCTTTTACTGAGTTAGGTTTTATACTTCCTTTTCCATTTGTCCAATTGTCCTTTTAAATTCTTCTGTGATTTCTTTTTTCATATTTTTAAAGTCATTGGTCAGTTTTTCTTCTGTTTCTCTAATTTGGGTTTTAAAATCCTTCCTGAGCTCTTCCAAGAAGGCTCTTTGTGTTTCAGACCAGTTCATATTCCCTTCTGAAGTTTCAGATGGGAGTATAATCTCAATGCTGACTTCTTTGGTATTTGTGTTTAGTCCTTGTTCCCATAGAAAGAGTCTATGGCCTTTTCTTTTCTGCTTTGCTTCTCACTCATAATAACCCTTTTCCTGGCTTTTAAAGTAGATCTCTGCATCTGTGGCACTGTGAGCTCTGTCCCACAGTTTTTGTGCCTAAAACTTGAGGCTTTGTGTGTTGTGGCTTCTGGTTCTTTCAGCTAGAATCTAAAAGCAGCTTACCTGATGCTGAGCTGGCTGGTGTTGGAAAGCAGAGGCCAGGTGAGGTCTTTTTGGGTTTCCCCACAGTTACCCTGGAGCTAGCTCGTTAAGTGTAGTGGAGGGGTGGTCTGGCCACAGGAGGTCTCTTCTGCTGAGCTAGAGCATAGGCAGGCTCAGAAGTTTGTAATCCCATCTTCCTGATTGCCCTGGGGTCCTGGTGCTGGCAGTTGCTGGCTTCACCCCTCTGGGGCTCAGGATCTTCTCCCGGTCTCTTGAGGTGGGGCTGTCAGGGACAGCTCTGATTCTGCACTGCTCCCCTTCAATCACAGCAAGACAAACCCTCCTTAGTGATCTTCTTAACCTCAGGGGCTGAGAGTCTGTTTACCCCTTCTGCTGCTCCCAGTGTTCTAGGGATTTTCCCAGGAAGATATTCTCTGGGCTCATCAAGGTCAACAAGGGGAGGGAGATAGCAATTACCTATCACTCCAATCACTGATCATTCTGCCATCTTCTATATGTTGTCTCAAAGTTCTGGATCTAGAATCATAAAGATCTGAGTTCAGAGAAAGGACCTTAAGCACATTCTGATTGTGTTACCTGGGGGAAGTCATTTCACCTCTGTCTACTTCGGTTTCCTAGTCTATAAAATGGAGATAATAGCACCGCTCTTAGAGTTATTGTGAATCCCACTTGAGATAATATTTGCAAAATAAATCTTAAAGTGTTATATAAATGTCATTATTATTGACCTCCCTACAATCCTGTAAGGTAGGTGCTAACTAAGGTAACTAAGTGTAACTAAGAGAGAAGTGACTTGCCCAGGGTTATATACAATTTTACACTTTTATAATTTCCTGTTTGTTAGAGGAAAGGATTTATAGATAAATAACTCACATTTATTTAGTAATTTTAGTTTACCAAGTGCTTTAAATACATTATCTAATTTGATCCTCACCACAGTCCCATAAAGTCTTCCTTTTATAGATGAAGAAATTAAGGCTCACCAAGGTTAAGGGACTTGGCCAGGGTCATACAGGTAGTAAGTATTTGAAATGGGAATCAAATTGAAGTCTTTCTGACTCTAGCTCCAGCACTCCAGCCATTGCCCTCAGAAGTCACTAAACTCTTCATATTCTTTGATCTGGTGATTCTACTGTAGTGTATACTAAAATGAAGTCAAAGAAAAAAATAGGTCTCATGTACCAAATATTTGTAGCACTTTTTGTGGTAGCAAAAACTGGAAACAAAGTGGGTGTTCATTGATGGTTGACTGAACAAATTATGATGCATAAATATAATGGAATATTGTTGTACCACAAGAAACAATGAATACGAGAAATTCAGAGAAACTTGAGGAGATGTATATGAATTGATAAGAAATAAAGTAAGCAGAATCAGGAGGACAGTATATATAATGCTACTATATTACTACAGTATTACTATAGTATATGTGTAAATAACACCAAAAGGCAGCCAATTACAATTAATACAGCTTAATTACAATAATCAATAATGGTTCCCATGATGCAACACACGTCCCTTCCCTTGGTGGGGGAGGGGAGACCTATGGGTGCAGACAGTTGCATACGGTGCCAGATGTGGATCTGCTTAACTGTATTTCTTTGTTACAAGGGAGGAGGTTCAGTGTAG
The DNA here is from genome assembly GCA_023548195.1 of Bettongia penicillata ogilbyi. Lineage (NCBI taxonomy): Eukaryota > Metazoa > Chordata > Mammalia > Diprotodontia > Potoroidae > Bettongia > Bettongia penicillata. The sequence goes on from JAJHZJ010000089.1 coordinate 6,030,453, forward strand.
GGGGTGGTGGAAATAGATTGGGAAAAACAAAAAGTCCTCAATAAAACTGAAAAAGAGAAAGGAAGATTGTGTCCTTAAACTTTAACAAGTGAGTAGCAACCTCGTCCATTGCAGTTGACCAGAGTTTTGTCTTATTTGTCATAGTCATTGTCTATATATTATATTTCTGCTTTTATCACAGGATATCCCTCAGGCAAGTATTCTCTTATTTTCTTGATTTTTTTCTTATTTATCCTTCCTTATGGCCACATATGTATAAACCCAAGTGATGATGATGATGATGATGATGATGATGATGTCCACTCCCTGAGAAAATCTTTCATCCACCCCCTTTTTACGAGCAGCCCAACTCCCTGTTCCTCCACCCCTTTTCCCAAGGAGACTATCCTTTAATCCACCCCTTCTTCTGAAATTTCTCTACCTCCTAACTCTCTGGAGATAACAATATGAATCAAACCTTTCCATGAATATAATAAGGAGAGAACCTGACAGGGATGGGTCCAGAGATGAGTTTTAAAACTTAGGACAGAAGTCTAAGTTCCTACTGCTGTTTCCACAAATGAGACTGAAGGAGCAGCCAAGAACATAGGCAGCAGCTAGCAAAGTCAGGAGACTGAGCAGGCCTGTAGCCTGCATTTGAAGGGGGAGAGGAGGGTTAGCTATGGAGAGAGAGACTCTTCCAGCCTTCCTCCCTTCTCCCTCAGGAACAGAGGATCAGAGCCAAGAGCCTGCACAGATGTCAGAGAGGAGGTAGCAGAAGCACTGAAAAAGTAGAGGGCAAGGGAAGCAGCCTGGAGAGGGAGGAGCAGTAGAGGGGGAAGCTAAGGTTGGGGTGGGGGGAGTAGAGGGGGACCTAGGAGAGAAACCAGGGGAAAGTATTGGCAGGCTGGGGTGATACTGATGTTTGCTTTCCTCCTAATTAATGTGGTTTCCCTACCAACCCCCTGCTGTTTCCCAGCTGGCCAACCTCAGTAACTAAACGCCTGTGTGCCCTGTCCAGTCGGGGAGCTCAGAATTTTTTGACATTGGCTTTAAGAGGGATCTGGTTTCATTTTCATGACCCCCCCATTTGCCACCTCCTTTTGTGCTGATGAGGAAAGGGACAGTGCCCCTAGCTGATGAGTGAGGAGAGACCACAGCTTGAAAACTGGCGAAGAGGAGCCCTTGTACACTGCCAGAGTCCTCCTTGCATCACTGCACACTACTGGCTTTGCTAGCCTCACCTTGGTTTCCCACGACCTCATGAAATTAAAGCACTACCCAAAGGGACCATTCCCCAACTGTTTGGGCTGGGAACTTCCAGACGGAATCCTGGAATGGACTTCACTCTACTTGCTTAAGTGACTGCAACATGCAGGTGTCCCTTTTTCCTGGAAAAAAAATGAATGGTGTCAATAGAATAATTTAAAAATTGAATTATTGGCAGTGTCACTTTATAAATTGAATTATCTTTCCCATAAGTCATAGGGTCAATTCAAAGATGTTTTAACTTTCATTCTTTTCTTCAGTGTCCAGAGATGCCTGACAGTTTAACTCTTAGTTTCTGTCATTATCTCAAGCTTCCTATGTCAAGTAGCTATTACTAAAATCTGTGAAGAAATGAAGCAGCAGATTACCTTCCATAATGAATCCTTTTATAATATGAGTAATCACCCCATAATATATATGATTCCTAAGTTTGGGGTAGGGAGGCTAGAAGATTTCTTCTAAGAATTACAGAACATGAGATTGGAGGAGAAGTCAGAGATCATCTTTGTCCAAAAAGTGCTAGCACATCATAGGCACTTAATAAAAACTTGTTGACTGACTGGTAGAAATCTTTTCTTAAAGCATACCTACATCTCTATGTCAGTGAAAGGCAGAGAGGTAGAGAATAATGAAACCCAGAGGTGAGCATAGAAGACCTGGAACAGGGGTGGGGAACCAAATCCAAGTTTTACAGAACAAATCCTTTTATTAAGGGGATTTGTTCTGTAAAATTTGGATTCAGTCAAAGGGCTGCACTTGAGGACCTAGAGGGCTACATGTAGCCTCCAGGCCACAGGTTCCCTACCCCTGAGGAGGGTCTTTTTCACATGCTTCTCCTCATCTCTCTACCCTCAACCAAGCTAGGCCTAAGGAGTGATACCCACAGAAAAGCTCATGGACAGTCTCTTCTAGGTGGGAGAGATAGAGGTAACATGGTATGGTGGAAAGATTGAACTTAGAATCAGAGGCATAGCTACCTGACCCTGGGCACTTGATCTCCAGGATTCTTAATTTGCATATTTAGAAAATGGAGATAGTAATATTTACAGTACCCACCTCAAAGTTGCTTAAGGTTTATAAACCTTAATGAGTTATATATATAAACTATTATTATTACTGCCATTCTTAGGCATTGAATAGAACTGATGGGGTGGGGGAGAGAGGGAAGGGCCCATGCCACTCCTTCCATCCTTTGTAGGATAGACAGGAACATTTGGTATAGATGTAGATTTGCCAGTGGCACACTCTAGGACTTACCACAGTTTGGCTGAACTCAGATTTATTGCAAAAGGTATGGGAGAGATCAATGTGCCCCTGAAAAGAGGTCTCTTTCCTTCAAAGCCCTAACAATCCCTAGTCACTAGGAGGAGAATCCTGTTTAATTATGTCTTAGGATGGTTGGGGGTGAGTTAAGAAAGGGAGGTTGGACTTAGATGATCTTAGAGTCTTTTCTAGCCTAAAAACTTCCCAGTTATCATTGCCCCTGAGTCCAAATGTCAGGGAATAGGTTAGGAACAAATAAAGGAGTGTTAGCGCTTTAAAGTCATAGTAATGTACCATTTGGTATATTAATGCTAAAGTCTATTAGATGGTATCCCAGGGAGCCAGGCAGTAGATGTTCTGTCCTAAGAGTTCCCTGAGTTCAGAGTCTTTGGGAGGAGGAGACAAATACGTTTACAGAGAACTAGAAGACATATTACATGAGAATATTTTTCCAATTAATCAATAAGTATTTGTTAACTACATAGTATTGTTATTAAGAGACATTTGTAGAAGAGAATTGGGTCTTAGAGTCAGGAACACCTGGGTTCTAGACCTCCTCTGACACATACTGTCTTTGATCCTGGACAAGTTTCTTAACCTCTCCAACTCCAGACAAGGTTCTAAGATCATAAATTTTAGAATAGGCATAAACTTGCATTAGTAGATTACCCAGAGCCCCCAGCTTTATGTTATCTATAAATTTGATAACTATACTATGTATATACTTTTATTCAAAACATTGATAAAAATGTTAAACAGCACAAGACCAAGCATAGATCCCTAGGATGCTGTATTGGAAACCCCTTACCAAGCTGATATTGAAGCAGCTAGATGGTACAGTGGTTAGAGTCCCAGGCCTAGAGTCAGGAAAACCTGAGTTCAAATATGACCTAAGACACTTAACTGTGTGATCCTGGGCAAGTCATTTAACCTCAGTTTGTCTTGATTTCCTTGAGAGTAATAACAGCACAGTACTTCACTTGTGGGGATCAAATGACATAATACTTATGAAATGTGCTTAGCACAGTGCTTGGTACATAATAGGCTTATATTATACTGTGTATGTTTATTCTCTTCTCCTTCTCTGGCCCTTGAACAACTAATGACTACTCATTCAACCTATAACTTTCAACTTTACCTCACTTGTCTGTGATTTTTTTTTCTGAACTCTCTGTTTTCTTCTGTGAATTAAAAAAAAATGCTTTAATGACTTTTTCTTTTTTCTTTTTGCATATGACTGTTCTTTCTCTAGGCTTCCTCTCCTCTTCACCCCCATTAAAAAGGATAAGACCCTTCCAACAAGTTTGCATAGTTAAGAAAAACAAATTCCCACATTGGTCATGTACAAAAGTGTATGTCTCATTCTGCATATTAGGACTAATTCCTCGTTGCCTGGAGGTAGGTAGCATGCTTCATAATCATTTCTCTGGAACTGTGGTTGGTCATTGCATTAATTAGAGTTCTAAAAGTCTTTCAAAGAGGTTGTTTTCTTTACAGTGTTGTCATTGTTGGGTCATAAGCTATTCCTGTCAAATAAAGATTGCTCTTCATGACCATTGATTGTGTCCTTTTCTAGATATTCACTAACCATCTTTTAATGATCCATTATAGAATTTCATTAGGAATCATTAGGTTTGCTTGTCAAATTGAATTGAATTCAGTATTTATCAAATGTGTTATTTACAAACTTCTGGAGATAACAAAGATGAAAAATGGCATTCCTGTTCTTGAGCAGCTTATAATCTAATGGGGATATATGATGGGTACTAAAAAAGGCATGATATGAATTATCATGTGACAAGGACAACAGAGAGATCCACACAAAGTGTCACAAAAAATCCAAAGCGAGAGAAAACACTGTGGGGTAGGAGAATCAGAGAAGGCTTGAACTGGGCTTTGAAAGGAGAGAAGCAGGAGGAAATATTGAGGGAGCATATATAATCATGGAGGATGGTGTGTGCAAATTCATAGAGTTGGGATAGTTCAGTTGGGAACTAGCCAGTGATGAGGTGGATGAAGTTTGAAGTCGAGTTTATCTGGAAAGAATTCAGAGGGCAGAGGTTCTCCTAGTCAGGAAGGCTTTATTGACCCAAAAGCAGCAGTCTAGTCCTTAGGAGCACTGGCAGTTTGAGATAAGACAGGGGCTTACTTTTATACACAAGTTTTGGGCACTCAGCTAGGGATGGCGGTGTGCTCCTGTGTGGGCAATTAACCACAGGAAAGGATGTCAGGAAGGGGGAACCAAGTGTATAAAAGGAGGCAGGAAAGGAGAAGCAGGTGTGTTGAGTACTTCAGGGTTGTGGTCACAAAACAGGGAACTTAACTTGCAACATTCAGGGATATGGGCACAAACCAGAGGTGTTAGTTACATACACAGAAAAGAACAAGATTTTCTTGTAAACTGACAGAGTGCTCTGTTACTGGGCAGATTTAGATTTAGGCAAGTTGGTCAAAGGTCAGCCTCACCATCCAGCATTACAGAATCTTGGGATTTGAGAACTGGAAAGAACCTCCAGTTCAACTGTGTCCTAAAAGAAACTGCTATAACATATCTAATAAGTAGTCCCCTAGCTCTTGTTTCAAGACCTGTAATGGAGAAGAACTTACTACCTCTGGAAACTGCCCATTCCACACATGAATACCTTTAATTGTTTTGTTGATGAATGGTTTCAGTCGTTTCTGACTCTTCATGACTCCATCTAGGGTTTCCATGGCAGAGATACTGGAGTGGTTTGCTCTTTCCTTCTCCAGCTCATTTTACAGATGAGGAAACTGAGGCCAAGGTTAAGTGACTTAGCCAGAGTCTCATACCTAGTACGTGTCTGAGGCCAGATTTGAACTCATAAAGATAAGTCTGCCTAATTTGAATCCAAGCTCAGTGCTCTATCCACTGTGTCACCTAGATGCCTACCTTTAATTGTTAGAAAGTTGCTTGTTTTTTCTGTCATCAAACCCAAATTTGCTTCTTTTTAATTTCTACCCATTGCTTCTACTTCTACCCTTTGGGAACAAACAAAAATCTACTTCTTTCATATGCTAGTTTTTCAAATACCTGTAGGCAGCTACAGGTTGGTTGGAACATAGAGCATATGAAAGAAAATAGTGTGAACTAATACTAGAAAGGTTGGAATCATAGTGAAAAGAGCCTAAAATATCAGTCTAAGAATAGAGAAGACAGTATGGTACAGTGGAAGACAGTATTTGGTTTCAAGGTAGAGGACCTGAATTGAAATCCCAGCTTCGCTGCTTACTTCCTATTTAACTTTAGACAAGTCAGTTATTAGCTTCTCTGGATCCGAGTTGTTCATCTAAAAATGAGAAAGTTATACTGTATGACCTCTAAGGTCCCTTCTAGCTCTAAATCCATGATCCAGAAGAAGTCACAAGAGTTGGGGAAGTCAATGGTCAGATCTATGCATTAAGAAGTTTAGTTTGTTTATTGTATAGATTGGAGAGGGAAGAAACAGGAGGCAAGGAGATTAAAGGATAGCTGGTTGGAAAGGTCACCAGAAGCTGTCTAAATTAGTGGTGTCTAATTCGAATAGAAACAGGAGCCACTAAATATAGCACATGAGAATTATGTAGCCACATATTAAAATTCTTTATGTTCTACTAGATTTTTATTTATTTTGTTCAATATTCCCAATTACATTTATTTATAAATGTAATTAAAAATACATTTTAATTTGGTTGGGCATATTTGACCTTTCTGGTCTATATTGTCTCCTCTGTAGCACCCCAAACAAATGGTTATCCAGCTTTCTTTTAGAAATTTGTGAAGGAGAACCCACCACTTCCTGCAGCAATCTATTACATTTTGTATAACTCTAATAAATAAATTATTTTTACATCACATAATTTCCTAGTATGCTCCTTCCCCCTTTTTTTGGAAAACCATCATCCCTTTTATATGCTTGGCATGTAGATGGTGCTTAATAAATAAATGCATGTTGATTGATTATGAAAGAATTAAGAGGAAAGAGGAAAAAAAGACTAAACACACCAACACAACAACTAAAACACACCAGCACATCAGTCAAGTCTGACACTACATGTGATGCATCTTATCCATAGTTCTCCACCTCTAAAAAGGAAGAGGCATACATTCCCATATGCCTTTCAGGGGGAACAAACTTGGTCATTTTAATCACACAGCATTCAATTTAGATTTTGTTGTTGGTCTTTCCAATTATAATACTGTAGCCATTTACATATATTCTTTTTCTGGTTCTGATAACTTCACTTTGTATCAGTTCATATATGGCCCCATGTCTCCTCATATTTTTTATAGTCACCATTTCTTATAGCCCTGTAATATTCCATTACATTTTTATACTACAGTTTGTTTAGTTATTCTCCAATCTATAGGAATATGCTTTGTTACCAGTTTTTTTCTACTACAGAAAGAACTGTTATAAATATTTTGGTTCTTACTGGAATTGTTCTGATTGTTAATAATAATAATTTATATAGTGTTTTAAGATTTGTAAATATTTTCATAAATAATATATTTTGTAACATTATTAACATTATTTTCACTATTATATATTAATATAAAATTATCATTTGTATGGTACTTTAAAGGTTGCAAATAACTTTATAAATATTAACTTATTTTTATCTTTTCAATAACTCTGGGAGTTTGGTGCTATTATTGCCCTTTTGCAATTGAGGAAATTGAGGTGAATGAAAGTTAAATGATTTGCCCAGGATCACACAGTAAGCAAGCGTCTGGGGTCAAATTTGAGCACAGGTCTTACTGATTCCACATCCAGCAATGCACCATCTAGTTGTTAGAAAGTTTTTCCTTACATTAAATCTAAATCTGCATCTCTGTAACTTTACTACTTACCTAGTTCCTCACTCTGAGATTGAGCAGAACAAGTCTAATCCCTCTTTTATATGAAAGATCCTTAGATATTTGAAGAAAGCGCTCATGTCCTTACCTCTTCCTTCAGTCTTTTCTTCTCTAAGCAATACAATGCTAATTCTTTCATTGGATCTTCATATGATATGGTCTTTTAAAAAGGAGTATTTTATTTTTTCCAATTATACATAAAGATAATTTTTAACATTCATTTCTATAAAATTTTGACTTCCAAATTTTTCTCCTTCCTTTTCCTCCCCTTCTCCTAAAATGGTAAACAATTTGATATAGATTATATATGTACAGTCTTGTAAAATGTATTTCCATATTAGTCATGTTGTGAAAGAAGATACCAACCAAAAGGAAAAAAACACACAAAAAAGTAAAGGAAGTAAAAATAGTATGCTTCTGTTCGCATCCAGAGTTCATCAGTTCTTTCTTTGGATGTGTTTAGCATTTTTTATCAAGTGTCCTTTGGAATTGTCTTGGACCATTGTATTGTTGAGAGGAGCTAAGTAATTCACAGTTGATCATTATACAATGTTGTGGTTACTGTATACAATGTTCCTCTGGTTCTGCTCATTTCACTTTGCATTAGTTCATGTATGTCTTTCCAGGCTTTTCTAAAATCTGTCTGCTCATCATTTCTTATTGCACAATAATAGTCTATTAGATTCATGTACCACACCTTATTCAGCCATTCCCCAATTGATGGGCATCCCCTTCAATTTCCAATTTTTTGCCACCACAAAAAGAGCTTCTGTAAATATTTTTTGTACATGTAGGACCTTCTGCATTTTTTGTGATCTCTTTGGGATACAGACCTAGTAGTGGTATTGCTGACTCAAAGGGTATACACAATTTGATTGCCCTTTGGACATTGGATCAGTCATATGATATGATCTTGAGGACCTTCACCACTGTTTTCCCACTTCTAGACAATTTCTAACTTGTCACTGTCAGGTGATATTTTGTTACACTCTTGCTACGTGCCAGGCACTGTGTAAAGCACACAATTCTAGAACTGAACACATTATTCCAGATGTTGTCTACCTGGGGGGAAAGTGTGTACTGAGGGACTATTATTTCCCTCATTTTGGACACTATGCTCATTTAATATAGCCTAGATTGCATTAGCTGTTTATTACAGTATTCAGCTGAAAGGTGGGGGCCTGAACTGGAGTTGTGATAGTCTGAAAGTACAGAAATAGAAAATTACAATAGGTAAGAATTGTAGAATTGGAAGTGATAGAAGTTTATTGAACATAGGGGATGAGGGAATAGGGAAGGTCAAAGATGGTTCCAGGGTTTTGGACCTGAGAGGTGTGGAAGATGGTGGTGTCATCAAGAGAAACAGGAAAGTTGAGACAAAGGCAGGTTTTGGGGGAGGATGAATTCAGTTTTGAATATATTGATTTTGAGTTACCTATGACATATGGAAATGCTCAGTAGGCAGTTAGAAATGTGGAATTGGAGCTCAGGATAGCAGTGGATGTATAGATTTGGAATTCATCTGTGTAAAGCTGATAATAGAAGGTTATAAGAAGGTAATATCATAAAAGTTGGAAGAGAAGTGTTCCTCCAAAGAGAACCTCCATAGATACCCACAATGAGGAAACTGGAGGAAGGAAGATAAATCAGTAGAGGCTAGAAAGGAGTAGTTAGGTAGGAGGTAGATAAGGAAAAAGGAGTATAGAAACCAAGGGTAGGAGGAAGGTAGGAGGAAGATAAGGAAAAAGGAGTATGGAAACCAAGGGAGGACAAAGTGTCAAATGGAATGACATTGGGGTCAACAGTATCATGGGATCAAAGATTTAGAGTTCAAAAATATTTTAAAGGCCACTTACTACAACTGTTTTATGATAATGATAATAACAATGACTAGTTTTTATATAACATTTTAAAGTTTGCAAAGGACTTTACAAATATCCCATTTTATTCTCATAGCAACCCTGGGAGGTAGATGCTATTATATTATTCCCGTTTTATAGGTGAATAAACTGAGGCAGACAGAAGTGAAGTGACTTGTCCAGGGTCTAACAGCTAAGAAATGTCTGAGGCTGGATTTGAATCCATCTTCCTAACTCCATATCCATTTTGCTGTCCATTATACTACTATATTATTAAGATGAAGGACTATGAAGTCTAATATAAGACCATTGGTGATTAAATTCATCTTTTTATTGAGATCTTGATGTTCAAGGATTTACAGCCCTATAACCATAGAATCAAGAGGTGATTATCAAATGAAATACTATTTAAAGTAGTTTGTTAACCATAGAGTGGTATACAAATGTGCCATTGTTATTTACAAGATCTATGAAGGCTGGAATTATGTCTTGTCTAGAATTTCTTTCTCATAGTAGGTACCTGTTGAATTGAATTGAATTGTTAATCTTGGAGAGAACAACTTTAGTGGAGTGGTGTGTATAGAAGCCATATTGCATGGGATCGAAGAGTGCAGGGAATGAGCTTTGACTGCTCTTTGTGGAGTTTGGTGATGAAGGGCAGTATATATAGGTAGCTGACTTGAGGGGTTGACAGATAAATGAAAATGGTTGTTGTTTTTTCAAGGATTGGAAGGACCTAAGTATGTTTATAGGTGGGGAAGAGGAGGAAGAGAGAGACAGAGACACAAAGGTACAGAGACATACACAAATAGAGTCAGAAAGAGAGAGAGAGAGAAAGGAGGAAGAAAGAGAGAGAGAATAAGAGAGAGAGAGAATAGAGAGGAAGAGAGAAGGGGTCGGGGGACAGAATAGTCAATGAAGCAGGATTCTAGAGGGGACAAGAAGAGGCAAAATCAGGGGTATAAGTTAGGGTAGGGTAGAGTAAGAGCGTTAGGGTAGCCTTGGCAAGGAAAGGCTCAACACTTCCCAGTGGAGGGGAGGAGGGGATAAATGAAGATTTAGAAGGGTTTTTGCAGTGGGAGGAGGGAAGCTATGGAACTATCAAAAGATGATCTCAATCTTCTTAGTAAAGAGAGTGGCAAGCATGTTTGCTTAAAAAAAGGTGGGAGGGTATTGGGGGCTTGAGGGCAGAGGGAAAACTTTGAAACAACTATTCTGAGGCATGTGAGGGAGTGAGTATGGGATGAATGGAAAGAAAATGGAGTAAGGTTCTTGGGTTTGATTTCTCTGTGGGTTATTCCAGATGGAAATGACTGTAAAACAAGAGGTCACATTCTATGATTGTATGTAATGAAAATTCCAAAGACTGGAGGGGTGTGTGTCTTTCTTTGAATTGACTCAAGGAACCTTCTCTTTCTGGATATCCTCTGTGTTCTGGGTGTGATCAACACCCCAAGGGGTAACCTGGTGGGACTGCCTTGTGAGGAGGGACTGAGCTTGAGAGCTAGATACTCTGCTCAAAGACTTGTACTTGTACTTGTCGGCTGAGTCAGGAAGGGAACTTCCAGGCTCTCCTCTAAGGACCCAGCATTTCTGTGGTGGGCCATGGACACCAGGAAAATTTCACATAGAGCAGAATTCTCAGATATATATCTAAATCAGCAGGAGGAAATCTCAGGAACTTATAAGTGACTCCAGTAAAGGTTTCTTATTGAACTTTTGCTTAGAATTGTTTTCCTGTTTGTCCCATGAGCGCAGGGTAGAAGAAAAGAGATTGACTTGAGAATTCGGAACACTGGGTCACAGTCCTGACTATGACTCACCCCTGGGATTATGTTGGGTAACTCATTTTACCTCTTTGGGCCTCCATTTGCTCAGCTGTAAAATGGAATGATTGATTGGGCTAGAGTATGCCAAAGCTTCCTTCTAACTCCTGTGGTTGGAAAGAGTTACATGCTTCCTTCTGTGACAGAGTTAATGGGGTTTGTAGTGGGAATCAGAGAGAAATATAGGCTGGGATCCACTGGGACTCCATTATTATCTCATTATTGAGGGAGGTTAACTGCATTCTTCTCCTGGACCCACTGGTCCCTTTCCTACCATCTTTTAAGAAAAATGGGGCTTTCATCTCACTGAATTCAGGAGCCCTAGCTGGGGCAGGGGCATTTTAATTCATATTTTCCTTTCCTTTCTCTATAAGATCTGGGTAAGTTATGAGTCTGGAAGTCCTAGGGTGATTTATTACCAAGGATATTAATAACAAAAGAATGCAACCCAGCATTTGCCTGTGTGTCGGTTGGGCATGCCCACATGAGTGTGTATGTGTAAATGTGTGTGCCTGTGTGCAAATGCGTGTATGTATGCTCTGTCATAACTCCATGTCTGGAAAAATGCCACATTCCCCTGTTTAATCACAGTTTCCTCCTAACCCTTGAGGAAACTCTCAGATACATTCATCACCAGGGGCCGCCCCTGGCCACTGAATGTGAAAATCAACAGGGAGGAAATGTAGTAAAGTTCTCTGGGTTGACTCCTTAGAAAGTCATTGGAAAGTTGTGAGAATAGTAGGAAAACAGAAATTCTCTATTTTCCCTTCTTAGGCCAGCTTTAGTCTTGAAAATAAGATGGTTCCACTCCATCTTGTTCACTCGGAGGGGCTTGTTTATCTGTGCAGTGCTTCTATATGCTTCTAAGGAGTCAAGAGGATGGATGAGATGCCCTCTCCTGGTTATCTTTACCCACAGTGGAATGAGCTGGATTGGGAAGTGGTGTGCTACCCATTACTGGAAGACTTCAAGAGGAATATGATTAACAGCCAACTGAGATGTAGTAGAGAGGGTTCTTATGCTCATTAATCATAGATGTAAAGGTGGAAAGGGATCTCAAAGACCATCTGGTCTAACCCCCTCATTTTATAGATGAGAAACTGAGGCCCAGATTTGCCCAAGGCTACACATCTAGTAAGTGGCAAAACTTTGGGATTTAAAACCCTTATCTCCTGGATCCTAATCCAGTTTCTCCCACCACCACCATATCACAATGGTTGGATTAGATGGTTTAAGTCCCTTACCCGAGAGTCTGTGATTTGGGGATCCTTCCACTTGGAGGCTATCATCCTCACACTGATCTCTGGAGTTGCTCTGTGAGCTCAGGATTCGGTGGATAGCATTCTACCTCAAGAGTGGCTTGTAGGGGAAATGTGAAGCATGAACTTGGAGGTTTTGTTATATTTCTTTCCTATTCCTCCTCCAAAGAACTCAAAGAACATTAACCAAAATGATCTCATTTCTTCCCCGAGCCATCCTTGGGAGGTAGGGAGGGACAAGGGTGAAGATTTCAACATTCAAGGTTCAGAACACCGAGGTCCAGAGCAGCTCATTGACTTGACCAGGGTCATGCACATTGAGTCAGGGGGGATAGAGGTGAGGGCTGATTTGGATTTAGAGGTTGGTACCTCTTATTCTTAATTGATTCTTAAAATTTTTGCTTTTTTAAAACCTTTTTGGTGACTGGGAAGGAAGAGGAGGGTTGGGAAAACTTTGTTGCAGTGGGGTCAGATAGCAATGGGCAGAGGAGGTCCCTGTCTCTCTTCCCACCTGGACCTGGCCACTCCAGTCAAGGCAAGGAAGCTCTGGTCCTCAAAGAGACAGGAACCTTAAAAGCAGAATGGTTGGCTAGCCTGCAGAGCCTGTGATGGAGAAGGGAGCTAGCGCCAGGGAGGAGAGGCAGAGAGAGGCCACGAGAGGGGAAGGCAGAAAGGGAGGGAAAGGGCTTGGGGACAGAGGGATCTGGAGAGTAAGACAAACAAACAATTGGTTGGAAAACAACTTGTTTCCCCTTTTCCAGGCTCTCTGCCTTTCCCAATGAATGTAGCTATTTTCCTGTTAGAATAACGAGTCATAATTTGATTACGTTTTATTCCAGCCTTTTAGGGTAAACAAAGGGGTGGGTGGGTGGAACTGTCACAGTCTCTTGAAGAAGCTACTCTGTGCCTCCAAGGGGTTTCCCCCTTTTTTTCTGCCTCCATCTCTCTGAAAGCCCTTGGTTAAAACAGAAACTTCTAAGGACCCCAATTCCATGCTGCTTCAACATTTAACTTTCCTTCCTCAATTTGTTCTACCTCTACCTCCACTCCACTCTTAATGTACTTACCCTTTAGCCCATACATAATATAAATATTTAATCCTATCTATTTATTTCCTGTTTATTAATAGTATAAATTTGGAGTTCATTAATTATATGCTTTGTGACTGTCTCTGTCCATGTGTTTGCCTCAACCTGGGAGTCTTCCCCCATTCTCTCTCTCCTGGACTCAGGCTTTTTGTAGCTAGCTCGTTCTGTGCAGAGTTCCACCCACTTCCAGAGTTGGTTTCATAAACCATTTAAAGGCCTTGGATATGAAATAGTGAAGAGTGGATAGAGTATTGTACTTAGAATCAGGTAGACCTGGGTTTAAATTTTGCCTGAATGACCCTGGACCATTCACTTAACCTTGGTGAGCCTCAGTTTCCTCCTCTGTAAGAGGGGGATAATGATAGCACCTGCCTTATGGAGTTGTTTGGAAGATTGAGTTAGAAAATTTATGAAAAGTGCTTTGGAAAACCAATAAAAATCTCTACTTACATTGTGAGACTATGCCACTTTGGGTAAATCACTTAGCTTCTGAATCTCAGTTTCTTCATCTATAAAATGAAATAAATGAATTAATTGATCTCAAAGTTTCCTTCTATCTTCAGACTGTGTGACTTAGTCTTACTGCTGCTGCTGTTGATGGTAATGACCACAGTAACAGGGCACACAGAAAATCCTCCTAGACCATTGGAACACAACCCCAGAAGATAAGAGCATAGAGCAGAGTTTTCAGATTTCTTCAGGTCATTGGGGCCCTTTCCCCTCAGAAAGGGAGGACAGACATGGCAGAGAAACATGCTCCAGTAAGGACTGGGAGAGATTCCCCTTTCTTAGAACCTCCTAATGACTCTGTTAGATAATGGGGTATGGGAAAAGACCAATAAACTCCTGATTTCTTTGCTTACCTTTCCTGTCCCCTTTCCCCTCCTCCAGGAGCTTTCATTTTCATAACTTGTATTGGACTTTGTGACCAGTTGTAAGGGATGCCTAGAAACAGAATCTCCTTAAAACTCTAGGCCTGGATCAGCTTCCTCCTCTTCAAAAGCCTTGATGTAGTATTTATGGGTGGTTCTGGACTGAGTGTTTTAGCGAGGGAATGGGCAATAGAAAAGGGCTCCACGGGATACCCAGAGGCTAATGGACCCATAAAGGATCCACAAATGACAGAAGGAAAACAGTAAACTGATAGCAGAACACACGATGAAACAAGCATTTACATCACGTACATGTCCGGGTGAGGGCAGCTTGGGGTGGAGGGAAAGGGGTATGTACGTCATTGGGGTGGAGAGCAGCCCCTAGAGTCTCATGGTCATACAGGGAGGGGTCAGGGAAATCCTCATCTCTCCAGAGCCCTGCTGGTTCTAGCCCTCTTTTGACTTGCAGCACTGTGGCTCATTCTACTTTCTGGTATCTTCTTAGCTCTCATTCTTCTTTCTTAAATATTTCTGGTTCCACCAAAGCATAGCTCAATTTAGTAAAACTGGTCAGCCTTGCCTGAAAATATTTCATAGAATCAGTGTGGAGAATGGGACAAAAACCAGAAACAAATACCGGCACAGGAGTGAAAAGACCTGGGTTTTAGGATTTGACTCTACCACATATAAGCTTATAAATGACTTTTAATGTGATTACAGAAAAATTATCTCACTTCTCTGGGCCTCATTTGTCTTATCTATAAAATGAGGGTTTTTGATGAATGGAATTATAGACTCTGAGTTAGAAGGGACCTCAGGGTGTCCTGGAAAGATTGCTGGTTCTGGAGTCAGAGGACCTGGGTTAGTTACTAGCTGCATGCATGATCTTGGGCAAGTGATTTTCCCTCCCTTAACCTCAGTAAATTCTGTAAAATGAGGAGGTTATGTTAGATGATCTTCAAGTTCCCTTCTAGCTCTTAATCATAGAGTTTAGTAAGTGAAAGTAGCCATCTAATTCAACTCACATCTGAAAAGAATCCCCACGATAACATACTCAACAAATGGGGAGAACTCTCCACTTCTCCACCATTGGATAACTCTAATTAGAAATTTTTTCCCCAATATCAAACCTAAATTGACCTCTTTGCAACTTTCGTTCAAATGTTCCTGGTTTTATCCTATGATGTAGTTAAACACCTTCCTGAGCAAAAAATCTCTATAGTGTCCAGTCTTTATTGTGACGACCTCCACCAATGGGGAACTAAGTCCCAAGGTAACCCACTCTGTATTTGGATACTATTTGTTAAACAGTTTCTCCTTACATTGAGATGAATCTCCCTATAATTCCCTAGTTCTGGGGCTATGTAGAATAAATTGAATCCCTCTCCTACACCATAGACTTTCAATACCTGAAGAAAGCTATTAAGTTTTTTGGAAGGTTTTTTTTGGGGGGCGGGGGGTTTGCTAGGCTCTACTTCAGCCAGACTCAAGGAAGAAAGTAGATTGGCTTTTGAATTAGAGGTTTTTTAGTTGGATCCTATTAATTACTATATAACCTTATAGTTAGTTTTGTCCAACTTTTTGTGACTCCCTTTGGGATTTTCTTGGCAAAGGTTTGTCATTTCCTTCTCCAGTTCATTTTACAGGAGAGGAAACTGATGAAAACAGGGTGAAGTGACTTGCTCAGAGTCACTTAGTATGAGGCCGGATTTGAACTCAGGAAGATGAATCTTCCTTGCTTTAGGCTCAGCACTATCTCCGCTGTGCCACCTAGCTGCCCCAGCATAATCTTAGCCATGTCCTTAATCTCTTGGTGTATAAATTTCTGCATATTTGAATTAAGAAATTTGGATTAGATGATCTCTAGGGTCCCTTCTAGCTCAGAATCCTATGATTCAGCCTGAGTTGAGAACTCCCTTGTGTTCTGGGTTGTTCTGGTTTTCAACTCATTTAGAAAGATTTTTCATAGTGTCCTTCAAGGACAAAGAGATCATGAAAATGGTTAGATGCTTTTCTGCCTTCAGGCTAGGAAAGAACTCTGAGTAGCCTGAGGGTTAGCAATTCCACTGGTTAGAGTGTGGTACTAATGAGTTCAGGATCATAGGTTCTCTTCCTTTTCAGGCTCAGACCAGATCGGCCCATTTCTGTCCCTGGCTGACGACTACTGACTACAACTGTGACCATGCCAAGTTATCTGACACACGTGCTATTGGCCACAAAAAAGACTGTATAAGAGACTATGCCTAGCCCATACTCACCATCAGAGACAGAATGTAAAGTCTTGAGACCCTATGACAAGTCATTTCCCTATAGAAGACCTGTACATTATGGGGAACCTTGAGTCTCTCTGCTGTCTGAAGAGAAAGGTGAACAAAGAGAAGGAGCTGAGGAAGTAGGTTCTCTGGAATTTTTTGCTCATGTTATGATCATAGCCTCAGAGCTAGAAGGAACCTCAGAGTCCATCTAGTCTAGGCCCTTTATTTTACAGTTGAGGAAACAGAGGCCCAGGGGGGTTAAGGGATTTGCCCAAGGTCACCCAGGTAGTAGGTATCAGAGGCAGGATGTAAACCCCATGTCCTCTGAGTCTAAAACTAGAGCTCTTTCCATTGTCCCACACTGATAGAGCACCTTGGAGGAGGGGAAGGAAGGAGGTAGCTAAGTAGGGGAAGGTTATTCCTGGATCACCAGGATCCCTTCAGTACACACTAACCCAGATAGCAAAGCTCCTGTTATTGGTCAATGGTTACAGCTCCCTTCTTCCTTGCTGGTCCCCTCACCCTACCCCCAGCCCATCTTTGGGCCTATATTACTAGTCCTCAGCCTGACTTTCCTTCCAGCTGCTGAGCGCCAAGATTGCAACACAGCAACCCTCCCCCACCCAAACTTCCAGGACTGGCTGCTGGTGTGGCTATCACAGAGGGAAACTCTGGCCACCCACAGAGTGGAATATTGCAGCTTCCTCACTTCCCCAACGTTTTCCTCTGCTTCCCCTCCCCCTCCAATCCCTAGGGGAAGGAGAAAGCCCTGAGCATCGGTCAGAAGCAGGGATGGACAGGAGCACAGCTGGGCTTTGCACCTCCCACTGCTATGGCCAGATGGCTCCCATCTCTGGCTGGATGCTCAGTGTGAGGTCTATTAGGGCTCAAAAGGGCAAACCTGGTGCTCTTGGTCTGGGATACCTAAGAGAATCCTCTGGGTTGAGGACAACAGGCTCTTGTTAACTTGAAGACAACCTCATGGAGGAAAGAGGGCAACCTTGTCCTACCTGCTCTTTCCAAGGCTTAGTCCTGTATCCTGTCCTCCTGGACATTTCCTACATGCTTTGGAGGTACTCCACCTTGCTAGGAACTCTTTCTCTTGGGTTGATGAGCTGGTTATACAAGGCCTAGGGAGCAGAATGCTTATGGCATCTTACTTCAGCTGGGACGTCTAGGCCACTGATCTTAGCATCCTTTCTTCCTTTTGTCTAAATTTTACTCCTTAAACAAATTTAGACTCATCTCTTCCATGAAGTCTCCTCTGACTATGAGCTATGTGACTGTGGGCAAATCCCTTAACGTCTCTGGTCCCTAGCTTTTATATCCCCAGATATAAAATGAGAGGGTTGAATTAGACGGTCTTTAAAGTCCCTTTCAGCTCTAAATCCAGTGACCACGCCAGTCCACTGGGATGCTCCTGTCCTATGAACTTTGGCTCCAGTTATAGTCAGTTGTTCTCAGTTTATCTGTTGTTCTTTTGGTTTACAATGTTTTCCTTTTGCTTTCCCATTCAGATTGTGAGTTCCTTTTGGGCAAAGAAGATCTGCATGGGGACTCATCTTGTTGTAGGGCTCTTCTCAAATCCCCTTGTGTGCTACTTCTCCTTTACAGATGGTTTCTTTAAAATGATTACCCAAGGCAGCTGTGAAGAGGGGGAAAAGGAGATGTCACAAAAAGGCAATTTGAAGCCTTAGCAGGCAATGTGTGGATGAAGGAAGGGAGGCCCTTTGTTCCTGGGCTATCTGCCAACCCTAGGCTTTCCCACTGACCGCATCCATGCTGTCTTGTATATGTGATGCATAGCTTTTTTTTTTTTTTAACCTAGTTGGCAGTATAATTTTTTTTCCCTCTCTCCTGAAGGCTCCTCCTTTCCCCCTCCTCCTGCTCTGAAATGAGGAGCTGGAAGTACTAGGCTGGGGCCATTGCTCATTTTCTGCATTCTTCATTTAACATAATGCTGGGCACAGAGGAGACACACCTAATAAATACCTATTGTTTGGTCATTCACGAAGGAAGGATTAAGGCTTACCAGTTTTCTTATAACAGCATTCTGGTCCCTTAGGCCCTGGAATAATTATTGTCATGAGACAATTCCTGGGACATCTGTCCACCTGGTATAAAGACATCAAGCACTAGGACTGGTCTTGTCCAAATGTAGACATCTCATAGTCACATTGGCTTCAAGGCTCCGCAGCAGCAGAGTGCAGTGCATATTGACACTTCTACCAGTTGACAGAGGGACAGCTCCCTGCTTGGAATGTCATTGTCATAACCCACCACTCAGGAAGGGGCTGCCCTGTGCTAATGCTTAGGTACCGTGGCCCAATTCAAGATCCAGGAAAACGTACAAGAAAGGCCTAGAAGGAGTACTACCAGGATTTCCACTAAACATTCAGATCCAAGGTGCTGAAAGTAGGAAAGTGACACAAGTAGATTTAGAATGGTGATGTCAATGCCAGGTGACAAAGCAAGATGTATTCAGATAGCCATTTGGACTCAGGTAGGGCTGATATAGAGGCAGCTAGGTGACTCCAGTGTTTAGAGCTCTGGACCTGGAACCAGGAAGACCTCAGTTCAAATCCAGGCTTCAGATGTATTTACTTGCTGTGTGACCCTGAGCAAATCACTTAACCTGTTTGTCTTAATCCAAATGGCAAACCACTCCAACATTTTTGCCAAGAAAACTATTGGTGTGCTATGGTTCATGGGGTCATGAAGAGTCTGACAGGACTGAAAAACTGAACAACAAAATGCTGATATAGGCTAGGCTTGATTCAGGCCAAATTGGAATTGGAATGAAACGAGACACTCATAGATTATCTAGCAGTTAACAGAAGGAAGTTACTTAACCATAACATGGTAAGAACACTTACCAGGGTTATAGCATTGATTTAGTAGAGTGCCCTTTCTCTGCATTGGCCATGCTGGTATGCTTGTCAAGTCTGAGAGAAAGCAACTTCTGCCTCCTCAGGGGCTGGCTTTTGTAATTAGGACCTGGAAGATATACCTGGATATAGGAAGATATACCATTGACCTGGACAATGGTCTTAGTCCCCAGGAGCAATTAAACCTGGAGGACAGTTTCAATACCTTTTAAGGAAAAACTAGTCTCATCTAGAAGAGATAGCTATTCTATCACACACAACTCACCATTTATATGACTTAGTCTCCCCAAAGTTTTAGCCGTGCCAGTGTGGTCATAAGACATGCCTGCCGTTCCTGACTGCCATCATCATCATTATCCTTGTCCTCATCACTGTCACAACAACAAGATAAATGATCCTTGAAGAGAATCATCACATCAGGAAGGTGATGCCATAACTTGCAAGTGAATTGAATTTAAGTGAGGGAAGGCTCTGCAAAGTCATCAACCTCACTTTTTCCTCCAGAACAGGACGACTGGAGATGGCCCCTACTATAAAGTGCTATGTGAGCCAAGATTTGAATTCTTTCTGACTCTAATCCAGTGCCCTATCTACCAGCGTACCTGTCAGACCAATGAATCTATGGGCTTAGAAATCTTTCCTGTCCTCTGGAATCAGTCTAGTATAGTGGAAAAGAAACATTGGATTTTTGAGTCAGAAGATTTGAGTTTGAATCTCAGACTTGGCAACTTTCTAGCTCTATCCAGGGGTATACTGGAGCCAGCTAGAACTGACTTTCAAGAGCTCATTATTAAGTTTTCAGTGTGAGTATTCACACCTTAGAAATTGATAAACACTATATAAATAAGGGCTTTATTGTTTCGTTGATTGTTTAGATATAAGAAAGTGATCAAGAAAATGTTAATAATGCAGATTAAAAATTTTAAATGTGCTGTGCATACATTTACTTTTTTCCAGTTCTTCTGGAATCTTCTAGTTCTTGAACATTTACCAGCATACCCCCATGGCTTCCCTGGGGAAGTCACTTCCTCTTTAGTTTTCTCACATGTAAAATGAGGGAGTTGGACTAGATGATATTTAAGGTAGCATTCAGTTTTAAATCTTATGATCTTTGGAACAGATTAAAAATGTAAGAGTGAAAAACAGCTAAATACGATAACCAAGTGTGTGATAAACCTCAAAACAAAAACTACTTGGGGAAATGGTCAAATATTTCCTATTTGACAAAAACCGCTGGGAAAATAGGAAAGCAGTTAGGTGGTGCAGTGCGTAGAGCACCAGTCTTGGAGTCAGGAGGACCTGAGTTCAAATTCAGCCTCAGACTGTTGACACCAGTTGCATTGCCTGACAGAAATTAGATTTAGGCCAGTATCTTACATCATATTAGATTTCAAATGAATACTGGACTTAAATATTAAATATTACATTGTTTAAGAGAAATCTTAGAGAACTGAATGAGATACCTTTTACTATGCCTTTGGGAAGAACTCTTGGATAAATAAGGAGAGAAGAGATTGTAAAAGATAAAAAATTATTTTGATTACATAAAATTAAAATACTTTCGTTTGAATGAAAGCAATGCTGCTGGAATAAGAAAATAAACTATTGAGTGGGGAAAAAGTCCTTCTATCACTTATCTTTGAATAACAGTCCAATATCATACATATGTGTATATATAAATGATGAATTGACATACATATGTACAACCATAAGTCATTATCCAAGAGATAAGTGATGGTATGACACAAACAGTTTTAAGAAAGGAGTTGCAGACTATCAACAACCAGATGAATACATGCTCTAAATCCTTAATAATAACAGAAATACAAATGACAATAACTAATAATTTCACTTCACTCTCATAAAATATAGAAATTGTCAATGTTAAAGGTACTGGGGCAGTATGGCACACTAATACTTTTGGAATGGTCTAACTGTTCTTGAATAGAATTATGTGATGAAATTCACAAGAGTATTCATGCCCTTTGATCTAGACATCCTACTACATTGGGCGTAGAGCCCAAAGGAGGTCAAAGACAGAAAGAAAGGTCCCATAAAAACTGAGAGGTTTTTTTTTTTTGGGTGTGTGTGTGTTTTTCTTCTGGTAGCAAAAACATTCAAAGAAGAGTGGGTTCCCATCAGTTCAGGAATGAACAAATTGTGGTATATAAATGTAATCCAATGCTACTGGACCACAAGAAATGCTGAATAGGAAGAAATGAGAGAAACAGGGGAAGACTTTTTTGAACTGATATGCAGAATGGAATAAGCAGAACCAGGAAAATTATTGATATGACTGCATTAAAGTAAATGAGAAAACATTAAGAGCAAGCCAAATCATGGGGAACTTTAATGACCAGTCTAGGCCCTGGAGTATATACAGATGGCGAAATATACGTCCTCCCTTTCGATACAGAGTTGAGAGATTTTAAGATTGTCGCTGTCAAACTGGGTCGTAGTTACTGTGTCTGTGGTTTTCGTTGTTGCACTCAACTCGGTGCGGTGGTGAATATACTGGGAAATGATTGTGATGCTAAAGCGAATGGTAGCAATCTAGAGGAACCGATGCTGGTCCACAGATGTGAGGTCCTGGGGGGCCGGGGTACTGCTCCCATTCACATACTTGTGGTTTAGACTGTTTCGAGTTAGAGGGGTTCGAACAGGGTTTTAGACTATCTCAAGTGAAGTTCCCTTTCCTTATACTCTCTGGGTCATGACATTCTCATTCCAGGGCTGGGGACAATTTTATTTATATACCTTAGGTTTTGTATCACCTCTATGGTTTCCTCAAAAAGGGGGGATATTAAAATGTAATCTCATGGTCAATACAAATCAAGTATGGGAGAGGTGATTTTTTTCTCTCTATATAAAAGAAATGTTACATAACAGACTCACTACACGTATTAGCAGAATGACTTAAGCATCGGTAACAACTTACTGATGTTACAATATGCTAGATTTCTGTATTTCACCACAATCATTGCAGATTTTATGCCAAAGTTTTTTACAGAAAAGTGGGATATGACTATTATGTGAAGCTTTAAAATTTAAAAAAAAGAAAAAGTAATTTTATGCTGGTATTATTTAAAAATCATTTATTACTAAACTATCATTGGTGTAAGATTAGGATGCAAGGAATACTCATGAATATATGTTAAAATTGGATAGTCGCTTACTGAAAACTGTCTTTCCGCAGTTCTGTTTCTGTGCTGTTTGGTGATCACAATCACTTTCAGCTTGAAGTGTGCAGAATAGTTTTTATATTTACCCATAATCAGAAAGAAATGCTTTGCACTTTAATGTTAATGTATCGCTGGCAGACAAGCTAGTGTGGGAAGATGCGAGTCCTACCATATCATATAACTTACTTATGGTAGCTTCACTCCCCTTGTGCCTGGGGGTCTTCACTGGGTTGAGTAACAATAGTGTTAGTACTGAGTGCTCTAAACAGACTACGTAAGTCAGCTTCCCGAAATATATTGACAATACACATGTGTTGAGAATTCTAGGCTTGCTGCTGGTAATGTGCGAGAGATAAATGCACATCCATATGCCTTTGGTGAATACATTTGTTTAAGCAGCGTTACAAACAGTTATACCATGCGATACTTACACAATGAAAAGTTAGAAACCAATGTTTGGATTGAAAATCAAAACAAGGCAGATACCACAGGGTGCGATGATTATGAGGTGAAACATGGTTAATTTTTCATCAGGACATAAAGTAGTTTGTAGGACTCATAGTTATTTTACATTTCATCTTTACTCAGTGCTACCTAAACTCCTAGTAAATGTTTTCTGGTAAAATAGGAGGCTTCAGCTAATCCTCTTGTTGGTGGCTATCTTCTCCAAGAGTAGTTGCTTGGAGGTGTTGCCATCTGGCTACCATTCAGCTCCAAACTATGGGACCTTCAGATTTCTCAAATGGGACATGCCCAACTCAAGATAGATACTTGTTCACCTAAAATCAGGAAAGAGCAAACGTAAAAGATGCATTACAAACCAAGCTCAGGCTTGCCTGGATAGAATATATACTTTGCGATGATCATGGTGGCATGGAGACTGGAGGGAGGGGTGGAGATAGGACAAACCTCCCTTTTCCCCCAATCTCTTATCAGAAAACAGCTTAAAACAGTCCTAATATGGTTCATAGGTATAAAGAAAGAGACAGACTGAGAGGGTGATCAATTTTATACATTCACAGAGTCATGAGCACTTTTAGCAGCCAATAATAGAACTTCTCAAAGTACAAGACCTTTAGAATTAAGTTATATATGACCAGAAGCAGACCTCTAAACCCATATGGTCAATCAGAACCAAAAATTACAACTGAGTATATTCCGTGGAATAGCCCCTGTAGGCCAGTTCAATGTCACTATACATAAAAAAAATGAATAAAACAAATCCTATAATCCTATGTTCCCAGGAAGCTTTGCTAGTAGCGAAGAAGAGGGAAACTGTTTTACAGGCACAGAGAGCAAGGGCCATGGGGAGAGAGAGAAAGGAGAGGCAGCTCCTGGATCAGAGAAATGGAAACTTCCGGGTAGGAAAAAAGCTACTTAGCTGTATAAACCCACCCCGACCTCCTGCCTCCCTGCTGGCCTCAGTGGGAGCCCTGGGCAGTTAGGGAGGGATTTAGGGTTAGAACAATATTTATCTTTTTGGCAAGAGCTGGGCTCTCCTTCCTTCCCCCATCCCAACCATGGTTTAGGACTTGCACCTGCCTATGGGGTCCTGTCACTTTCAATTTTTGCCAGTAGGTGACTCTTTACTCCCACAGCCCTGTTATGGATCAGGGACTTAGATATCAAGGGTCACAGCCTCCCCTAGATAGAGGGGACCTTGAGATGGATGGCATTTTGTAAGTCCCCAGGTCTCCAGAGGTAAGAGTGTATTTTGTCATCTGAGATATAGAACTTTCTTGACCTTAAAAAAAAAATCCCCAGAGAGCTGAGACTCTGCCAGCCTCCCAAGTTCAAGGCTGGATTTCCCACCCTCTTTTTCTCATTGGCCTCTGTCCATCATAATAAAAATAGTTCCCCTTTGTATGTTATAATGTGCCGCCCCTAGAAGAATCCCATGAAGTATAGATGGTGTTAAGTATGGTCCTTATTTTACAGATTGAAGAAGCTGGGTCAAGCAATAGGAATACAGGTACAAACAGAAAGAAAGACAGCCCTTGCCCTCAATTAACTTATAACCTAATTGGGGAAGACAATACATGAAGGAAAAGAAGTGTGGTAGAGAAAGTCCAGAGAATTGGAAGTACAGCCTGAAGGGAAACGAAGATGTGGCTGGCTGGAAGTCCAGGGGTGGAGTGAACTTCCAGGGTGAAAAGCTTCCTGTGGACCAAATATATGTCACACAGAGTGCTTTGCAAGCCTTAAAGTGCTACATAAATGAAATTTATTTATCACTTTCCCAGTCCCCCAGGCTTGCAACCTAGGAGTCTTCACAGTTCCTCTCTCTCACCTCCCATATGCAACCTGTCACCAAGGTCTGTCAATTTTACTTTTGTATATGCCCCTTTCTCTCCTCTGACACTGCCAGCATGGTGGTGCAGGCCTTCATTGCCTCACTGCTGGACTCTTGAAATAAGCTTTCTAGCTGGTATCTGTGTCACAAACGCCTCTCCTTTCTAGTTCATCTTCCACTCAACCCCCAGTCATCTCCAGGATCACACATAAAATCTTCTGTGTAACATTCAAAGATCTTCATAACCTGTCTCCTCCCTATGAATTGTCTTACACTGTGGCAGCTAGGTGGCACCATGGTGCATAGAGAGTTGGGCTTGGGGTCAGGACCTGGCCTCAGACACTTCCTGGCTGTGTGACCCTGAGCAAGTCACTTCACCCTCTTTGCCTCAGTTTCCTTATCTGTAAAATGAACTGGAGATGGAAATGGCAAACCACTTTAGGATCTTTGTCAAGAAAACCTCAAATGGGGTCACAAAGAGTCGGACATGACTGAAATGATTGAATAACAAATACCTTATGCTCCCCCATGTTTTCTGCTATCTAGCTTTTTGCTGTTCCTCCCACAAGACTCTCCACTGCCCAGTTCAGAGCATTTTCAGTGACTGTCCCCCATGCCCAATGCTCTCTCCTCATCTCTGCTTCCTGGCTTGCCAGGCTTCCTTCAAGTTCCAGCTAAAATCCTACCTTCTACAGGAAGCCTTTCCCCTCTCCCCCATAATTCTAGTCCCTTCTCTAAGTTGATCTTTTCCTATTTATCTTGTTTGTATGTAGTTGTCTACATATTGTCTCCCTAGACTGTGAGCCTCTGGAGGAAAAGGACTATCCTTACCCTTTCTTTGCATCCCCAGTGCTTAGCCCAGTGCCTGGCACATACGAGGTGCTTAATGAATATTTTTTGACTGATTAATAAGAGTCTAGATGACTAATTATGAGGACCTGAACTTTATGAGTAGAGAGAAGGGAACAGGCGTGAGAAATATAGAGTTGGAATTGACAGGATTTGGCAGACAGATAGGATACGTGAATGTGGGGCAAGGGAAAGTTAAGGTAATTCTCAGTTTGGGAACCTAGGTGGCTGGAAGGATGGTGGCGTCCTTGACAGAAAGAGAGAAGTTTGAAAGATTTGTAGATTTGGCAGGGGAAGATGAAATGAAGAGATATGATAGAAAGATAGATTTAGAGATGGAAGGGACATCAGAGGCCATTTAATTCCATAGCCTCAGTTTATAAATCAGTATACCAAAGCATAGAGAGGTTAAAGCCATGTCTAGGGTCATGCTGCTATTAAATTTCTGAGGTGGGATTTGAATCCAGATCTTCCTGCCTACAAGAGTAGAATTCTATGACCTTCTCTACACTGCCTGTACTGTCTTTCAGCTAGCTCATTATCTATTCATGCTTGCTCATCCTGAGGGACTCAATCTCTATCATTCAACATGAAAAAGCAGTGGTAAGATTCTTCTGTATGGGCCAATATCCTCAATTATAAAGCTTGCCCTCCAACAGATGCCTGTTGTTCCATGGGCAGATCTGGGAGGCAGGAGTGTAGTGGAACAAATGTTTCTAGTGGTGTAGCTGCTGTGGGGAGCAACTAGTTTAGGTTAATATTGATCGGAAGAGCTGACACCAGGCTTGGGAGAGAGGGAAGAAGAGAGGGGGCAGTGTTGTATGATGAGGATAAGTATGGTTATGCTGGAGATGAGCACTAAGACAGTGGGATGTGGCCTGGCTATTGGTTGATCATATGGCCTTTGGGCCTAATCTATGGCTAGGGGAACTTGTCACTTTGGAGACCACAGGTATAGAGCATAATGCCAAGACTATCAGGGAGACAAGCCATTCAAATCAACTCCACCAATATCTTTTCAGCATATACTATATGCTTAGCACACTGTTGGATACCCCTGTGGGGTTGGGCAGCTTTGCTCTGTGACTTCCAACACAAACCACACTTGTAAATCCTAGCCAGCTGGGCCTTACAAATATGCACTCTAGGTCACAGAGAAGTGCTAAGGTAAGAGAATGTGGATGGTTCAATGTGAGCCATTCCTATTGCTTAAAGTGATTGGAAATGTCTTTTTGATAATCTGGAAAAAACAACCAACATACTGATTTTTTTTTTAACATTACTATCACTATCAAGATTTCCCTTGTCCCCATATAACTCTTCCTTGTAATAAAAAATTTAAACAAAATAAACTAATATATTGACTGATAATGTATGTTTCATTCCTACCTATAGTCCACTACTTCTTTGCCAAGAGGTGAGAGGTATACTTCACTTAATCCTATTAAATCAAGATGGAGGAGCAATACTTCTAAAAAAAAAAATGGTATTCCTCCAGATTTATGCTTGATCTTCTCTTCCCTCTTTATACTTTGTCCCTTGGTTACCTCATTCCCAAAGCCTTAGTTATTACTATTATCTAAACCACTCATAAATCCATATTGAGGGCAGCTAGGTGGTGCAGTGGATAGAGCACCAGTGCGGGAGTCTGGAGGATCTGAGTTCAAATCTCCCCTCAGAAACTTGACACTCCCTAGCTGTGTGACCTTGGGCAAGTCACTTAACCCCAATTGCCTCATCCTGGGTCATCTCCAGTCATTCTGATGAATATCTGGTCACTGGATTCAGATGGCTCTGAAGGAGAAGTGAGGCTGGTGACCTGCACAGCCCTCATTCACTCAAGACAAAGTCAAGTGCAAATCATGTCATCACTTCTATGATGGCATGGTCTTCTTCAGCAACGAAGGACGAACACACACACATCCATATTGACAGCCCTCCATTGATCTGAGTGTAGACATTTTTCAGTATGATTTTTCCTTACATTATTGTTGTCATGATGTAGATTTGTCTTTCTGATTTTGTTTCCTTCATGCTGCATCGGTACATAAAAGTCTTCTCAAGTTTCTCTGAATTCTTCATATTTGTTATTGCATTCATATAATCATAATTTGTAATCATTTCCTTAATCAATGAGCACCTTTTTAGTTTTTTGCTACTACAAAAAGTGCTGCTTCAAATATTTTTGCAAATATTTTTGTCTTTGACCTTCTTGGGACATAGGTTCAGTAGTTGGATAATCCTTTCTAAGGGATACTCTCTCCTCCTCTGGCTTGAGACATATGACTTTTTCTTGGTTCTCCTTTCTCTTTCTAACAGCTTCCTTGTCTGCTTCGGTGACTCCTCATCTTTGTCCTGATCCCTTAACATGGATATTCATCAAGGATTTGTCCTTGTCTTTCTTTTCTTCTGTCTCTACTCTCTTGGTGAAATGTGAGCCGTGAGATATGCAACTTTAGAGACATCACTTCAAATGTTCATATGGACTATTTGCGCCTGACCTGTGGTAGAACCTTCCAAGCTCATATTGGTGTGATCAGTCAGGTGGGCATGCTGCACCTTGATCCCGATATAGTGATGTCATTTTGGTCCTCTTCAAGCGTGAAGGACAGCAACCAACCAATACTCTTTTGGTGACCAAGTCTTCGACTACCAGTACTATATAAATGACTCCTAAATCTGTATCTTTAGCTGTGACATATTCAGAGTTGTAGATCCATTGTCCCAACTTCACTGTCATTCCTCAGCTGTTTTCTCTCCCTCTGTTGCAGTGTTTTCTTTTTCCCATTGGTGAGTTCCTCCTAAAACCTCCATTTTGAAGAAGTACTTAGATTAAGAAGGCTTCACTCTTGAGATTGAACCAACATGTCTCTTTGATGGCTCCTTCCTTCCGTCCCCTAACATTTTCAGCTCCCTTCTATGGGTTACCTTCCCTTCTGGGATTAAAAGTTAATTGAAGGCAGAGACTTTCTTTTGCTTGCTTGTGTATTGCCTAAGTGCTTATCACAGTACTGGGCACATAGTAAGTACTTCATAAATGTCTGTTGACTGCCATCTTCATTTGCCTGTAAGATTTTTCCTCCAAGATGACGCTATCGCCTCAAATTCAGCATGTCAGAAACTAAGGCTTATTATCTTTTCCCCAAATCTGCTCTTTCTGATTCTACTCTGTGTCTGTTGATACTCCCATTCACTTTCTTTCATGTTTTTAGCCCCAAGATTGTCTTTGACTCTTCTCTCTCCTTTATTTGTCATATCCAATCAGCTACTGAGTTAATTCAATTCCACATTCACAACATCTCTTGAATCTCTCCCCTACTCTTATAGTCCTAATTCAAGCCCTCCCATCTGCCTGGACTATTACAACCATTTTCTAATAGGTCTTCCTACCTCCCCTCTCTTCCTTCTCTAGCTTGTCCTTTTTCCTGTTGCCAGAATCCTTTCTTCTACATAGATTTTATCATGTCACCCCTCTCCTTAGAAATCATCAGCGGGTGTCTCCTGCCTACCAAATAAGGTTCAGACTTTTGCCTGGCATTCAAAATCTACCACAATCTGTTGCCTTTCTGCTTTATCTTATATTTCTCTCTTTCAAGAATGCTACACTGCAGCCAGACTGGACTACTCTCTTGTCTCCAGGACACGCACCACTTTCTCTTGCCTCTTCTCCATGATGCTATTTTCTGTTCCTAGAATTTCATCTGTACCCCTCTTCAATGGTTGAATGCCCATTCATTCTTAAATGCCTTACTCAGACACTTCCTCCTCTGTGAAACAGTCTTCCTTGATCCCTCAGTCAGTATGAGCCTTTCCCTTAGAATCAGCATAGAACTTGGTTTCACAGAATTCTAATGCTCTTCTCTCAGAAAGAGCTAGCTTTAGAGTCAAGAAGACCTAGGTTGGAGTCTTCCCTCCCATTCTTGCTGACTGTGAGACTCTAGGCAAGTCACTTAACCCTTCAATGCCCTGGGCAACTCTTTAAGACTAGAAGTTGCAGAACAGTTGCTGATCTGTATTGAAATCGAGGGAGATTTCATGATGGGAGGTCCCTATGCTTATGGAAAAAAAGAGGTCCTGACCAAAGTAAAAACGAGCACTTCTCATGTAATAATGTGCATTATAATTGTGTTTGTGTCTTATCTTCTTTCTAGACAGCATCCTGAGGTGGGGACAATGTCTTTTATCCCTCTCAAACCTGATGAGGTGCTTTATACAACATATACACTAAATGTTTGTTGAATGAATTGAATGACATGTGACAAGAATGTTTTTGAATCTTTTATTGCTTATGTTTTGTTGTCCAAACATCTCTGTTGTTTCTCCTTTCCAGAAAAATAGAAATCCCATGGAGCATATGCCTCAGTATTTTTTTGTGTGAATTCCCCAACTCCTCCCTGCTTTCCCCTGTGGAGTGTTGCTTATTCTAGGGGAAAGAGCGCTGCCCTGAGAATTGTAGGGCCTGTATTTTGACTCTGCTCCTTCACTAGTTCATTTTGTGACCTAGAGCAAGTCACTTAACCTCTGTGGGTCTCAGTTTCTTCCTCTGTAAAATGAGGGGGTTGAATTAAAAGACCTTTGAGATCCTTTCCAGCTGCAACATTGTGTGGACCTGTGAAATGAAGATTTCACTGATGATTAGGGAGAATTCATTTAGTATGAAAAGTCCTATCTTTGAGTGTGACCTTCAGGATCCACTGTAAAG